>JAKGUB010000377.1:3170000-3770000 GCA_026261675.1 Hippocampus mohnikei
GGCCAGTGTGAGGTGCACCTAAGGTGCAAATGTAGTCGTCGTCAACTTTGATTGCAACTGACTTAGTAAGATGATGTAACATGCCATTTTTAAGGTCGCTGATCACAGTAAATTTATTCCAAAATGAGAACTTCTGGGACTGTGACAGCTGAGCTGCGATTTAGCAGGATTTTCCTCGAGTCAGTTTTCATAGAGGATAAAGAATATACTCCGGTGAGTATTGTCATTCTCTGTCTCCATGTGTTGCCCCATCATTTGTGTTCAAATAGACTTTGCCTATGCAAGCGCAGCCATCAATGTTAAGTACATGCATATTAATGGTGTTTTCGTTGTTTGTTAGCCTTACGATAGTGGGATTGTTCTTGTTTGCTTCTTTATGTCATTCTATTTGTTTTGTGTTTAGGTTTTGAGTCAAACTTAAGCTGGGAGTGGCAAGTCACAGCAGGAAGATTATTTTCGGGAGACTCGTTCACGAGTTTCCAAACCGGTTCTTTTTGTTAATTGAGTTGAATTGAGCCACTGTAACCATGTGGCGCTTGTATCTCAAGTTTTTTTTTCTTGTAAGGCGAAGCAAAAAATCTGCCCAGCGACTGCTCATTTCCCCAAAAACTCGATTGTGGTGCCACTCGCATCTCAAGGCGCCAAACTAGCCAGGCCAAAGAGGCCGACTAATACATGCACCTTGTGCTGGATCGAGATGGAAGGCAACGCAAGGGAAATGTCATCTTTATCTTTTTTTTTAGGGAGGGGGCAGGTGGCGAAGGCAGACTGCTCGAATGTTCTGGGTGGGGGTTGGGGGGCGATGGTGTCAGCCATCGTTGCTTGCATGTTCTAGAATAAAGCAGCGCGCGCTCTCGCAGCGGACACGCGCGACACAAAGACGCTCGTCGCGAGAACCTGCTCGAAGGATTCCGCGTGCACGCGCCGAACGACGCCCGCCGGCCCGCTCGCGAAAAAAACACACATAGACACACACACACGCACAGGTTTAGAAATAGAACACGCACATTGTGGATTCGTACGTGCATGACCTCAGATGAAGACGCAGGCGCGCCCCGTACCGCCCGCGCGTGTATGCCTGGCGCGTGGAGCTAAATGCGGTCCGGCCCGGTTTTTGGTCTTGAATTGTGGGCCTCGGCGGCGTTGGTTCTTACCTGCGTGCACTTGGAGACGCTTCGTTCTTCTCTCGGCTGGACGGCGCGCACGCAAGCACGGCTCCTCCTCGCTGTGCACGCTCACGCCGCTGGGGGGCGCGCGCCTGTATTGAAACGGAGGCTGGCTGTCTGCCGTGCAAACCAGCGTTTTTTAAAATTCATTTAAATGTATTTACTCATCCTTGTTCTATTTTTTAATGAAACATTTTGCAACAGGCACTCTTTTATTTGCGTTTCAAAAAAATATTTGAACATAAACGAATGAATGTGTCTTCCCCCACAAGCCTGTGTTGCTCTGCTCCCGCCCTCACACTCAGTCAGTCAACAGAATGGCCACAAGGGGGCGACAAAACAACATTAGAGAAGAGAGACATTCACGGTAGCTCCTTTTAATTCTTTGTTTTCTTCTTCTCCTTTGCCTGCTTCATCATATTTGTCTGTTAATAATGTTGGACTTAATAAAACCTGGTAATTGTATCGTTGAAATATTATATAAAGCATTAAACAGTTTTTGGCATCATGATTTAATGCTGCAATCCTTCTAGTGTGCCCGTTTTAGCCACCAGGAGGCAGTACAGTAAAATACAGTTCAGTCGGAGACCAGTCGTACTTCTTCTACTTCTACCGCAAGCGAAAACAATACAGTATATGTCTGTGGGTATTGTTATAGCTGACTACAACTGCAACGAGCAATGCTAGCTGTTACCATGTCAACGGTGTTTTGCATTATGTGTTGGCATTAACCTAAACGGACCTTTGCCTTTGTTTGAAATACATAAAGTGCAAGTCTTTTAATTTACTTAGGTTGCCATTCACAATCAAATTGAATTAAGACCATTAATTAATTCACTGCAGATGAAGAAATGCCCAAAAAATACAATTTAATTACCGTTGTGTGCGCGCGTGTGCTGCCGCCTGCTGGATAAATGTGAACCTGCCCCACGTGTCTCCATCCGAGCGTCACGTGCACTGCAGCAGCACGTCACGTGATTCTCAACGCGCACGCTCCGCGTGCTCGCTCATAAACCGTCCTGCGAGGGGACGCGCACGCAGACGCAGGTGTTGGCGCGGCGAAGGCATTGCGCATGTTCAGTGGCGCCCGGCTGGCCGGCCGGCACGGGGAGGGGCGGGGCTGCGGGCGTTGGGCTCTCTTCTCCCACCTGACGTCAAGTGCACGCGCACGCGCAAAATCCGCGAGGAGGACGAACCAGCTGCGGCGGTCCGGTCGCTGTCGCTGTGCGAGGGCACCACGAGACGCCGTCACCGTCGCGATGGTCGTCAACATGGATGCTTACGTGCGAGTTTCCGTCCTGTGAGTAACTCTTCCTCCTCTTCTTCCGTCCGTCGTGCACAGCGTCTCACGCGCGTGCTCGTCAGCATGCGGCTCCTTCAGACCCCCCCCACTTACCCCCAAACGCCCCCCAACATGTAATTGACGCAGCAGCTCTCCGTGTGCCATTCACACAACTTTTTTTGTGCCTGCACGACTGAAGTTGCTGGCGTCTTCCCCATCGTCATCTGCATGTTTCCTCTTGGCCTCATCCTCAACTCTTTGCATGACCTCTACATGCTCATGCACACATTCAGTAACGCGCCCCTGCGCCCCCCATACATATTTCTTCATTCATTCACACAAATGTGCATATGTGTACGTGCACATAAGTCTACTTGTTTTTTAAATCCTAAACAAGCTCCTCCCCCTTTTCTAGGTGCTGACTCGGGGTGCTTAGTTGAACAGATACCCCCCCACACACACACACACACACACAAACTATCTCAATAACTTCCCACAAGGACACAAGCGGTGGAGGCGATGTCCCAATCTGGGAAGGTCGTCCACCTGTATGTGGAAGTCAGGTCTGCTTCCGATCCTAGTGTAGGTGGGAAGACATTTGGGGAACACAAACATGGTTCTCCTCTGAAACACTCGGGACTTAAGGACAATACTCAGGACCTCCTGTCCCAGCTCACCAGCCAGACCCCCACCAGGTGTCAGACCCCCAGTCCTAAATTACTCCACCAATCTCCTCCAGTTTCTGGAAGGTCTCACCTCAATCAAGCCTTCAGTTCTCCCAGGGCATTCAAGCGCTGGAGTCTACCAGGTGACATGAAGACCTCCACCAAGGCCTGCTCCGACAACAAAGAGGGGATTGATGGGAAGCGGTCTGTGGTCTCCTTCAGTTATGTGCAGAAGTCCAACGTGAAGACTTTAAGCAGTCCAGGGAAGAGTCAGGAAAGAGGCAGCCAGGTTCACAAAAGAGTTTGTGACCCTTTTTGGTATGATTCTTCATGCAGTCCTAAATTGACATTTCAACCTTCAGGTTTCCGACCCGCTCTGGACCCCATTGGCAGACCCGCAACTCGAAGGGCTTTGGAGCACGTTGGATCCCCGCTATTGAGTATCAAAGTGGCGCATAGACTGGAGCGCTCAACGTGGTCTCGGACCAATCATCCATCCCGTTGTCAGTCCTGGTCCGGTTCTCCTGTCCTGCACCACAACAAAAACCGTGGGACATGTGGGTGGTCTTGGACTCCGGTGTCAGACCAGCAGTCCTCACAGTCCCAAAGTCCTCTTCTTCACTCCCAAAGACCTGCTGACTTGGGTGATGACGTCATGGGAGGCTTAAACCAGTTGAGCGGCAATTCTAAACGTTCAGCCGCCCCCTGGATTCATCCCAAAGAATCCAGACCCGCTTCTCCACATCAAAGCCAAAAGATGAACATCCCCGTCCACATGTCAGCTGTAAACCAGGGTGGGCGACCCCTCCACCAGTCCAACCAGCTCCTGAGCTGGGCACCTGAGTCGCCCTCCCCTCCTCCACGCATCCACCGCCCTTCTCACCCTCCTACCGAGCTTGGCTCCCCCATTAGGGACCCTGGAGTGTCCCTGGGTAATCTCCGACCACCTGACAGTCTCACCCTGCATCGATGTCAGACACCCCAGTACACCAGCGCCAACCGGAGGGGCTCAGGATGCAGAGAGAGAGGAGATCACTCATGGTTGACCTCCAAACCCTTAGTCAGTCAGATGATTGAAGAGGCACCGGATAAGAGGTGGAGTAGCAGTCCTTTCCCAGTCCCGGACCAGGCTTGCGATGGGTCCGGCCAGCATGGATCTCTCAGCCCAACAACGCAACAGAAGCGAGCTGAGCAAAAAAGGAGAGAGCGCCTCCTACTGGGCCCTGTGGTCCTAGACTCCCCGGACGCGGACTGTGAGTACCTTTTGGATGCCATGGGAGGATCCTCACCGGGCTCCAGCGGAGTCACGGGCAGTTTAGGGGAGCGGGAGTGCTTGTCACCCGAGTCCCTCCAGTCCGGCCACCAGGGAAACGAGAGCGGAGCCTCGACCTCTGGAATACAGGTGGGACTTGAACTCCCGGTCCCCCGTTAAGGGTTGCAAAATTGTGACACTTTTCAAACGTCTATGGGGGGTAAAGAGGCATGATCCAAGAAATTTACACACAAAAAAAATGAAGGTTGACTTTTAACAGGGAACCGATTAAAATTCACATTGTTTGCCAAACTGTTCCAACCTTTTGCAACCCGACTCCCACCCATCTTTAGCCGAGTTTAGATCATCTGAGACGGTTTTTCGTTGTTGTTTGGACTCTTTCAGACGGACAGTGCAGCGCCTGTCCTGTCGCTGCACTGTCAGAAGATCGCTCGAGCCAAGTGGGAGTTTCTCTTCGGACCCGAAGAGGGCGCCGGCAGCGGGCCCGCAAGTAATGGAGAACTAATTTATCGTCTGTGTGTATAAACACTGGAGGTGTTGGGAATCACTGGGTCGAGAATTTTACAAAGTGGACCAAGATAGTTCCCAAAACGGTCTACAAAGGGGTTCCACCCACAAAAGTTAATTTCGGAATGTGTGGTGGCAAACTAGTAAAACGTAAACATCTCATTAAATTATTTTCCTTCTTTTTCATGTAGACTTTGTGGAAGCTTCCACAGCACCCCCTAGTGGAAACTCCAGCGAGTCCCCCACCCCGACCCCTCCCTCCTCCCTGCCGCTGCTTGCCGCCAGTCAACATGTTCGACACGTGGAGGTGGAATTGGTGACCCCGCCCCCCGCCGCCGCCCATGTCGGGTGGTCCCCCGAAACGGGCGTCATCCGCCGCACCCTCAAGTACTCCGAGACGGACCTGGACGCCGTCCCGCTGCGCTGCTACCGTGAGACGGACATGGACGAGGTGCTGATGGGTGGGCAGGTGGACAAAGACTCTGCGTTTGGGAGTAACAGAAGTGTCCACGGGGAGGATCCTCAGGGCTCAGGCCTAAGCCCGTACGGTTTGGCTTTCGGGTCTTATACGGGAAGCGGTGAGGAAGAGGGCAGTCGAGAAGGAGAGCAGGTGGAGGAAGAGGAAGATGAAGAGGTGGTGAGCTGGGCTAGTGTCAGGATGCAGGGGGATGACAGGAAACAACAGGACGCAGCGCGGCAACTGGAACAAGGTTTCCCATGCATGAAGAGGTACGCAGCACACGACAAACATTTGGGCCGGCCGGCAACGGTTAAGAACCTCACCGTTTGATTCCATTGCCATTATTTATGTTGGCATTCTAATCAATTCCATATTGATTGAAACCTTTTGATGCCCATTTGAATTAGAAGTAGAAAAATACCAATTAGGACTGCAGCTAATGATGACATTGATCACCCCGCTCTCCTCCTCGCCTCCATTGGGAATTTTTGATTCATTCACATTGATGCAGCAACAACACAAACAAACAAACCAAAAAAAAAGCGAGCACAGGTGGCTATTGATACGAGGAATAACGCCACCCGCCGTTTTGTGTCCAGGGCGTCGGAGTGTTTCTTGGACGCCCGTCAGCCGGCTCTCAAGTCGCCCGTCCGGCTGCAGCATCGTCACCGGGCCAGCGAGGACGCCTTCAGCCGCCATTTTGAGAGCATCGTGGAGTCGGCGCGAGCCAAGGGGACGTCCTTCCAAAGCCTGGACGGCCTCGACCCCGCGCCCGACTCGGACGCCACGCGGGCGCCGTCCAGCGAGAGGCTGAGCGCCGGCTCGGCGGACACGCCGTCGTCTGTGCCGAGGTCAACTAATAAGCTCTTGTGCCTCCAGTTGTCTGTGCTTGTCACGATACGTCGCTGGCATAGACAGACAAGAGAAGTCCCTTTTGGGCAAAACAGTTCAAAGAGGCACGGGCGAAAGAAGCAAACTGACAAAAGGAATGTTTTGGGTATCGTCGGCAGGGAGGAGTCGGTCCAGCGGCGCGTGGCCAAGTGGCGGCGAGACGACCGCGCCGACGCCGAGTGCATGGCGCGACAACTTTACCACTCGGCCGGCTTCGCGGGCGGACGCGGCGCAGCGGCTGAGCAGGAAGTGAGTGCCTGCGCCGCCGCGTCCTGAAGCGTCGCCGCCTTCATTTGCTTCTTCTTGCCTTGTTTTTGTGCGGCAACGATGACCTCAGCCGCCTGCTGGCAGACGAGTACCTCCGACTCTTTGACTTCTCCCATCTGCCCCTGGACCAAGCTCTCAGGTGTGTGTGTGTGTGTGTGTGTGTAATTTTGCTCTTCGAGAACAGTCCTCAACTATGACCTATGGAGGCCAGCTACAATGCTCGTGTGTGTGTGTGTGTGTGTGTGTGTGTGTGTGTGTGTGTGTGTGTGTGTGTGTGTGTGTGTGTGCGCGCGCAGGGAGTTCCTGAAGCAGGTGGCGGTGTCGGGGCAGAGTCAAGAGCGCGAGAGGCTGCTGCGGCATTTCTCCCGCCGTTATTTGCTGTGCAACCCGGCCGGTTTTCCCTCGGAGGGTGAGAACACGCAACGCCACGCTCTCGTACAGATGACGGCGCCCACGTGAAATTTCTGCTACGCCCCCCCAAAAAAACACGTGACATGATAAATTCGATGTCAGGTTCAACATGTTAAAATGTGCAGTTTATCACATTGGAAGTTATCCTTTTTTTTTGGCTTTACTGCACGATGAAGTCGAACCGTGAAAAATCTCGAAACTTGTCGCGGCTTTCTTTTTCGGGAAGAAGACGTCGGCGATGAAATGTTGCGTTTTCTCTTCAGATGCCGTCCACGCGCTGACGCGCGCGCTCACGTCTCTCAGCGCGGACCTGCACGGCCCGGTGAGTTTTACCAAAGTCTCGTTGTTCCGATGACGTCTGCTGTGGACTCGCACCAAATGAGTGCGTCTGAACCGCCATCCGCCAAATGTGTCCGACTGGCGTCAAGGATGAAATGTGGATGTCGTTTTGTCAGAATGTTGGCGGCAAGATGACTTGCGTGCAATTTGTCCACAACTTGGACGGACTCAATGATGGACGAGCCTTCCCCAAACACCTGCTCAAAGTAAGCCTTCGTTCCCTTTTCAGGGTCTCCTTGGAACTCTTTTCGTTTGTCCTCTTTGTCATTTTTCCTTTTTTTTTTTTTTCGTTATTTCCCCCTCTTTTTTTTCTCATTTTCCTCCCTGTGATTTCCTGGTGTCTCTCCTTCAGCAGCGCCCAGTCCTCAGCCCCTCCCCTCCTCCTTGCCCCCCCCCCCTCATTAGCTCGCTGTCCTCATTATCTTCCTTTTCATTGTGTGTGAGCGCATGTGTGTAAACATCCCGAATGTTACCGCGGCTTCCTTCCTGTGAGCAGTCCCCAAACGTTGTTAGTGTCCCCCTGCGTGGTTGCCACGGTAACGCGTGGATGCTATCACGACCCCCCCCCCTTTACGATCTTTATGCCCGATCGCTATGGAAACGAGGTGGTGGGCGGCTGATCTGTCCGGCTTCTGGCTTCCTGTTTCTAACGAGCTCATTAGATGCGGTTTGTTTGTCGTTCCGTGCTCATGACGATCCCCAGTGAGCAAGCGCGGAGGCCACGTTCTCCTCGGCATTAGCGTCTCCTTAGCGTTAGCGTCTCCTTAGCACGAGTCGTCCTCCAAAGGCCACGTGACGTAAGTTCCGCCGCGCCGCCCTTGTGTGTCTCCAAACCCACGCGGCCTTCAGGTCTTGCCTTGACCTCTGGCCTTTGTTTTCCGTGGAGACGGCCCTCAGCCAAGGCTGCTCTGGAGCCCACGTTGGTCGCCTACGTGGCTTCTTCTACGCTCGGTTTGTCCAAATTGGCGGCCCAGTGTCTTCTTGATGAGTGTCCTCAAACAGGAAGTACAAAAATGACGTTGGCAAACCTGGTCTTCATGCTGGCGTTGCCCCCTAGAGGCCGTCACCACACACTTTCACGTTTCTCTTTCTCGTCCGCCTCCCACACACACACACACACACACACACACACACACACACACACACTTTTAATCTCTCATATCCACCTTTGCTCTCTCACACACGTACACAGACACTCATTCTCTTTCTCACACACTTTCTCTTACACGCACTCGCTGACGCACTCTCTCTCTCTCTGGCACACACACACACACACACACACACACACACACACACGCACGTGTGCCGGCGCAGTCAGAGTCCGACAGGAAGTGGATGGAAAGTTGATGGCGAACATTTGCACCTTTTCGCCCACACGAGCTGCTCATCACCGCCTGGATGTGCGAAGACCAAACAGAACAGGAGGGAGAGAGAGAGGGAGGGATGGAGGGAGGGGGTGGGGCTCGAGGGAGGGAGGAGGGGGGGGTAGGGGTGTACGGGGGCGGTACGAGTGATGAAGTGAGAGAGAACGAACGAGAGAGCGAGGAAGACATTCGGTTGGTGACATTCGACAGCTTCTCGCCTTCTGGTCGCCGTGGCAACACAAAAGGAAAGGAACTGCGAGAGAAATGCCTGCTGGGAAAAACGGAGAAACTGCCACGTCGCGAGCAACAGGAAGCTTCTTTTTCTTTTTGGTCTCCTCCGCGTCGGCTTGCGACGAAAGTGACGCTCTTTGGAATCCCGACGCCGAGTCTGAGCGTTGACGCCCCACCGCCCCCTCCGCCCCCCTCTGCCTCCACCCCCCTCGCACACACCCCCTCGCAGAAGTTGTGCAGCGGCCATGGACGTGGCTACGTCAGGTGCGCGCACGCCGGGCCAGTGATTTCCAGCCACCCTCGTCAGCACCAGCGACTCCTCCTCCCCTTCGGCCATCTGCTCCCTGTTTTGCAGCAGCCCGGATCGAGCGACTTCTTCGGTGACCATGATCGGCGTGAACAGCCTGCACTCGGCAGGACGTCTGCGCTCGCGCTCGCTTTGCACGGTGCGCTACGGCCGCGATTTCCGCATGATGGACCCGTTTCGCTACCCCAGGACGCCGCGCTCGCGGTCCCTCAAGCCGCTCGTCTTTCCCGACCTGCTGGGAAAAGCTCAGGACGGCCAAAACCACCCGCAGGCCCGCAAGAGGAGGAAGGTACGCCAAAGCACGTCGCTATGGCGACCAACAGGTCGTCTCCCCCACTCCTCCGCGAAGTTCACTTTGGTCCGGCCGCTTGACCACTGGTCTCGCCACGTACGCCGCCGACCGGGCTCTAGCTGGTCGCTAACGGGTTGCTAACTGAATCGGAACCGTAAGCCTCACGGGTTTGTCGCTAACGGGTTGCTTACTGATCGGTAGTTGGTGATAACTCGTCGCTCGCTACCGCAATGAAGAATGCAATTGACTTCCTGCTCTCGTGACGTCATTGCCAGCTGGTCGCTCATAACCGACCTGCACGCTCGATGTCAAGCCACAGCAGAGAAGTGCTCATTCTGAGCCGGTTGTGCAACTGTAGCAAAACTTGTTCAAACCTGGGATTTCCTTTCAAACATCCCAGATGGCAAAACTTTGTGATATTTGAAATGTGCGGATCTTCTTTATCTTCAGTGTACAAAGTAATTACGTATTCTAAAAATATGTTGAAAACTTTAAACCCTGCTTTTCTTTTCTCTTTTTGGTGGCAGCCATTTTTAACGCGGATTAGCAAGAACTGGAATTGTTCTTCCGGCCTGCTTTATTTCGTAGGCTCGGTCAGATGCACTGAAAGGAGACTTTGATTCTCTCCTGAGGCGTATGGCGGTATAGTTGAGTGTATGATTGTCAATGTTGTATGTTATAGATTCTGTTTATTGTGGCTTTAACCCTTTCAGGGACAGCGGTTACTCGGGTAGACGGCTTGTCAGGTTGCACGTTAGCATTATTGGTGCGTGAATGGGTTAAATGAAATCTTCTGGCCTGCAATGAATTGCAGCAGTTGTCTATCAACTGCTCGGTTAGCTGCTGTGATGATCCGCGCAATTGACCTACTTCTACCCTAATCCTCAAACTCGCTCGATGGTCGCTAAGTGGTGGCTAATTCGTGCGATCGATTTCCTGCTCTTATGACATCACCACCTGCGGGTCGGCGATTGGTCAAAAACGAGCAGCTAGTCGGTTGCTAACTCAGCCTGAACCCTGACCCGAACCCTTCATGTCAGGCCATAGCAGACAAGTCTGACCTGATTATGTTACTGACGAGGGACTTCCTGGAGTTGTTTTTGCGCCCTGGGTGCTTATCAAAAACGTTTTTGTGGTAAGTAACGGCACCGGTTGTCTCCTCCAGTCAGCTGTCTGTACCTTATTTGAGCCATCTATTGAATCGCGACGCGAGCTGGTCCCAAACGGGTGAATGATTGATCGGCAACTGGTAGCTAACTGTGCGCTATGACGAATCTGAGTAACCTGTTTGTTTGTTTGTGCGTCTGCAGGCGCTCTATAACTCCATCAAGACACAGAAGCTGCAGTGGACCCTGTAAGTTTGATGTACAGTACACACACACACACACACACTAGTCACAATTATTCACATGATCCCTAGCCCCCCCCCCCCCAATTTACGAGACCTTTGAGGGAGTATCCAGGTCCGGTCCAGTATCTAAAAATCCCTAAAGAGTGATTAGAGAGTAGCAAATTGCAAACGTTGACAACGGGCAGTTCTACAGATGCTCGGAGATGGCAATTAGGCGAGCGGCTGGCTGGGCTTTGTTGCCAAGGTGACGGCACCATGGCGACCACTCTCTCTCTCTCTCTCTCTCTCTCCTCGCTCACTCACTTAGCGCTCTCTCGCATCACCTGCATCCTCCCACTTCCTCTCCCAGAATAGCCGCGGGAGCAAAATACTTCATCTCCATGACGACGCCGTTTGATGACGTCGCACGGCCACCTGACGGGGCGTATCGGTGCTCGCTTTGTGTGTGTTTTGTGTACGCGTGCATGCACAAGTGTGTATAATTTGCGCAGCATGGCGAGGTGTCACCCTGGAAACACATCCCCACCAACCCCCCCTGTGTAAGTATGGGTGTAAGAAGCCGCTCAGGCCGGTGCAGCAGTTGCCAGGCAACAGGCTGCGTGCTGATTGGCCTGACCGAGCGCTTATGTGGCGCTCTCGTCTGTCTTCTATTTGGGAACTCGGGGCGCCACCTGCTGAGCTAACAAGTGTTGCTCGTGTGACGTCAGACAACACCGTCAGCCACGCCTTCTTGCTTATACACACACACACACACAAACGTTTTGCACTACATTTGAAAATCGACACGTGTACTTTTATACTCGTGACTTTGTCCAAATAGTTTTTTTTTTTTTTCAAGTAGTTTGAGCTAAAGATGCTACGTGATTGCTACAGCGGCATGACGCTGCCTCGGCCCACTTGATGCCGATTTTTATTTTGGTGACCTCTCATGTCTTTGCTGTCTCCGTAGCGATGAGGAGGAGCTGAGGAAGTCCTTCTCGGAACTCGGGGACAGCCTGTGCGAGTCGTCGAGATCGGCCAAGGGGAGTAGTGGCGGCGGCGGCGGCGGCGGCGGCAGCGACGACGGGACGTTGTCGGCGGATGAGACGGCGCCCTGTAGGACGCCGCTGTACAAGAACGGCTTCCTGGTGCGCAAAGTGCACGCCGACTCGGACGGGAAGAGAAGTACGTAAGAAGCCGATCGGGATGCCGGCTTGGGATATTGTTCGTCCGCTTCACACACACTCTCACAATTATTTGCTGTGCGGCAGCACCGAGAGGCAAGCGAGGCTGGAAGACCTTCTACGCCATCTTGAAGGGGCTCATCCTCTACCTGCAGAAAGTGAGTCGCGTCTCACGCCGTGTCGCGTCGCGTGCGAATGGCCACGCTAACCCCTGGGTGGGGCGGGGCACTTAGGGCGAGTACCGCGCCGACAAGCCGCTGACGGACCACGACCTGAAGAACGCCGTCTCCATCCATCACTCGCTCGCCATCAAAGCGGCCGACTACAGCAAACGTGCAAATGTCTTCTACCTGCGGACCGCAGACTGGAGGCTCTTCCTCTTCCAGGCGCCGTAAGTGTGCGTGTGCGTACGTGTGTGCGACACACGTTCAAACACTCACTGACCCACACGCCCATGCATGCGTACTCTCATACACACATTGAGGCCTCGCCGCTCCAGTTGCAGCTGGTCTTTGGCCCAGATAGTCAAGCCCCGCCTCCCCACGCTGCCTCGGTCTTGAGGGAGTTTGCTGATTGGCTGCTTGTGTGAGACTTCCTGCGTCTCCAAAGCGACCATTGCACGTTGCGTTTCTTCTTCTTGATGATGACGAGCGCTCGCTCAATGTTTGGATTTGCTGGAAGCCCCCTATAGTGAGCGGTCCATTTGGGGGTCCTGCTGGAGCGTGTCGTGAGCGCGGCTCGGGTGTGGACCTTTCCCATATCAACCCCGACACCGCTGATTGCCGCTAGCTTGCACTTGGCGCCGGTGCTCATTGACGTTTGCCCATCGACCACTAAACAGAAACGCCGAGCAGATGCAGTCGTGGATCACCAGCATCAACACGGTGGCGGCCACGTTCTCGGCTCCGCCCTTCCCGCCGGCCGTCGGCTCCCAGAAGAAGTTCAGCAGGCCTCTGTTGCCGGGCAACGTGTCCAAACAGTCCGAGGTGGGCCCGCAACACACGGCAATCACAGTTTGACTCTTGTGACCAACATTGTTGTTCGACAACTGTCTAACTTGTAATGTGAGTGACGAGCATGAACTGCAGAAGCGAATCATTTGTGAGTCACGTAGATCGCATAAGAAGTGACGAAAGAGACGCGAATAGCGTGCGGCGCGTGTTCATGCCATGTGTGTTTTTTGCAGGAGGAGCAGGCGCGTTCCCATGAGGCCCGTTTGCGGGCCGTATCTTCGGAGCTGGCCGAGCTGCTTTCTTGCCCGCCCCAAAGCAAACTCAAAGGCAGACAGCTAGACCAGTACCAGCAGAGGGACCAGTATCTGCACTTTGAGGTCTGTGTGGAAAACATTGCTCTTTAGCAATGATTGGGGGGGATACACACGCCACCAACATGCATAAAACATATCAATAATATTTGGTACATGCTACTGGCTGAGCCATTATTGACAGGTGTTTTCTGACTTGTGCAGAAAACGCGCTACGAGACGTACGTGGCCCTGCTGCGGGCCAAGATGGAGGGCGGCGGCCCCAGCAGCGAGGCCGAGCTGGAGGAGGACGAGGGCGCTCTGCAGAGGGCGCAGTCCAGCCCCACCCTGCACGACGGCAGCCAGGCCAGCGGAACCCGAGCGGGCGGCAAAGCTCGGCAGGACGTCCAAAGGCACAGCTACAGGCAAGCCGTGAAGAAGTGAGGACGGTCTCGATGCCCGCCGCTGGGCTTTTTCTTTGCTTTGGAGCGGGCGGTAGCCTCTCGCTCGCTACGCCCTGCTGCTTCCTCAGGCCAGCCGGCTTGCCCGCTTACCCGGGTGGATGGGCGGGGAATGGCGCCGAAAACGGCGTACAAAATGGCACCCGGTCAGAACAGGAAAGTGCCCTGCCAGCATCGCATCAACACCTTCTACTTGCCTCGTCTTTCCTTTTTCCTTCTTTTCCACTGTTCCGTCTTGTCCTTTTTTTTTTGCCTTTCTTTCCTTCCTTTCAGCTTTCCCTCCATCTTGTCTCATCACTTCCTGCGTGGCGACGAGAGAGCGCATTGACACTTCTCTTTTCTTCTTTTTGTCTCGGGTTCTTTTTCTTCTCGTGCTCCTTTTCTCTTCACCTCTTTGCTCTTCTTTGGCTCTTCATCTTGCTCCATCTGTTGTCCTTCGTGGCCACCGGTTGGACTCAGGCGCTGTGCTTTCACTCACCAGACGGATCTGGAATGTTCTTTCGGCTTCACCCACGCGCCACATTTGACTGCAGGACGCGCGTTGTCAAAGGCCGAGGCCAACCCTGAATGTTGAACATGGCCCGGAGGTCAGAACAGCATTTCAAAAGTGTCACTCATCACCCAGACTGGCTGTTTGTTGGTTGGCGGAAGGATGGCTCATAGAGCCCGCCCCCTCGCATACATCATGTAGGGGACACTTCAACTCTTCTTCACCTTCAATCAATTGCATTTATTTTAGTGTGTGCGTTTGTGTGCATCTTGGCTTTTCCATGCGGGTGTGTGTACGTGTGTCTGTCTGTGTGAAGTGTTCTTTGGAGATGGAGTGTGTGTGTGCGCACAAACGTTGCGCACGTACGTTTTTTTTGGGGGGGGGGTATCATTCAAGATTGAGCTCAAAGGAGAGGTGAAGCCCCACCCCGACGTTAGCGACAGACTTGAGGTGGAGGCAGAGGCTAGTTACCATGGTAACCAAAGTGCCCGGGTCCACTAAGTGATGGACACAGGCTTGTGCCTGGCGCGAGGTGGTGGTCGCCCTGACAGCATGACTCCATTGATAAGGGGATAATTGTAAATAATAAAGCATGTTTATTCTTCTTGATTTGGGCTTTGGACTAATTCAGGTCACTGTCCGTCTTCTCTTTCTGCTCCTTTGTGAACATTTTCATCTGGTTGAATAAAAAAGTTTCTTTGTTCTTCACTGGAAGGAGAAGTGTACGCAAGTGTGTTGCATTCACTTGAGAAAAAAAAACATTTTATTTTTAAATATATTTTTCTGTTTCATTTTTTTGGAACAATTTTAATTTTAAGGAAAAAAGATTAGAACAATATTTTCAAAAACGCAATATTGAAAAATTATATATATGACCCAGAAAAAAAAGTGAATACTATGTGCTTCTGTAAGATCATGTTGGTTTACGGGTTCTCAATAAAAGAATTAATGCCTCTATTGTTTCAAATTCTTTCCAATCTCGGGGCGTCGAAGTATCCAGAAAAAAACAGGGACAAATGTTTCCCCAAACTACTAACCCGTATGTTTCCGATAATATATTGAATACTTGATTCATTTTTCCCACCGAAAACGAAAATGTCAAAAATTGACAGAACTACTTTATCATTTGTCCGAAGAGACCATCGTCGTCCTTAGAAAAAAGTTGTCGTTGTGAAATAAAGAATCGTTAATTAAAAAAAAAATGAAAACAAAGTTTGTTGTTGTTGAACAGGACAAAGGACGCGACGAACGCTCCTCACCCCCGCCCCGCCTTCAAATAGCGCGCAGATTGATGACGTCACATTAAAAAGTACTGCGTCCATTCGCTGGCGGAGTTTGACGCTATCACAACAGAAAGAGCAAAAAGAAGAGTAGACCAAAGCGTGCGGCTCATGTAGGACGACTTGCGACGTGAGTGTTTCGTCGACATTTTCACCTGCAAATACACGCCGTTGTTCGTCGGCCTAGCGCCGCCGTCTACGTCGTGGAGCGCCGTCGGATGTTGACATTAGCATTAGCCACCAGCTAACAAGACAACAAGAATTTAGGCCAGCTTCTTCCGCGTGTTACGCTCAGCAATGAGTCATTTTTGTCGACCAATGTTAGTGGTTTCAAGGTGGATGTGGCGAGGAGACCAGGACGGTGGCGCAAGGGAACGGATGTGAGTAACCCTGCCCGTCGTCACCGTTTACTCTCTGGCTCAGGTTGCGGCCGGCGGTAGCACGATGGAGAAGCCTCCCTTCCGACACAACAACAACAAGTGCGGCGACTGGGAGCTGAAGGAGCGGCTGGGCATGGGGGGCTTTGCTCACGTCTACCTCTACCAGCATCACGTGAGTTCGCCGTGTACGCGTCACGGCTTGTCTCCTCACACCCCCCCCCCCTCCCTCCTCCTCCATTGACGTGTCCTGTCGATGCAGGTGAGCGGTGATAAGCTGGCGGTGAAGATGTGCCGACTGGAGCTGACGCCCAGGAACAAGGACCGCTGGAGCCGAGAGATTCAGATCATGAAGAAGTTGGTCTTTCCACTTTCATCTTGTGCGAGGGCTAGCACAAACTTGAGTCCTAACCCTCGTTTTTTTTCCTTTCTCCTTGCTAATCGGAAACAACGATAATTGTCAATACTGACTGCACTTTTGTCAACAAGTTCCTCTTCTCTGTTGGCAGCCATGTTAGCAGTGCCCATTGGCAGGCGACGCGCTTTAGGCTATGGAATTCAAAAGTTATCCTGAACACGAATGAATGTTGGGGGGGAAAAAAAAAGTGTCCAAACGTGCATTTGCATCCTTGTGCCCGCTCAGGTTGAACCACATCAACGTGGTGACAGCGCGGGACGTCCCGGAAGAAATCAACTTGATTGCATTGAATGACTTGCCGTTGCTTGCCATGGAGTTCTGCTCGCATGGCGACCTGAGGAAGGTACGGTTTGCTACCCACCGACCACCATCCCTCCCTCTAATGGCATCTTTCTTCAGGTTCTTAGTAGACCGGAGAACTGCTGCGGCCTGAAGGAGAGTGACGTTCTGTCCTTGCTCAACGATGTTGGTACGTGTCTCATGTCACACGCCGTGTTCCATATAGTGCCATCGACGTGTTTGGTCGCACGTCGTGCCGCGTGCGTGCTTGCTGCAATACCTCTTACATGTTTGGTGCGGTATTTTCCGTGGGTTGACTTGTGTGCTTGTTCGTGACCCGCGTGACTGTGCCGCAGGTTGCGGTATCCAGTACCTGCACGAGAACAAGATCATCCACAGGGACCTGAAACCGGAGAACATCGTGCTGCAGGAAGTCAACGGCAAGGTGACATGCTCGAGTGTGACCTTCAGTCGGGCTTCTCCGATCTTTCCATGGACCTCCCGCATAATCCCAATGCCAGTTCAACAGAACTGTAATTCATTGCCATCGAGATTTTTTGGGGGGTATGCACGGTTTACGACAGCATTATGCGGAGCCGCCAAGCCACGTCTCACGGCCCGCGCTTTGATTTGAGAAGCGCCCAGCTAACGGATGTGCTCGTTTCCTGCTTCAGCTGGTGCACAAGATCATTGACCTGGGCTACGCCAAAGACCTGGACCAGGGCAGTCTGTGTACGTCCTTTGTGGGCACGCTCCAGTACCTGGTGAGAAACGTCCTCGGCGTCCGGCCGGCCGGCTTGTCGGGGTGCTCGTTGTGACACGTGCGCGTGCAGGCGCCGGAGCTGTTTGAAAACAAAGCGTACACGGTGAGCGTGGACTACTGGAGCTTCGGGACCATGATCTTCGAGTGCAGCTGCGGATTCAGACCCTTCCTGCACAACCTGCAGCCCGTGCAATGGTACGTCTGCGACATCGGCGCGGCAGTTCACGCCGGCTGACCCACGAGCAAATCTGCCGTGTTGTGTGGCGTTGTGGCGCAGGGCCAGCAAGGTACGGAACAAAGGTCCAAAAGACATTATGGCGGTGGAGGAGGCCAACGGAGAAGTGCGCTTCTCGTCGCATCTTCCGTACCCCAACAACCTGAGCAGGTGCGAGGTGGCAACTGCCGCCCGTCGTGTGGGTTTGCAAACGTCTTCTTTGAAGTGCCCAATGCAGGCACCCGCCTCAACTTGGCAGACGGCCATTTTGGGGAGAGCGTGTAAATGAGGGCGTGTCCCCCGCAGGACGCTGCTGGAACCCATGGAGGCGCTGTTGCAGCTCATGCTGAAGTGGGACCCGGTCCACAGAGGAGGCGGCGTCCATCCCGAGAGCAGGAAGCCGCTCTGCTTCGATCTTCTCGATCAGATCCTGAGCATGAAGGTCACGATCCAACATGCAAAAGGCTCTTTTGGAAAAACGCGGCTCACCGCCGGCCACCGCTCCCGCCTGCTCAGGTGGTGCACATCCTCAACATGACCACGGCCCAGGTGCACTCCTTCCAGCTGGCGCCCGACGAGTCTCTGCACGCCCTGCAGAAACGGGTGGAGGCGGAGAGCGGCATCCACGTGGTCCACCAGGAGCTGCTGCAGGAAACCGGCGTGTCCCTGGATCCCCGCAAGCCGGCGGCGCAGTGCGTCCTGGACGGCGTGGTACGTCGTCGCTGCGTCGGCCGCCGGTACTGACGTGCCGCCGTCTAAACGTGTCCCATCTGCCCTGTGGCGCAGCGAGGCTGGGACGCCTACATCGTTTACTTGTTTGACAAGAGCGCCACCGAGTACTCGGGCCCATTCAGCGCCAGGCAGCTGCCGGATAAAGTCAACACCATCGGTGAGTGACGCGGCCGCCTTTGCACGGACTGTCGTCTGGGGCAACCCAGGTTAAACATCTTCTAAATTCGTTCCTGAGATAGAAGGGTTTTGCCAAACTCATGAAAAGTCATAAGGCCGTTGCTCCCAAACCGATTGACCTGACGTTTGCGATTTCACGCGTGCGTTTTCAGTCCAGGAGGCCCGGACGCCGCTGCCGCTGGGTGTTCTCAAGAAGGTTTGGGCGGAGGCGCTGAGCTACATCTGCGGCCTGAAGGACGACTACAGCCGCCTCTTCCAGGGCCAGCGCGCCGCCATGTGAGTCGCTGGCGCTTGCGCTCGCCGGTCGGCCCGGTGTCCTCACGCCTCCGCCGTGTCTCCGTGGCCTCGCAGGCTCAGTCTCCTCCGCTACAACACCAACCTGACGCGCTGCAAGAACAGCATGTTTGGATTCTCGCAGCAGCTGAAAGCCAAGCTGGACTTTTTCCGCAGCAGCATCCAGTACGACCTGGAAAAGTACAGCGACCAGATGCACTACGGCATCTGTGAGTGCCACGACCCGCTCTGTTCTTCTCACGCACTCTTCTGGCCTCTCACGTGCTTTGCTGTCGTCCGCAGCATCGGAGAAGATGCTGAAGGCCTGGCAGGAGAATGAGGAGAGAGCGGCTGCCTTTGCTCAGGTCACAGATGATGAGAAGGGTGATATTGGCAACGAGATAAGCGACCGTCTGTCAAAATGCAAAGTCCGGTTGTAATTGGCCATTGTTCGAAAGATACTTCCCTAAACTGGCCCCGAATAATCCCTCCAAGGATTTGTTCTGGAGAATTTTCACCGGCTCTTTTCTGATACGACGCCCGCCCGCTTATCGCGTTGCCAATGAGGCGACTGTGCGACGTCAGCGTGCTGAAGCGCGCTTTCCGTGTCGTCCCGCAGGTGGCGGAGGTGGGCCACCTGGACGACGAGATCATGGCGCTGCACTCGGAGATCGTGGAGCTGCAGAGGAGTCCGTATGCGCGGCGCCAAGGAGACAAGATGGAGCAGCTGTGAGTGCGTCGCCTCTCTTTCAAGCGGGCATGGCCCGTCACGTGGATCATTGTTTGGTTTCAGGAGGAGTAAAACATTGATGACTCGATAAAGTAGATCGGATATTTTAAGGCCACGTATCAATACCTTCAATCAATCAGTCACCCAGCGAGTGATGCCGTTTGTGTTTTCAGAGAGGAGCGAGCCATGGAGCTCTACAAACAGCTGAAGATGAAATGTAAAGGTCAGACATGTTCTTGTCACCGTGGCGACGACGACTACAATGATTACGATGATGACGCTGATGATTTTGACAGTTCCGGAGGCGGACCTGAGCATCGACAGTTCGGAGATGGTGAAGGCCATCATCCAGACGGTGCAGAACCAGGACAAAGTGCTCAAGGACCTCTACACGCACCTCAGGTACAAGGATCATGTCACGCGGTGCATAGCGACGCTGACTTACTGGCAACGGTCCCCCCCTTCCATCCCCAGTAAGATACTGAGCAGCAAACAGAAAATCATTGAACTGTTCCCGCGGATCGAGAAGACGTTGGAGAGCATCAAGGAAGCAGACAACACGGTCATGCAGATGCAGGTCAAGCGCCAGCGCGAGTTCTGGCACCTCCTCAAGATCGCATGCGTAAGCCAGCGCCGGGGAGGGCCGACAGAGGGCGCGCCGTCACACCCCGACCGATGCCGCATCTTCCTCCAGCAGGCGCAGAACTCGACACGCAACTCGCTGGCGACCGGCCCCGAGTCGGCCAACCTCCCTCAGGTGTCCCAGTGGGCCCAGTCGGCGCCGCCCGCCAGCGCTCCTCATCCTCTCACCTCGCTGCCCGGGCCCAACGACAGGTACGCTCCCTTCCTCGCCCTCAGCTGCCACGAGACGCAAAACAAAACTTCGGCCTTATTGATTTTTGACAGGATTTGTCTTTGATTCCTAACACGTAAAAAAAGGAGTGCACCAGTGACTGAATTGCTTTAATGACCCCCGCGCCCTCCTCCCCGTAGTGACGCGGCTCCCCGCCTGCTGCAGGAGACCCAGAAGTACCTGAGTCAGCTGACCAGCCTCATGCAGGAAGCAGTGGACGAACAGGCCAAAAGCATGGTGGTAAGTCACGGCATTGGGCGCCATGTCATCCCTTTTTTTTTTTGTTTGTGGGTGGTTGAAATTGAAATTTGTGGTGTCGCCCAAGGATCAAGACTGGAGTTGGACCAAATACGAAACGTTAAGCGGCAAATTCAAGAAGAGAAATGCGTGAGATGCTTTCACCTTGAAACACTAACGGCGATGATGAACTTTGACCTCAAGAGGTGCCGTTGATTTTTTTTTTTTTTTTTCTCATGATGTCGTGCTGCTGCTTCTTTTTTTTTCCGGTGTTTGGGGTGTGGGGGGGAGACGTTGAGGATTTGCAGGCAGCTGATTGGATGTTAAACAGGAAGTGACAGTGGGAAAAGTGCACTATGTAGCTCGGTCGATGAAGTTGATCAACTGATCCAAACTTCCGCTGACTGACTGATGACTTTGTGCTGGGACCAAACAAACTTGGAGCAGAGCATGTTCGAAATGCAAAAAGATGCAAACTCAAAACACAAAAATTTTATTTGAACAGCCGAAAGGTTGAATAAAGATAAGATGGTGCCATCTTTTGAGTCGTCACTGTGAAGAACGGAGCCCTGGAGTTCTTCGCTTGGGGGGACGTCGTCTTGCTACGCGGCCTCTTTGTGACTGCGTTCCACCGCCATCTTCTCCAGACGCTCCGTGTAGAAGCCGTTGAAGTCCAGCCTGTGAGAGGTCAGAGGTTAACCGGAGTGGAGGGGAAGGAAGGAGCGCGGCGGCACCGTCATTTGACCACTAAGGCTGATCGATTTGCGATAGGACATCAACTTTCGATAGCGGTTCACAAAAGTTCAAAAACGTGACTGGTGATGCGCTGGACGTGGGCCGGCTGACGAAGACGCGGGGCCGACCTGTATATGATGCTGATCATGCTGTGCTCGCAGTTGTTGGAGCTGAAGATGCTGAGTTTGTCCATAAGGTCCAGCAGCAGAACGCTGAAACTGTTGTCGAAGTTCACGATGGACGCCTCAAAGCCGGCGCCCGAGGCCGCGTCGGTCTCCTCCGACTGAAAGGCACACGAATGCCGCATGCGCGCACACGCATACACACACACACACACTGTGAGTGTGTCCGAGTTTTGTGTCGTGGGGGCGAGTCTGGCTCTGACCTTTGCCGCTTGGCTCTTTTTCCGGTCGTGGCAGCCGGTGTCGGAGGGGAGGCGCTCCAGCCGGAGGGTCTGCGTGAAACGCTTGAGTACGCGACAAACACGGCGGCTCAGACGGGGCGAGTGAGGGAGGGAGGGAGGGAGGGAGCGCACCTTACCTGCATGCGGCCGGCGAACATGACGCAGACGGACATGAGCTTGGAGAAGATGCGCAGCAGCTCGGGATTGGTCAGCATGCAGTCCTTCATGCAGTTGTCCAGGAAGCTGGTGTGGTGCCACAGCACGTCGTCGATGTTGGACGCCTGAAACAAGATTGCGGTGAAAACGCCCTCGCGGTCGGAAGGGAGCAGGTGACTCTTTTCCTTCGTCCGGCTCACCGTTTTCAGGTTGTTCTCCATCAGGTGCCAGGTGGGCTCCATCACCTCAAACATCATGTAGTACTGGATGTTCTGCACAAAGTTCAACATGCGCTGACGCAGCGCAAACGCCGCCGCGAACCTGCGACGGCGCCATGCGGTCGAGTCAAGCGACGGGAAAAGGAACGAGCGCTCGGACGCAGAGCGACGGCGCCGCTCACCATTTAGCCGAGTGCGACCAGTGATGCTTGGCGTGCTTGTTGGTGATCCACACGTTGCACAGCAGACGCTCCACGTGCTTGCAGTAGAACATGTGACGGAACAACATCTGGTACCTCGTCAACGCCTTCCTGCGGCGCACGCGCACAGTCGAGTCAGCGGGGTGCGCACGCAGGCGCGGCGGGACCGGGCGGGCGCCGACCTGCTGATGATGAGCGAGAGCGGCCACTTGACCACGTAGTCGAAGGAGAAGGCCTCCAGGCCGCTGAGGGCGGCGTCAGCCGGCTCGGTGTTGGCGACGCTCTTCTCCTGCTTGGTCTCGATGGCCAGCACCCGCAGCAGCTGCGTGATCACGTCGTGCGGCATCAAGTCGATCTGAGCCGGCGCGGAGGAGAAGGAGGCGGGGCGTCAAGGCGGGGGCGGGACTCGGCCTCACTCACGGCAGGTCGTGCGTCGCGTGCGGCCCCGCCCACCTTGAGGTCATCCTTGAAGGGGTCGGTGTTGGCCGTGCTCATGCGCAGCGCCAGCTCCAGGAGCGCCTCCAGACGCGGCGTCGCGATGTCGTCCACCGGCTTGCGAAGCTCCTCCTCCGTCAGGTCCATGAAGTGCACGAAGAAGTCGCCTTTGTCCATCAGGAAATAGTGTTTGATGGACCTAAACACACGCAGTGCAGGTAGGCCCGCTTACTCACCCCCTTGCGCAAATCCACTTTCCCCGGCGAATTTTAAAATAAGATACTCTGTGTCGCATGACAACAAAAACCCAGATTGAATTGAACCAAATGGTGTTTGCATCTCTTGCAGCGACGCGTGCGTGCACCTGAGGCGGGCCACCAGCTCCTTCTCCTCCAGCAGGAAGTGCAGGAGCACCTTGCTGGCGTAGTTGAAGGCCTTCTCGATCTGTTCCACGTAGGCTCGCTCCTTCAGCGTGTAAACCACTTCCTTGGCGTCGGGACAGGTGACGTCGCGGCCGCACTCGCGCACCACGTTCAGGTACTTTCCTGTCACGCACGGCGTTAGGCGCCGCACCGTGTAAGAACGGAGCCCCGAGCGAGGGGGGAGGCGGAGGGGGTGTCACCTGTGCTGAGGATCTTGTCGGCCATTTTCTGCAGGAACGACGGAATGCGGTGCTGAACCACGGTATACCTCTGGTCCCAGTACTTGTCGTTGTAGTCCTCCTGGATCTTCTCCTTCTGCAGTTCGTGTTCCTCCACCATGAACTCGCTGTTCTCACACGTTTTACGGCAACATTCAAGAACAGGCACAGTAGGTAAAAATGTTTATGCAAAAAAATAAATAAAAGACAGAGGTTGTACACTTGATGTGCGGTTTGTGGGGAGCCCACCTGTAGGGATCGCGGATGATGCCCCGAAAGATCCATTTCTCCAGGATCTCAAAGTAGGGCACGCTGGCCGCCTTGGTGAGGTACAGGCACACTTCCTGCGCCTGGGCGTCGCCGGTGAAGTTGAAGGTGCGGTCGTGAAGGAGGCTGAGCGTGGCCCCGCCCATACACTCGCCTTTGTCCACCGATGAAGCTGACGGCGCAACCGCACAGTGAGTCGGGAGCCAGCGATTTGACGGCAAAGCTGCGAGCGGCCGGCGGTACCGATGGCGGCCAGGATCTCCATGGTCCTCATGGTGGGCTGCAGGTAGAACCAGAGCTTCTGCAGCGACAGCAGGCCCCGCCGGTGCACGTGCTCCAACTGAGTCACCAGGATCAGGTACTCCTTGAGCAGCGTTCGCATGGCCGCCGTCAGGGCGTGGTTCACCTGCCCGTACTCGAACGACGACTTCTCCTCCACAAATCTGAGGGACCAAAAACACTTTTGAGGTGCCGTTTGTGTCTTGCGCGTCTTTTATTTGCTCACGTGTGATGTTGTGACTGACCGTGTGACAGTGGAGTAGTAGGACGCCACAGGAAGGATCCGGTGCACCAGCTCCTTGACGGACAGGTCCAGTGTGGCGTCCACGATGAAGGAGCGGTTCTGGCGGCCGAGGACCGGCTGAGCCGCCACGTTGCGTCCGTCCACGCCCACCAGAACGAAGAGCAGATCCTCCAGAACCAGCTGCTCCTGTGCCGCCAGCGCCAGCGTGCCTGCAACCGACCCCGACCCGCGTGTCACGTTAGGTACGGAAGCGCATTTTTGCTCTCTTTTCACGAGAAACGAAATAAACGAGTGTGCTCGGAAATAGGCCTCAAGTGTACACTTTGAAAACGAGCACACACTCACCCACGGGCGGATCGGCGGGCGGGGTGGGGCCGGCGATGAAGTCCCCGAGGAGGGTGGGCCGCTCGTACACCCAGCTGGGAAAAACGGGATTGAGCTGCGCCGGATTCTTCTTGTTGTGTTTGTCCCGCAGCATCTTCCGCGTCACCTCAGCCGACTGCGGACCAAGCGCGCCACAAAATCAGATGAGCGGTTCGGACACAACAGACACGGCGTTGCGAGCGGCTGTCAGGCACCAGGGGAGCGTTGGATGCCGCTGTGGCGTTCCCGAGCTTCTTGCGCAGCTCGTCCAACTCCTGCATGGACATCTTGGAGACGCTGGTCGCCGCACTCAGGACGCTCGGCGCTGGAGCAAGCGCCGCCGCCGCCGTCGTCGCACAAGCTTCCGAACGATCTTTGGCGTTCTGCTGAAGACGCTGCAGAGTCTACACACCGGTGGTGAGTGGTCAAGTCAAGTTCATCTTCACTCCATGAAAAGAGCGTTTTCTTGTCCGCTAAATCAAGCTTGCCACACGACAGTGGTGATAGAACTGCAAAGTAAGTTATGGCCCGCCGCTGCTAAACATGCACCGTTAGCATCATTCACATCTTTCGGCGAAGTCTTACTTGTGAGTCCTCGCACAGGCGGGACAGCAGGTAGACCAGCGGGTCCAGGTGCCGGACATTTTTGGATTTTAGCTCCTCGTACTTCCTTAGGAAGTCCTCAGGCGTCTTGGAGAACTCCGCGAGCTTCACCTTTCGGGGTTTCAAAGACAAACGTGTTTGCGTGCCTGTATTTTTGTTTGAATGAAGCGCTCGCTCTTACCTTGGCGCTGTGGGCGGAAACCGTGGTGGTGACGTAGGGCGTGCGGTGCTTCTGCAGAAGGTCAATGTAACCTTCCGCTCCGTCGCCCCCTCGCACATCCAACACACTCAACAGCTCATTGACATGATGGTGGATCCGGAACTCACTCATGGTGCTGCATGCAGGAAGAGATCAAAGATGCACGGTTGGAGAAAGCAATAGCTAGCTAGCTTTTATCTCGCGAAGGACATGGCATCCCAGCTGATCGCGGCACCCTCATACTGTAACCTAAATAAAGTTGAGTTGAGAAACGCACATTGAGAGTGGTGTCCCTCCATCAATATCAGTTGATTTTGGATGAGAGGCGGCCAATCACAGGATTGAAGATAATTCTGTAATAATGTAGGCATAAGGCTTCTATTGTCTTCGCAATGAATGATGTGACTCTAGATCGCTTCAGGAATGCCCTTCTTGCAAGAACTCCATTTATATCAAGTGGACGCTAGTTGTTTTAACACCCAGGAAGAGTCCAGTTGGCTCCATTCAACTTTGGAGCGTTACCCTGAGCTATCGATGAGTGGCAATGTGCAAAATGGGACGTGCAGGAGGGCTGCAAACTGCAAGCCATCCCGCGGAGAAGCATGCTAATACGTTCAGTCTTTCCGGCCATTGCAAACGTACCGCAGTGAGCTTCCGTCGTCGCGACTCCTCACAAGACAAAAGCTGGTGTGTGTGGAGAAGCTGCGAGGAGAAAGCTGTCACATCTGGACGCAAAGGGAAGGCACGTTCAGGAGACTCATTTACATATTTTAGGGACGTTGCTAGAAATCTTGGTTTGCGAAAGTGGCGGCATCGGCCACTTCTTCTTCTACGCTTCTTCGAGACAAACGTGAACGACACTGCCTCCTAAAGTCGCTGGAATAAATCGCAAGAACAGGCAAATGGATACTATGATCCTTTAATATACAATACAATGAATCTTTATTTACATAGCGCTTTCACTACAGCTATAGCTGTAACGAAGCGCTTTACATAGCATACAGCACAATATGAAATGTTTAATTGATAACCGCTTCAAACACTGGCCGGGAAGGGTAAATGAAATGTAAAACTACAGCTCCCAAGCTGCTCCACGTTACGTCATCGTTCCAACACGGAAGCGTCGCTTTTGCACGAGCGACGTCAAATGTCGCGGGCGAGACGTGCCGCTGACGTCACCGACAGCGTCACAAAGGACTACGGCGACGTGTTGCACTTCGGCGGCGGACGGGAAGCAGCCGCGGTGCATTGTGGCTGCGCCTTTTCCGGAGCGTCGTGAGCAAGCGCGACGTCATGGCTGAGCTGCAGGTGCTCGAAGCGGCCGAACAGGCAGACCACCACCACCACCACCAACAGCAGCAGCAGCAGCAGCGCGACGTCGTCCGCAGCTCAGTTCGCCTGGCGCCACCTCCACTCGGGCCGGCCGCCGCCGGCCGCTCGCCCCCCAAGGGCAGTTCGACTTCCGAGCCGGGCCCTCGCTGGGTGCGCCTCAACGTGGGCGGGACCTACTTCGTCACCACCAAGCAGACTCTGTGCAGGGAGCCCAAATCGTTCCTGTTCCGACTTTGCCAGGACCACCCGGACCTGGACTCCGACAAAGTGAGCCTGCTCTCTTCCCAGTCGCGCCCCGAATCACAAGCACCACGAAGCTCGACCACATAGTGGCTGTTTACTAGTGCACGAAATAATGACATGGCCATTTTGTGGTGCTCTTGGAATGTCTCGTGAGTAATGTCTCGTTATATGGTGATATATTTCACATTTTAATGTGTATGATGTGATGACTTGTTTTTTTTTAAACACAATTTTAGGAGAGGAATCTCGTACCAGTTTCTTCCTACTTTTTCTTGATTTGTGTTGTGTGCAGGACAGCACAGGAGCCTATTTGATTGACAGGGACCCCACCTACTTCGGGCCCGTCCTAAACTATCTCCGTCATGGAAAGCTCATCATGGACAAGAACCTCGCCGAGGAAGGTAGGAGACACCAGAAATGGTCCACCACAGCGCGTGCACACCAAGCGCTTAGCTCCCTTTTGTGTGTTTGTGTTCAAGGTGTCCTGGAAGAGGCAGAGTTCTACAACATCGCCTCCCTGGTGCGTCTGGTGAAGGAGCGCATACGGGACAACGAGAACCGCACGTCACAGGTAGCTGCCGCCAGCGCCCTCCCCGTTCCGGCTGTGTTTGCCATTATGGTAAATGATAATGTTCATTTTTCAATGACCTCCTGCAGGGCCCTGTGAAACACGTCTACCGTGTCCTGCAGTGCCAGGAGGAAGAGCTTACTCAGATGGTCTCCACCATGTCGGACGGGTGGAAGTTTGAACAGGTGAGCCTGAAGACGTGTGATCCTTGCCCCGACCTTTTTTGATCCGTACACTTCCTGTTTGTGTCCATCAGCTGATCAGCATCGGCTCGTCGTACAATTACGGCAACGAGGACCAGGCGGAGTTTCTGTGCGTGGTGTCGCGGGAGCTCAACAACGCGGCCAACGGCGTCGTCATGGAACCCAGCCAGAAGGCCAAGGTGGGTGGTGGGAAGGGCGGGGTGCGGTGGTGCATTAAAGGGGCGGGTCTTACTAGGCCTCATGGTAAGATTCGTAAGGGGTGCAGGCAGACCCTGCGGGAGGCAAGGTTCACGGGGTTGGGCCCTCAGGGGGATGCGTCCAACTGGTAACGGGCCCTACGGGGATGAGGGGGGCTTTTGTGGGCGGCAGTCACTCAGCCGAGCGTCGCTCTCCCCTGTCCAGATCCTGCAGGAACGAGGCTCTCGCATGTGAGAATTTCATCAGGACTCCGCCCCCAACACCCCTACTGTCTCCTCCTTTGTTCATCCGTCCGTCTGATTTGGATCTGTCGACCGAGGTGAGAGCACCCCCCCCCCACATCGGATGCTTCCGACGCGACAAAGGAAGACGTCGATTCTTCTCTTCACGTCCCCACAGGAAGTGACACATGGTGACATTCTGGCTCTGCCTCTTCATTTCCCATCTCTGTCACACATGCACTTTGACCTTTTTGGCATATCTTCACACGTCACCCTTCGCCATCATGGGAATGAGCAAGCAGGGTGACCACAAAGTCTTTGTCCACTTGGGCCAATCACATCCAGGCTTCGACTTAGTAAAACTTCACCTCTGCGCTTTGGGATGAAAACGACGGGACAGCAACTTTTCTTGATCGACGCGTCACTTTGATGCGATTTGTCTACATTTGTAAAAATGAGCCGCAAATGACATTTGATGAAGCAAGTCGCTCCTCCAACATGCAAAGATAGCATGGCATGCTATGTTTGCTAACGAGCGGCAAGCGTCGTGTGCGCGACAAAACTTTGCATGTGAGCATTTGTCAGTCACGGTTTATCCTGCTAACACAGCAACATGCTAGCGGGATGCTAAGCATGTTAGCATGTGTCCGATCCGTTAGCTTTTACTGGCCACCGATGATGAGCGGACAGATAGCGGGGAAGACGAAAAACATTCATGACATTACATACAGTATATAATGTACATACATATCATGTATTTGTGGGTCTTTTTCGTATCATTTAGTTAATAACGGGGAATGTTTCTAATTGAACGGCAACAACCAATTCAGACACTCGTGTCAGTCAAATGAATCCATTTTCCAAATGAAATTCAGTGGGGCTCTGTCTCTAGCATTATTGATCAAATGAGATGAATTTGACCCATAAACCTCTACAGTCGTCGTATATCCAGGGAAAGCCCTCTATACTGTATGTATTGAAGTCCATGTGTCAAATGTGTTGTTTGTGGTGCATGATGGGCCGGGTTAGGGGAGCGCCGCTGCGTGGCGTGTCGGTGTACGACGCCGCTTATCCTCCTCTCGTGTCGTTTGTTGTCGGCTTAGCCGGCCGGTGTCAACGTGCCAAGAGCACCAACAGACCGCCGGCGAAACGATCAGAAGCTCCAGACGACACCGTCCAATGTGCATGCGCGCTCACGTCGTTTGTGTCTTTTTACTTATTGCACATTTTGTCTACAAGTATTTTGTTGCCGAGCAACCCTTCTAACTTTGACTTTCTCACCATAAATGTTGTCTTTTCAAACTCGATGCTTCAGCGTCTTTTGCCGTGAAGGTGAGAATGTTGATGGGGACGTGACAAAATGGGTATGGCGTTTGCAGACAAGACCAGTATTGAAGTTGTGGACACGTGTATGAAACGACGTTACAAAGTGACAAGACTTATCCGAAGATCGAGCGGTATGACGTCACGTGTCACAGGGATGAACCAAGCTGACAAAAGGGGATGATGTGTGAAAAGACACGCACAAGGTAGGTATGAAGCCCACAAGACCGGTGTGATGGCATGTGCCAAAACAGGTATGTACCTATCTGACAAGACGCCGATGAAGATGTGACAGTGGGTGTGGAGACGGGTATAAAGGCGATCCTTATCCAACGTAGGTATCGAAAATATATACAGCCTACAACAGGGGTGTCGGCTTTCTGTGAAAAAGTTTTTAAAAAATGTTGGGGTGGTCAGCAGCTTGATGACTCACAGGAAGAGTCGCCCTTGCATCATGTTCCTCTCCAGTGATTGTTAACAATGTATTTTTTTTAAGAAAAAATGAAATAATATTGCAATGCGGGCTGACCCAAATGTTATTTTGAGCAGCTAAAACATTTAAAGGGGGACTGTAAGCGGCCCGCAGGCCATAGGTTGTAAATTTGCACACCCTGGCCAAAGGACATCTTTCCGACTACTATTCAAATAGGTCCAATGTCACTTTATTTTAATTTTAGTGTTAGTTTAATTTTGTCAACGTATGTATGTTGCTATTTTATGTCATTCACATGTTCATAGTAATTCATGTGTATCATATCCTGTCATAAAGTGATATTAATCTTTTTTTTCCTGATGCGGCAGCAGCAAGCCTAGTCAGTCAGGCCTTAAAGGCAAGGCGGTTTTATTTATCTAGTATTTTTCATGCAAAAACAACTCAATGTGCTTCACACAAAACCCGGAGGGTGCTCTTGTTTTTGAGTACTCGAACCACTGAGCCCCGCCCCCGGAGGTCTCGTATGACTGAACGGGCCTCGAAATAGCTTCTGAGAACCCGATCTGTTGAAATGACAACACTTCACGCGTGGTGCGCATGTTATCTACTGTATGTGCGCGAAGCTGGGCACGTTGACCTACATGTGAGGAGGGAAGCATTTGGTGGTCTTGAGGTGCCCCACCCTGGTACACCCCCCACAGGCCTGCCTGGCACGTCACATCCCCCACCTCCGGTCGACCATTCCTTTTCTGCGCCTCGTTTTTGTTTTGTTTTTAGGAGGCGGGGGCTCTGCAACGCCGAACGAAGGCTAACCGCGTGAGCGAACAGTTGCAGCCGACTGAGGAGGACCCGAGACGAGAAGGAGTGAGTGAGAGGAAGCCTCTGTTCTTGCTTTCACCTACTTCCTGCTTGCAATTACCCCCCCTCTCTCTCTCTCCCTCCCAAACTCGCAAGCCGCTTCTGCGCGTTTCGGACACCGAGGCACTTCCACGCCTCGCGTAAGACGTCAACGGCTGTCATCACGACCACGCAAGGTGAAAGCAAAAAGATTACATTGGGCTCAAAATGCGGAGACCGTGACAAAAAAAAAGTCCCATTTCAACCTGAGCGAATAGTATCCGGTGCCTGGTGACGTCATAATGTTTCCCTTCAGGCCCACTTCGAGAATAATTACGATCCAAAAGTGTCCGCAATCTAGTCCGAGAAAAAGAACCACATCGTCGTTGCGTTGCGCTAGAGACGGAGGGAGCTGTCGAGGAGTGATGCCTGCTCGTTTTCATCGGGTTCCCCTTCGCGCAGCGCTTGACTTTCTTCGTTCCTTTTGACACCAAAATATGGGTCGCAGCCAACCGCGTTAAAAGAAAAACACAGAATGCCCCTGGGAAAATAAATAAACACCTAACGAAGCGCGAAGAACATTTGTCGGCCCCTTGTGACTTGTGCTGGCTTTGTGCTCCCGCTTGAAGGCGCGCCATGGCCCGCGGCGAGAGCGCCCCCTAGCGTACAATGAGCAGCGGGACAACGCGCACGTCAACGGGATGGCCTCAGACGGGCCGGACGACGAAAGACGAGCCGCGGGGGCCCAGGCCCCGGACGGTGGCTGGGGCTGGGTTGTGCTGGTGGCCACCATGCTGGTTCTGGCGCTGACGCTGGCCTTCCCGTCCTGCGTGGGGATTTTCTACAACGACCTGCAGAGGGACTTCCACGCCTCCAACAGCCAAACTTCCTGGGTGCCCTCCATCATGACGGCCGCGCTCCATGCGGGAGGTCGCCCAAACCAGTCCATGTACCCAGTACACACAATTTCCACACAAATCGATAGGAGAGTAGCAATAGCATTTGTGATACTACAAAGTAGTCGGAGCAGAAATGGCCAGAGTAGATTAGTTGGAAGCAATCCAGGTTGGGGGGGGGTTGAAAAAGTGAGATGACTTACCCTAAAATAATTTCTGCAGTTTTTTTCCCCCCAGACCTGTTTATTTAACTGGTAACCAGCTCGCACTTTTCAAAAGCTCGGCGAGCCCTGGCATGTGGTTGGGGTACTTGAGATGGAGTGGGATCATACAGATGGAGTTCTACCAAATACAATATCTCGAGTGGGATGTCACGTTTTGTTGTCGGTTCGCTTTCAGGCCCCGTGTGCAGCGTGTTGTTGGAGCGACTGGGATGCCGAGCAACCGTCATGTTGGGCGGAGTCCTGAGCGGACTGGGGATGGCCGCCAGCTCCTTCACGCGCTCCATTGGCCAGCTCTACGTCACGGCCGGCGTCATCACTGGTGAGCGCAACCAGAAATTTTGCAAATCAGCACAGGCTGAGGTTCCGGGTTTGAATCCGTGCTGGGGATATTTTTTCTTTGTCTGCTCTTCCAGGTTTGGGTTTCTGCTTGAGCTACCAGCCGTCCGTGACCATCCTGGGTCAGTATTTTGTGCGACGCCGCGCCTTCGCCAATGCCGTCTCATCTACGGGTACGGCGCTGGGCTTGTGTACGCTTCCGGTGCTGGCCAACTTCCTCCACGGCGAGCTGGGCTGGAGGGGAAGCTTTCTGGTTTTGGGAGGCGTACTGCTCAATTGCTGCGTATGCGGCGCCGTGATGCGGCCTCTGGCGCAGACGGCGACGGAGACGCCGGCGGTGGGTTGCGAGCCGTCGCCCGAGTCGGGTTGCGTCGGGACGTCTAGGTGAGGGATTCTGCGTGCGCTGTCAAGCGAAAAAGAGCCCTCCTTTGAGACTTGCGCCATCTGTAAGACGATTTTCATGCATTTCCTCCTGCCTTTACATGCGCCAGCATTCAAGCTTGTGTGAGCAAACACATGGCCCTGGACCAGCTGCTGCACAACCGGCGCTATCGCGTCTATGCTGTGGCCATCACGTGGACCATGCTGGGCTTCGTGGTGCCGCTGATCTACCTGGTGCCCTACGCCACCGACAACCACATGGAGACGGGCCGGGCGGCGTCCCTGCTCTCCGTCCTGGGACTGGTCAACATCGCCGTGCGACCGCCTGCCGGCGTGATCTTCAACCTGCCGTGGTTCCGGGGGCGCCACGTGTACGTGTTCTCTGGTGCGCTGCTGGTCAACGGGCTGAGCAACGCCGTGTGCTGCCTGGGGCCGACGTTTCCGGTGTTGCTGAGCTACGTGCTGCTCTACGGGCTCTCCATGAGCGTGGTGGGCTCCCTCATGTTCACAGTCCTGATGGATGTGGTTGACATGAGCCGCTTCGCCTCGGCGCTCGGCCTCCTCGCCATCATGGAGAGCGTCACGTTGCTGGTCGGACCTCCGCTGGCCGGTAAGCATGGCTCCAACAATTCGGTCCCGACTCAAGTGATGCATGTCATAATATACATGTCATGTGTCACACCGCACGACAATTATGACTTGCCGCACATCACCACGCGTCAAACGGCAAATATCGGGACAGGCGTGTCGTGTGATGACATATGTCACATGACATCTCAAGCCACATGATAGCTCACGTGTACCCCCGTTTACCGAGATGATTGTGGGAAATGCCCGTGTGCCCGCAGGAATCCTGGTGGACTCGACGGGGCAGTACTTCTACGTCTTCTTGGCCTGCAGTGCCATCGTGGCCTCGGCCGCCATCTTCCTGGTCGCCGCCTTTTGGTGGATGGATGCCGACGAGCGTGCCCAACGTGGCGACCAAAGAGAGAGACAAGAAGAAATCTGCCATGACCCAGTTGTTGACTCTCTTGTCGTCTGCAGGCCGCCAAGTGGCGCTGTGACATCAACAAAACAAGCTGATTTGTGCTTGTGATACTGTATCATAAACATTACAATAGGTAAGCTTCGGCAGGCAGCCATGCGATTATTTCCTTGGAAAACAAACAAAACAAAGTTGGCTGATCTTTGTTGGGCAACTGAGATGACCATTATTTATTACTTTCATTGTATGATTTGGATCACATTTCTTTATTTAAAAATTGTCATTATAATCTTAATGTAAAGCATTTTATAGTCTTAGTAGTTTACTCTTATCAGATGATTGTTTTGAGATTAGGGATTTCCTGTTCAATTTTAATTTCTGTAATTATTTGAATATTATAATATTTCTGTTGGTTTTACTTTATTTTATTCATAGAATTGTAATGCTATTACTATATTATCTTTTGTCATCAATTGAGTGAGTGAGTTGAGAAGCTAAAAACTGCAAATGTTATAATTTTGTTTTAATCTTGCTTGAATGTTATTATAAATCTTATCAATTCAGTATATTATTATGATTAAGTTTCATTTACAGTATTTTCTCCAATTATTTAATCGTTTTTAAACTCAAGAAGTCCGGCTTTCGTGACGTCATTTACGCATGTCCCGGATGTTTCACTGGGTGTTCGCAGAAAAAAAAACCCTGCATGTTCTCAGTGCTTTTGAACATGACATCTTTCTGGGTTACATTAACTTGAAATTACTATTGTTATTTGTCAAATAATCAACTATTGGTTTTAGTAATTAGTGCCGGAAACCGTCCACTTCACCTGGATCGACCACTTCCGCTTTTTTTCAACTTCCGCCCAGTGACTTTCGCTTTCCTTTCGTTCGTTCAATTTGTTGGATTCGCCAAGATTAAATCTACAAAATGCCACTATTAATCAGCAAAACAAATTGACCAGGTGGTCGAGTTCTGCGTTGCAAATATTAGCGAGAGATAAGAAAGAAAAAAATGTGGAGTCAAGGTCGTTCTCGGCGAAAGTGAAAGTAGATTGAACAGGGAAGGTGCTCGACGTGTGTCTCCATGTTTGGAAGGGTGAGTTAAACTTGTTTTGTGGCATTTATGATACGAAATGCCGATTGTGTTGATAGCATAACTCACCGATAAGGATCTTTTCAAGTTTGTCTTTCTGAGTTTGTTTGTTTTTTTACTCCAGAAATCCTATTTCTGATCTTCGTCGTTTTCCCCCTTCGCTTGTAGAAAAAAAAAGTGAAATACCGGTATTCAAAACATATTTTGCTCTTTGTTGTTGTTTTTTTTCCCTTTTGGGACTTATGTTACTTTTGTACCCCCCCCCCGGCCCCTCCCCCAACCATATGTTTTTCTCCCAGGTTGAACTTGCATTAACGCCCACTTAAAATGATTTCTATTAAAAATAAATACCAAAAATTACATTTTAAATGCCCGACATTTAACATCATAAAATAACCCTCTCAACGGCATAATTACTCATATGCATATCAAAATAACATATTGATGCATTATTAAGCGAATGTTTGAGTGGCTGCCTGTCTTGCAGGCTGCACAATGTCGTCAGTCATCATTTCCGGTGTCCTGCTGCTGTTTGTGGACGCATTTCTCACATGGAGCTTGTGGAGCGGCCTGCTGCTGGTGCGAGGCTGCGAGGCCAGCGCGGCCGAGCAGTGGGGCGCCGCGGCGCTCAAGTGGGCGCTCCTTGATGTCATGACGCGTGCAGTGGCCCCCAAGAAGCAGCAGGTGGTATTACGCAGGCTCGGCGCACTGCTCGTTCTCCTGCCCTGCTTATTCCGAAGCGGCAGTGAGCTGGGGGGGGACCCTATCGCGCCCCCAGGGTTGTCCGGTCAGTTGCAAGTGTCGCTGTGCTCGGCGTTGAGTTGCCTCTTTTGGGAAACGGCCTTCAGCGGTGGTGGCGGGTTCACGGAAGAGGGCAAGGTGGCACCGGACACTCGCCTTCTGCTCGGCAGGCTGCTTCAGCAATTCAGACCCGACTTCCTTTTGCTGACTGCGGGTTGTGGCTTCATCATCCTCACCGTAGCTTGTAAGTTTCATGGTTCGCATATCCATCAAATTTTATTGCACCATTCTCATATATACATGATACTTTGGGAAGCCCTTCTTCAAAATATCCACCAATAACTTTGTCCGGGATGAAAATCTGACAAGTATGTAAAGTGGATGTGTCAAAATAATTGACTTTTTCTTATTGCATCACTTCACCTTTCTACATTGTGTTGATGTCGCGTTGTTGTTGTTTGTGGACAGGTGACACATTGATCCCGCTGTTCCAGGGCACGGTAATGGACGTGTTGCGAGGCGGAACGCTCAATTCCAGCTTCTACACTACGCTGGGGATCCTGGCGTGCTTCTTTGTGGGCAGGTAGCGCCGTCGCCTGGCAACAAAGTAGCCGGCTCAGTAACAAGCTGACCTAACGGAGTGTCCCGGTTGCCCGCAGCTGCATTTTCTCTGGCCTGAGGTCAGGATCCTTCATGATTACGCATGCTCGTCTCAATAAGCGTCTGAGGATGGCGGTGTTCCGCACGGTGCTGTCCCAGGAAGTGCTCTTCTTCCAGGAGAACAAACCAGGTCAGCATGATATGAAGTGCTGTGTAGTGGCTTTTTTTTGAGTATGTTTTTCCATCCATCCATCCATTTTCTAATCGGCTTATCCTCACGAGGGTCGTGGGCGTGCTGGAGCCGATCCCAGCCGTCTTCGGGCAGTAGGCAGGGTACACCCTCAACTGATTGCCAGTCAATTCCAGATTATATATATATATATTTTTTTTTATGACAGCAAATCTTTGTTCCCGCCTGCAATCGGACGTGCACCAGCTGGGCCTGATGGTGTCGCTGAACTTCAATGCCGTGCTGCGCAGCTCGATCAAGACCCTCCTGATGCTGGTGGCCATGTTGTATGAGTCGCGTCCGCTCACGGCGCTGGCGTGCTGCGAGATCCCGGTCTTGGCCGCGCTGCAGAGACAACAAGTCCGTTACCACAAGGTCAGCCGGAGACGAGGATGCATTACTTGAGAAATAGGATGGAAAAAGATGAGGCGTGATTGATGAGGGGAAAACCACTGACAGGAATTGAAGGAGCAGAAGCAGGACAGCCTGGCTCGCCTCGAAGAGCTCAGTCATCAGTCGCTGGGCGGAATCCACACAGTCCGAAGCTTCCACGGCCAATCGGACGAAGCCCAAAGATTCCATCGAGAACTCCAACGCCTTCAAGAGATCAAAATACGAGCCATGCGAAACAAAGCCTTCTTCATCCTCTTGCGGCGGGTGAGGCATTCCCCGCGCTCGCTTCGTTTCTCACACCGGAACGACCTCCCGCCCCGAACGTCATTCTAATTCCTTTCATCTGTCAGTTGGGCAGTTTGGTGACGACGACGGTGACGCTGCTCGCGGCTCGCTCACTGGTGTCCGGCGGGCAGCTGAGTGGTGGGACCCTCCTGACCTTCCTCTTGTACCGGAAGCCCATGTCACACAACCTCAAGGTGAGTGACGCTCGCGGCCGGTCATAAACTATCGGAGGCTTGGTTCGCTCATTTGCGATCAGCGGTGCACTTTTTTTTTTTTTTACCCGTCACTGTAACCATAGTAACAGGGTTGCAAATCTGGACGGATGTCAGCTTCTCTCAGAAGTAGAAGTTGGCTTTTTTGACCAACAGGACAAACTTACGGAAAAAAAACATCTCCACCCTGATAACCGGAGTTTAATTTAGTTCCATGGAGTCGATTGAAGTGTTTTGGTGAAAGGAGTCCGTCGTCGACTTGCTCCATCAGGAGATCTTCGTGTGCTGCGGTGACACATTGGCCACGCTGGGCATCATCTCCAAAGTCTTCAGCTACCTGGACCGCTCGCCCAAACGCCGAGCTGATGGCCACCTGGCGCCTGAGGCGCTGCGGGGCGAGATCGTGTTCCGGAATGTCACCTTTGGCTACCCGTCCACAGCGGGGGACGAACCGGCGCTGAAGGTGAGCCTGCGGCCTGACAAGTGTTGTCGTTTGGCCGGCTCACGGACGTATGCGCTCAGGACGTGTCCATGGTGCTGGAGGCGGGAAAGGTGACCGCCCTGGTGGGCCCGTCGGGTAGCGGCAAGACTTCCTGTGTGGGACTCCTCAAGCGACTGTACGACCCTCAGAGGGGCGACATCCTGCTGGACGGCCAGCCGCTGCACGCGTATGACAACGCCTACCTGCATCGTAAGGTGAATGAAACATGAAACGATGCCCCATTAGCAACGTTACAAGCTGCCTTCAACTTGGAACGTGGAATTCTCCCAAAGTCACCCGGGATAAGGGCCTCCTGCACCCCAGACGAGGACCAGTGCAACAGCAAACAGATGCTGGAATGGTGGGAGCCCGGGGGAGCGCTGGTGTCATGTGTGCGCCCTTTCCGCAGGTGGTTTCGGTTCCCCAGAATCCGGTTCTAATGCGCGGCTCGCTGCGCTACAACGTGGAATACGGCCTGGAGGACTGCGACTTACGGCGGGTGCGAGAGGTGGTCGCCAAGGTCAAAGCGGACCACCTGCTGGCCAAGCTGGAGGCCGACTACGACGCAGGTATGCCCCCCCCCAGCCCCTCTGGAGGGAGACAAAGGTGACCGCAGACTGAAAGCGCGGCACTTCCCTGCCCGCTCACTTCCTGTTCTTGTGGTGCGCAGACGTGGGCGAGGGCGGCGCGCATCTGTCGGAGGGCGACAAGCAGAGCGTGGCGCTGCTGCGGGCCCTGGTGCGCCAACCTCGGGTCCTCCTCCTGGACGAGGCCACCAGCCAGATGGACGCCCACACGCAACATGCCGTCAGTGGCACGGCAACGCACGACACGCAACCAGAACACTTTGAGCTAGCACACGCGCAACTAGGACATGCGCAACTCCGATACGTACATTGCAACAAGGTGACCTCAGCTAGGATACGTGGAACAAGAACACGTGGTACTGGGATACACAGACTAGGATATCTCCAACATGCTTTGAATTAGTTTTAGTGTAGGATTTAGGTTTTTTTAACTCTATGTGGAGTGCAAGTGTTAAAAAAGGTTTTGTGTGTGTGTGTGTGTGTATCCTGCAGGTCCTCGAGGAGGTGGTCCGTTGTGGATGCACTGTCCTGATGGTGGCGCACCGCCTGCGCAGCGTGGAACGAGCCGACCGCGTCATCTTCATGGAAAACGGCGTTGTGACGGAGGAGGGGACGCACGCGCAGCTGATGGCCACGGGGGGGCGCTACCAGGGACTCAGGCAGGAGCTCTCCGACCAGCGACCGTGACCGTTCTGTCAAGTCGCGATCGCAGCAGCCGGCCAGTTGCGGAGCGCGTGAGGCAAAAACGGGCTTTCGCCACGATCAACAGTTTTGAATCTCCAATTAGTGCAATGAAAGTCGGTTGCCAAAAGAGAATTTTTGGCCACATCAAGAAAATCCCAAAATGTGGATGTTACGACACTCCGTTGCACTTCCGAGATGAGCATCGCAGTGCCGTCAACTATCCGGCCCTACTGGATGAAGGACTTGGGAATTAGTTGTCTGCCTCCTCACACATAGCAACTTTTATGACGACCCCGGATCACACCGGAGTTTGTCTCATTCCAACTGTTTTACACGGGGTATGCCTGCCCGCCTTTTTTTAAATTTTTGCATACTGCCTCTATTATTTTCATGTTTTTATTTGTTCAGGCGCTCTCATCGACGTCTAATAGTATCAAAGGCAGAATCGATTTGTACTGAGTTGTGATGTTGGAAGACAGAGAAGAAAAGATTCCACTTTTCGAGAAATAAAAGAACCTGTGTGCCAAGGATCGACAAACGGGCCAAATTCCTTTTGAAACGGATTATTTGTTTTTTTCTCACGACATTGGTGAAATGAGTGTCGCATAACTGGGGTGGATTTGGAGCGGAGAAATCTGCACATGATCCGAGCCCCACAAAACGACTCCAGTGCGCCCTCTGCAGGCCGCGCACGAGTGTAAAACCGGATGTCTTGCCTCTCTGTTTGTCTCTCGGTGTTTCTTTCTCTCTCTGTCTCTGTTCCCTGCAGGCAGCCAACATGATCAGTCACATCGCGTCCCGGATCTTTATCCTCGGCAATTCCGCCGCTCTCCGCGCGGGGAAAACTGCACATGCACGCGCGTGGGGGCTTGCTGCCACCGGTCGGTGAGTTCCACTTTAAACTTTTTTTTTTTTTGAGCCTCCCAAGTAGTAGACGTCCGAACGCGTTGCACACCCGCCCTCCCCTCGACCTCACGCAGCGTCACGCTTACGTCACAAGTGACCATTCACGAGACAACAGTGTCCCCGCTATTCAAAGGGACTTTTTTTAATAGAATGCAATTGAAAAAGAGGCAAAAAAACCGAAGCACCCCCTGCAGCCCATACACGGCCTCTTGTGTTGAGCGCTTGTGGAGTTCGGACTTCATATCTCAGATCGGGATATGAGGATAGAGAGCGGGTGGTGGTCACGTGTGCAGCTTGTCTGTTTCCTGTTTTCCTCTGCGCCCACATTCCAAAAGCTTCCCGCGGGGGACACTGACCGCGACCTGTCCGTTTTTGTCTACGCGGACCCTGAAATGGACTGGCGACCCGTCAATCGTCATGAGACCAGTCCATTGTTTGTCTTTACGCTGCATGCCGTTGACTGGCGACATGCAGGCCAGAACGTAATCGGACTCTCTTCGATTCAGCTGCGATACAAAAAAAAAAAAAGCCGCAGAACCTGAAATCTCAGCACCAGCATCAACAACACGCCGCAGTGGTCCAGCGCCAAGTATTTGCACACACATTGAAAAGTTTTTTTCATTTATTGTTTTGCCGCGAAGGGGGGTGGGGGTTGCTGAATGTTTGCCAGAGTTTTACATTCAATGGGCGTATGCGATAGGCGGGTTTTGGCTCTGGTCTTTGTATCTCGGCCGCCAACAAGTCGAGCGCAAACTTGCAGAGTTGTGACGCGCTTGTGGTTGTTGCACTTGCAGCGGCGTGCACGTGGATGCGCCGCCAATCGTGCCCACGCTGACGACCAGCTACGCACACGGAACCTCGTCCTACTCGCTGCTCAACGCCACCGTGGGCGACACGCTGGCCCGGGCGGCCGACGCCTGGCCCGATCGGGAGGCGGCCGTCTTCGTGCGGGACGGCGTGCGCAAGACCTTCGCCAGCTTCCATCAAGACGTGAGTGTGCGCGCGCGCGCCCGCCCACGAGTCGACTGGCAGCTGTTTTCGAGCGCATCCCGACTACGGAATCTCAAAAGAGTCGAAAATAATGACAGGAAAATATTGCAAGTTAAATGCCAAATATCAAAATAACATTACGATATTTTACAACGTCATGGGCATGTTTGTCTGTTAGATTTTTTTTCCATTTTGTTTTAATTTAATTTCCTTTTGGGAGATAGGTTTTCAACACAATTTCTTTGGTTTGTTTCTGTTTTTTGTTGTGGCGTGCTAGCATGCGTGTGCGTTTTCACGTTTGCATGTGTGCGTCGCTTGTGTGTGACGTCACGACGGGCTCGTGAAGGAAGCACGTCCTTAGTTTTGGCGTGAGTTCTGGGGCTCCTGCTCTTTCTTGCTGCACGTGTAGGTGGAGCGCGCCGCCGCGGGTTTGCTGGCTGTGGGCCTTCGTCCCGGGGAGCGTTTGGGCATGTGGGGGCCCAACACGTACGAGTGGCTCCTGATGCAGTTCGCCACGGCCAAGGCGGGAATCATCATGGTGGGTGTCGGCCGCGTCGCCGCCTCGCGACGTTCGGCTCGCTTGACGTTTCCTCCCTGTCACGCAGGTGGCTCTCAACCCGGCCTATCAACTGGAGGAGGCCGAGTTTGCCCTCCGAAAGGTGAGCCACGCCGCAGCAGGAAACGCCTTGTTGCTTGCACGTGTCTGTATTTGTTTGTGGGTGCGTGTAGGTGGGCTGCAAAGCAGTGGTGTGTCCGGAGGCGTTCAAGACGCAAAAATACTGCGACATGCTGCGGCTTATCTGCCCGGAGATGGCGACGTCGCCCCCCGGAGACATTCGCAGCAGCCGGTACGAACGATTGGGACATCCCGGGACCTCGCAAGCGATGATGGCGCGTGACTCCGTCCTCTCGGCAGACTTCCCGAGCTGCGCTGCGTGATCGTCCTGGACGGCCGCCATGCCGGAACCTTCCACTTGGACGAGGTGATGCAGGCGGGCGACGGTCGCTTCCATCGTCAGCTGCACGAGCTCCAGAATAAATTGTCCGGCGATGACCCCATCAACATCCTGTTCACCTCGGTAACGCGTCTTCCTTTTTATGACGTAAATTTGAGTTCTTTTCTTGTGAAATAACTCGGATGAAATGAAGCGTTTCAGCCCGCGAGTCAACTACTGTGTAGTTGGCAGTAGGATTGGGGTTGGTGATTGAGCGCTGGTCTGTTGGCAGGGAACGACGGGACGTCCCAAAGGCGCCACGCTGACGCATTGCAACGTGCTGAACAACGCTTTCTTCGTGGGCAAGCGCGTCGGCTTCCACTGGCGGGTGAGACGCCGCAAATGCCAACACCCGCTCTGCCGCTCTGCCTCGGCTGACCTCGCCGCGCTTTGTCGGCCGCAGCCCGCCACGCGAGTCTGCCTCCCCGTCCCGCTCTACCACTGCTTCGGCTCCGTGGGGGGCGGCGTCTGCATGGCCGTCCACGGCATCTCGCTGGTTTTCCCTTCGCCCTGGTACAGCGGCAAAGACAACCTGGACGCCATGCAGAACGAGAAGTAAGGCCAACTGCACCTTCTTTGCTGGCCGGCCTCAACCGCGGGCGACCCATCCGTGGGTTTGTGCCCGGAAATTGCCTTGTGACCAGTCCCTTGTTTGTCTACAAGCGCTTTGGCATCACAGCGTCCTTTTATATTTCAGGTGTACATTTGTGTACGGTACACCCACCATGTACGTGGACATGACCAGTCAGCCCGACGTGGACAAGTACGACCTATCGTCTGTGGTCGCAGGTAAGCTCAAGGACAGCACAAAACTGCCAAACGGCAGACAATTCATTTGGCCGCGCAACAAAATGACGAGGCTTTGGCGTGTGCGCAGGCATCATCGCGGGCTCGCCGTGCCCTCCTGAGCTGGTCAAGAGCGTCATCTCCGTCTTGGGCATCAAGGAAGTCATGGTGAGTGAGGGCGCCAGGGAGTGCATGTGTCCACTTGCCCCCCCCACCCCCTTTTTTTTTTTACTTCTCATCCATTTTTTCATTGCTTCAGCACTTGATATTATAAAGTTAGTGCATGCACTTTGTCATTTGTCCACTAGAGGGAAACAAATGACAGCAATTGCTGAATCCATTTCAAGCTGTTGTCCTTGTCAAACTTTTAGGATTTTTGCGGGGAGGGGTGTGGGGGGATATGTGGTCCGACAGCAGTAATGACCAAAATGGGCAAAGGTGGTGAAAAGTTTTCTTTTATTGAGGCATCGAGCACAAACGTGAAGCTCAGGCGGGACGATTGCGAAGGTGTTTGCGTGAGCAAACAAGCTGGCGGCGAGCGACGCGGCGTTGCCTGTGTTATTTGTCGACTGGGCCCGCTGGGCCGAAGCCCACGGAAATGTTCAGTAGTGTGGCTGCCGAAATACGGGGGCTGGGGGGGGGGATTAATTCGTCTGCCAGCAAGTTGGAGGCGGTGGTGGGAGGAAGTCACGTGTCGTTTCCCCACCCTTCCCCCCATCATCCCACTAAATTTCAAGCTGGTGCAGTCAAGTCATGATCCGATTAAGCAGACGTCACGTCAACTTGTGCAATTGGGCCACTTGGCAGGCGGTCTCCATCCTAATTATGCAGACTCATGAACACATTCCCATCAGGCCGGCGCCCAAGCAGTCTCAAGGACTTTCTTGTCTTGTCGAGGGCTGCCTGCAACCAACCACGATTTGCGAGGGGAAGTCAAAACAAACATATTCTTGACAATATGTGCCCTCACGAGTCCAACACGGCATTGTGATAAATATTGTCTTTGCGGAATTGCAGCAAAATGCAGCCGTTCTGATTCACCTCCGTGGGTGGCCATTTTGCCTCTTGCTGTGAAAAATGACATCACAGTGCCCTGGTCGTTACCTGGGCCCGCCCACCGAAAGTAAGAGGCAAAATGGCGGAGATGGATCAAAACGGATGGAGTTTGCTGCTGAACACAAACGCAACATGAATCAGAATTCCGTGTTTAGACCAGCGGTGGCGTTTCAAACAACGACCAATTGACTGCAGAGAAAATGCTACAATATAGATTGATGGTGAATCCGTCCGTCACTTGTTTGGTTTAGAATCAAAATATAGGAAAAAAAAATCGGGATGATTGTTTGGCAAAGTAAAAGCAGATCTTTGCATATGTTGGCGTGATGCGCGGCCTTCTGCGGCTGGGGAAATTGGCGACTGAAGCGTGACTGGGGTGGAGTCATTCAACTGCCCCGCCCCTCAACAATCCCCACCTTCCCCTTTCCGCCGCTCTCCCGTTCAGTGGCGTGCGGCCGTCTTGCTTCTTTTGGGCTTGAGCCGGCAGGCGGCGAAGGCGGCGCTGTCTCGGACCTGCTTGCCTCTCTGCGCCGGCGGCGAGGCGCACGCGGCGTCCGTTCGCTTGCGGCTGTTGCCGTCCATCCACCTGCGGCCGGCCACATGTGTTGATTTCATCTTATTGACTCGTGAAATTTCTACCGTAGCATACAGCGGCTGCCGTCCGCTTGTCGCTGATTGTGATTGTCTCGGTTTTTCGGAGAAAATGCCGCAAAGATTTGCGGTTTTACCTGCGCAGCGGCGCCAGCTGGCAGGTGCAGCTCCAAGGATTGTTGGCCACGGTCAGATTGGCCACTCGAGACAAGTCCAGACTCTTGGGAAGCCAGCGCAGTTTGTTGTTGCTGACGTCCAGCGAGGTCAGCGCCGTCACGCCCGCGAACGCCTCCTCCGACATCTGAAACGCCACCAAAGACAAAAACGTCACAAAACCTTTCGGCATTTGCTACACGTCCTTCGAATACGTGCGCAGATGCTTTGAAAGCAAATTCCCTGAGCATTTATTGATTCCATTTCCTTGACATCCATCTTAAGGTGCATGTTTGTCCTCCCTCGTAGGCCATCTCGTCGAAAATGGCATGCCACTCGTGACGTCATAAAATGATTTTCATTGGCGTGAAGCTAGCGTGAGGGCCGCCCGCTCATTCTACTCGTGCGCCCAAAGAAGCGTACGAGTACACGCAGGTCCCGCTCAAGCGCTCGTGCTGAAAGGGGCTTTCGCAAAAGCCTGGAGGAGGGCGTCGCAGGTCTTGGCGGGCGTGGGAAGCCCGCCGACTGCCTGAAAGGCTCCTCTCATCTTGTGTCAACATCCGCGCGCACGGACGGACGGACGCTAAAAGCTTCGTGCAGGTGCGACAGCTACTCGTTGGAAATTTCCACTTTGGGGGACAACAACACCCCCCGCCCCGCCATACTCTCCGCATACCCGAAACCACGCCCCTGCCCCGCCCCTCCTGCCGCAGATGATCCATTTGGGAGACGCGCAAAGAGGCGTCTGTGCGCTGGCTATACATACAAACGCACTCTGTTTACCCGACTCGCCAAACTAACAATCGTTATGTAACCGCCCACTTCCTGTTTTGCGGCTTTGCACGGGCCGCATTTTTCTCCGCTTAGGCTTGACCCGTCCTCGTTCACACTTTGAACTCGCGCTTGCTAAAACGGCGTTCCAAGTGTCGTGTCATCAGAGGTCACCGAAGCTAATTAGCGGGAGTCTGATGAGCCGTTTTGCGGGTTTTGGTCATGTGATGATCACGGCGTTCGCAAGGCGCGTTGGAGATTTTTATTTTGGGTGACGGCGGAGTTTTTTTCCCCCCCCCCAACGACAAAATTTCAAGCTTCACAAGGCTGCACTGTAGCAAAACGCGCAAGGGTGGCGCCAGTTGTGGCTCAATTTTTCCGTCCAGCAGAAGCTTGCGGGTGCAGAGCGAGGCTCGCTCCTCCCCCCCTCCTCACTGACCTTCTCCAGGCCCATGCGGTCCATCTGCAGCTTCTCCATGTAGCGGCCAAAGCTGCTGAAAGCGCGTTCGGGGATGCTCTTCATGGGGTTGTCGCCCAGCGCTAGCTCCTCCACCACACGCAGCTTGCTCATGGCGGCGGCGGGGTAGACGGCCAGCTTGTTACGGTCCAGGTGCAGCACGGCCAGGTTCTCCACGTCCTCCAGGGATCCGGCGTGGAGCGTGCTCATTTGGTTGCCGCTCAAGTGCAGCCAGCGCAAGTCCTTGGCGCCGGCGAAGGCGCCGGGACGGAGCTGGCGCAGCTTGTTGTCGTCCAGCCGCAGCACAAAAAGGTTGACCAGAGGCGAGAAGATGCCTTTGGCCAGCTCGCCGATGCGGTTGTGGTCCAGGTGGAGGTAGGTGAGCCGGCTCAGGTCTCGGAAGGCGTCGGGCTGGATGCTGGTGATGTGGTTGTGCGACAGGTACAGGTACACCAGCTGGCTCAGGCCCTTGAAGGCGTTGCTGGCGATGTGGCGCAGCTGGCAGTGCTGCATGTGCAGCGACACCAGGCCGCCGCTGTCGGCGAAGGCGGCGGCCGGAACGCCGCCCAGCGGGTTCCTCTGCAGGTTGAGCAGCCGCGTGGACGCCGACACCTGCGGGATCTTCTTGAGGCCCACGGCGTCGCAGATGACGTGCTGCAGGTCGCCGTGGCAGTGGCAGGGGGTGGGGCAGCGGCCGGGCGCCCCCCCGGCCATCAGCGCGCTCGCCAGCAGCAGCAGCAGGCAGCTCACGCGCCGCATGTCGTCCTCGCCTCGCGCGCACTGAGCAGCCCGGCGCTCGGGCGGCGTCAAAAGGCGGGTGGGCGGCGACCCCTCTCCCGGGGGGCCGACCCGCTCGGCAGAACACTCGCCCCCATTGAGCGGCTGCCGCGGGGGAAAGAGGAAAAAAAAAATCGTCTTCCATCCGCATGAGGAGGAAGTTTGTGTGCTGCCGGCTAAGCTTTTGAGCTTTACTGGCCCGCGCGTGTTCCAAACATTCCTTCGGGAAACGGGACGCTTGCGTAAGGAATGTGCCGCCCACTCGACACTTCTCCCACGTCGTCGGGAACGCCGCCGCCTCTCTGATGCGTCCGCGGAAAGCTTTGCGAAGGGTCCGTGCGGCTAATTAGTCGCGCGCCGACATGTGACCTGTGATTGACAGATCGGATACGGCACCACGGAGAACAGTCCCGTCACCTTTTGCGGCTCGCCGTTGGACAACATGGAGAGGAAGTCTCAGACGGTTGGATACATCATGGACCACACGGAGGTGCCCCCCTTGCGTTCTTCACCCTATCTGCTCAAGGACTCACCCGCCCGAGTCCACTGTCGCTAGTTACCTCACACCCCTCAGTTAACACCTGTTACAGATCACCCATCACAAGTTACCAGTCACTGACTGGCAGCTGTCAATCAGGCGAAGTGTGGAAGCGGCGGGTTCAGCAAACGTGACTGAAGCGAGAGGTGTCGTGCATGTCCACAGGCCAAAATTGTGCACCCGTCGAGCGGGCAGCGGGTTCCGTTGGGTTCCTCCGGCGAGATCCTCATCCGAGGCTACTGTGTCATGTTGGGCTACTGGAACGACCCGGAAAAGACCCGCGAGTGCATCGGGGAGGATGGCTGGTACAAGACCGGGTGAGTCGGCCTCACATTGAGTTCACCCGTCGCTCTCTCGCTCAACACGGGAAGGCTCAAGAGTTTGGACAGCTGTTTTCGCAGCGTATGTGTGAGAGCGTTTCAATAGCGTGTGGATCTGTCGCGGGTGTGAGAGCATTTCAGTAATGGGCGTCAGTGTGTGTTGCACTCAGTTGCGACTGTGAGAGTGTTGGACTCATCCACTGGACCTTCACGCTCTCTCACAAACAGTGAAATGCTTGAAAAGTTCAGTCGTACGTGTGAGAAGGTTTTAGTGCCGTGCGAGCGTTCCAGCGAGAGAGTTATGACGGCTTCTCATGCGAGTGTTCGCGCGGTGTGCTCATCGTTTGTGCGCTCAGAGACATCGGCAGCTTGGACGAGTTCGGCTACTGTCGCATCGAAGGTCGCATCAAGGACCTCATCATCCGGGGAGGCGAAAACATTTACCCCGCCGAGATCGAGCAGTTCCTCCACACGCATCCCAAAATCAAAGAAGTGCAGGTCAGGCCACGCACGCGTCGCCTCGGCAACCGCTCTCATGCCGTCGACCTCAGACGACTGAAAGGCTCTCGCACACCAACTAAACATTCTCAACCGACACAACTGAAATGCTTTCACACTCTCTGCTGAAATCATCGAAATGCTCCCACTGCGCGGCAGGTGGTGGGCGTGACGGACGCCCGCATGGGCGAGGAGATTTGCGCCTGCATTACAGTGAAGGACGAAGAGGAGCTGACCGAGGACGACGTCAAGACTTTCTGCAGAGGGAAGGTCAGCTTCGCCGCCATGTGCCGTCGCACTGCGTTCATAAAATGGATTGACGCTCCATATTTCTGAATACCGCTGGAGTAGCGTCCAATCAGATTGCAGCAGGGCTCGTCAGTATGGCGCTCATCGTAGTTGTTCTACGCAGAGGAGAAAGATAGTATGACCCAAGTGAAAGCAAAAAAAAAAATTGGCCGAACCAAAACTTGTGTCACTTGTGGCTAGCGTGCGTTAGCATAGCACAGAGCGCGTTAGGTAGCTGGCGTATCCCGGGCGTCCGGTCGTTGTCGTGTGGCGTGATGTCGCGTGTCTTTGTGTCCAGATTTCTCACTTCAAGATTCCTCGCTACGTCGTGTTTGTCAGCAGATTTCCGCTCACCGTCACCGGAAAGGTAAGACTGACGCCTCCGTGACAACCGCGAACGATCTTCGGAAGGACACGGAGCAAACCCGTGTGAGGAAGAAAAGCAAAGTAGGACACAAGGAATTCGGCTGCTGCTCTCGGTACCTGAGCGAGCGGCTGCTTCCCTGTTTCAGGTCCAGAAGCACGAACTGCGCCGGGAGATGGAGGAGCGGCTGGGACTTGCCAAGGCCTCGTGAGCCTCGCCCACGTCAGCCATTTTGAAACGGGACATTAGTCTGTCGGCTCTCAACCATCAAGAGCAATAAATGGGAACGTCAAACATCCTCAAGGTCGCCCCAGTCTTGATTTCAACGCCCATCCATAATCACCTGACCCCAGTCACTTATTGGCTGTCACCTAACGCATGTCCCTAGTTGGCTCCCATCATAGTTGGTTGCCACCTGTCCTCGCCTGTCACCACTGACCCTGTCTACCTTCACCAGTCACTAATCGGCTATCATGTATTTCCGGTCAATAGTTAGGGTCACCTGCCTGTGATCGATCGCCAGTCGGCTGTCACTCGTTAGCCACCAGCTGTCAAGATGGCGAGGAAGGACGCGACTCTTTGAGATGCTTGCATCAGGATAGAAGACATGAAGTCGCTTGTGTGCTGTCCTATCAAAATAAAGCTTTAATACTGTTAGGGTGAAGATGAGCCCCGATCCAATCAGCTTCTTCACGAAAGAAAAAATGTCGTAAACGTCCCGGGAATGTGGATTCTTGACAGAAAGGAGACGTAAAAAAAAAAAAACGACCAGATGAAAACGGCTTCCAAAACGGAAGGTTCGCAGAAGAAAGAAACCAAAGCAGCTCCTGATCCCGTCCGTGCCTTCACAATCAAAGCGCGGTTAGAAAATGCCGTACGTGTCGCCGTGTCGCGTGGCCACGGCGAAGGCCGGGTAGGCCTCGTAGGCGGCGTACGCGGCCACCGCGTCCTGCTTCAGCGGGGACGCCACGCCCCCTGGCACCGGGGCAGCCAAAGCGTAACCTGGACGACACGAAGCGCACCTTCACTTCTTGTCGCGGGCTCGACCGCTGCGTGCGCGTGGCGCCGGGCTACGGACCTTCACATACCTGGGAAGGCCACCGCCGCAAGGGTCGCCTCTGGGGCGGGGCTAGCACCCTCCGTGGGTACCCCCAGCGTGTGCAGCGTGTGCTCGGCTGCGTGCACCTTGGCTTCGTCCACGGCGGCGCTCAGCTTGCTCGGGGTGAACGGCAGCCTGCGGGGCGGACGGGGGAATGTGATCCCATTCGGGAAATCTCTTGAGAAATATTTCTCGCCAAAGGCGAGATGGCGCTTGCTTACACGTTGGGGTTCTGCGTGGCCAGGGCGGGGATGGTGACTTTGTAGAGGAAGAGCTGGCGCTGGTCGGGGCCGATGGCCGAGTGCAGTTGGTACACCGGCGCCCCCCAGCTGTTCTTCTCGCACAACTCCTCCAGCACCTGCACGCATGCACACTAGTGGTGAGTGCGTGCGTGTGTGTGTGTGTGTATGTGTGTTTGTGAGACGCAGGAACTGTACAAGGGTGGCGTGCGGCTCGCGTTACCTGCGGCGCCGGCTTGAGCGCGGCGGCCTTGAGGCTGACGGCGGCCGGCGTCATGGGCGTCAACTCCATGCCGGGCAGAAGGTCGTAGAGCTTGTCGTCGGACCGCTTGGGGGCGGCGCCCGGACGGCACGCGCCAATGCCGACGCCCCCCGCCGCGTACGTAAGGTAACCCCGCCCGCCCAGCCCGCGCACCCCCGCAGCTCCTACAGGCATACTCATGTAAACTTCTACAGGAGAAACCAATCACATCAGTTGCAATCAGCCGCAATCACACACACACACACACACACACACACACATGGACAGACAGACAGACAGACAGCCTTCCCAGCATTCCCGTTGATTGTAAACTTCTACTGGACGTCGCAACATTTCCTGCTCCGCCAGCTCTTTGCGTTCGAAATGCTATTTAAACGTCGCAGATGTAACGGCCAATCAAAAATGGACATGCCCTTTAAAAATAAATAAAAAATATTCGGGCCTCATTTGATAATATGGCACATTAGTTAGTGTAAAAACAACACTTTCACATAGCGCAGACCCCAAATTTGGTTGTCGCCAGCAGGTTTGGTAGCTTAGCACGTTAATATAACACAGATCATGCAAGTGTTAGCCTAGCATCGAGTCGCCTCACGTAGCAACGAGCACGTGTCGCACGTCCAGTAGTTGTTCTTTGATTGACAATGTAAATGTAAAGCGTAAAGGGCGGCCTCTGACCTCGAACAGAGGGCGTCCTGATCACACCGCGACCTGCGACGTGGCCTTTGGCGGGCGGGAAGCGGAAGTGGGCTGGGGCGGCGGCGGCGGCAGCGTAGGCGTGCGGTGCGTAAAACACCGGGGCCCCAAGATATGCCACTGTGGGGTCATACACCTGGGGGGAGTGGGCATGGGGGGGCACTTGGAACTTAATGCAGTGGATGTGACAACAGGCAAAAGTGTACCCCAAACGTCAAGTGCCTACAGAGTCAAGTGGCTCAAAAGATCCAACACGCCAAAAGTCAAAATGTATGAAAAGTCAAAGCACCCTAAAGGTCAACTAGCCCAAAGTCAAGCCCCTAAAAGGAGGCCAGATTGCGCCCCCCCCACCCCCCAAAGCGTCTAAATGTGAGGTGCATGTGCCCGATCGTCTGCCCTCTCCAAATTTGCCATTTGCATTTGTCACCTGTCCGAGGGTGAGGGCGGCGTAGTCATCCTGCAGGAGCGAACTTCCTCTCCCTCCTCGCCCTCCTCGACCTCCCGTCCCTCGCGTGTAGCGCACATAGCTGTCCTTGTCCACCGGCTTGGCCAGCGTCACCTCCATTGCCGACCCGTCCAACACCTGCGCGCGTGCATGCCCGAGTGAGTCGCGTGGGCGCGTATGTGTGTTGTCTGCGTGCGCACGTGACCTTCCCGTTGAGGGCCTTCATGGCGTTGACGGCGTCGTCGCGGTGCGTGAAGTGGACGAAGGCGTAGTCCCGGATCTTCTTGACTCGCTCCACCGCACCTGCAGCAAAAGCGCCCGTCAGCGCCTGCCCGACGAGGCGACGGCGGCGAGGCGACGCCGGCGAGCACCTGCTTTGATGGCGTTGAACTCCTTGAGAATGTTCTCCTCGCTGGTGTGCAGCATGAGATTCCTGACGTAGAGAATCTTGACGGAGGCCATGGTGTCCTCGTCCACTTCCACCTCGGGCTCGGCCCAGTCCACCGCGATGGCGTGACCCCACAGCTGGATGCGGCCTGAGGGGGGCGAGGGAGGTGACGCCAGCGGCAACCCGAGCGGGAGGCGGCGGCGGCGCCTTACCTGGCAACAGCTTGCGTCGCGCCATGGCCGCCGCACGGTGGCTGTCGTACTCCACAAAGGCGAAACCCCGGTTTTTGGATTTGTCCGCCGCGCTGGGATAGACGATGACGTCCACCGCTCCTTCTGTCACCTTGCGCATCTCGGCCAGGATCTCCTCCCGCATTTTGCTCTTGGGGATGCCGCCCACGAACAGTCGGCAGTTGTCCACGCTGGGGCACACGCCCAGCAGGCGACCGCTCCTGGCACGCCAGCGAGCCCGGTGAGATGCGCGACCGACGGACGCCTCCAGCGTCGGGGTCACCCAGCTCACCTGATCTCGTAGTTGTTGAGCTGCTTGGTGGCCGCTCGGGCTTCCTGTTTGTTGGCGAAGGTGACGAAAGCGTAGCCGCGGTTGTTGCCGTTGAAGTCCATCATCATCCTCACTTCGAAGATCCGACCGAACTCGCGTGAAAACATCAAAACCATCGTTAGCTGGACAGAGAGCGCGTCGGCGAGACGCTCGCGCCTCGCTATGCAGTGCCCCACGTAAGATGGCGCCGTCGTCACCTTCTCGCAGAGTGGCACGAGCTCATCCTCAAAGAGATCCCGCGGGAGTTTCCCCACAAAGATTTCGCTTCCTCTTTCTGGCGGAGGCCCGTCCCAGCCGGGCGGGGGGCCGCCGTATCGCCGCTGGCCATTCTCCTGCCACACGTTGGAGCGCGTTAGCATGTTGGTGGCTTCGAGCCCCCCCGCTGGCCATGGACACACCCACTTTACCTGCTGCAGTCGGTACCCCGTCCTCTGCACCAGTGCCCTTAGCCCCGCCTCCTTCTGTGCTCCCACTAGTCCCTCGACTCCTGCCTTCTGATTGGTTTCCATTGGGTTTGATTGACAGCTTGACAAATCAAGGAAATTAGCAAAGCTCACTGCAGGACGAAGACCAGGAGGAAGAGGGGGAAAATGAGGTGAGCTTGCTGCAGGACAAATGGCCGTGTGTGTGTGTGTGTGTGTGTGTGTGTGTGTGTGTGTGTGTGTGTGTGCGCCTGCGTGCGTGCCTTGTTTTGTTTATGCATGTATTGTTTTTGTATGTTTACATCTGTGTGTGTGTGTGTGTGTGTATACACATGACGTGTATTGTGTCAAAGGTCATGAGAGGGAATAGGTCACGTCACCTTGTGATGACCAATCAGTTGCATTTGTCGCGGAGGCGTCACGTCACTTGTTCTCTCTCGCTTGTTTTGGGGTTTGTTTGAAATTGACAAAGTTTTGATTATTTCTCATCAATTACAGGAATGATAAAAGAGCAATTTTGTTTTCTGTCGCGCATTTCAAGGGACCAGAGGAGATCTATTTTGTTTTTTTTTTAAACAATTTACTTAGCTGTAAAAAGTGTAAGTAAAATGACTTTTATTTTTCTCTTTTGAATCATTGTGATGACAATCGGAGCCCAGATGACGTTTGAATTGGCCACATGAAAAAGCAGACGTAGCATGGTAGCACTTTGCCGCTGCACACACTTGTTCCGCCGCCTCTGTTTGCCTTCACCCGACTAAATGATGCGTTTCAATCCATTCCATCAATTTCAACGTCAACAAATGTTAGACATTTTCAAAGTTGGCGTTTGCCACTATCGCTTATTTTCTATTTGCGGAGGAAAAAAAAAACCCACACACACACACACACACAAAAACCTACCTGAGCAATTTCAGAGATCACCTCCCTCCGATCAGACCTGTGTCATTCTGACCACTGTGTGTGTGTGTGTGTGTGTGTGTGTGTGTGCGTGTCATTCTGTGTGTGTGTGTCTGTGTGTGATCGCATCATATCAAACTCCAAAGGTTCACTTTCTTGGTGTTAGCTTTACAAGGGTTCATTAATGTTTAACCTGCTGCTATCTGTGTGCTCACACGCACACACAAACCCGCACGCATCACACACACACACACATGAACTTTCCGAGAGGCTGAAATTCGCTCCGTGCTGAGGATGGCTGGATCGATACCAAAATATCGATATTTCGATCCGGAGTGTCGATCCCCCAGCCAAAGTATTGATATCAAAATGTGCCGTCTCCGACAGGACTGTCAAAAATTGCGATCATTCCACCAGCCTCATAAAACATTTGCAAATTGTTCATCCGACAGAGTGACTGGAGAAACGTGCCGCACAACGATTGGCCAGGCCCGCGTGTACCTCGTGTTGCGGTCACACTTCAATGCAAACGTCCAAATAATATTCTTTATCGTATTTTGAATGTTCTCTTCAATCGTGTTTCTTGCCCAACTTGCTTTGAGCCACAGCCGGTTTTATGCGAGGGATAACTAATAACTCAATCGGAACTCACAAATGCTCAATGAAAGCAACAACAGTGCTCACACGGAGTGGGGGGTTATGTGCCCGCCCTGTGTGGTCTTCTTTTAGCTCAGGAACCTCTTGGGAATGTTTGCGAGCTAAATTTATTCCCGAGTCGGTCGTGCGGGGCGACACTGCGGCTGACGGGACATCTCCGGTGTCCTTGGCGTGAAGCGGACCGAGTGAAAGGGAGCTGAGCGCTTTGACTAGAGGATTCCCTCTGTGGGCAGAGCATTTAAGGCATGCGACAGGAAGTTTGGGTCATTTAACAGGAAGTTGGACCGGACGAAATGATGCGTGATTTGTTTGAGCTGCGGGGTCGACGTCCCGCCGCCTCCTTCTCCGTGAGGACTTCCGGGACCTTCCCGTTTTTCCGCGTGGTCAAATGCGACAGGTAGCGCGGGAATGCACCCCGTGACATCCTGCGGCCCGCCAAAGCCTCCTTGACTCTTGCTGTCTTCGTCTTCGTCAGTTCCGAGGAGGACCAAAGTGTGCCCTCGTCCCGCCTGCAGCTCAGCGACTTTCGCGTCGTCCAGACGCTCGGAGTCGGAGGATTTGGACGCGTTCAGCTGGTACGACCAATCGGACGACGCTGAGGTGGTGAATTTGTGTCTGTGTGCGGATTTTTCTTTGTGGGCGTGGCCTACAGGTGCAGCTGAAGAAGCGCGCGAGGACGTTCGCCATGAAAGTCGTGAAGAAACGTCGTCTGACGTCTGCGGGGCAGAAGGACCAGGTGCGCTCGGAGATGGTCATCATGAGCCAGGCGCGCTGCCGCTTTGTAGTCAGGTAACGCAGCAGGAGCTCCTACAAAATAAAAGGGGCCCTCCTTGCCAAATTGAAGCAAGTCTTGCCCGTGTGTGCAGGTTGTACCGTACCTTTAAGGACGGCGAATACGTGTACATGCTGATGGAGGCGTGTCTTGGCGGCGAGCTGTGGACGCTCCTCAGGAACAGGTGAGGACCGCCGTCAGGCGCGCCAATCGTCTCCCATCTCTTGTCTACGGCCCGCTCCTCTGTCTCTTCCCCCCCCCTTGGAATGTTGATGTTGTTGTTGCGTCAGGGGTCGTTTCGAGGACACCGGTGGTCGCTTCTACGTGGCATGCGTGCTGCAGGCCTTGTCCTACCTTCACGCCCGGGGGATCATCTACAGGGACGTCAAGCCCGAAAACGTCCTCCTGGACGCTCGCGGTTACGCCAAGCTGGTGATTCGCGCATGCGTGTGACGTCATCATCAGCTCGGGTTACGTAGTCTTGACCGACGATGGCGCCCATGAAGGTGGACTTTGGTTTCGCCAAGAAGATCGGCGTCGGAAAGAGGAGGAAGGCAAAGGCGGACGAGATGGACAAGACGTGGACCTTCTGCGGCACTCCCGAGTACATGGCCCCCGAGGTCATCCTCAACAAAGGTCACTGCGCCTCCGCTGACCTTTGGGCCCTTGGCGTCTTCACGTTTGAACTTCTGACCGGCAGGTAAGAACTTTTTCTTCTCTTCATCTCCTGCACCTCTTTCACCCTTTTCCCTCCCTTTCCTTACATTGCGTCCGCCGTCCCCGGGGGCATCCAGTCCTCCGTTCTGCGGAGCGGACGCGGTGCAGACGTACGCGGCGGTGCTCCAGGGGGTGGACACGCTGGAGTTCCCCGGGAAAGTGAGCCTGACCGCCGCCGATCTCATCAGGAAGTTGTGCAGGTGGGCGAGGGCGGGCGTCGTCCCCACGTCACGTCACGCCCGAAGCCAAAACGATAGTCTCCGCCCACAGGGATGAGCCCACGGAGAGACTGGGCGCACTGAAGAATGGCGAGGACATCCAAAAACACCGGTGAGGACAACGCGCAACGCTTTGTCGCCCTTCTCCTCAAGCACGCGCGCGCGCGCTCATCCGCAATGGATCTGCAGGTGGTTTGAGAGCTTCGATTGGGAAGGCCTGGAGAAAGGAACGCTGACCCCGCCCATCGTGCCGGAGGTGAGGTTCAATCACATGACTTTGAAGGTTGGGAGCAGGGCCGTGTTGGTTCTTGAGACGACGTGACGATTGCGCTGCGGGGAAGGTGACTGGACTTGTTGACCCGCGCGTTTGCGTTTAGGTCTCGTCTCCGACTGACACCAGCAACTTTGACCGTTTTCCGTTGGACAGCGAGGAAGCGCCTCCGCACGACAACTCTGGCTGGGACCACGACTTCTAGAAGTGGAATTGGACCTCCCGGTGCAGGTGTGCTGTTACTCGCTCTCTTACAAATCTTCAAACATTGCACTTTTGAATTCCGAAGCGCACGATTGTGGTCGCTTCTGGTACCAACTTCGCCCCTGGATGACGTGACGGCACTCAAACGTCACCCATGACCCCTCACCCAGTATTTTCAACCGCTCCCTTCATAATGCCATCCTGAGATCAGGAGACAGAGTTTGCAAAGCCGATTTGGTTTGAAATTGAAGATGAGCATCACAAGTAGATCGTGTCGTTTGTTACTTTGCTTTATTTTTTCTTTTGATGGCGGCGCGGACACCCGCAGCGGCTCCTCTTGTTTATGTTGAGAGGGAAGAAATTTCATCTGTGCTGTATGTTACACATACAGTACATTTGACAATAAAGTGTATCCAATCCAATCCAATCCAATTTATTGGGGATCGTGAATGAAGTGCTTGAATTAAAAAAAAAAAAGTTTCTTGTCTGCTTCAGTCACAAATAAAACATTCATAAACACGCACTTCCAAACATGGAAGCCAATTTTGTTCATTGTTTCAAAATGCTTTGTTGAAAAGGGCAACTCCGTTGGAATAGTTGAGACGCAAGTCTCGTCTGGGTGGTTTTGGTCTCGTCTGCTGGTCTAAACGGGGTCCGGAGGCTGAAAAACCTGCAACTAATATTGGGCAGGAAACATGGGATGACTTTCTACAGGACCCCAATGTTCCGATTTAAATGTTTCCGATGGTGACGTCACTTCCGGAAAGAAAAATAAAAGTGAATGTGAAGATTTTCTATGGGAAAAAATCCGACCGACAAGAGCTGGGTTGGAACCTGAATTTATCAGTCACGACTACCTCTCGTTTACCATGAAGCTATCGTCTGACAGTGACTATATCCGCTGTTCAATGTCTATTAAAAAAAAAAAACAAGTAAATGTGAAAAAAGCTTTAACCTTGGACAGCACCGGTGCTCGAACTTGAGTTCGCCGGGTGAAAATGAACGCCGTGCACCACTAGACTGTCATTCCCACAGTGGTGACAGAGTGGCGATGTCATTAAGTAGTAATCAACATCATCTTCTGACTAATTCCATTTTTGAAGACAACGCCCACGAGCATCCTCACACAATTTCCACATTATTCAAACAGAATGAATCATACAATATGAATGCATTGATGTCAATGATATCGGATACACTTTGTCATCAAATCAGTCCGTTCAATCTGTCAAGCGGGTTGCCTGCAGGGATTTTGAAAGTCCAGTAGGTGTCAGCGTCACGATCCACACAGTGCATCATTGTGTCAAGACGCTTCATCCCGCCTTTTGGACCCATCACCAGAAAATTGTTGGAGTTTTCCATGACCTTGTGGACGAGGACGAGCGGAGGCTGTTGAAGGTGAGAAAGAAGTCGCATTTGACGCCATGTTAATCACTTCTGGGGCCGAAAGTCAAGCAATTTCCGAGGGAAGCCGAAGCAGTCACCCCGGCGGGTCAACGAGTGGCGCTCGTGTGCAAAACACCGTTGAACAAGCAGCCGAAGAAGAAGGTTGGATTGGCCAACGTGACGTCACGCTAGCAAATTAATTGGAGTCAGGTGTGCGCGATGGAATTGATGAGGCGCGGTGCAGAGCTGCGGCAAGATGGCGACCGACCTATTCGGTGAGTGAGCACACGGGTAAATGTTTGACGCCTTTCGTCCTTTCTCACGATGTCCTTTTGCTCATTGCAGGACGATGCAATCCGTTCGCCTGTTTTCCTTGATTTGGTACATTGTCGTCTTTCTTTTGCAACGTTTTCAAACGTTTTTGGTTTGTTTTAAAGCTGGCGCGGGTTTATATTCGGTGAGTGAGCACACGAGCAAATGTTTGTCGCTTGTCGTCCTTTCCCACGATGTCCTTTGCTTGTTGCACGATTTGCAGCGTTGGAGGGCGATGCAATCCGTTCGCCTTTTCCGTGATTTAGTACATTGTCGTCGTTGTTTCTTTTGCCACGTTTTCAAATGTTTTTGGTTTGTTTTAAAGCTGGCCAGCTCTTTTCTTTTGTTTTCAATTGTTTCAAATTACAAAACGATGTCTTTGTGCGAGGGAATTGAACTATGAAGGCTTTTGTTTGTTTGACCAATTGTTTGAAAATGGTGTATTTTCTGTCAGGTGGTGTGCATTTTTTCTTTTTCAAATTTACATGTCTGGTTTTCTGACGTTTACTCTCACGGTCAAATATGTTCCTTTTTGGGGATTAGGGGCGCTCCTCAATCCCAATAGCATGCCGAACCACCCCTCTGTTGCAGCTGAGTCACCAATGCCCTTTATTCTGATGTCAATGTGAATGATTTAATCCTTGATGCAGGTTTTCACAAATTTGCATTGGAATCCTTTCTGCTTAACCCTGGAGAACCCAAGAAGCCCTTTCTTCTTTGGAAAATAATGAATTATAATTAAATAACTGCTATATGTTCACTGAACACCAATGTTTTTTCAAATTTGACCCTTTGGGCTTTAAGGGTAGCATTTGAGTAGCAGAATTTATAGGGGCCAAATTTGACCCCGTAGGTTCTCCAGGGTTGTAATATACCCCCAAAGTCCATCTTCATTCCTCCACTTGCAGGCTGCAGGAGGCACCAAGATCCATCAGACGAAAGTAAGAAAACCAACGGCTTGAGAAGTGAAAAATTCTAGAACATTAGTGTTTTTTTTTCTTCTTTCAGTGTGAAGAAGCTATTTAGGACAGGATACACCAGAGAAGCAAAGCAGTATGAAGAATAGAACAGGACAAAAGCGATTTGCGTGTTTTGTAGGGTGGAAGAGGATCCCGATGAATTGGAACAGCGTGCAGAGGTAACAAAACACATGGCAATTGAATTAACGAGGGGCACATGCAAAAAATTAATTTTATTATTTGTGTTGCAGGGCTCACATGAAGCCGAATGGAATGAGAACAAGGAGCAGTTCCACAAATGAACCATGCGGCGCACCGATGAGGATCATCCGTCCACGGGCTGCCTGAAAATGCTGAACAGGAGGGGTCAGAGTATTGAGCTTTGCGGTGTGCCTCGGTTGTCACTGTGGGTTGATCTGATGGTAACGGTGCCATTCGCGGGCGGTGCGTTTGGAGCCGGCGGTGGAACCTGTGTATTTGTGGGCACTTGAGTGCTATTTGGCAAGGCGTGTTGCAGATGGTCAGCTAGTTGTTTGGCTTCTCTGGATCCAGAGCAACTTTGTGTTTGTCAGTTGGAAAGCTGGTTTGTGGGAGACAGTGTAGGCAGGGTTGGAGGAAGGACTCTGTCAAACGATCACCGAAAAACATTTTGTCTTTGTTTCAGGGTCGTGCAGGCGCCGGACGGGATGGAGGGGTTCGCAAGAGCGTCTCGGACCAGGGTAACGAGGACATCGCAAATTAGGTGGTTTTGTTTGCGCCCGTTCTCTTGTGGGACACTTTGTTTTGCGGCTGGATGGACGTCGCCGACAAAGCGGAGTGTGACAAATCTGCGCAAGCTTATTTTGATGCATTTCTATATTTGCAGGGGGAAAGAGGAGCCGTTTGGCACGGGAGGCACGCCAATGAAGTGGAACAGTGAGAGAAGAAACCCCAAGTGGCGGGGTTCTCATGTGTCGGCCTTGCAGACTGAAAGAGGAGCCGGAGGAAAAGGTGGCAAAACACGCGGCTAATAAATCAACAAGTGGCGTCAGCCTAGCCGTGTTAATTTTTGCAGGGCTCGGACATGGGTGTGATGAGGAGGGGCCCCTTGCTCTCAAAGAGGTGAACGGCGTCGGAGCAAGTGAGGAGAGTGCAACTTGAGTCTGCATCCCCAAAAAAAATGACTAGTAATGTTCAGACGAGTCCGTTTCCCCAAACAGATGCGGATGCTACGGCGCTTGGAGAGCAAAGCGCCAAACCTGCAAGGGAGAGTATGTCTTTGTCGTACCGCTCGGGGTGTTTGTCGCCGCCGCTGCTCTCACTAACTCACTGGGTGTGCACTCACTGACGCGGAATGCATGATGGGGGTTTGGACTGATTCATTCATTTTCAGCTCCTCAATGTGCCAACCCTGCTGACCTCACTTCTCCAGCAGGCCTCGGCAGATACTGGCACACGGATTTCGGATGGATTTTTCAAAGTCTCTGAAGACTCGACGCCGCTTGTGCTCGGCCGCAAGCTTGTTGAAGCGGACGGGAATGAATAGCGGCAGCCGGACCCTCCTCAAGGCAACGATGCTTGGGTTGTGTTCTGTGAAGTATTTTCAGATCTTTTTTTGCCGTTTATTTTTGAGGGGGTGTGGGGCAACCTGTTAGCTGTTTTTGTACTTGAGCAAAAATTGTTTTTGGCAGTCTTGGAGTAGCAGTTTAGGACAGGACACACCAGAGAAGCAAAGCAGTATGAAAACGAGACCTGGACGAAAGCAGTCTGTGTGGTTTGGAGGGTGGAAGAGGAGCCCGATGAGTTGGAAGAGTGTGCAAAGGTAACAAAACGCATGGCAATTTTATTGACAAGGCGCACCTGCAAAACTTTTTTTGGGGGGGGGTTGCAGGCCTCAGATGGAGCTGAATGGGGTGAGAACAAGGAGCAGTTCTGCAAACGAAGCAAGCGGCGCACCGATGAGGATCATCCGACCACGGGCTGCCTGAAAATGCTGAACAGGAGGGGTCAGAGTATTGAGCTTTGCGGTGTGCCTCGCTCGTCACTGTGGGTTGATCTGATGGTAACGGTGGCCACAGCGGGCGGTGCGTTTGGAGCCGGTGGTGGAACCTGTGTATTTGTGGGCACTCGAGTGCTCTTTGGCAAGGCGTGTTGCAGATGGTCAGCTAGTTGTTTGGCTTCTCTGGATCCAGAGCAACTTTGTGTTTGTCAGTTGGAAAGCTGGTTTGTGGGAGACAGTGTAGGCAGGCTCGTTTGGCTGGACAAAAGAAGGGTCGAAATGTCATGAAACACACGGCGAATAAATCGACGAGTGGCGTCAGGCTAACGTTCATTTTCCCCTTTCTCAGGGCTCCGACATGGATGTGATCCGGAAGAGGAAGGGCCACTTGTTCTCGTCAAAGGGGCTCAAAGGTGAACGTCGCAACTGAGGTGAGCGCAACTTGCGTCTGCATGAAAAATGACAATGCATGTGTTTTCCCCAAGTTTTTCCATTTTTTCCACAGCATTCCCAAACGCTAGATGCGGAGGCCAAGGCGCTGGGAGAGCAAAATGCCAAACCCGCAAGGGAGAGTGTGTCTGTCATTCCGCTCGGGGTGTTTGTCGCCGCCGCTCTCACAAACTCACTGGGTGTGCACTCACCAACGCCGAATGCATGATGGGGATTTGGGACTGAGTTGTGGGTGTCGAGCGAGTCTGCTGCGGCCAACGTTGTCAGCCCCTCAATGACCAATTCAATAAAATATGTTTCAGCATCTTTGGTGTTGTTGTCGATGACGTACGAAACCATCAAGTTGCGCAAATCTGTCAGTCGTCGGCGAAGCACATGAGCAGCAGTTGCAGCTTCTGTTCGGGCTGACGGTGGCGGCAGCAGCCTTGTTGGAAGCGACGGGAGGAGGGCGGCAGCCAGGCGCTTCTCAAGGCAACGATGCTTCGGTTGTGTTCTGTCAAGTCCTTTCAGTTTTTGCCGTTTATTTTTGAGGAAAAAAACGATGTATAATAAGGCGTTTTTGCCGAAAAACCCGACCCGTGTGTTGTCAGATGATCTTGACCAAAAAGAACGACCATGTTTTGGCGTTCATAGCCCGGGAAAAAAACGACCATTTATAGTTGGGCGTTTTTAGGCTGTAAAAAAAAGAAATGTATAGAAAGGCGATTTTAGCCATAAACCCCATTATTTTATTCCAAAGATGGCCCCCGAGCAGGCAGCTGTCGGCCTTGCGTTTTTTGGGGGGGGTTTTTTCTTTTGTCACGTGGTGGTGGTGGAATGTCATGTGGGCCTGATGTGGATTGTTTTCAGCATTTTTGGCCACAACATTGGTCAAAGATGAAGAATCTGTGCTCGTTGGTTGCGCCTTCTCGGCAGCACACGTGTTCAGCACTGATTTTGATTGGGAGGAATGTCGGCGCAATTTGACTGTCGTTGCTGGACAGCCCGGGGGGGCGGGGCGGGGCGGGGGCTTGTGTTTTGCACCTGTAATGGGCAGCATTTTCACAGCGCAGCTTTGCTCGGCGAAAAGGTCGGTGCTGTTGGACAGTCTGCGGCTGGATGGATTTGTGGCTTGAGGAGCCGACGACGAGAAGGAGCGTCAGCGCGGCTGTGGAACTGCGAGTGGTGGCTTGGAATTGAAGCGGATTTACATCGAGAACTGCTTCATGGATGCTCCAGCTTCGTGTCACTTTCAAACTTGCTTGGAGTAGATGTGTGCACATTTCAGCATGACCATGTCGATCCGCTGGTGAAAAGAACACTGATTCACTTTGATCATCTATAACTGCTTCAAACAAAGTGTAAACAGGATTAAGAGTCTGTCTTATGTGTTGTATTTTGTCATTAATGTTCACTATTCTTTGATGGTGGTGTGGGGCACCTGCAGCGGATCCTATTGTCTCGGTGAGAGGGAAGAAACATTTGACAAAGTGGAACTTGACTTGTAAGGTGTTTTAAGCCTGAAAAAAAAGACCGTGTATACTCAGGTTTTTGACAGAAATCCCCCCCCCCCCCCCGGCTGTACATGGTCATTTTTGGGGGGCTAAATGCCTTACTTTACGTGGTCTAGTTTTTGGGGCGCAAAAAATGCTTTACTCTTGATTGGGGATTTTTCGTCTAAAAACAGCTTACTATACATGGTCGTTTTTTTCGGCTAAAAACGCCTTGCTATACATGGTCGTTTTTTTGGGCTTAAAACGCGTTACCAAATGGTCGTTTTTTTCGGCTAAAAACGCCTTATTATACATGGTTGATTTTTTCGGCTAAAAACGCCTTACTTTCCACGGTCGTTTTTTTGGTTACAAACGCCTTACTATACATGGTCGTTTTTTTTCGTCTAAAAACGCCTTACTATACATGGTCGTTTTTTTTCCATAAAAAAGCCTTACTATACATGGTTGTGTTTTTGGGCTAAAAACGCGTTACTATACATGATCGTTTTTTCCGGGTTAAAACGCGTTACTATACATGATCGTTTTTTCCGGGTTAAAACGCGTTACTATACATGATCGTTTTTTTCTGCTAAAAACCCCTTTACTGTACATGGTCGTTTTTTTCGGCTAAAAACGCGTTACTATACAGGGTTGTTTTTTCTTCCGATAAAAAAGCCTTACTATACATGGTCGTTATTTCGTTTTTGGGCTACAAGCGGCGTTACTATACATGGTCGTTTTCCGGCGTTACTATACATGGTCGTTTTCCGATAAAAAGCCTTTATACATGTCGTCTTAAAAATACGTCGTTTTTCCGATTTACTATACATGGTCGTTTTTCGGCTAAAAATGCCTTTACTATACAGGGTTGTTTTTCTTCCGATCGCCTTACTATACATGGTCGTTTTTCTGCTAAAAACGACCTTACTCTTTTTGGTCGCTTTACTATTTTTTTCGCTAAAAACGCCTTACTATACATGGTCGTTTTTCGGCTAAAACGCCTTACTATACATGGTCGCCTTACTATACATGGTTTTTCGGCTAAAACGCCTTACTATACATGGTCGTTTCTTCCGTTTTTTCCGAAAAACGCCTTACTCTACATGGTCGTTTTTCCCGGGTTAAAACGCGTTACTATACATGGTCGTTTTTTTGGGCTAAAAAAGCCTTACTATACATGGTCGTTTTTTCCGATAAAAAGGCCTTACTATACATGGTCCTTTTTTTCGGCAAAAAACATCTTCCTATACATGGTCGTTTTTTTTTCGTCTAAAAACGACTTTCTATACATGGTCGTTTTTTTCGGCTAAAAACACCTTACTATACACGGTCGTTTTTTCCGATAAAAAGGCCTTACTATACATGGTTGTTGTTTTTTGGCTAAAAACGCCTTACTATACATGGTCGTTTTTTTGGGGCTGAAAACGCCTTACTATACATGGTCCTTTTTTTCGGCAAAAAACGCCTTACTATACATGATAGTTTTTTCTTCTGATAAAAAAGCCTTACTATACATGGTCGTTTTTTTTCATCGAAAAAAGCCTTACTATACATGGTCGTTTTTTGGGCTACAAACGCGTTACTATACATGGTCGTTTTTTCTTCCGATAAAAAAGCCTTACTATACATGGTCGTTTTTTCTCATCGAAAAAAGCCTTACTATACATGGTCGTTTTTTGGGCTAAAAACGCGTTACTATACATGATCGTTTTTTCCGGGTTAAAACGCGTTACTATACATGGTCGTTTTTTCCGATAAAAAAGCCTTACTATACATGATCGTTTTTTTCTGCTAAAAACCCCTTTACTGTACATGATCGTTTTTTTTGGCTAAAAACGCGTTACTATACATGGTTGTTTCTTCTTCCGATAAAAAAGCCTTACTATACATGATCGTTTTTTTCTGCTAAAAACGCCTTACTATACATGATAGTTTTTTCTTCTGATAAAAAAGCCTTACTATACATGATAGTTTTTTCTTCTGATAAAAAAGCCTTACTATACATGGTCGTTTTTTTTCATCGAAAAAAGCCTTACTATACATGGTCGTTTTTTTGGCTAAAAACGCGTTACTATACATGATCGTTTTTTCCGGGTTAAAACGCGTTACTATACATGATCGTTTTTTTCTGCTAAAAACGCCTTACTATACATGATCGTTTTTTTCTGCTAAAAACCCCTTTACTGTACATGATCGTTTTTTTTGGCTAAAAACGCGTTACTATACATGGTTGTTTCTTCTTCCGATAAAAAAGCCTTACTATACATGATCGTTTTTTTCTGCTAAAAACCCCTTTACTGTACATGGTCGTTTTTTTCGGCAAAAAACGCCTTACTATACATGATAGTTTTTTCTTCTGATAAAAAAGCCTTACTATACATGATCGTTTTTTTCTGCTAAAAACCCCTTTACTGTACATGGTCGTTTTTTTCGGCTAAAAACGCCTTACTATACATGATAGTTTTTTCTTCTGATAAAAAAGCCTTACTATACATGATCGTTTTTTTCTGCTAAAAACCCCTTTACTGTACATGATCGTTTTTTTTGGCTAAAAACGCGTTACTATACATGGTTGTTTCTTCTTCCGATAAAAAAGCCTTACTATACATGATCGTTTTTTTCTGCTAAAAACCCCTTTACTGTACATGGTCCTTTTTTTCGGCAAAAAACGCCTTACTATACATGATAGTTTTTTCTTCTGATAAAAAAGCCTTACTATACATGGTCGTTTTTTTTCATCGAAAAAAGCCTTACTATACATGGTCGTTTTTTGGGCTACAAACGTGTTACTATACATGGTCGTTTTTTCTTCCGATAAAAAAGCCTTACTATACATGATCGTTTTTTTCTGCTAAAAACCCCTTTACTGTACATGGTCGTTTTTTTCGGCTAAAAACGCGTTACTATACAGGGTTGTTTTTTCTTCCGATAAAAAAGCCTTACTATACATGGTCGTTTTTTTCTGCTAAAAACGGCTTACTATACATGGTCTTTTTTTTGTGTCTAAAAACGCTTTACTATACATGGTCGTTTTTTCCGGCTAAAAATGCCTTTCTATACATGGTCGTTTTTTCCGGCTAAAAACGCCTTACTCCACACGGTCGTTTTTTTCGGCTAAAAACGCCTTACTATACATGGTCGTTTTTTCCGGCTAAAAACGCCTTTCTATACATGGTCGTTTTTTTCGGCTAAAAACGCCTTACTCTACACGGTCGTTTTTTTTCCGATAAAAACGCCTTACTCTACATGGTCGTTTTTCCCGGGTTAAAACGCGTTACTATACATGATCGTTTTTTTCTGCTAAAAACCCCTTTACTGTACATGGTCGTTTTTTTCGGCTAAAAACGCCTTACTATACATGGTCGTTTTTTTCTGCTAAAAACCCTTTACTGTACATGGTCGTTTTTTTCGGCTAAAAACGCCTTACTATACATGGTCGTTTTACTTCTGATAAAAAGCCTTACTATACATGGTCTTTTTGGGCTACAAACGCTTACTATACATGGTCGTTTTTTCTTCCGATAAAAAAGCCTGACGAAACATAGTTGTTTTTTTTCATCGAAGAAAGCCTTACTTTCCATGGTCGTTTTTCCCAGCTAAAAATGTCTTGCTATACATGGTCGTTTTTTTTCGGGTTAAAACGCCTTACTATACATGGTCGTTTTTCCGATAAAAACGCCTTACTATACATGGTCGTTTTTTCTTCTGATAAAAAAGCCTTACTATACATGGTCGTTTTTTTTAATTGAAAAAAGCCTTACTATACATGGTCTTTTTTTGGGCTACAAACGCGTTACTATACATGGTCGTTTTTTCTTCCGATAAAAAAGCCTGACGAAACATAGTTGTTTTTTTTCATCGAAGAAAGCCTTACTTTCCATGGTCGTTTTTCCCAGCTAAAAATGCCTTACTATACATGGTCGTTTTTTTTCGGGTTAAAACGCCTCACTATACATGGTCGTTTTTCCGATAAAAACGCCTTACTATACATGGTCGTTTTTTTCGGCTGTATACATGATCATTTTTTTGGCTAAAAAAGCCTTACTAAACATGGTCGTTTTTTCCGATAAAAACGCCTTACTATACATGGCCGTTTTTTTTTCGTCTAAAAACGCCTTACTATACATGGTCTTTTTTTTTCGTCTAAAAACGCCTTACTATACATGGTCTTTTTTTTTCGTCTAAAAACGCCTTACTATACATGGTCGTTTTTTTCGTCTAAAAACAGCTTACTATACATGGTCGTTTTTTTTCGGGTTAAAACGCCTTACTATACATGGTCGGTTTTTTCGTCTAAAAGCGCCTTACTATACATGGTCGGTTTTTCGTCTAAAACAGCTTACTATACATGGTCGTTTTTAGTCTAAAACAGCTTACTATACATGGTCGTTTTTTTGGCTAAAAACGCCTTACTCTACATGGTCGTTTTTTCCGGGTTAAAATGCGTTACTATACACGGTCGTTTTTTTGGCTAAAAAAGCCTTACTATACTTTGTGTGCCGGCAGCGTGGGGTTAATCCCCAATCAGTGACATGTGGAAATGTATTTTCCTGTGAAAAAAAGTTGGTGTCAAATACGCCTGTAGTGCACAGCATGTCACAGTCACTGGTGGTGTAGAGGTATACACGCTGGCTTTGGAAGCAGACGACCCCAGTTCAAACCCCGCTCTGGGATGTTTGAAAATTCAATACCAAACAGTTTTCTTGAAAACCCTCAAAAGTGCATGTCAATTACGCCTATAGTGCAGGATAAAGCACAGCCACTGGTGGCGTAGAGGTATGCACGCCGGCTTTGGAAGCAGGCGATCCCGGTTCAAACCCCGCTATGGAATGTTTGAAAATACAACACCAAACACTTAGTTACTTTTTCCTGGAAACCCTCGAAAGTGCATGTCAAATACGCCTATAGTGGTCAAATACGCCTATAGTGCAGAGCATGTCACAGTCACTGGTGGCCTAGAGGTATACTCGCCGGCTTTGGAAGCAGACGATCCAGGTTCAAACCCGGCTCTGCGATGTTTGAAAATACAACACCAAAGTTTTCTTGAAAACCCTCAAAAGTGTATGTCAAATACGCCTATAGTGCAGAACCACTCACTGTCACTGGTGGCGTAGAGGTATACACGCCGGCTTTGGAAGCAGACAACCCAGGTTCAAACCCCGCTCCAAACCCCGCTCTGGGCAATTTGAAAATACACTTAGTTACTTTTTCCTGGAAACCCTCGAAAGTGCATGTCAAATACGCCTGTAGTGCAGGACAACACCAAGTCACTGGTAGTGTAGAGGTATACACGCCTGCTGTGGAAGCAGAGGACCCGGGTTCAAATCCCGGCCAGGGACAGCCTAAATGTGAAATTGCCAATGCTGGGATAGGCTCCAGCAAATACAATGTCGCTGGTGGATAGCGGTACACCCACTAACGGGGTACCCGCAGCGTGGGTTCGATTCCCACCCAGTGGCAGTCGATGGCCAATGCTGGGATAAGGCTCCAGCAAAGACAAAGTCACTGGCGGTGGCAGGTACACCCACTAACGGGTACCGCAGCGTGGGTTCGATTCCCACCCAGTGGCAGTCGATGGCCAATGCTGGGATAAGGCTCCAGCAAAGACAAAGTCACTGGCGGTGGCAGGTACACCCACTAACGGGGTACCCGCAGCGTGGGTTCGATTCCCACCCAGTGGCAGTCGATGGCCAATGCTGGGATAAGGCTCCAGCAAAGACAAAGTCACTGGCGGTGGCAGGTACACCCACTAACGGGGTACCCGCAGCGTGGGTTCGATTCCCACCCAGTGGCAGTTGGTGGCCAATGCTGGGATAAGGCTCCAGCAAAGACAAAGTCACTGGCGGTGGCAGGTACACCCACTAAAGGGGTACCCGCAGCGTGGGTTCGAGTCCCACCCAGTGGCAGTCGGGATCGGTTCCGGATGGCCAAAGCTGGGATAGGCTCCAGCAAAGACAGTTCAGAAAACAGAGGCCCAAAAGCCCCCCCCCCTTGGCCCGGGGGGGTGGGGAGGATGGAGAAAAGGAAGGAGGGTATGCACCGGGCGGTTGCAGGGGGAGGGGTGTGGAATACTGTGAGTAAGCGCGCGGTGGGAAGGTAAGAGGAGTATGTGACGTGGGAGGAGATGATGAGGTGAAGAGCCGGCGGAGGAGGAGGTGGTCGCGCGTGGAGGACGTGGGAGTTGCGCGCGGAGGAGGAGGGAGTCACGCGCAGAAGAGGTGGTAATTGCGCGCAGAGGAGGTGGGAGTCGCGCGCGCGCGAGGACTTCTTCCGCGCCCGCAGAGGTGGGAATTGCGGGCGCGGAAGAAGTAATTGCGCGCAGAGGAGGGGGCAGTCACGCTGAGGAGTGCCACTGTGGGTGGTGCTCTGCGTGCGTGGGGGTCACGCACCTCCACATGCGACTGCTCCCTCCTCCGCACGCGCAACTCCCACCTCCTCCGCGCGCGATTCCCTCCTCCTCCGCCGGCTCTTCACCTCATCATCTCCTCCCACGTCACATATTCCTCTTACCTTCCCACCGTGCGCTTACTCACAGTATTCCACACCCCTCCCCCTGCAACCGCCCGGTGCATACCCTCCTTCCTTTTCTCCATCCCCCCCCCCCGGGCCAAGGGGGTTTTGGGCCTCTGTTTTCTGAACTGTCTTTGCTGGAGCCTATCCCAGCTTTGGCCATCCGGAACCGATCCCGACTGCCACTGGGTGGGACTCGAACCCACGCTGCGGGTACCCCTTTAGTGGGTGTACCTGCCACCGCCAGTGACTTTGTCTTTGCTGGAGCCTTATCCCAGCATTGGCCATCGACTGCCACTGGGTGGGAATCGAACCCACGCTGCGGGTACCCCGTTAGTGGGTGTACCTTCCACCGCCAGTGACTTTGTCTTTGCTGGAGCCTTATCCCAGCATTGGCCACCAACTGCCACTGGGTGGGAATCGAACCCACGCTGCGGGTACCCCGTTAGTGGGTGTACCTGCCACCGCCAGTGACTTTGTCTTTGCTGGAGCCTTATCCCAGCATTGGCCATCGACTGCCACTGGGTGGGAATCGAACCCACGCTGCGGGTACCCCGTTAGTGGGTGTACCTGCCACCGCCAGTGACTTTGTCTTTGCTGGAGCCTTATCCCAGCATTGGCCATCGACTGCCACTGGGTGGGAATCGAACCCACGCTGCGGGTACCCGTTAGTGGGTGTACCTGCCACCGCCAGTGACTTTGTCTTTGCTGGAGCCTTATCCCAGCATTGGCCATCGACTGCCACTGGGTGGGAATCGAACCCACGCTGCGGGTACCCGTTAGTGGGTGTACCTGCCACCGCCAGTGACTTTGTCTTTGCTGGAGCCTTATCCCAGCATTGGCCATCGACTGCCACTGGGTGGGAATCGAACCCACGCTGCGGGTACCCCGTTAGTGGGTGTACCTGCCACCGCCAGTGACTTTGTCTTTGCTGGAGCCTTATCCCAGCATTGGCCATCGACTGCCACTGGGTGGGAATCGAACCCACGCTGCGGGTACCCCGTTAGTGGGTGTACCGCTATCCACCAGCGACATTGTATTTGCTGGAGCCTATCCCAGCATTGGCAATTTCACATTTAGGCTGTCCCTGGCCGGGATTTGAACCCGGGTCCTCTGCTTCCACAGCAGGCGTGTATACCTCTACACTACCAGTGACTTGGAGTTGTCCTGCACTATAGGCGTATTTGACATGCACTTTCGAGGGTTTCCAGGAAAAAGTAACTAAGTGTATTTTCAAATTGCCCAGAGCGGGGTTTGAACCTGGGTTGTCTGCTTCCAAAGCCGGCGTGTATACCTCTACGCCACCAGTGACTGTGAGTGGTTCTGCACTATAGGCGTATTTGACATACACTTTTGAGGGTTTTCAAGAAAACTTTGGTGTTGTATTTTCAAACATCCCAGAGCCGGGTTTGAACCTGGGTCGTCTGCTTTTTCAAGAAAACTGTTTGGTATTGAATTTTCAAACATCCCAGAGCGGGGTTTGAACTGGGGTCGTCTGCTTCCAAAGCCAGCGTGTATACCTCTACACCACCAGTGACTGTGAGATGCTGTGCACTATAGGCGTATTTGACACCAACTTTTTTTCACAGGAAAATACATTTCCACATGTCACTGATTGGGGATTAACCCCACGCTGCCGGCACACAAAGTATAGTAAGGCTTTTTTAGCCAAAAAAACGACCGTGTATAGTAACGCATTTTAACCCGGAAAAAACGACCATGTAGAGTAAGGCGTTTTTAGCCGAAAAAAAAACGACCATGTATAGTAAGCTGTTTTTAGACGAAAAAAACGACCATGTATAGTAAGCTGTTTTTAGACGAAAAAAACGACCATGTATAGTAAGGCGTTTTTAGCAAAAAAAACCGACCATGTATAGTAAGGCGTTTTTAGACGCAAAAAACGACCATGTATAGTAAGGCGTTTTAACCCGAAAAAAAACGACCATGTATAGTAAGCTGTTTTTAGACGAAAAAAACGACCATGTATAGTAAGGCGTTTTTAGACGAAAAAAAAGACCATGTATAGTAAGGCGTTTTTAGACGAAAAAATTGACCATGTATAGTAAGGCGTTTTTAGCCAAAAAATGATCATGTATAGTAAGCGTTTTTATCGGAAAAAACGACCATGTTTAGTAAGGCTTTTTTAGCCAAAAAAACGATCATGTATACAGCCGAAAAAAACGACCATGTATAATAAGGCGTTTTTATCGGAAAAAACGACCATGTATAGTAAGGCATTTTTAGCTGGGAAAAACGACCATGGAAAGTAAGGCTTTCTTCGATGAAAAAAAACAACTATGTTTCGTCAGGCTTTTTTATCGGAAGAAAAAACGACCATGTATAGTAACGCGTTTGTAGCCCAAAAAAAGACCATGTATAGTAAGGCTTTTTTATCAGAAGTAAAAACGACCATGTATAGTAAGGCGTTTTTAGCCGAAAAAAATGACCATGTACAGTAAAGGGGTTTTTAGCAGAAAAAAACGATCATGTATAGTAAGGCTTTTTTATCGGAAGAAAAAACGACCATGTATAGTAACACGTTTGTAGCCCAAAAAACGACCATGTATTGTAAGGCTTTTTTATCAGAAGAAAAAACTATCATGTATAGTAAGGCGTTTTTAGCCGAAAAAAACGACCATGTACAGTAAAGGGGTTTTTAGCAGAAAAAAACGATCATGTATAGTAAGGCTTTTTTATCGGAAGAAGAAACAACCATGTATAGTAACGCGTTTTTAGCCAAAAAAAACGATCATGTACAGTAAAGGGGTTTTTAGCAGAAAAAAACGATCATGTATAGTAAAGCTTTTTTATCGGAAGAAAAAACGACCATGTATAGTAACGCGTTTGTAGCCCAAAAAACGACCATGTATAGTAAGGCTTTTTTCGATGAAAAAAAACGACCATGTATAGTAAGGCTTTTTTATCAGAAGAAAAAACTATCATGTATAGTAAGGCGTTTTTTGCCGAAAAAAAGGACCATGTACAGTAAAGGGGTTTTTAGCAGAAAAAAACGATCATGTATAGTAAGGCTTTTTTATCAGAAGAAAAAACTATCATGTATAGTAAGGCGTTTTTTGCCGAAAAAAAGGACCATGTACAGTAAAGCGGTTTTTAGCAGAAAAAAACGATCATGTATAGTAAGGCTTTTTATCGGAAGAAGAAACAACCATGTATAGTAACGCGTTTTTAGCCAAAAAAACCGATCATGTACAGTAAAGGGGTTTTTAGCAGAAAAAAACGATCATGTATAGTAAGGCTTTTTTATCAGAAGAAAAAACTATCATGTATAGTAAGGCGTTTTTAGCAGAAAAAAACGATCATGTATAGTAAGGCTTTTTTATCGGAAGAAGAAACAACCATGTATAGTAACGCGTTTTTAGCCAAAAAAAACGATCATGTACAGTAAAGGGGTTTTTAGCAGAAAAAAACGATCATGTATAGTAAGGCTTTTTTATCAGAAGAAAAAACTATCATGTATAGTAAGGCGTTTTTAGCAGAAAAAAACGATCATGTATAGTAAGGCTTTTTTATCGGAAGAAGAAACAACCATGTATAGTAAGCGCGTTTTAGCCAAAAACGATCATGTACAGTAAAGGGGTTTTTAGCAGAAAAAAACGATCATGTATAGTAAGGCTTTTTTATCGGAAGAAAAAACGACCATGTATAGTAACGCGTTTGTAGCCCAAAAAACGACCATGTATAGTAAGGCTTTTTTCGATGAAAAAAAACGACCATGTATAGTAAGGCTTTTTTATCAGAAGAAAAAACTATCATGTATAGTAAGGCGTTTTTTGCCGAAAAAAAGGACCATGTATAGTAAGGCGTTTTCAGCCCCCAAAAAACGACCATGTATAGTAAGGCGTTTTTAGCCAAAAAACAACAACCGTGTATAGTAAGGCCTTTTTATCGGAAAAAACGACCGTGTATAGTAAGGCGTTTTTAGCCGGAAAAAAAAACCCATGTATAGTAAGGTGTTTTTAGCCGAAAAAAACGACCATGTATAGAAAGCCGTTTTTAGACGAAAAAAAAACGACCATGTATAGGAAGATGTTTTTTGCCGAAAAAAAGGACCATGTATAGTAAGGCCTTTTTATCGGAAAAAACGACCATGTATAGTAAGGCTTTTTTAGCCCAAAAAAACGACCATGTTTAGTAACGCGTTTTAACCCGGGAAAAACGACCATGTAGAGTAAGGCGTTTTTATCGGAAAAAAAACGACCGTGTAGAGTAAGGCGTTTTAAGGAAAAACGACCATGTATAGAAAGCGGAAAAACGACCATGTATAGTAAGGCGTTTTAGCGAAAAACGACCGTGTGGAGTAAGGCGTTTTTAGCCGGAAAAAACGACCATGTATAGAAAGGCATTTTTAGCCGGAAAAAACGACCATGTATAGTAAAGCGTTTTTAGACACAAAAAAAAGACCATGTATAGTAAGCCGTTTTTAGCAGAAAAAAACGACCATGTATAGTAAGGCTTTTTTATCGGAAGAAAAAACAACCCTGTATAGTAACGCGTTTTTAGCCGAAAAAAACGACCATGTACAGTAAAGGGGTTTTTAGCAGAAAAAAACGATCATGTATAGTAAGGCTTTTTTATCGGAAAAAACGACCATGTATAGTAACGCGTTTTAACCCGGAAAAAACGACCATGTATAGTAACGGCGTTGTAGCGAAAAAACGACCATGTATAGTAAGGCGTTTTAACCCGAAAAAAAATGACCATGTATAGTAAGGCTTTTTAGCAGAAGAAAAAACTATCATGTATAGTAAGGCGTTTTAGGCGAAAAAACGACCATGTATAGTAAGGCTTTTTTAGCAAAAAAACGACCATGTATAGTAACGCGTTTTAACCCGGAAAAAACGATCATGTATATAGCCGAAAAAAACGACCATGTATAGTAAGGCGTTTTTATCGGAAAAAACGACCATGTATAGTAAGGCGTTTTTAGACGAAAAAAAACGACCATGTATAGTAAGGCGTTTTAACCCGAAAAATAAATGACCATGTATAGTAAGGCTTTTTTAGCCGAAAAAAACGATCATGTATATAGCCGAAAAAAACGACCATGTATAGTAAGGCGTTTTTAGACGAAAAAAAAGACCATGTATAGTAAGGCGTTTTTAGACGGAAAAAACGACCATGTATAGTAAGGCTTTTTTATCAGAAGAAAAAACTATCATGTATAGTAAGGCGTTTTTTGCCGAAAAAAAGGACCATGTATAGTAAGGCGTTTTTAGCCCCCCAAAAAACGACCATGTATCGTAAGGCGTTTTCAGACGAAAAAAACAATAATGTATATAGCTGAAAAAAAAACAACCATGTATATATAGTAAGGCGTTTTTAGCCGAAAAAAACGGCCATGTATATTTAGGCATTTTTAGCCGAAAAAAACGACCATGTATAGAAAGGCGTTTTTATCTGAAGAAAAAACGACCATGTATAGTAACGCGTTTGTAGCCCAAAAAAAAATGACCATGTATAGTAAGGCTTTTTTAGTCGAAAAAAACGACCATGGAAAGTAAGGCTTTCTTCGATGAAAAAAAACAACCATGTTTCGTCAGGCTTTATCTGAAGAAAAAACGACCATGTATAGTAACGCGTTTGTAGCCCAAAAAAAAATGACCATGTATAGTAAGGCTTTTTTAGTCGAAAAAACGACCATGTATAGCAATTTTTAGCCCAAAAAACGACCATGTATAGTAAGGCTTTTTTCGATGAAAAAACGACCATGTATAGTAAAGGGGTTTTTAGCAGAAAAAGACGATCATGTATAGTAAGGCTTTTTTAGCTGAAAAAAACGACCATGTATAGTAAGGCTTTTTATCGGAAGAAAAAACAACCCTGTATAGTAACGCGTTTTTAGCCAAAAAAAACGACCAGGTACAGTAAAGGGGTTTTTAGCCGAAAAAAACGACCATGTATAGTAAGGCTTTTTTATCGGAAGAAAAAACAACCCTGTATAGTAACGCGTTTTTAGCCCAAAAAAACGACCAGGTACAGTAAAGGGGTTTTTAGCAGAAAAAAACGATCATGTATAGTAACGCGTTTTTAGCCCAAAGAAACAACCATGTATAGTAAGGCTTTTTTATAGAAAGAAAAAACGACCATGTATAGCAAGGCGTTTTTAGCCGAAAAAACGACCACGTGTAGCAAGGCGTTTTTAGCCCAAAGAAACAACCATGTATAGTAAGGCTTTTTTATAGAAAGAAAAAACGACCATGTATAGCAAGGTGTTTTTAGCCAAAAAAAACGACCACGTGTAGCAAGGAGTTTTTAGCCGAAAAAAACGACCATGTATAGTAACGCGTTTTTAGCCCAAAGAAACAACCATGTATAGTAAGGCTTTTTTATAGAAAGAAAAAACGACCATGTATAGCAAGGCGTTTTTTAGCCGAAAAAAACGACCATGTATAGGAACGCGTTTTTAGCCCAAAGAAACAACCATGTATAGTAAGGCTTTTTTATAGAAAGAAAAAACGACCATGTATAGCAAGGCGTTTTTAGCGAAAAAACGACCATGTATAGGAACGCGTTTTTAGCCCAAAGAAACAACCATGTATAGTAAGGCTTTTTTATAGAAAGAAAAAACGACCATGTATAGCAAGGCGTTTTTAGCCGAAAAAAACGACCACGTGTAGCAAGGCGTTTTTAGCCGAAAAAAACGACCATGTATAGCAAGGCGTTTTTAGCCGAAAAAAACGACCACGTGTAGCAAGGAGTTTTTAGCCGAAAAAACGACCATGTAAGGCTTTTTTATCGGAAGAAAAAACAACCATGTATAGTCACGCGTTTTAAGCCAAAAAAAACCGACCATGTATAGTAAGCCGTTTTTAGCAGAAAAAAACGACCATCTATAGTAAGGCGTTTTTAGCCGAAAAAAAAAAAACCATGTAGTCAAGCTGTTTTAGCCTCTTAAAAAAAACACACACACAACCCTGTATACTTGGGTGTTTTTAGGCCAAAAACCCTGTTTCGTAAGCTGTTTTTAGCCGAAAAAACCCCAATCAAGAGTAAAGCATTTTTTGCCCCCCCCCCCCCAAAAACTAGACCACGTAAAGTAAGGCATTTTTAGCCCCCCCCCAAAAATGACCATGTACAGCCGGGGGTTCTGTCAAAAACCTGAGTATACACGGTCTTTTTTTTCAGGCTTAAAACACCTTACAAGTCAAGTTCCACTTTGTCAAATGTTTCTTCCCTCTCACCGAGACAAAAGGATCCGCTGCAGGTGCCCCACACCACCATCAAAGAATAGTGAACATTAATGACAAAATACAACACATAAGACAGACTCTTAATCCTGTTTACACTTTGTTTGAAGCAGTTATAGATGAACAAAGTGAATCAGTGTTCTTTTCACCAGCGGATCGACATGGTCATGCTGAAATGTGCACACATCTGCTCCAAGCAAGTTTGAAAGTGACACGAAGCTGGAGCATCCATGAAGCAGTTCTTGATGTAAATCCGCTTCAATTCCAAGCCACCACTCGCAGTTCCACAGCCGCGCTGACGCTCCTTCTCGTCGTCGGCTCCTCAAGCCACGAATCCATCCAGCCGCAGACTGTCCAACAGCACCGACCTTTTCGCAGAGCAAAGCTGCGCTGTGAAAATGCTGCCCATTACAGGTGCAAAACACAAGCCCCCCCCCCGGGCTGTCCAGCAACGACAGTCAAATTGTGCCGACATTCCTCCCAATCAAAATCAGTGCTGGAACACGTGTGCTGCCGAGAAGGCGCAACCACCGAGCACAGATTCTTCATCTTTGACCAATGTTGTGGCCAAAAATGCTGAAAACAATCCACATCAGGCCCACATGACATTCCACCACCACCACGTGACAAAAGAAAAAAAACCCCCCAAAAAACGCAAGGCCGACAGCTGCCTGCTCGGGGGCCATCTTTGGAATAAAATAATGGGGGTGCGGGCTAAAATCGCCTTTCTATACATTTCTTTTTTTTTTACAGCCTAAAAACGCCCAACTATAAATGGTCGTTTTTTTCCCGGGCTATGAACGCCAAAACATGGTCGTTCTTTTTGGTCAAGATCATCTAACAACACACGGGTCGGGTTTTTTCGGGCAAAATCGCCTTACTATATGGTCGTTTTTTTTCCCCTCAAAAATAAACGGCAAAAAAAACTGAAAGGACTTGACAGAACACAACCGAAGCATCGTTGCCTTGAGAAGCGTCTGGCTGCCGTCCTCCTCCCCGTCGCCTCCAACAAGGCTGCTGCCGCCATCGTCAGCCCGAACAGAAGCTGCAACTGCTGCTCATGTGCTTCGCCGACGACTGACTGAGATTTGCGCAACTTGATGGTTTCGTACGTCATCGACAACAACACCAAAGATGCTGAAACATATTTTATTGAATTGGTCATTGAGGGGCTGACAATGTTGGCCGCAGCAGACTCGCTCGACACCCACAACTCAGTCCCAAATCCCCATCATGCATTCGGCGTTCGTGAGTGCACACCCAGTGAGTTTGTGAGAGAGCGGCGGCGACAAACACCCCGAGCGGAACGACAGACACACTCTCCCTTGCGGGTTTGGCATTTTGCTCTCCCAGCGCCTTGGCCTCTGCGTCTATCGTTTGGGAATGCTGTGGGAAAAATGGAAAAACTTGGGGAAAACACATGCATTGTCATTTTTCATGCAGACGCAAGTTGCGCTCACCTCAGTTGCGACGTTCACCTTTGAGCCCCTTTGACGAGAGCAAGTGGCCCTTCCGCTTCCAGATCACATCCATGCCGGAGCCCTGAAAAAGGGGAAAATGAACGTTAGCCTGACGCCACTCGTTGATTTATTCGCCGTGTGTTTCATGACATTTCGACCCTTCTTTCGTCCTTCCTCCAACCCTGCCTACACTGTCACCCACAAACCAGCTTTCCAACTGACAAACAAAGTTGCTCTGGATCCAGAGAAGCCAAACAACTAGCTGACCATCTGCAACATGCCTTGCCAAAGAGCACTCAAGTGCCCACAAATACACAGGTTCTACCGCCGGCTCCAAACGCACCACCCGCGGCGGCCACCATTACCATCAGATCAACCCACAGTGACGAGCGAGGCACACCGCAAAGCTCAATACTCTGACCCCTCCTGTTCAGCATTTTCAGGCAGCCCGTGGTCAGATGATCCTCATCGGTGCGCCGCTTGCTTCGTTTGCAGAACTGCTCCTTGTTCTCACCCCATTCAGCTCCATCTGAGGCCTGCAACCCCCCCCAAAAAAAGTTTTGCAGGTGTGCCTTGTCAATAAAATTGCCATGCGTTTTGTTACCTTTGCACACTCTTCCAACTCATCGGGCTCCTCTTCCACCCTCCAAACCACACAGACTGCTTTCGTCCAGGTCTCGTTTTCATACTGCTTTGCTTCTCTGGTGTGTCCTGTCCTAAACTGCTACTCCGCACTGCCAAAAAAACAATTTTTGCTCAAGTACAAAAACAGCTAACAGGTTGCCCCACACCCCCTCAAAAATAAACGGCAAAAAAAGATCTGAAAATACTTCACAGAACACAACCGGAGCATCGTTGCCTTGAGGAGGGTCCGGCTGCCGCTATTCATTCCCGTCGGCCCCAACAAGCTTGCGGCCAAGCACAAGCGGTGTCGAGTCTTCAGAAACTTCGAAAAATCCATCCGCAATCAGTGTGCCAGTATCTGCCGAGGCCTGCTGGAGAACTGAGGTCAGCAGGGTTGGCACATTGAGGAGCTGAAAATGAATGAGTCAGTCCAAAACCCCCATCATGCATTCGGCGTCAGTGAGTGCACACCCAGTGAGTTAGTGAGAGCGGCGGCGACAAACACCCCGAGCGGTACGACAAAGACATACTCTCCCTTGCAGGTTTGGCACTTTGCTCTCCAAGCGCCGTAGCATCCGCATCTGTTTGGGGAAACGGACTCGTCTGAACATTACTAGTCATTTTTTTTGATGCAGACTCAAGTTGCACTCTCCTCACTTGCTCCGACGCCGTTCACCTCTTTGAGAGCACACCCATGTCCGAGCCCTGCAAAAATTAACACGGCTAGGCTGACGCCACTTGTTGATTTATTAGCCGCGTGTTTTGCCACCTTTTCCTCCGGCTCCTCTTTCAGTCTGCAAGGCCGACACATGAGAACCCCGCCACTTGGGGTTTCTTCTCTCACTGTTCCACTTCATTGGCGTGCCTCCCGTGCCAAACGGCTCCTCTTTCCCCCTGCAAATATAGAAACGCATCAAAATAAGCTTGCGCAGATTTGTCGCACTCCGCTTTGTCGGCGACGTCCATCCAGCCGCAAAACAAAGTGTCCCACAAGAGAACGGCGCAAACAAAACCACCTAATTTGCGATGTCCTCGTTACCCTGGTCCGAGACGCTCTTGCGAACACCTCCATCCCGTCCGGCGCCTGCACGACCCTGAAACAAAGACAAAATGTTTTTCGGTGATCGTTTGACAGAGTCCTTCCTCCAACCCTGCCTACACTGAAGCCCACAAACCAGCTTTCCAACTGACAAACACAAAGTTGCTCTGGATCCAGACAAGCCAAACCACTAGCTGACCATCTGCAACACGCCTTGCCAAAGAGCACTCACGGAGACACGTGTCCCACCATCGGCTCCAAACACGCGGCCCGCGACTGCCGTCGTTACCATCAGATATTAACAACCCACCCCGACCACGCTCAACCAAGGCACACCGTAAAGCTCAATACTCTGACCCCTCCTGTTCAACATTTTCAGGCAGCCCGTGGACGAATGATCCTCATCGGTGCACCGCTTGGTTCATTTGTGGAACTGCTCCTTGCTTTCATCCCATTCAGCTCCATGTGAGCCCTGCAACTCCAAAAAACAACATTTTTGAATGTGCCTCTTGTTAATTCAATTTCACTGTGTTTTGTTACCCCTGCACATGCTTCCAACTCACCAAGCTCCTCTTCCACCCTCCAAACCACAAAGACTGCTTTTGTCCATTTCTCATCTTCATGCTGCTCTAGTTCATTGGCGCATTCTGTCCCAAATCGCAACTTCACTGCAAAAAAATTAAATGGAAAAACACTTGGGTTCTGCATTTTTCACAATTCAAACCATTGGTTTTCTTACTCTCACCTCATGGATCTTGTTGCCTCTCGCAGCTTGCAACTAGACGGATAAAGACGTACTTTGGGCTATATATGGAGCAGAAAGAGCTGAAAATGTGTGGAACGATTAAGGCTTACACAATCATGTTTAGAAAACAGAGGACATTGGTGAATAACCTGCAAAAGGGGGTGGCGGGTTAGACATGCAATAGGACTTCCTCATTTTGAGGACAAAAAAAACAAAACATTTTTGACCATGATAAGCTTCATAAAACCAGACATATGAATAAGAGGGAAAAAATGCATACCACCTGACAGAAAATACCATGATCAAACATTTGGTCGAACAAACAAACCAAAATCCTTCATAGTTCAATTCCCAAGCAGAAAGAGATCGGTTTTGTAATTTGCGACTATTTAAAACAAAAACCCCAAACAAACAAAGAGAAAAAGAGCTGGCCAGCTTTAAAACAAACCCCCAAAAAGTTGAAAACGTGGCAAAAGAAACGAAGTGCACAATGTACTGACTCAACGTAAGGACGAATGGATCGTGACGTCTTGCGCTCAAACCTTTAACGCTGCAAATCGTGCAAGCAAAATGACATTGTGAGAAAGGACGACAAGCGACAAACATTTGCTCGTGTGCTTACTCACCGAATAAAAGGCCGCGTGGTCGGTCGCCATCTTGCCGCGGCAGCAAGCAAAAGAACATTGTGAGAAAGGACGACAAGCGACAAACATTTGCTCGTGTGCTCACTCACCGATCCAAAAAACCCGCGCGGTCGGTCGCCATCTTGCCGCACTTGTGCACCGCGCTTGATTAATTACCGCTGCTCACCTGACTCCAATTTATTTACCAGGCCTGACGTCACGTCGGCCAATCCGAGCCAACCTTCTTCTTCTGCTGCTTGTTCAACGGTGTTTTGCGCACTAGCGCCACTTGTTGACCTGCCAGGGTGACTGCTTTGGTTTACCCCGGAAATTGCTCGACTTTCAGCGCCCCTCCCAAATCAAAGTGATTAACATAGAATAAAATACGACAAACTCGGCTCTCGTGATATATTCATCGTCTTCATGCGCCTCAACGCCGCCCTCACCTCCTCCTCCGTCATGGTGGCGGCGGGGAAGCACTTGGCTTCCTCAAGGAAGTCTCGGATCAAGACTTCTCCGACCTGGTGGGAGAAGACGGACAGAAGTGAGCCCCGAGTCCACCGTTGCAAATTGCCACAGGAAAACGGAACATTTTTGGCACACTTTTTTTTGCGCCAGCCAAGTTAAAAACGACTTTGTCAATGACGCTATCGACACACATATTGGGCACGGGGGCAATGGCATTGGATCCTTGTTAATAGACTAAACTGGGAGAGGTTGTCCGATACAGCAGTTAGCCAAATGAAATGCAAAATAATCAAATACAGAACAATATCATTGCACAACCGCCTGACCTATATGGATTTTTTTTACGCAAATTCCAACATTTGGTTGAGGATAATTCCGCTAACCGATCATTTGTCCTAATAATTAAAAAAAGATATGAAATAATTTCTTAGGAGTTTCGTAACACGTAGAACACAAAAAATATCCATTATTTTTTAAGAAAGCGTTTGTGCAAAAATCTTTTTTTTTCCCCGCTCAAAAGTAGAAAACGTATTCCATTGAGATACAACATACAACCACTAGGCCACTGTGCCACCCATCCTCATTTTCATCTTGCCGCATACGTCGACAAACACGTGCTCGAATCGTTTGACTGGTTCTTTTCCAAACTTTTTAATTGCTCTTTTCCGAGACGGCGATGACGCGCGCCAAGTCGCTGAATTTCAGGATGAACGCGCTGAGCGTGTGCGGGCCGTAGATGGTTGAGGTGCCCTCGTACCTCTGAACCTGGACAATAGACCATCGTTATCATCATCGGCCTACTTCAAATTTGTGTGTGTGTGTGTGTGTGCGCGTATGTTTGTGTGTACCTGGTACTCCTCATATGTGGTTATGTAGTGTGTGTACACATTGCTTCGGCCTGCAATCACCACATTCACTCCCGAGAATGCTCCGTTCGACTGAAGTGCCTACCAGTGTTTGGAAGAACAAAATCTTTCTTATGACATTCAATTAACCTTCTGAACATGCAAGATGCCCCTGGGACGACCGGAGCTGGAATTGAACCCTGCACCTCTGCAGTCAGTCTGGCACAGCCCCCCCTCCCCCAAGCGCCCCCCTCATTGTTACTATTATTATGAAAACCTGATGTGCTTGGGAAAAAAATGACAATGCAGAACAAGCTTTCTGGCGTGATTGCTTCCAAAGTCATTTAATTGGCACGAAGAGTCGGAATTGCTGCATCCAAAGAGGACGAGACGCATAAGTGCTCACGAGGAGTAAAAAGTACCGATGACCCGAAAGACGTCGGACGTGCCCTGGTAGGGCGTGATGACCGGTCGCAGTCCTTTCATGCTCTTGTAGTGTCCAAAGTGTTTGATCCTGTAGGACGCCGCGGCGGCGTTTGACGGGATGTGCCACTCCACCGTGGCGTTGCTCCGCCGATCGGAGCCTTTCAGCCAGCTGAACCTGCAAGGTGAAGCGCGGGTCAGCCTCCCCTCGGTCAGCCTCCCCCTCGTCGCTGGCGGCCAAACGGCGCTTTGCGCAAACACACACACACACACACCTGGTCTCCCACGACGCGTCACTGTGGACCAGCGTCCAGGTGTCGCTGGCGTTGTCGTGCATCTCCACCGCCACAAAGCTTTGGTCTCTCTGATGATAGACCGCCGACGAGAAAGACAAACCCAGAGAGAGCAATAAAACCAGAAAGCCGACCCCCACCCCAAAAAAAGACAACCAGACGAGGTGTGTTTTCTCACCACGTCTCCCGAGTGTCTGGGGTTTCCTGCCACAAAGGTGACGGACACCACGTCACCCTGGAAAACAAACCCCGCCCACCAGGGCATTCGTCATCAGACATCACCGACTGTGCGTGTGTGTGTGTGCGTGCGTGTGTGTGTCATACCTGTCTGTAGATGGGGAGTACCTGCTGCAGGACGTCTCCAAAGCTGCTGTTGTCCGGTTTCCTGTCAGTCGTCGCTGCAGCTAACAGGTTGAAAAGATTCTTCTGAAAAACGGAGGGGGCGGACCTGGCGGGAGCGACCCAACTTGGTCCTGCAAGATGACATCATAGCTCGAGTTGGTCATCCTGCCATCTGTTTGCTCGAGTCCAAGGAATGAACCCGTTTTTGGGGGTTTGGGGATTGAAATTGTGATTCCAGACCACACACACGTTTATTTATTTATTTTTTTTTAATCTCGGTTGTCATTATGATTCCCGCCACTCAAGCTAACCAATCAGAAGCAAGCTGCTGTTTTCGGGTTCACATCAGGGTCCACTCGAGCCTGGTGCCAACCACTAGGTCACTGTGCCGCCCATCATCATTCTCATCTTGCCGCATACGTCGACAAACATGTGGTCGAATCTTTTGACCGGTTCTCTTGCGGGTTTTTAATTGCTCTTTTCCGAGACGGCGGTCGGGGGTCTCACCCGAGCGATGGCGCGCGCCAAGTCGCCGAATTTCAGGATGTACGCGCTGAGCGTGTGCGGGCCGTAGATAGTTGAGGCGCCCTCGTACCTCTGAACCTGGACAATACACCTTCATCGTTATCAGCATCGGCCTGCCAACTTCAAATTTTGGAGTGTGTGTGTATGTGTGTGTGTACCTGGTACTCCTCATATGTGGCTATGTAGTGCGTGTACACATTGCTTAGGCCTGCAATCACCACATCCACTCCCGAGAATGCTCCGTTCGACTGAAGTGCCTAACACACACACACACACACACACACACACACACACACACACACACACACACACACACACACACACACACACACAGTTTTTGACAAGGTGTCAAGTAGGAACTTCGGATGTGTGTGTTTGTGAAAACTTACCTGTTGTACAGCTTCTCTCAATCTTCTGCCTGCCATGGTGCTGTCTCACACACACACACACACACACAAACACAACCTCATCATTGAGTTGCATCACAGCACCGATTTTGTACATGAGCGTGTGAGCGTTTGTTGTTACGTCATCTCCCCAGGAACAGCGACAACCGCGACAGTTCCAAGAGTGAGGATCTGCACATCAATGATTTCCGGGTGCCATGGCAACGGCCAGTTCATCTGCACGCACGCACAAAGGCGCCCGTTGTATTACATTTGAGACAATTTGAGAAGCGGGCGACGCTCGCGCTCACCTCTCCCGTGCTGAACAGGATCGGTTTGGGCCAGTGACATTCCTGCGTCTGATTGGACGGCCGGCCCAGGAGGGTGTCGCGGATGCCGTCCCAAAATGGGTCGCCCTCCACCGCCCCTACACACGCACGCATATTTGTTGACACTTATTTGAGGTGCGATTGCTTACGCGAGTATCGAGTAAAATGCGTGAGAGTGACCTTGAGTGAAGTTGAGGTCTCCTCCTCCGTCTGTGGTGCCTGCCGCAAAACTGTGACCCAGCGCCGGCTTGCATGTACTCACCTGCACGCGGCGTTAGCAAAATGCATCGTTAGCTTGTGTGCACGTGTGTGTGTGTGTGCCCGTACTGACCGCATGTGTGTCATTGATGTAAACCGTGACATCTGTCATGTTGACCCACTGATGAGCTGAATGAATGAAGCCCGTCACTTCCTCAACCGCATCAGCGTAAAGTTCCTGGAAGCACACACACACACACAGGCACAAAGGCCGCGAGAAGGTCGCATCTTTCCCTCTCCACACACACACACACGTACACACACCCTAGCCTTCTTGAAGATGTTGTGTCCAATGATTCTGGTGCTGTCAAACATGTCCTCTCCGGGTCCGAACGCTTGACACTCTTTCGTCTGAAACACACACAAACACTTCCTGTTTGCTCTGTGCGCACATGTGTGTGTGTGTGTGTGTGTGTGTGTGTGTGTGTGTGTGTCCATGTTTACCCCCCCATCAGGACACGAGCTGTTCAAGTAGTCACAGGCTAATCCAGAGTTGACACAGTGAGGACCTTCGATGTTTGGACTCACGTCGCCGAGGTTACTCGAGGAGAAAGCAGCCACGAAAGCTGCCTGACATACACACACACACACACAAACACACGGAGGGTCAGATTCATTTACTGGAGAGTTGGACTCCAATCCAAGAAGGCGATTCCTCCATTGGCCCCCCTCAGTGAGATAGAGGCTGAAACGCGGTCCTGATTCTTCACGTCCCTAATTTGGACTTCAACGTGACGTCACCTGTCCGGGTAGCGCCGCGGGGTTCTTGTGGTTCTCCATCAGGTAGGAGGCGTAGCCCAGGTTGTCGCTGCTCACCAGACGATTGGTCGTCTTCATGCTGACCGCGTGCACGGCGAACCAGCTGGACCATTTGCGGGAGTCAGAGCGGGCGGGCCCCGCGTGCTGCGGCGGCCATGTTGCCCTCGCTACGCTTACCCGAGCATGCCGATGCCATCTCCGTCCGCATCGGTGAACTTGAGAAGCACGATGTCCCTGTCCACGTCGTCGTCATACCTGAAGGGCGATCAGGGTCTGTGACGGGCGCCTCGTCGCCGTCGGCCGACCCGTCGGATAGCCTGACCTGTTTCGCTCATCCTGCGGGTTGTTGCGGTAGGAGTGAGGACTTCGGTTGACGCTGCTGGCGTCCACGCGCCCTCGGTTTTTGTAGATCCGCCCTGGCCGCACGGTGTCGTGGGCTCGGTCTATACTCTGGAGCGGCAGGGAAAGGCGCCGTATATTCACATTGAGACGGAGCTGATGTTGGAGCGGCAGGAACGCGTCTATTTGCTGGCGGGTGGCCGAGCCGAGCCGGTCTCACTTTGACGATGCCTTTGACCAACGGTTGGATGGACGACTTGAGGTAGCCTTTGCTGCTGATCATGAAGAGCGTGTACTGGAAGTAGCCGGCCGGGCCAGAGTGCGTGTGCGTGCCGCTCAGGACCACGTTGTCCTGCCGGTACTGGTTGCCGTATTTCACCTGCAGGGCCTTTAGGACCTGCTCAGGTGACACATTGCCTTGAAGTCCACGTGGCGTGTCGTAAGCCCCCCCCCTCCGGCCTCCCCGCACTGTGTATGTGTGCATGCGCACCTCCAGCCTCAGCCTCTGCGAGACCATTCCCACGTCCACAGTGACAAAGACGACTCGACGGCGGCCGTCGTCTATGATGAAGGCGCGACTGAACAAACGGGTGTGAATGCCCGCAGCCGTCTGCTGAGGGTTGGCGTAGCCCATCTGACGCACAAAACGCACGCGCGTCAGCCCTTGCGACGCGGCCGACAGGCGGCGGCGCAAAGATAGCGAGTCAAAGCGACCAGAGGAAGTTCGGCGGGCGGTCCGGTGCAGTCGGCGCGTCCGACTCCAATCCGGAATGTCGGTTCTGGACTGGGGGGCAGAGTCGTGGCAGGACCTAGCGCAAGCATAACAATCTTGAAGCCGCAACATCGCAGTTTAACGTTAGCGGCGTACTCACAGGTGGTTGTGGTGCGCGTGGCCGTCATGGCGATGAGAGTGACGCTGACGGCCGTCATGACCACAAAGAGGACGGCCAGCGTCGTCTCCAGCATGGACAGAACGCAACGTTTCCCGGCGGCCATCTTGTTGGGTCAAACCGGTGACAGGAAAACAACACGGCCGACACTCGGGTTTTGGTTTCCAAAAGTCGTCTTCACTTTGCTACACGATAATGACACACAAGTCAAAACAGGCGCAGGCACATCAAAACACGTGACAACACAAAAACGCCTTCGCCCATTTCACACACCACAAAATGCCAACGATACAACACAAAAGTTTACGAGGCAAGACGAGCGCAACTCACGCGTGACTCGGCGCTCGATGGCTGGCAGCGAGTTTGGCGGCGGACGGCGATATCGTGCGCTTCTCGGGCAAAGTTCAAGGTTGTCAAGCGACACTGATAAAACAAACTTGTGTTGCTTTTACGAGGCAATTTGAGGACCTCGCTCTTACGTGGGAGTCTTGTCAACGCTGCCTTGCAAAAGTCTGAGCACCCCGAGGGTGAGAAAGTCACATACTCGCCTCATCAACTGTCAAGTTCTCTGGTAGAACTTGGCATGCGTTTGAAGATTCCACAAAGATGGCGGCTGTCGTCACGTCGATAGTCGACGTGTTCTTTGGTGAAAAGTGCAAAAAATTTGCCGGATGGCGTCAAGGCCATGTGACTTTCGGGATGCAACTGTACCCATGGCTCACTGGGCAGATTTTCCTCCTCCTCTTCCTCGTCTTCTTCTGGGCGCAGGTTGGCTGGTGGACGTGACAGTCCGGGAGCTGCAAAACCGTCGGCCTGCTTCGTTCTTTTAATCCGCCGTTCCCAACTGAGGTTTTACACAACCAAGTCCTGAAGTGTTGGATTTAATGTCTCCATGTTGCCTTTTTTAAATTTTTATTTTTTTTCAAAAACGTGCGATGAGTTTGGGAATGCTCACATTTTATTTCCTTCAAGTTAAAAAAACATCTTCAATTTACAAAATTGACAACGAGGTGATTTCAAACCCGTCCTGAAATCTTTCCGATCGCCCATCGGATGAGGTCACTTCCGACCCGTCCGAGAACGCAGCTTGCGCATGATGATCATGTGATCACTTTCCTTATCACTTGGTCTGCAACCGCCGCGCCCGCCTGAACACGCAACACAAACACGCGTCAAGGGAGGAGCCGAGCGCGTGGGAAACGCGCGCGCGGGCGCACGCACTGACCGGAAGTGGCGACATTGGAAGCACCGCAGCTGCTCCCTTCCCGTAAAGTTTCCTCCGCCCTCGCTTGGGTTTGGTTGCCATGGTGACAGAGCGTCCCGAATTGCTTTCGGCTGAGTGCGACAAACAAATGACCGAGTGAATGACGCAGCGCTCCCTCCTGGTCACCGTTGCAACTGTCGAGAGATTCTCACCTGGGCCGCTCAGGACGGAGGGAGACGTCGGAGACAGCGGCGGTGGGCTGGACTGGACCGCGGAGGGCGGCGGCTCCTACCGATAGAAGACGATTTCAGAAGAACAAGGAGGAAAAGCAAAAAAGAAAGACAGGAAGAGAATGAAGAACAAGAGGTGGCTTCGTCATCCTCCCAAGCAGGAAGTCGGGCAACCCATCGCGGGCACGTCTCACCTGCGTCACGTTTCTGATGTTCGCTCGCTTGTTTTGCTTGCTGTCACTCGACCGCAAGCCCTGAACACACACACACACACACACACACACACACACGCACACACACGTCAAAGTTGGCGTTGGAAAACATTTCCGAAAGTTTCGACGTTTCCCACCTCCACTTGGCAGCTTTTCCTTTTCTTCGGTGCACTTTGGTCTTTTGATTCGCCGTCGTTCAACGGACAGCAGAACTGCGTGCACAGCAACGGATCCTGCGCACACGCGCGCGCACACACACACCTGTTATTGCACCGTCGTCATCATCATCATCATCATCATGTTGTCATGGTGACCTGCAAGAGCGCTTCCTGTCTCCGCCTCTTCCGGCTGTCGTGCAGCTTCTGAATTTCCTCCTTGAGCTCCTCCACCAGGGCCAGCGTCCCCAGCGTCGGGTTCTCCTTGTTCTCCTTCCGTTCCTCCTCCTGCTCCTCCTCCTGACGCCGCCGCACTTGGGCCTTGACACGCTCCAGTTCTGATGGCCGGAAAAGCGCGCGCGGTTAGTTGCCAGGCAACCGTCCGCTCGGGAGACGTCATCCTCACCTTGTCTCATGGCGTCCGCCTGATTCTCGAGGTCTTCGACGAGCTTTTCCTTCTCACGCAGGACGCGCTGAAGATCTGACGGGTGCCCCACACACACACACACACACACACACACACACACACACACGCACGCACGCACGCACGCACAAACACACACATTAGGAGACCAACAGCTCGTGCGCAGGCAGGCACGCACTCACCTTGCTGTCGCTTGACATCCTCCTCCGTCTGCCTCCGCAGAGCTGCACCGTGTCGCTCAAGCTCCGCCCTCAGCTCTCCGAGCTGGTGGCAGTATTCAGCTTTCTGATTGGCCAATTCCTCCGCGAGCTGCTCACACTTCCTGTCGCTGCAGAAAGAAGTGACCGGGTAAACGTGAAAACCTTTTTGGTAGGAGTTGGGTAGCCGCACAGAACCCACACTCCGAAATCATTCCGCCAGACCCCTTCCGATTGGATGCGCCTTGTGATGTCATCGAGACATCATTCTTGAACAAAGCGTTATTTGTGTGGCGGGGGACGCCCATCTTGCATCTTTTGTTCCGTTCTCTCTCTGGCTTGCTTTTGAGCCAGGAAAAAGCTTGAACTTGTCAGTAATTTGCTCATTCATACCTGCGCATCTTTTCTTGCATCATTTCCTGGATGACTTTGGACTGGTGGGCGGAGCTCTCCACAGCCGCCTGGCACTCCTTCCGCAGTTGTGCCATGTTGGCGTGGAAGGCGCTCGGGTCCTCGACCTCCTGAATCGACAATCGTTGGATCAAAGCGTGGCCGCGCCCCCCCCCCCGCGGACTTACGACTACACACTTGTCAACGACGACAATAACCTCCACTTCCTGTACCTTGGTTTTGGCATTCCGCTGGTCCTCGAGGTGCCGGAGGCGGGCCTCGGCGGCGGCCAACTGATCCTCGGCGACGGCCGCGCGCTGCGCTTCCTCTCGCAGTTTGCGCTCCAGGGAACTGGCCTGGCGGCAAACAAAGGAAGGAGGGATGGTGGGAGGGATGAGAAGAGATGCACACACAAACGACAAGAAAGAAACAAAGAGACAAAAAATATGAGGCGTGAGACAACCAAAAAGAAAGACAAAGAAAGCCATGAAAAGGAAAAAGTGTTTTTTTCTGACCTGCGTCTGCAGCTCAAAGATTTTGTCAACGAGCGCGTTGTTGCTTTGAGTCAGTCGGCAACTTTGGCATCGCGGCGACTTGGCAGGCAACAACGAGGCGCCACACTTGCTGAACTCGCCCTCTTTCGCTGCACCCGGAGAGGAAGTGACATCAGCGCCGGCCCATTGGACAAGCGCCGTAGTGCGAGCCTACCCGTCAGTCTGCCGCCGGCGCCGACGTCAGGCGAGTTGTCCTGCCGCAGGTTTTCCGGGCCGCCTACCGGGAGCGGCCACGGGCCGGCGAGCAACAAAGCGCTCCGCCTCCGCCCTTCCTCTTCCGTGTCGTCGTCCTCTTTGTCATCGCCACGCCGGTCCCTGGCGGAGGCGCGGTCAACCTGCTCACTCGGACGACGACAAAATGAAAGGACCAAAGAAAGACAGAAAGAAAAGGAAAGAGACAAAGTCAGTTGGTGGTGCAGTGAGGGAGTGGAGGTGGGGGGGGGGACTTGTTGTGGGTCAACGCTAAATGCAGAGGAAGAAAGCGTTCACCTGATTGGCCAGCAGCAGTTGCCGTTGGACGCTCTGAGCATCCACTCGGATCTTCTGCAGGTCTTGTCCCACCAAGCTGAGGACTCCCTCCAGAAGCGCCGCCGCCTGCCCCTCCTCCTTGTCCTCCTCCACAGTGGCATCGGGTTCTGTCAGTCGGCGCCGCGCCACGCACGCGCCACGCCACGCACGCGCCAGTTGCACTCACCCGAGCGGTCTGGCTGATTAGGTTCTTGAGGATCTCCAGCCTCCTCTCGGCTCGCTCCTCCAGGATCTCGCTCCTTCTCCAGACGCTCGCTGGTCAAGGCGCAAGCGGTGAGTGGCCGTTTCGCCAGTGTGGGCGTGGCCTGCTCGGTGCCCGTGGCTCACCTGTAGTCTTTCTCCATCTGCTTGAAGATCTCCATGAACTCGGCGCAGACTTCCTCTCTGATCTGAGCCTCTGCAACCAAACGGAACGTCGCCTGCTTGCCCAACTGGCGCGCGCGCACAAAACCAAAAATAAAGGGAAAGAATATATATATATTTTAAAATTATAATGCACAGACCCCAAAGAGACGGTGGCCACTTGTCACGCTAATAAAAGAAGACCCTCTACCTTGTCCTCTTCCTCTATGGTCCCCTCCCCTTCCTCATCGTCATTCTCATCTGCTGCCTTGAGCACCGTTTCCTCCATGCCACTCTCGTCGTCGTCGTCGTCCTCCTCCTCCTCCTCCTCCCCATCGTCCTCCATGACGTCCTCCAAGGTGCTCTCCCAGGCAACCATCGAGCTTTTGCGTCCGCGCGCCAACACGTTTCGCCGCTGGTCGGCCTCGTTGATGAGGACCGACACTTCCATGGCCGACCTCAGGGAGGCGTCGTCTGGGCTGGCCGGCCTGGAGTTCAACATCACCACCTGGAGAACGGCCAAGAAAAAGAAGTGAATGGTCTGAGAACCACTCTGTCCCACACCATGAAAAATTTTTTTTTGGTTTGTTATCTAGCTACTGAACGGGAATTACTTGAAAGGAAACAAAAGTGCCTTCACCTCAATGGCGTATAAAAGTTTAAAAAAAGAAATAAAAGTGCGCGAGCAACCTTCTGGGCCAGGGCGGAGAACTTGAGGACGTTGAGCGTCTCGTCCACGCAGGACAAGTCCTGGTTGATGTTGACCACCATGGACACCTTGCCGGCACTGCAGAAGAAGACCTGCAGGAAGTGGGTCAGCTTGGACTCCCTGAAGGGAATGTGCTGCTGGAACCTGCGCGCAAACAATTGGTCGTGAAAAACAAAAAAAACAATTCATGCTGCGAGCGGTGACGAACTGGCCCTGGTGCCCCCCCCCCTTTTTTTATGGCGCTTACTTGGCACTCTGCTTGATCCTCATCGCGTTGATGCACTTGCCGAGCGCAAGGAGCGAGCTGTTGATATTTCCCGCCTCCTTCAGGCGTTCGCCCGTGTTGCGGGTGCGCGAGCAGCGCTCTGACCCAGCCAGGTCGCACAACACCAGCCTGCGCACACAAAGGCGGTGGGTGAGAGTCGGTCGGTCGGGCAGGCGGGCCGGGGCGGCAGTGACCGCGGCGCTCACTCGCTGACGCCGAGGAACCTGGGGACGGCGTCGGCGGCGTCCACCCGCAGGATCCTGACGGAGAAGATGCTGTGGCTGCGCAAGCAAAGGAGGAGCGCTGGTGATCGCATGCGCAGGAACAGGCGGGAAGCCGCGAGCCGGGCGGCAGGCTCACCTCCTGCTGGACTGCTGGTTGAGTCTGGTGGAGGCCAAGCTTTGGTTCTTCTTGCCAATCTCCATGACTTTGAAAGCCTCCTCGGCGCCGTTCACCTGGACCCACTTCAAGTCTGCAAGACACACACACACAATCACTCACTCAAGTGTGTCTGCGTGCGTGTGTGTGACCGTGTGCGCGCACGTTACCTTTGATGAAGGAATTTCCTTTGACATCTTGAGACAGACGTAGCGTTGTCCTCTTCACGTGTCCTCCGGGGACCTGAACACCGGGTCACATGACCCCATCAGCCAATCAATGGAACTCACGGATTTGCACAGCACCTTCACGTCACCCGTGCGTGTACGGCTGCGGGCGAGGTACCTGCTCCAGAAGGTCGTGAATATTGTCATTGTAAATCTCGCAGAAGGAGACCCAAACAGAAAAGCGAACGTCGGGCGCCATGTCCAGGCAGAAGCTGTCACTCTCGGAAATGCTGTTGACGCTGCAGTCGGAGCTCAGGGATGAGGCTGACGCACACGCAGGCGCAAACACAGTTAGCTGATGTACTGAGAAAAGTTCACATCACAGAGGCTAGAACAAATATGCTTTTGGGGGAAAAAAAAGTGAGCAACCCTCAAGAGAAGTCGATCTGGCAGATGTCCCATTTTTGTCATTCTGCAGAGACAAACGAGAACACAAACACACAAGGGTTGAAACACTTAAAGGGGAAGTCAAGTGATGTTTTGAGGACGGGCGGCAAGCGGCTGACCTCTCGGACGCTACGCAGCAGACTCAGTTTGCCGGCGCTCTCAGCTCTTTGCTGATCCGGAGTCAGTCGGATGAAGTCTCTACAGCGGTGAGGTTTCAGCTCGCAGCCGGCGTACAGACGACCTTCCGTGCTGTTGAAGATCACCCACAGGCACCGCGGCAGCAGGCCGCTGTCGTGCTCCGGGCCTGAAAACCAAAACGTGCAATGAGACGGCCGGATCGGTACGGCGTGTCGGACAAACGGCTTTTTTGTGCTCTGACCGAGGAAGGTGAAGGTTTTCCCGGCGTTGGTGACTCCGTATGTGAAGAGCAGACAGTTTTCCCCGTGCAGAACGTCTTGCACCAAACCCCGAACCGATCCCTCAAACACTTTCCTCTGACTGGCGTCTGGTCCAAAGACCTGACAGGAAGTGACGTCGCCTCACAGATCATCGAGGTGATCAGAATGTGTGTGTGTGCGGATGAGTTTACCTGGGTGAAAGTAAACCTCTGAGCAGTTTGTGGAGGGATCTTGTCACCCTGCCTCTTGGACTGGCTGCTCCTGGGAGCTTTGACAGCCACAGAGTGAGGTCCCTCGATGACCACGCAGTCCTGAGCGGATTCGCCACGCAACTCACACCTCTGACACCCTCAACCCATTCAGTCTATGTGTGTGTGTATGTGTGTGTGTGTGTGTGTGTGTGTGTGTGTGTGTGTGTGTGTGTGTGTGTGTGTGTGTGTGTGTGTGTGTGTGTGTGTGTGTGTGTGTTACCTGCAACTCTCCACTCTCTACCCGCGTGAAAGGTCGAACCCTGAGGTAGACCTGCAGGTTCTCCGACCGGCTCTGAACTTCAACCTGCACAAAGACCAAGCTGATTGTTACTGATCACTAGCGATCAATAAGAGTCACAGCCTTTGACCAATATACTCGGTTTCTCTCCTCTGGCTGGGTCCATCAGAACTCTGTCCCCAAGTCACTGAATTTTGGTTGTCCCTGTTTCAAACCTGATCGAGCCATGATTATTATGCAAAGGATCGTCACCTGCTTTGGCAGAGCCGAGAATTCATCCAGCAGGTCTCGCTTGATGTCGGCCACCTCCACTGGGCCGACCCTCACTGGCTTCCAGCCGGCTAAATAAGACTCCATCATCGGGGCCTATATGCACACACAGACACACACGCCAGTTAATGTGCTTTCAAATTTGTCAAAATTCAATTTCCAAGTGTTTGATGTTCTCTATTCACTCATTTTCTTCGCTAGTGACTAGTTTGATGTACAAATGCAACAATACCTCACAGGATCCAACATGAGCAAAATTGTTTCTTAGGAGCGCAGTAATTTAATTGTAGTCACAAGAGTTAGAGTCACAATCATTGTTTGTTGAGGCGCACATGAAGTCTCACGAGCTCAAGATTTTCGACGTACAATTGTCAAAGCGCTACTTTTGTTTGCATTAGCCAGAGCTAGCCAGCTAACAATCGCGCAGGGCCTGTATGTACATCTAACCAGTTTGACGTAAATGTTTGTGTGTACTGTCTAATACATGTGTGACATGTGGATGTTTTCCATGAAAGCTCAACTCACAGAGGACTTTTTGGGGGCAAAGGGAGCCCACGACGATCACACAGCCCGCTCGCTTTTCCTCCGTCCGCGCTCGACTTTTAAAAGTGTAAGCAAACGAATCCACCAATCCATGAAAACGATACGGCGGTGACGTCACCAACACGCGACGTCAGTTTTCTTCTACATCATTTGACAAACAAGCGTTTTGGTAGATTACCGCCACCTATTGGACTGGAGTGTTGCGAACCAGAAAAATCCTGTTTCCTTTCAGTCAATAATAAACAGCTTAGCTCGCTGTCATTTTTTGATTAAGCAGTCCCAAGAATATTTCTCAGTACTACTTAATTTATTTCATTTTATCCAGGCAAAAACGATGGCGATGCTAGAATGACTCAAGATTGACAGCATTTATTGGGGAGAGATTTTGGGAAAGGGGTTTCTTCTGCTCCAAAACCATTTTGGCCACAGTTGCACAAGTCCTCATCAGTTAAGTCGGTGGGGACATTCATGTAGAAAACATAATTTTTGTTCCAATTCCACTGGTCCTGGTCTGTGCAATTGGCCGCCTCATTTGGGTAGTGTGGAGCGACCCCATGGTGTCCGACGCCACACCCTTGCCATTCTTGCGCATTGGGGTACGGCCTCAGTAGATGCAAACATTTGTTACTCTGGAATCTTCACATATTTGACTGACAGTTGGCGCAATGCTGCTTTTACTAATAATCATATTTTTGCTTGTTTTCAAATTGACAAGTCAAGCATTTCAAACAAAGCAGGGAGCGGTTTGCTCCTTTCAACTGAAGAGTTTAATAACAGAAATATATTAAGTTAGTTGACAAACTTCCCATCAGAAAGGACACCAATCACAGCAATGCCATAAATAGGAAAGATCAATTCACTGTTTGACAGTTTAGGCATTGTTGAAAAAAGACTTGAAGGTCGTTTGTTGAACTCATCATGAACGTGCTTCGTTCATGACGAGTTCAACAAACACGTTCAAAAATGTTGGCACGTGAACAATTGACTGGGTGGAAATGCGAGCGGTGACGCCACGGGCTTGTGCGTGTGTGTGTTTTGGAGGAGCCGTTCAGTCCAGAGCAGCGTGCAGGAGGGCGCCGTGACCACCCGCCATCTTGGATTTCTTCATCTTGGCGATGGCCCTCTGAAGATCGGAGGCGTGAATGGGACGGATGCAATCCTCTGATGGGCTGAAAGTCACAAACGGGGAGATGGTAAGGGAAACATCGGGGCACCGTCAGTGGAAGGAGGCGTTGTGGAAGGAGGCATGACTGACCCGTCGTCGCCAGTGTGCACAAAGTCTCGAACGCACAGCAGGGCGCCGTCGCGGCACATCTCCCGAAGGTCGCTGCCGGAAAATCCTTCCGTTTGCTTGGCGATCTCCAAAAGCTCCACCGACTCATCCACCTGCAGGACGAGGGAAGGAAGGAAGATAGGTAGAAGGCACGCCAAGCGACACTCAGACGAGTGGCCAGCGTGTGAGTTACGAGGGCCATGTGAACTCACGCTCTCGTTTTCCAGGATGAGTTTGAGGATTTGCTCTCGCTGATGCAAACTCTACAACACAGAAAAGAGCAGAGACGAGGCCAAAACTGTGACTGCACGTAATGCATTGTCCTCCTTTGTTGGCAAAGCAGGCCACTGGCGCATCAGCGCCATCAGCTGACCTTCGGGCTCAGTAAGCCTGACTGTCTCACTCAAGTCCCGGCGCGGGTACGATCACAAGAGGGTGTGCGTGCATACCGGCTGGTTGATGTGGAATCTGGTTGGCATCCTCCTCAAGATAGCAGAGTCCAGATCTTGCGGTCGGTTGGTGGCGCCCATGATGATCACCTGACAAGAGCAACGGGCGTGCTTAGGGACGGCGGGGGCGCCAGTCAACGGCGTGCTGCTGCCGGCTCACCTGACAGCGGTGGTCCGTGTCCAGGCCGTCCCACAGACTCATGAACTGCGCCTTCATCATGGCCGTGGCCTCGTGGTCTGAGCTCGAGCGATTCCTCAGGAACGAGTCTGCGTGCGTACAAACAATTGGCCACACATTGCATAACAACATTGCCACACATGTCCATGAAAGCATTTGTTGGCTATGCGCTGGGCGAAGACGCGTTTGTCACCTATCTCGTCGATGAAGATGAGAGCGGGTTGCAGTTTGACGGCCAAGGAGAAAACGGCGGCGGCCAGCTTCTGCGATTCGCCGTACCACTTGTCCGTCAGCGTGCTGGGCTGGAGGTTGATGAAGCGAAAGCCCGCCTGCTTGGCCGTCGCTTTGGCGATCAGTGTCTTCCCGCAACCCGGCGGCCCGTACAGCAGCACCCCTGTTACCGTGACAACCGGGTCATGATGATGATGATGATGAGGAGGAGGAGGAGGAGGAGGAGGAGGAGGAGGAGGAGGAGGAGGAGGAGGAGGATGATGATGATGTTGATCCTCCAACCTTTGGGGGGCTGCAGCAGCCTGGAGCTTTGGAAGAGATGTCGTTTTTGGACGGGCATGATGACGGTCTCCTGGATTTCGGTGATGACCTCGTCAAGACCGCCGATGTCACGCCAGGACATCTGTCAAACAAAGCCAACACGGGAATAACGTGACGTGACATGACAGGGTGCCCGCTTAAATGTTTGTGCGTTTGTTTGAGCGTGCATAGTTACCTGCATGGTGAGGGGGTCCACCAGGTGGGCGGCGATGCTCATTTCGTACTCGGACAGCTTGACGTCTTTGACGCCGATCTGCCGCATCAGCTTCTCTGCCTGACAGATGCATGGACAAGGAAAAGTATTGCTGTGGCACATTGTCATGGAAGCGATTGCAAAGCTGAGTCATTGCAAGATCCCTGCTAAAGCTGCTGCTCGCACGGATCAACTGACCTGTTTCTGCGCTTCCACCTTCTGCTTGCGCGTGGGGTCAATGGCATCGACCATCCACTTGATGGTGAAGTAGGTGACGGCGCCAAAGATGGTCAGGCGGAACAGGAGCCCCAGCACCTCGTTCCTGCCCAGGGGCCGCGCCACGTGCTCCACTGGAAGCTCCCTCAGAACCATCCTGATGTGACCAAGCCCACCGCTCACCTCCAGAGGCTCACGCCGCAAACTACCTGATGAAGACAAGCAGCTCAAGGTCAAAAGGACATTTCAACATGGCTCCAATAGCTGGCGTACACGCACAAGACGACAGCAATTATTTTAATAACTGAGTCATCATGTCACATCTGTTCACCTAGCTGTCCATTTTCTATTGATCTGTCTTTATGTTCCGATGTATCTGCCTATTCAAAAACGCATCCCAATTTCTTTATATTTCTCCATCTTTCCGAGGCGATTTTCCGGTGTCAAAAAGCGAAAGTAGTCCGCGCTGTTGGGGTTAGCGTTTAGCATTAGGTTGACCTTCCGGGCTCTCCGCTGCGACAAGGCTCCAGACAGTCACAGAGAACGTGCTGAATGAAACAACAAGCCGAAACATAACTAAAATGTAATAGTGTTCACTTGTGTGTCAAAAAGATACGCACAGCGTGTTGATGACACCTCGATTGTAGCGCAGCCGTTGTCCTGCCGCTTCTACTTCTTCTTCTACTACTTATTCTTCTTCTTCGTTTTCAACAGCACAAGGTCTCATGAAGCCATCTACAGGTCGCGCATGTCAACTGCACAATGACGTCTACCTTTGTTTGACCAAATCGCCTGCGTGTACGCGCGTTTGTGAACATGTTTATCTGCAACAAACAATACAAGTGAGTCGTCATCGCTCCCAACCAGTGTCTAAGACCGCAACACACTTAATTTGAAAGAACAGTCCATAATATCTTGCCTGTTTGGGACGAACAGGGTCGTTTCTACTCCTGAGACATTGATGTGTGGAACTTGGCACCTACCTGTGGCTACAGCCAAACTCTGGCAGATTTTACTTTCTGGACCTGTATTTGACACCTCTGAAGATTTCAAATAGTAGCCTTTGGATCCTTCAAGTTATATTTCCATCTGTATTGACACTGTAGCCATTGTCTAATTTTACACCTTGAGATTGTTTTTTGTTCATTGCAAAGCGGTTTTATAAATGCAATTCATTTTCTGTGAAATTATAAAGGAACAAAATAAGGGATGTGAAAAGGTGTTTCGCAAACTGTGGCTCACTGGGCAGCCAGGTTTGCGTTGTTTCCGCTGCATGGTGTCACATTGGCTCCTGCTTCTGGGCCACTGTAGAGTCAAATTTGTTCTCATGTGTCTCACCTTTGGTTTTCGTCTGCACATATGGGTCATCTCATATGCAAATGAGGTTAGATGTTAAATTAGTTATATAAGTAATTATTTCTGCTGACATTTTGGACGAGGGACAACTGCAACTTAACTTGGCAACCGTGCGAACCTTCACGCTTTTACAGCCAGCTTCGTCAATGTACACTGATACACGTAGTAACAGGTAATTACGCTTTTCCTCTGCCGACAAAGCAACAATGTTTGAAAATGAAAAAGAGCGTTTAAAAATTTATTGCGAAAATCCAGAAAGGAAATGTCGTTGCACTGCCACCGTCACCTAGACTTGTGCGCTTTGCTCACTGACTTGCTGGTCCAGGCCAGTGTTTGGATCGCGGTCTTGTTGTCGTCTTGTCGGAGTGCTCGCCTCAAATCACGGCGAGTGAGGCTGCCAACACTCGCTCCTTCCAACCTCGGATGTTCGGGACCTGACAAAGGAGGGGGCCGGTGGAGGACCTGGAGGTCCAGGCTCTAAGTGCGAGCAGGCTGGAGGCCCGGACGCCTCCCGGCGGTTGTGAGCCAGAAACGGGCCGCGACAGCCGCGCCGTCGGGCAGCTAGCGGGCCGGCTAAATCGCGTCTTCTGCGGACGTCTCCGGCCGAAAGCCCTCGGGGACCGACGGCGTGTGCGTCTCTCTCCGTCTTTGCAACGTTTACACGGCGAACGTCGGGCTTGTGGTGGCCCGCGGACGTGCGGCCGTGACCGTCCTCCCCCTCATCCTCCGTCGCCATGGCAGCGCTCATCAAAGAGATCGTCAGCAGAAAAAAAAGACGGTACCAGGAGGACGGCTTCGACCTGGACCTCACTTGTATCCTTTGCCGGTACCCGCAGTTTCTGCTTCTGGGGAATTTACTACCTGGCTAATGCTAGCAGTGGCACTTTGTGACTCGTTGTGGAGGAAGCGGCTCGATCATTTGCTAAGCTAACCTTAATTGGCACTCATATCAATACATGAAGATAAAAATCGAATGAAATGGTTCTTTACTGGCCACTGAGGTGGATCATAGTTTTTGGCCTCACCAAATTAGAAGACAGATCATGAGATGCCCGTGACCCTATTGAGGATAAAGCACCTCAGAAAATGGATGGATGGATGAATCCCACTTGAAACTAGGAAGCATCAAGTGGACTTTTGTGACAACAGTAATAATCCAGACGGCTGTGTGTGTGATGTGTGTCAATGATAAGATGGCATCTCGAGTAGAGGTCCCCATGAAATGTCATCGAGCAAGGACGGCTCCTCTCTCCAAAACATTTCTACCTACTTGCGACTTGCTCCTCTGAGAATCTCTTTGATTAGATTTCCGGTTGGGAGGTGCGAAGGCACAATGTCCGATGCACATGCACAACAGGTCAGCCATCTGTGATAACAAATTGGAGCATTAGGACAACTCACTTAGGTGATGCCTGCGCAATCTTTAGTGTGCATGCGTAAGAAGATTATCTCATATCCATGACTGATAACTGCAATATTTTCATCTTATGTCCCACTGGAAAGGATGCAGATAGCAAGCTAGTCTTGTTGGTCTACTTTGGATGCCTGAGGCGCAGTGGTAGGTGGTCACTATGAAAGCGGAGATGATGGGATGGAAGGATAGCAAAAGAGGCGAGACTGTGAGCTGCCCTCTGGTGGACGGGAGGCAGAAACAAGGCCTGGTTTATCCTTAGCCAGTCTGTCAGACATCTACCCCAACATCATCGCCATGGGCTTTCCCGCCGAGCGTCTGGAAGGCGTCTACAGGAACAACATCGACGACGTCGTGCGGTGAGACTGCCTCGCGGACTCTCAACTTGATTTTTTTTTCCTCTAAACTTCGTGTTGAGTGTCGCACTTACGCCACGCCACTCCTTTGCATGATGCAGGTTTTTAGACGCAAAGCACAAGAGTCACTACAAGATCTACAACTTGTAAGTGCAACACACATGCACAAACACACACACAGAATAACAAAAGTTTGTTGGGTGTGTGTGCGTTGCCAGATGTGCGGAGCGACATTACGACACGTCCAAGTTCAACTGTCAAGGTAAGATGATGTCATAGAAGCTCACCCGAATGGATGGCATCTTGTCACAAGGCTCCTCGGGCTCTGCCTTTTTCTTTTTTTACTTGAACTTTTTTATCATATTTATTCAGGATGGGATGGGCGTTGTTTTCACTGGGACGGTATTTTACTGATTTACAGTATTTTACAGCGGACGGGGACTAAGATCGGATTTTTTTTTTTTTCCCCGTGGGAGTGGCATGACAAGGGAGTGGATGTGATTTTAACTTCCGTGTCCCCCACAAGGGGTTGCACAAAATTTGCGTTGCACATGGTGTAGCCTAGCATTAGCCCGCCACGTGCGTCTCGCTCCCCAGTGGCCGAGTACCCGTTTGAGGACCACAACCCGCCGCAGCTGGAGCTGATCAAGCCCTTCTGCGAGGACCTGGACGCGTGGCTGAGCCGCGATGAGCAGCACGTGGCCGCCATCCACTGCAAGGCCGGGAAAGGCCGCACGGGCGTCATGATCTGTGCCTACCTGCTGCACCGCGGGAAGTTCCGCGAGGCTCGTGAGGCCCTCGACTTTTACGGCGAAGTTCGCACGCGGGACAAGAAGGTGAGCGAAAAACACGCGCCAAAAACTGTGGCGGTGGACTTTCGATTTGACCCCGTTAAGTTTCGAGTGCATTTGAGCTTCCTCCTCATTCCTGACATTGCACCCCAAAGCAACTTTTGGGCAGCTGTGTCCTGTTTTACAAACGTTTGTCTGAACAAAGGCGTGCGCGTGTTTAGGGCGTGACCATCCCGAGCCAGCGTCGTTACGTGTGCTACTACAACACGCTACTGAGGAGCAGACTCCACTACTCGCCTGTGGCTTTGCTCTTCCACAAGATGCTCTTTGAAACCATTCCCATGTTCACCGGGGGGACCTGCAGTCAGTACACACACTCACACACTCATACACACCCTCACCTTGTTCTTCGCCCTCGCTCACGTTGTCGTCATGTCCGTTCCTGCCTGCAGATCCCCTGTTTGTCATCTACCAGCTGAAGGTGAAGATCCACACGTCCAACCCGGCGTTCACGCGCCGCGAAGACAAGGTGATGCTCTTCGAGTTCCCGCAGCCGCTCCCCGTGTGCGGCGACATCAAGGTGGAGTTCTTCCATAAGCAGAACAAGATGATGAAGGTGAGGAGGGCCACTGCGGCGCCGTTGCGCTTGCGTCATTCCCCCTCCCCAAATGCACAGTCATCAGAAATTTGAACATCATCTTGTGAGAGTTAATTTTTCATGACTAAAGGGTTTTGCTGCATCCCATGTTTTCATTTATGTGAGAGGGAGACGGTCCGAACAGCTCTCTTTGAATCTTTGCGCTGATGTCCTTCCTCCTCTTGGCTCTCAGGACAAGATGTTCCACTTTTGGGTCAACACCTTCTTCATTCCCTGGCCTGATGAGGACCCGCAAAGGCTGGAGAACGGCCAAAGTGGAACCTTGCGGGACGCCGGATCTGACAGGACTCAGCAGAACCAGGAATGTGGCGGTAACGATGACGACGACTTCCTGGTTCTGACTTTAATGAAGAACGACCTGGACAAGGCCAACAAGGACATAGCCAACAGAAACTTCTCGCCCAACTTTAAGGTTGGTTTGAATCATTCCCTTTTTTCTAATCGCTACACTGGGACATTCACATGCTGGCCAGAGATACTTCCGACACTCAAAATGCCAATGTAGTCAGTCACTGGGGAGTCGGGGAATGATAGCATGTTGCCAATCATCGTCTCATCCCTCGGCAGCCTAATAAGTGTGCAACCGGTCCGTTAGGTGAAACTGTTCTTCACCAAGACAGCGGATGAAGGCGGCGGCAGCGACCGCGAGGCCAACAGCGCGTCGGTGACGCCGGACGTCAGCGACAACGAACCTGATCACTACCGCTACTCGGACACCACCGACTCGGACCCTGAGAATGAGCCCTCCGACGACGACCGTGACCAGATCACCAAGGTGTGAGCCGCCCGTCCGGCCATCGGCCGCCGAAGCTCCAGGACCGCCGCAACCTCCGGACGCCACCCATCGCCCCGGTCAACGGCGGCATTGTTGGGCGGCGGTCCCGTTATCGTGCCGTATAAGGTCACGGAGAGAAAAGCCTTCGTGACTGTCAACAAATCATTCCTTCCACTTCCTGGCTTTGCCACAGAGACCTTCAGCGCATTTGTTTGGACACTTGGAGTGGAGTTGCCAGAAGCGGCGCCCATTCGGGGCTCCAAAAGCCGAGACGCAACTTCCAAGTCGGGGGAGTGGAAATAAAGATCCGAGCTTCAGTCCGGAAAACGTGTTCAAATGGAACGTCTTCGGTTTGTGTCTTTGTTTTCCAAAGGCATCAAACACTGTCCAGTGAATAAAGAAAATATTTATGAAATTGAATTTTGCTTTCAACGGAATAAGATGAAAACTAGACAGGAAGTGATGCCTTCATGTTTGTGACACTTTCCAAGACACACACACACCCTCCATGGTTGCCAAGCAACCAGTTAAGCTCCACACGGAGCGACTTCCTGTCACATGACGCCTTTGAATGCCTCAAGTGCGCTCAGCGCAGATGTCAGACAGCCGTCGAAGTTGGAGTGGGTGAAGGCGTCGCCGGCGCAAACCAGCAGGGGATGCTCCGACAACGTCATGTGACCCGGACAGCCCGCCACCGCGCTTGCCACCTAACCGACACACATCAGGCTCTTGTTGTGAAAGGCTTGGCGTCACCCTTCGGAAAAGATTTTCACGTGATGGGCTCACCTGTGAGTACCTCCACTTGTGGCACTTGATGCTGATTGGCTGTGGCAGTGCAGGGAGGAGACGATTCAGCTCCCCCAAGATAATTGGCTGCACTTCCTCAGCATTACGCTCCAGGTTCTGCAGACCGAAGGGAACGCCAGTGTGGACGACTAAGGATGGCCCTAGGCCCGCACCCCCATCTGGACAAGGCGTACAAGTCACGGGTTATCATCAATTCCACCGTCAATCGAGGCGTGAGTGTGTCACCTGCGCAGCGTTTGCGAGGCTCCACGGTGGCATAGCATATAATTTTGGAATTGTCGCCGTCGTTGTTGTAGTATCGGACACCCCAGGGCACACCCAAATCGGTCCCGGGAGGGAAGAAGAGTGCCAAGGCGAAACGGGACGAGTATGACACGCTGTGCAATAGCTCCCTCTGCTGGACAGATAAAACTGACAGCACATCTGGACTATGAATATTATACAAACACACAAACACATACATACATACATACATACATACATACATACATACACATATATATATATATATATATACACATACATACACACGTATGTATGTGCACACACACACATTCTCAAAGAAAAGCCACCTGAAATCATTTAAGTGGGCTCACCGTCTCCCAGGTCACCTTCAAGCTGCAGAATTTGCGGGACGGGGATGGTCAAGAGCACAGAGTCAAAGTTTTGGCTGTCGCCTTGCTTCTTGCGGACCTCCCAGGAGGAGCCTCGGCGATACAGGCCGCTCACCTGATGCTCCAAGAACAAGTCGGCTCCTAGACCACCACACACATGACAGATTGACAGAAAGGTAAATACTGGTAGCGGTCTCCTTCGAAGATGCTGCGGAGCCACAGTCCGAATAGGAAGATTGCACCTCAGCGCTGCGATGCGGGCATGCAAACCGCTCGGCTGGTGCTCACGTCACCTAAAGAGCAAAAATAACAAGACGACGTGAGTGGCTCCCACAGAAAACAGGAAGCGCTCACCCGACTGGCGCAGAAAGTGTTTGACCACGCTGCTCATGCCCAGTGGCGCCACGTAGTCAGTGCTGCCATCTTTGTGTCGCAGGCCCTCCACGGCGCAGTCGAGCGGCCGCAGGATGCCCTCCGCCAACAGCTCTGTGTAGAAGCTGACAAACATGTTGTAGAAAGTTTTCGTTAAGCTTCCATCCCGAGTGTGAAGGCCACACTCAGGTCTGACTGTTTATTCTTTTATTACGATTTGTCATAGGGTTACCTGTGGTGCGAGCGTGCATACTCGCGGGTTGCCGAGATGTACTGAGCTCCAAGGTCGGCTGAATGGCATGAAGGGTCAGGAGGGCGGAACGTCGACATCCTTCCACCTGGGCACACAAACACATACATATATAAACAAACATGTAAGGGACGTGACAACACATTGTTTCCATCAAGACCAATGTCACCGAAAAGATCTGGAATAAAGGAACAAAACGGTGTTTACATTTTGTCTATATGTTAAGAATTATGGAAGCTATCACATAAGCGACACGGTGGTCGACGGCTCCCCTGCCTGCGTGCGTCTACTGACCGACTCCGCGGGCTTTGTCCCAAACGACGATGTGAACATTTTTGTCCTTGAGCTCCCTCCTGAGCAGGCAGGCGGACAGGCTGCCCGTCAGACCGGCGCCCACCACCAGAACACGACTAGAGGACGACGACATGTTTGGACGGACGACTGGTGCCTTCTGCTCCAAGCTAACAGAAACTAGCTAAGCAGTTCCAGGAAGTGACGTGGCAAAAAAAGGGCCAATCAAAAATCGGACAAAAAGACAGAACCGCATCTTTCTCTTTTGCTGTGAAAATATATTTTATATACATATTTACATATGTGTAGATTCTATTTTATATTGCTGGCTAAATGGCAGATTGAGAAATGGCGATACATTTTGCAAATGTAAAATTTGGCTCAAACAGCTTCCTGCTTTATTTCAAGTTGAAACCTTATCAATTTGAATACAATCACAAACAAATTTACCATCATCAACAACAACTTTAACATTAGTGCAAATGTCAATCTAGCTAATAAATAAAAGGGTTGAAAAGATTCCAGAAAACAAACCTCACCCTCACGCCCCACATGCTCTTCTTGTGAAAATGCACACAATACAATACATGCTGATTTATCATTGCTTTCCCGTTAGGTCCTTGTTGCACTGAAGGATTCAACAGCTTCCAGCCTTACTTATTGCTTAAATTAACCCAATCACCAAAAAAGCTTTTGTGGTGAAACAATAAAAGCCTCTTCAGCCAAGCCATTCCTCTGCTGATGAAGCTTATCAACTCCTACCCCATCTTGCTCGGTTTGACCCTACACCATTTGAGCTTTGAGGGGTGGTGTCGACCAGCGACATTGCTGCACTGGCCCACTTGATGCCGCCGCTTGCGACAACGACCTCCGAATATGATGGAGTGAAAATGACATTGAGGCCCCTTGTCTCCCATTTGTAAAAAGTGAAGTAGAGTTTTGTGTTTCTCCAGCAGAAAATAATCGTACAATAATTACCTCTTGCGATTAATCCATATTGTTTCCCCACTGGCTGTCCTTCAAAACAGAATGAACATTCTCATCTCACTCGGTGTTAAAGGGGTGTTGCCTACGATGCTCTGCCGATCGGACGCTTTTCCACACATGGCCCTAAGTGACAAATCAGAGCTCGGTGTTGGGTCTGCGCCCGCCAGTCGTGCTGCTGCACGCCTTGTGATAATCACATCCATCCAGCAGGTGGCGGTACGCTGCCCGCACGTCACGGTACAGCGGCGCGTCCTCGTGTGGCAAGCCTGGGAATCGAACGGGCTCCTCGTTAACCAGCAGCTGCAGCCGGGGGCCTCGCGCACAGTCCAACAAAACCAAGATCATGTTGGCCGCGTACGGCACCAGCAGACTTGAACGGAAATGGCGACCTGGAGAGGGCCAGGGGTGTCAAAACAGGTTTGGGTTCAGGGGGTCAGGCGGTACAGCATTGTCTTACCGTCCTGCGTGTGGTAGTTGTCTGCAGTGGGTGGAGTCTCATCCTTGTAGAGGCCCAGCAAACCGAGAAGAGGGAGGAGTGTCTCGGCGTGGCCAATCAGGATAGAGGCGGGATCCGGCGGCGTGTCGGTTTCCCTGCAGATCAATCCTTTGGCATTAAAAGTCCAGTCGCCCATCCTTTGGTGTATGCCGAGTGGCTTTATTGTGGTGGCGTCCGCCTGACCTGCGCGGCCGTCCGGCCTTGTCCAGGGTCCTGAAGATGTGATGGAAAAGCGGGCAGCTGGCCAGCAGGTTGATGGCGTAGCCGTGCGCCCGCTTCCAGAACAACTTCAGGTCGCACTTGTACTCCAGAACCTGTTGGCACAGGGAGGCCCATTTATCAACACACTGCGCATACAGAGTAGCCACAACCAGCGCTGAATGGTAGGTCTGTGTCGTTGCCACATTGCATATGGCTGAGCGGAGTATTCGGAGAAGACGCCTCTCGTATTTACAGCAAGCATCAGTAAAGTTATTTCCAAGTCTGAAATTCAAAGTGGAGCCAGCCTCAGACCTTTGCACACCTCCCCCCATTGAAAACAGTCGTTGATGGGTAGAGTTGTCGACGTTAGCATGCAATTGTGTACATGCCAGTGTCCTTTTGTATTTTGGGGTACCTTGGCATCACTGGGCTCAAACAGGAAACACCAGGGCGAGTGCAGCGATTTGATGGCCAACTCGTAAGCACAAAGAAAATAGGCCACCTCCAGCAGATCTACGAGAGATGTGCTTGGTTATTTTTTTCGACTTTCTTCTCCTTTTTTGTGTGTGGGCGTATTGCCACGGTCGCCAAGGTAACCTGGCGTGAAGTCATGGAGGGGAAGGCCCAGTTTGTCGGCCACTTTCTTCCTCAGCGCCTCCATCTCCGGCCCGCGCTTGAACTTGTCAACCTCGGCCAACGCCGAGCGGTTCTTCTCCACACTCTCCACATAACCAGGGCAACCGTCATAAGCGCGAAGCAGACCGTCATCCACTTGGTGGCGGTACTGCACCGCTACCGGACAGGACACAGACACACAACACACTGGTATTTTTCTGAGCTTTTCTTTTTGTGGCCATATAGCAGAAAGGGAAGTTTACGTGTTATGTTGGCTCTGACGTGAAGTGCTTCTTGGAAGGCCTCGGCGCTCCTCACGCATCGATGCTTAGAGCTGGTCACCATGTGGATGCGTCCCCCGCGCACCGACTCCTCCCCTAACAAGGATGGAAACAAAGTGGAAAGTCGGGTCGCCAGCTGCTGCAGATCCTCTCGACCTTTGGCCACCAGCTGACCTGCAATAGGTGCACAATTAGATGCAAATTGGCTCCTTAGTGGCCACTTAATCATGCTGTGAGAGTCAGACAATCTTTGGGATAGACATGAGTTTGTTGATTGCCTGAGTAGTCAATTCAGTGGTTGGTTGGTCCAGTGTTTCTCATCCTTTAAAATCTGTTAGTATTTTTATGTGCACACACACGCACGCTATTTTTATTTCAGTAGAGCGATCCCCTAGCGCCCTCTATTGGCGAGTTAATGTTTTGCTGGTTGATCAAACGCACAACAGACATCAATTGATGAACATTCGGTTACTTTTTTTTTAATTGAACACAAAATAAGTCAGAAATTGAAATGTATAGATAAAGGTGTTGTGTGGCATCCCGTCCTACTGCCCAGTACTCACCGTCCATGTCGTCGGTGTACCACATGTCCCAGCGGCGCAGGACGTCCCGGTTCCAGGCCGCAGAGCCTTCGCCTCGTTCGCCCATTTGGGCTTCTTGGGTCTGTTGGCCATCAACTCGTCGCAACAGGTTGCTGAGTTGGCGAATGGCGCGGATGTTCTTGACAGTCGGGTAGCGGCTGCCGTGGCGGACAACAGCGGTCAGGTGCATCGGGGAGCAACGCTCTCCGCTCGGGGTCCTCAGAAGCGAGCCCGGGTCCGTGTGGAGCCTGGGCCCGGCGTTGAGCTCCGCGAGCAGCCTACGGTGGGCGGCGGAGTCCTCGTAGCGGGTCTTGGAGCCGAAATGGGCCGCGAAGTTTGGCACGTCCGCCGCTGAACAGCCGTGGCGGCTCGACAAGATCACAAAAACGACGGACGTGACCACGAAGAGCATTTCTAAATCGGAACCAACCCTTCTGGACCTTTTGTTTGTGTCTGCTTTTTCGGGCTCGTTCGTCTTGCTTCAAAGTGGCGCTTTTGTTCGCATTGTTGATCTTCCGGGTTGATGACCTTTCAACTCACGTGTTCGCTCGATTGTTGGACAACCAGAACTACGCTGTGGAGTTTTTTTTTTTAATAAACGTTTGTTTCCTTTCCCCAATCCTTATGGATGATACGGATTGACTGACGAATACCATTACAACTAAAACAAAATTCGTAAACAATAGGTGAAACTGTCATGGCAGAGAGCCGTGAGCGCCCCCCTGTGGTGCGGACAGCAGAAGTTGCCAATGTGTTCTACCTTTTGAATCAATGGCAGCCTAAAAAAGGAGACTTTTTTTTATCTGCCCTTACTGAGTAAACATGATTTGCGGGGGGGGGGCGTGTTGATGTGAGAGTGCAACAACACAAGGTAAAATAGCAACTTCAAGCTGTGTTTGGGAACTTAAGCAAAACAGGGATTTGCAGAAAAGTTGTCATTCTGGAGACGTGTAATTTTTGTACCACTTTTTGGCGATGTTCTATGAGAAGAGAAAATATGTGCCTTGGCTTGGTTACACTAAAAAAACAGAGTCTGTTTGTTGTTGTCTTGGCAAAGAGGAGTGTCGAAAGAAATATTGTTGCCATCCTGAAATGCCATTTATCAACATTGCCAATTTTTGACCCTACTTTTTTACAGGACCGCATTGTGCCAGCTTCCTCGCCCTCTAGACGCTTGATGTGGAAAGCTAAAATAAATTAAGCTAAGCTAAGTCAAGCGTCTCAGTTGATTCCCTCGCTGACGGGCATGTTAATGTGAGCGGTGAGCAGCGGCGTGCTCTGCTCTTCATGCAGGACAAAAACTTTGATGATGTCAGAGATGCCTTTGTCACTAGTGCACTCCACCAGGGTCTGGACCGGGTAGACCAGTCCCGGCACCAGCAGCGGGATCTTCAGAAACGGGTTCCTCATCCTGTACAAACTTTGGTCGTACAGGAAGCTGACTGCCAGATTGAGGATGGGCCGACAGGCTGCCGTGTTCTGAATGTTAAGCGTGAGCTTGAAGGACGGGCCCAGACCCTGGACCACGGCGTTCATCTTGAGCGATCGCCCGGAACCGGACGACATTGGAGTCAGACAGGACTCCAGGGCCTTGGCGTAAGCCTTGGCTGCCGCCAGTCGCAGGCGGATCAGGTCCATCTGGAAGGCTCTGTGCATGGCCGTACCGTTCTCGCGCTCCCTCAGGGTCTGGTCCACGTACAGTTTGGTCTTCTTGGGCACGTTGAGACGGATGCTCTGGGCCGCCGGGGGTCCAGGAGTACTGTCCCGGTCTTGGAACTCTACTGTCCTCTTGAGGATTTTCACCATCAGACCACCGCCCTTCAGGGTCATGATGAGGGTCCCGTCCTCCCGGCCGTAACGCCCAAAGCAAATGGCGGTTACCGCGTCCGGAGTCTTGATGGTGCTCACCAGATTCTTGTCCTTGTACAAATGGACCTCACAGTTGGCGAGGCCCACGAAGACCCCGTGGAAGCCTCGAGCGGGGAGGTCCATGCTGGCCATGGTGCAGATGGGGGCCGGGAGGACCACCTTCCACAGCTTCTTACCCTAGACAAGCCACATGAGACCATCAAGGTTTTGGCTTTCTTTTGTTCAGACACACACACACACACAAAAACAAAACCTAAATTAGTCTTCAGACCCATTAATTCCTTAGACCACTAAATCAAGTCTTTTAAGTCCTCGGAGCCGGAAAGTCTGGAGTCCCTCAAGTTAGGCATTACCTTCTGCGTGAATCCCTGCAGGTTCTGGTCCGTCGTTCCCACCACCATGTTCTTGCCGACCCTCACCAAGCCCACGGGATGCGACGACAGCTCCACGCAGTACTTGGGTTTGTCCAAGTCCCTGGGAGCAGAGTCAAAGAGCTCAGGATCTTCCTGAAGTGGTGAACCCGTCCGTCCCAATGCCAGGCTGACCTGCGCAGAATGTAGATGTTGCCGTTCCGACATGCCGCCGTGATGCGGAACTCCACGTCAAACTGACCCGTCACGTCGAGCATAGTGGGTGGGGCCGGCAGCGCCACCTGCAGCAGGATCATGAAAAAAATTAAAAATCCAGGTGGAAGGACAGAAAATTACAGACAGAAGGTCGGACCAGACGGACGGAGAGAATAAAAGGCAGATGGACGGCGACCTTTGCAAGGATGACGAAAGCCTCGGGGTCGAGCACGTAAAGATGGGCGCTCTCGGTGCCAATCAGCAGGCAGCTGACGCCGTCCTCGTCCGCCGTGCTTTTCTTCAGTGTGCCCATGCACGTGATGACGGTCTGAGGACCAAAAAACACGTCGGCTACTTGCGTGCGTGCGTCCGTGCGCGCGTGCATGCGCGCGTACCTGTCGTTTGATTGGCTGCTGTTTGTGCAGCTGGACAAAATCTTCCAGGTGCTCGTCATCCAGTGACAGGAAGTGGAGCGAGCGCACGGATAACGGGATGTCGGCCTTCTTCCGGAGGCTCTCTAACATCTCCTTGATGGCGGGGGGGTCAATGTGCCCCTCCCTGGCCTCCTGCCACACATCCTGACCAATCACAAGGCAGCGGCGGTCAAAAAGTGACCAATACGGAACAGGCGTCTGGTCAACATCTCACAATGCACCATTCTCAAATGGAGCTTACGTTTCCTGAAAAACGAGATTAGCGCCAAGATACAAAATGCGGGTTCTGGGGAAACAACAGTCGCTGCCACCGATTAGCAAAATAGTCGTTGATTAATTTGCTTGTTATTTGTCACAGCTCAAGCCACAAGCATAAGATCATCTGGTGCTCACAGAGCAAAGACTCACACCTGCTCCAGCGTGTTGACGTCGAGTCCGGGCAGCGTGAACTTGAAGTAAGGTCTGAGGTTCTTGTAGACGTACACGCAGGGTCCGGATGCCACGGCCACGGCAGGAATGCGAGGCTCGTGCAGGTCCATGAAGAAGGCCACCAGGCCGCACGGAAGGTCCAGGAGGACGCTCTCGCTGCTCAGAGCCGTGCCGCCGTACACCTTCAGCTTCATGGACGCCGCCGAGGCGCCGCCGCCTAGGTCGGCCACCACCAGGCGACCGTCCCCGTCGCCGCTCAAGTCGGCCAGCGCCATGCAGGAAGTGAAGGTGCGCAGGCCGGCCACGGGGTCATAGTGGGCGTCCAGCCACTTTCCATCCTCGCCGCTCCACTCGCTCATGACTGGATGGCCACACTGTGTTTCGCTGCAGGACAAAACACGCATGCCGGTCACTTGACGTCCACACATTTTGAAAAAAAACTATCGGGAGATATTGACTTGTTGAAGTTTTCATGTAAGTTTTGGCCAATACAAACATCCACGGCAGTCAATTAGTTGGTCCGCCATGATGCCCTCAATCTCTGCTGCGCCATCCTTTGGGATTTAGACGAACCTCCTCGGAGTCTTGCCACCCTCCCAAGCTCCCCCACCCACTCATCCACCCAACCATGTCAAAAAGGACAAACTGTAGCAAAAAGGTCACGACACCCACGGGGGATCCTCCCCAGCATGGCAATAATCGAGTACAAGAACCATGATGCATGCACACCGACTGATCCCCTATGCCCCTGGTTGTCTCACCGTCGTCCAGGAAACCGTGAAGCAGCGTCTCCCCAGTGGTGCCGTATACCTCGCTTTCGCAGTTGATAAGGCGACGTCGACGAGTATTTTGGACCCAAACAACAAGAAAAATTGGTCAAGAGACACACCGTCGCTGTTGCGCCTATAATATCCCTGCTGCTTCTGCTCTCCTAATCCATAAATCCGCTTCGAGCTTCTTCGGCCCGTCGGCCGCGGTCCTTTTGTTATGACGCCACTTTCACGCGACGCTTGTCCTTGCGTCCTTAGAGATAATAACCACTAGAGGGGGCCATAGCTGCCTTTCTTGCACGCAATTACATTAGTTTTCCCCTGCAATTAATTCGTTGAATTCTTGATCGATTTTGGTACGGATCAGTATGTTGCAAACATCACACACCACACAAAGGCAGCTTTTTCACAAAATAAACCATGGTTAATGTTAAGAAGGTGGCGTTGATCTAAAAAGACTTGTTCAACTATTTGAATCCACCGCGCTGTGGAGGTGACATGGCAGCCATTGAGCGGGGGAGGGCGCTCTTTCGCACATTTTCTTGTACGAAGGCGTCAACATTTCATTCTAAAACCATTAAAAGAATTAGAAAGCCATTCAGATTCCATCACACCTTTTTTATCGACTCGTGTTTTGTTTTCTAATCGACTCCTGAAGCAGTGAGCGTTGGAGCTTTCTGTGACGTCACACCAGGCGTCACATGATCAGGGTTCAAACGCCTGATCTCAGCTTCCGGTGAGTGATCTCTTCTCCTCAATCGCCTCCCAAAAACTCCTTTCAAGTCGCACAGAAGCACTCCGCGGTGTCTTAAATCGACCGTGGAGCCGATCCCGTCTGTTTGCCTATCTTTACCTTAGTTTCGTGGCGAGTTTGCAAATGTTTACGTTGTGTTCTGTGCGCCCTTCGCTTCACGGTGACGTCATGTTAGCAGTTCCTCTGCTCGTTTTCATTTTTTAAAAATTGTTTACACAAACCCAAATTCCACTGAAACTGGGACGTTGTGTAAATTGTAAACAAGCAAAAATAGAATATAAAGTTTTGCAAATCACTTTGAACTTCCTCAATCTACTGTAATAGACTATAAATATTTAATGTTTAATTTGATTGATGAACTTTTGGGGGTTTCTGTGTTCATGCGCAAATATATCCTTAAAAAAATGATGCCAGTAACACGACACCAAAAAGTTAGGACAGATTGGTCCATGTTTACCACTGTGTTACATCACCCTGTCTTTGAACAACACTGATATGTAATTTTGGCTTTGCATGGTCTAAAGTTGCTTTTGTAGATGTTGTGACCAACTGTGTGAAGTGACAATCGTTTTCCGAAATGCTCCTACAATGCTCTCCCCTTTTCGGCAGTCTCTGCCTGAGGGATCAAAGGTCACGTGCATTCAGTGTTGCTTTTTGGCCTTTGAGATTTCACCAGATTCTACATAACTTATGAAGAGGCTTGTGTGCCAGTGTGCGTGTGTGTGTGTGTGTGTGTGTGTGTGTGTGTGTGTGCGTGCAGAGTATGCAGTATACGCTTTGTGCAGTCTGGGCGGCGCTGCTGTGCGGTGTGGTCCTGTCCGACTGGCCGCCATCAGCGGGGCGTCGCTCTATTGACACTCAGTCACCGTTGGACCCTGAAGTACACATGAACATTGTGAGTGTTTCACATGAGCGCACACACACACACACACACACACACACACACACACACACATTACATATTTGCATGCACAGACAGAAATCATCCGTCGGTGGGGCTACCCGGCAGAGGAGCATGAGGTGATGACAGAGGACGGCTACATCTTGATGGTCAACAGGATCCCTGCGGGACGCCAGCACATGCAAAGTCAGTGCAACTAATAGGCTTAGGGTAACGCTATCCATCTGGAAAAGCTTGAAAAGTGGCTCGCTCGTATTGGCGACGTCATGTCAGCGCAGGTCCCCGAGGTGCGGTTTTCCTCCAGCACGGCCTCCTGGCGGCCGGCAGCAACTGGATCACCAACCCACCTGAGTCCGCCCTGGGCTTCGCGCTGGCCGACGCCGGTTACGACGTTTGGCTGGGGAACAGCCGAGGAAACACCTGGTCCAGGAAACACCGCACGCTCACGCCCGACCACGACGACTTCTGGAAGTTCAGGTGCGCTCGCTCGTTCACTGGTCGCCGCTCACCACAACCAACCGAGCGTGCTTTGGTGTGCACAGTCATGACGAAATGGCCCTTTTGGATCTTCCGGCGGTGCTGGACTACATTCTCAAGGTGACGGGACAAGAGCAGCTCACTTACGTCGGACACTCCCAGGGGACCACCATCGGTAAAAGGCGCGCACGCGCATTGTTATGCATCGTGTCCTTCAAATGAAATGCTCACGACGCGTGTGCGCGTCTTGTGTTTGGGCAGCCTTCATGGCTTTCTCCACGCTGCCACACCTTGCCGCCAAGATCAAATTGTTTGTGGGCTTGGGTCCGGTGGCCACGGTGGCATTTCCCACCAGCCCGATGAGCAAACTGGCTGTCCTGCCCGAGTTCCTGGTTTGGGTAGGAGTCTCGAAAAAGATTCACTGAAAATGCTGTAGCAGTAAAAAGGGATGAAGGATTCATCATTCCCGACTACCCCTACCTGATTGAAGGACCTGTTTGGAAGGCGGGAATTCCTGCCTCAGAGTCACATGATCGAGTGGTTCGCCGAGCACATTTGCGCCAAACATCTGCTGGACCAGTTGTGTGGAAATCTTTTCTTCATCCTGTGCGGCTTCGACGAGCTCAACCTCAACGTGGTCGGTTGCGCCGTTCTGCTTTTCGCCCTCGGTGGCCGACTTCAGGCTCGCGTACTGGTTTGTTGACTGATGTTTGCTTGCAGTCTCGCACGGCCGTCTACACCACGCACTGTCCTGCCGGCACGTCCGTCCAAAATATGCTGCACTGGTCGCAGGTCAGCGCACGCACTCGTGGACAGACAATTGCGGGTTTAGATGAGGGGAGGGGTGGGGGATCAGGGCGGCCATCTTTGTTAAGGGTGGCCCCCTGAAGCCTTTTCACACACTGGAATCAAAAGGGGAAAATTAATTATCGAACATATGACAAAGGGCGACACAACTTCAGCTCGACTCAAAATGTTTTTACAGGCCGTCACCAGCGGGAAGCTCTCGGCGTTTGACTTTGGCGCAGCGGGCAACATGAAACATTACAACCAGGTGAGCGAGCGCAAAAAAGGAAACGTGAAACAAGCGGTGCTGACTTTCCGTGCGCTCCGCAGTCCACACCCCCCCGCTACCACGTCCGCGACGTGAAGGTTCCTACTGCCATCTTCTCGGGGGGACGCGACACGCTGGCTGACCCCAAAGATGTGGCCTTACTCCTCACACAGGTCAAGACGCGTGGGCCTCTTTCTCCTGTGTGTGTATGCATGTTTGACGGCTTTGTGTGACCTGCAGCTGTCCAACTTGGTCTACGAGCAACACATTCCCCACTGGGACCATCTGGACTTCATTTGGGGCCTGGACGCCCCCAAGGTCATGTTTCCTGCCATCCTCAAGCTGCTGCAGCAGTACCACTAGAGGGCAGCACTGGCTCGCCGCCGCACAATCGTCACTTGAAGTTGAGCAAGCCGAGGCACACCAAACTCAACGCGCTGGGAACAATTTTTTCGTTTTCACGTCAATCTTTTGTTTACGTGTTTTTATTCGCCGGTCAAGTTGGCGTTTTAATCTGCCGAACAGCGGACAAGAAAATGGGTCCAGCTTGGGTTATTAGCATTGTGATGCTGAATGTAGCTGGCATGTCACGTGTTACATTTTAAATCATTGATTGATTTAATAAATACATTTGAAAAGAAAATGTATGCTGTACATTGGTGATCACAACTTTCGATAAAATATCCACTCAACCAGTTTGTACTTTAGCTTAGTTTATCTTGGCGTCGAGCTGGCCCACGTGGATGCGAATGAGACTGGCCAAAGAAACAAAAATTTGAAAAACCTTTGAAGAAGATATTAAAATTCAACCGGAATTCAGCCAGTGAGTAGTTTGAGAATGACCAAAATGGAAAGAAAATCACAAGTCTGCTGTTATTGCCTCACACCACAAGGTGGCGCCAAATCCGCCCTCCAGCCCAGATCGCATCACAGCGTCTTCCTCAGCAGCCGCACCACCTCTGTGAACTTTAACCTCACGGCGATGTCCAGCGGCGACTCGCCGTCCTGAAAACCGGAACGCCGCGTGAGACTCGCGACCTCACGACGTGTCACACTGGGCGAAAGAGTGTGCGTGAGTGTGCGTGCGGGAGTGGACATACGTGATTCTTGGCGTGAGGGTCGGCATCTCGGAGGAGCAACAGAGGCACTAAATGCGGTCGTTTCCTTAGACAAACGTAGTGAAGAGCTGTGTTGCCTTTCTGCAGATGGAAACACACACACACAGAATTACACACAAGGTCGCACATGCGTCGTCATGGCGAACGTACATAATCAGCTGCGTTGACGTCCACGTCGCTGTCCAGAACTTCCTTCATCAGGGCCTCGTTGCGCCTCTGCTTCTGTAACTATACGCACACGTGCACGTCACGTGATGATGTCACGTGTTTGTGTCACGTGATCATGTGTTCATGCCATCGACGTGCCAAGAGGAAGTATCCCAGAAGGAGGATGGGCATGAGGAGGAGGATGATGAGGTGGTCCAGAAGGGAAAAGTTCTGCTTGGCCACGTAGTGAAGACACGTGCGATGCTTCTGAAATGCAGCCACGCAATAACGTCACAACGACAACTAAAACAATCAAATTCTGGTCTGGTCCATCACATCAGAAAGTCGGGGAAAAAAAATCTAGATTGTTGTTTGTCAAAGTAAAAGTTTGCAAAGGTCTCCTTTGATTGCACCACATAATATCAATCACCCAAAGTCTCTCAACAATTCATCGATTGATTGTGTGACGGCAGGCAAGGAGACGAGATGAAGCAGGCGCGTGAAGCGAGCCCGCGCTGACCTTGTTGAGCGCGCGCACGTCCGCGTGGCGCTCCAACAGGAACGTGACCGCGTTCAGCTTGGCACCGCGGCAGGCGGCGATGAGGGGCGTGTCCCCGGTGACGTCATCCCTGGCGTTGACGCAGCTCGGGTCGCGGGCCACCAGGGAGTAAAGCTGCTGGATGTCACTGTCGTAGGCCAACTGACAGGCTGGCTGCACGAGGGAAGGGCCAATCGGTTGACGGGGACAAACACGCACGCGCGCACACGCACATACGTGTACGCGCGCGCGCACTTGCACAGCCAGGCAACCAGTTGTATGACTGTCATTAACATCCCAAATGAACCCGCCGGACCAGTTCAACACCCACGCATGCACACTAACCAATTCGGCGAGTCAAAGTCAAGTTTGAAAAGGGCACTTTTGTTATTACAAATGACGCGGATGCCCTCATTCGCATTCTTCTGGTTTTAATTAATCACCCAAATGGCTTTTGTCCATCGTTTCACTCACTGCGTTTGTCGTGCTTACCTGCGAGTACACCTTGCCCATGTCCTCTTCCAAAAAAACCGCACAGGACGTCAGCAACACTTCCTGCACTTTCTAAATAAAATACCTCATCCTTTTCAAAATAAAAGACTTTGGATGTGTCGAAATTTCGCAGGCTGCCTCCTTTAAAGGCCGAACTCGACAGCCACTCGACGCAACTTCTGGCGTACCTCCAGATCCAGCTTGCAAACTTGGCCTTCAAAGTTCGTCCAACTTGACGCCCAAAATTGGGAGTAACTCGCGTGTGAGCGAATGGTGCGGGCAGGGCGCACTTCTGCATTGTTTGACAAGAATGTCGAGCTAATGTGGCCGCGGTTTCGGCGGTGCACTGGCGCCACAGGAAGGAGGAGGCGTGGAAATTGCACACCAATTAGGACACTAATTTGTCCATTTCCTGGCATGATTTGGCCAAAAGGCTACAGCGCCCCCTGTGGTCTCACCAGCTTCCATCAGTAGGCGCATCATTGGATCGGTTCAGTGACAAGTCTATCAAATTCATTTGGATAATCATTTTAAGTTTAAAATATCCAAATGGGATGGAAACGACTTGCATTCTGATGACTGGTGCCTGACATCGTGACAAATGATGAAAAGGTTTGTGGTATGCTTTTTATTTGCCTTTTTTATCATCTGGAGGCCACGCCCCGGCTATGACATCATTAGCGGCGCTCAAGCTTTATTTCATCCAAAATGTAAAAAAAAAAATAAATGTAAAATTAAAATAAAAACCAAACAAACACCAAAGGACAAGGAGGACACCAAGATGGAGGTGGGGCTTGTAGGAGGGGCGAGCCCGCAAGCTGGTGAGGGACGCTTCCGGAGGCGGGCGTTGGGCGGGGCCGGTCCTGCCCGAACCATCTAGAAGCACTTTCGGTGGACGATGGACGGGCCGGCCTCATCATACTCCTGCTTGCTGATCCACATCTGCTGGAAGGTGGACAGCGACGCCAGGATGGAGCCGCCGATCCAAACCGAGTACTTCCTCTCCGGGGGGGCGATGATCTAAATGGACGGGAACGGGAAGTGAGTGTGGGAGCACGCGTGTCTGCGGATGGGGGTGGACCCGGCGCTTTACGCTGACCTTGATCTTCATGGTGCTGGGCGCCAGGGCGGTGATCTCCTTCTGCATGCGGTCGGCGATGCCGGGGTACATGGTGGTGCCCCCCGACAGCACGTTGTTGGCGTAGAGGTCCTTGCGGATGTCGATGTCGCACTTCATGATGCTGTTGTAAGTGGTCTCGTGGATCCCGGCCGACTCCATGCCTGCGGCCGCGGCGCAGCGTTAGCGCACCTCGCGATATGCTCGCGCGCCTCACGGACGGAGGGACTCACCGATGAAGGACGGCTGGAACAAGGTCTCGGGGCATCGGAAGCGTTCGTTACCGATGGTGATGACCTGGCCGTCGGGGAGCTCGTAACTCTTCTCCAGCGAGGACGACGTGGCCGCCGTCCCCATCTCGTTCTCAAAGTCCAGAGCCACATAGCACAACTTCTCCTTGATGTCGCGCACGATCTCACGCTCGGCTGATGCGGCAAAAACCATCGCCGCGATGAAACGAGAGAAATGGACAAATGTTGAGGGCGGACATACGTCATGAGACGTCTAATTCGGTCGTCATGCCAATTCTAATGGAGGGCAGTGATTGAAACATTTTCTAGCTACCAGAGAAAATCACACACGTGGCGACAGTCGGACGGGCGCTCACGTACCCGTGGTGACGAAGCTGTACCCGCGCTCGGTCAGGATCTTCATGAGGTAGTCGGTGAGGTCACGTCCAGCCAGGTCCAACCTCATGATGGCGTGAGGCAAAGCGTAACCTTCATAGATGGGAACGTTGTGGGTCACGCCGTCCCCAGAGTCCAAAACGATGCCTGAAAGCAGGAAAAGAGCGAGGTCACGTGCGTGCAAGCGCCAGCGAGAGAAATCACTGGCAAGGAGGGCGGGGGCTGGGGGGCGCACCTGTCGTGCGTCCGGAGGCGTAGAGGGACAAGACGGCCTGGATGGCCACGTACATGGCGGGAACGTTGAAGGTCTCGAACATGATCTGCGTCACAAAAGGAGGTCGCACATGTGTCACGTTTCAGGGGAGGGAGGGGCAAGCTCAAAAATGTTTAAGTGGGACGCAGCCGAAACCCGGCGCGACTCAGGTGTAGCAGCAGCATGTGACTCGGGATTGTCAGCTCATTCAAGTGACGTGGGCGTCAACAATCATCATGAGGGCGGATAATGAACACGGCGCAACATGGCTGCAAAAAACGTTGCAGGTGAGACGCGCCACCATTTTCCCGGCTCACCTGTGTCATCTTCTCCCTGTTGGCCTTGGGATTGAGCGGCGCTTCGGTCAGGAGGGTGGGATGCTCCTCGGGGGCCACTCGCAGCTCGTTGTAAAAAGAGTGATGCCAGATCTGGCCAAATCGGAGAGCACAAAACACGTTCAAAGGCGCCCGCCGCTCGAATAGAAGGAGGAGAAGAAGAAGAAGCGTCCGGAAGGCCACACCTTCTCCATGTCGTCCCAGTTGGTGATGATTCCGTGCTCGATGGGATACTTGAGGGTGAGGATTCCACGCTTGCTCTGAGCCTCGTCACCGACGTAGCTGTCCTTCTGGCCCATGCCCACCATCACCCCCTGACACACACACACACACATCATCAGACCACAATGCAGACAGCGTCAAAAAAAAAAAAAAAAAAGGAGCAGTTCGGCGGCGACCTGGTGCCTGGGCCGGCCCACGATGGACGGGAAGACGGCCCTGGGCGCGTCATCTCCGGCAAATCCAGCTTTGCAAAGTCCCGATCCATTGTCGCACACCAGGGCGGTGCTCTCCTCGTCGTCGCACATGGTTGCAGGCAGGGGATGCTACCACGCTAAGGGGAGGGGACACACACACACACACACACAGATGTTGGACACACCTGATGGGGTGCGCTAACAAGTCTGGCGGAACACGGAGGAGCTCAAGGCACTCTGGACAAACTTCCTAATTTGGGCATGCGGTGGCGTCCTGCCTGGCCGTGCCCACCCACACCTCTCAACTGTGTGCACCATATTTGGACATCACATTCCTACGCGCTCGCAAACGGAGACGGCCGATGTGCGTCGAGATTCTCAGTGGGCGCCCACAGTTCGGCGGATAAAAGACAACCAAGTGGAAGAGGAGAGGGATGCGATGAGGAGGGGGAACGGATGAAGATGAGGAGGTGAGGAAGATGAGGTGAGGAAGTTGAGGAGATTGTGAAAAAGAGGAAGACTTTGGAGATCTTACCGCGGTGATGCTGGACGCGGGGAAGGTCGGGAAAGCTGGAGAAGTGAGCGAGCGGGCAAACAAGTGAGGCTCGCGTCTTGAGGAGACACCTTAAGAAGCCTCCTCCTCCTCCTCCTCTTCCTCCTCTCATCCAGCCAAACAAGGAGCGGTCCCCCTATTCCGACCCCCCCCCGCCCCCGGTCCCCTTGGCGCAGTCGGTCCGCTCGGCTCCTTGTAGGGCAGGCCTTGGGGGATTCGGCCAATGGCGCGTCGGGGACGTCCTCCCGCTTTCATACTTTGCCGCATTTTCATCATGAAGATGTTTGGGATGTTGCTTTTCTCCTTCCTTAGCCTCGGTTTTTTCCCAGTTCTGGGTCTTGTCGTGGTCCAGGTCCAAGTTCTTTTTCCGTTCCGACTTCTTCCTCTGGTCCAGGTTCTTCTTCTGATTCAGATTGTTCTGCCCTCCTGGCATCAGGGTCCCTGTTGTTGACCTCAATTTAGGCTCGCCGACCCTATGCTGACCTTGCGTTGACCTTCCTCGCTTCTTTAGTCACGCCCCCTCCGCCGGATCCACGAATCAGCAGACTTGGGTTCTTTGGCTTCTGCTGAGCTGAAGATGATGCTGGTGACATTGTTCGAATTGTGGGCAATGTAGTTGACAGGTCCAGAGGAAGACGTGGATGAAGATGAGGCCAAAGGTCCTGCTGGAAACGCACGCACTCGCTTCTCCTTAAAAGGAAAATGGACGACACACGAGACAACTTCCTGCTCAAGCGTGCATCAAAGGTCCAACAAGAAGCAAAACATCGGAGTGTCATCAAGTCCTAAAAAGGAGCTGAGGAGACATGCGACCCCCCCCCACACTCTCCACCACCCCCAGGAGAAAAAAAAATATGTGAGGGAGGGGCCACCAATTGATCACCTTCTCATTTCTCACGCACCCGCGCGCGCACAGTCTTGCTTGACGTTGACCGAAAATGGGAAAACATTTGTACTGTCGACGGACTTGTGAAGCTCGAACGTGATTGGTCGGTTTACATCCACACATGTAGCTGCTGTGGAATGTGTGCGAGAGTGTGCGTGTGTGAGTGAGTTGGGGGGCGAGTGTATTTCTATGCGCCTTGCCTGTTTTTTTGTGGACCCGTCTGGAAAGATTTGTGGAATGTGGAGACTTTGCGCGTTAGTGGGTGCAGTGTTGCTCACTGAACAGCAGGTGGCGCCGCTGATGTATGAAAAAAAAAATCGTTTGATTCAATTGGATTCAGCACTCCGTTTTTTTTCCCCCACCGCATTCTCAGTGCGAAAATGGTTTAACTCAAAATTGTGTTTGTTTCCCGATCTTTGCCAGCGACTACGCTGACGGGCATAACGCTTTTTGTTGTTCCGAATCAATGACAAACGAAATGCCAATCGTTTGTCTTCAAAACTGATGACAAACCGAGAGTTTTTTTCCTGAGAAGACCATCCAGCCAGCAGGCGATGGCAAAGTTGAGGGACGGGCAACACGGCTGCCTTCTGCCGACCAGACGCTCAGCCCCGCCCTCATTTATCCTCCTGTGACACGGGAACGCCCGTCGCCCAAACATCACCGCTAATGTTCTATTTTTTGTGTTGAGAATGAAAGAGGGAATGCGTGGCACACCAATTACCACCCCTGATCACACTGATAAGTATCAATACTTTAAAAAAAACTTTACTAAAATATTTTACAGATGACATCACATACAGACACACGCATGGTATGTGTGTGCATGAGGGTCAGTGTTTGTGTGTTGTCCAGAAGTCAAGCTCCGCCTCCTGACTAGAACGCAAACCGTCGTCAACAAGTTGCTGCAGATTCACTCTGAAAACTTCCTGGAAGGGAAAAAATACAAATTGACTTTAGCGTGTGCGTGCGCGCGTCATGTCGTGTGCGTACGCACCTTCTTCTTCTTGTGTCTGGGCGCAGCTACTGCTGGGTTGAAGGTCATGTCTTTGACGTCATAATCGTCAAACAGCTGCACCGGCAACCTGGACAGGAAGTCCTCAAACGTTAGCGCAGCAACCACACGGTCGCGGCGCGCTGGCGGCGAGCAGCGCAAGATGGCGACGCGTATTTGTACCTGCGACTCAGCTCCTGCGGCAGCGCCCCGCTGCCTTCGCTGGGGGCGCCGCGACTCAAATGGGACGCCAGTTGCCGCACCACCGGGTGGAAATGTCTCTGCGGAGACGCCGTCATGTCGTGGAAACGTCAGCTCGCACCAATGCGCTGTGCCCCGTGTGTGCGTTTGCGGGCGTGTACCTGCAGTGCGTGGAGCTCCCACAAGGCGGTGTTGTGAGCGTTGCAGTGTTCGGGCTGGTGCAGTTCGGGCAGGTACAAGCCGCTGCCCTGAACCTCGTTGTCCAGCAGGAAGTCGGATCTTGGAAACGACTGACATCACAAAAGAGAGGAAGCCCCAAAAAGTCACTTTGGTTGACATGTTAGCTTGCTTGTCATGTACGCAAGCACTCACATGCAGCGCGGCCCTGGCGGCGGCGAGGAGTCCGACGCTGGCGTGCGACTGGACGTGCAAGCTGAGCACGCTGATCCGCTTGATGAACGCCATCGCCCTCTGCAGGCTCACCTGCTTCCTGCGGCGGATCAACATTGCATCCAGGCAGCGCAGCACGATGAAAATTTCGCCATCGGGAGCTCCTGAAGGGACACGGTTCGTCAGCAATCAAACTCTCGAGTTGTCAGTGCAGCAATAATATTAGGTGCTCTTCACGGAGGATAAAGAACACCTGCCAGGAGTTTGGTCATGTCTGCAGGTGTTGCTGCACCTTTTGTGTTTCAATTTCTTAAAACTGCAGTAAGTCACCTTGAAGCTGTTGTTTGTCTTCGCTTTTAATTACATTCGTATCACTTTTTGCTGCGTATACAGCGGACGTTTGAAAGTGCGCGATAACTACAGCTGAGTTGAGACCACCCACCTGCATGCAGCTGTGGCAACATGGCGTACAGCTCCGAGTAAAAGTTCAGGGGGTCGATATTGAGGACGTCACCTGCCACGCACAAACGCTCACATCACTGACCCGTCCGTGCAGGTGGCCGCAAACATACGCACGCACGCGCGCGCACACGCACACACCTTGTCCCGTCAGGATGGTGAAAACAGTCTGGATGCAGTGAAGTCTCTCCCGATTGCTCAGATCCTGCACGGCAATGAACAATCAAATGAATCGTCTGGTATTGGCTAGTGATGAGTGGGCGGAGTCTGCGTCATACTCACTCCTGATTGGATAAGGCCCTGAAGCACATTGAGCAGGTCATCAAAGAACTCCAAGTTGATCAAATGGGCAAAACTGACAGGAAGTGACATCAGAGAATGTGTTCGTGAGCGCGTGGGTGAACGGGTGACTCTGCGCGTGTGTTTGCGTTACTTGGCCAGCCCCTCCAACACCGCAGGGAGGAGGACAGACTTGTGAGCTTTCTTCAAAATTCGAAAGTAGATCAGGAAGACGATGTTCAGTGTCTCCGTGTGCTGCAGGAAGAAAGAAGAAGAGGAATTTCAGAAGAGAGAAAGGAGCGGCCGATGTGCTTGAGCGAAGCAAAACGTGACTTTCGGACTGCGGGTGAGCGAATGTGGTCGACAAACGGCGACGTTGTGCCGGGCACCATTTTCATCTTCTTTTCTTTAGTGTCCGACGCTTCGGTTTCGAGGAGCTCCTGCTGCAGCTTCTCCTCCGCCTTCTTCCACTGCGCCGAGGCAAACATAAACAAAGAGAGGGAGAGTGTTGTTGCCGGGCCACGGAGGAGACGGGCGACATCAGGTTACCTTCCGCCGCATGCGTGACAGCTGGTTCTTCTTGTCTTTGTGGTGCATGGCCTTCATGGTGGGCGTCGTGTCCTTCAGGTCCTTCTTCACCAACACTTCCTGGATTCGCACGCTCAGCAGCGTCTGCAGCACCTGCTCCAGTACACAATCAAAATATGACGGCCATCAAAATAAAAGGGCTACTTTTTCCTTCTACTTTGTTCAAACGTAGACTTTTTGCGAGGTTTTTTTTGGGTTCCCTCACCTTGGGCCTGACGTTGAAGTTGAGACGTTTGACGAGACCCGAGATGACGCGCACAGCGGCGAGCGAGGGTCCGCCGACCTTGTCTTGGCGAAAGAGTTCGGTGAAGGCGCGGCAGCACATGTCAGACACCTGAGCGGAGACGAGCGAGTCAGGCGTGACGAGAAGCGACGGGACGAGCTTGCGGGGCACCCACCGTGTTGACGGGGTCGTTCAGCAGCGGCGCCAGGGCCACCAGGATGTTATTGTGGAAGTTGAAATGCGTCATGGCGACGAGCAGCTCGCACAGGCAGCGCACGGCCACCACGGCCAGGCCTGAGTAACTGTCCAGAGAAACTGCTTGGCTGCGCTTGCTCTTCTTCTGCTTCCAGTCTGCACGCAAACACAAACGTCAGCCAACCCTGCATCCCGTGGATGACCTTCCGAGGCGCAATTGTAAATAGTAAATATCACGAGCTGTGATATTTACTCTACCGGACGCGGCGGAAAAACGAACGAGTGTTCGGTGCTCACCTTTGACGCACTGTTCCAAATCCTCCAGGTAGAACTTGTACTGACTCAGCAGGACTTCCTCAAACTCCCGCAGCTGCTGGGTCTCCTTCTTAACCTGTGACGATGACATCATCATCATCACCGCCATCCTCATCACCAATGGCATCATTACACACGCGCGCCCGCGCACAGACGCATATGCAGGCGTGCCAATGTGCTACCTTGGTGGCTTTCTCAATGGCGGTCAAAGGTCGAATCTTGTAAGTGGGAGTGATGTCTTTGAAGATTTCCATCAGCGACACCATCACCAACTTCCTGACCGTCACCGCCATGCAAGGGTCCACCTCCATCAGCATGCCACGCAGCTGCTTCACGCACTTTATCTGGACGCACACATGCAAACAGCCGTGACCTCTCTCGCGAAATCAAAACAAAACAAAAACAAGCGCACATATGATCAAAACCTGCACACTGACAAAACGCATGTAAACACATTCTCTCACACACACAAGAGCGGAGGTCTGACATTGGTACTGGGGTTGGCGATGACGGTGGATGCCAAGTGCGCGATGGTCAACTTCCGGTCTTGGATCTTGCGCGCCCTCACTTTCTGTTGCTGCGCCGGCGTCAGCAGCGCATCGTTCACTGGCTTCGCCGCTCCTGAAAACAAAGCCGGGGGCCACGTGATTGACAGCCAACAGCAGGAAAGGCCACGGCCAGCTTCCCTGGTCGCTATGGTGATGATTCTGTTCAGAAGATGCCTGCAAGCGGCTTGTCAAGCTTCAATAAGGTTTTAAGGCCCTCCGTACCGATTTCAGCCTCCTGTGTGGGTTCCTCTTCCTCATCCTCTTCCTCGTCCGGCTGCTTGGTCACCACTGCACATGCACAACAGATGCCCATCAAAAGTTGGTGAGAAAGTCGTTTGGCGATGGTTCGCATTAGTTTGGGTACTACTTGTTGCGCAACACTGTCCGCTGCGGTGGTGTGTAAATATCGGCACTTGGAAGTCACCTCTGTGCATGCTCTGCGGGATGAGTCGTGTCTTGTCTTTGATGGGCAGCAAGTGTATGACTTCCTCCTCCGGCACGGCGGCCATCTTCCTGGGAATCTTCTCGTAGCCTCGGACCACTTCAGACTTGCGCTTCTTGGTGCCGTGCTCAGAATCACTAAGACGCACATGCCTCAGACACACCTTGTATACATGCACGGGTGTGTGTGTGTGTGTCGTTACCATGATGACAGATCCCTGCTGAGGAACGAGGACATCTGCTGCAGGTCGGTGTCATCCATCATGTCAGTTGGCAAACTCTCCAGGAAGTCCTCCTCCTCCTCTTCCTCCTCTGACATCATACACACGGCACATGTCGATTACACACAGGTGGCATGATGGCCACGGTTCAAAATAGCATGCGTGCGTGCAGTCTCACCGGGGTTTTTGGCGGTGACGTCAAGTGGGCGCGGCGTGGCCTGTGCAAAGCCCTTGAGCGCCTGCCGCATCTTCCTGTGCTCCTTGCGCTGCTTCTTGGAGCTGTTTTGTTGCTTCATCTGCCGGTTAGTCATCTTGTTGTCCAGCTTCAGGTTGCTCGTCTTCAGCAACCGCCGGAACGACGGGCGGCGCTTCTTGGTGCCAGACTGCAACCAGACACCAAGGAGCGATGGAGGCAGGGCACAAAAAGACAGATCGCAAGCATGGCAGTGTCATTCGCCCTCCTAAACATCGTTTTTGTTGATGAAGAGCAAATGGCAAATATTTTCTGCAAATTGTAAGGAATAATTTGTGTAGTTGTGGCTGGTTGTAGGTATGCTACATAACTTTTTAAAATGTTTTTTGCGAGTAGCCTAATGGGACAGTCGGGCCACAGAGAGCATCAGGTTGGGTCCCTTGGTGAGACCCTTTGCTACTCGCCGTTTGTGTGTCAGGACAGGCGTAAAATTAGTGCCAAACATCTGCAGGTTACCTGCTGAGGCGACAAAACAACCTAGCAGTCTGCAAAAAAACTGTTTTTTTTTTGTTTTTCTTTTTTGACGGCACCACGAGGCCATAATTCCAAACTTAAAATAGGACAACAAACGCCTGCATTCATTGCTAGTTGTTTTGTTTGCGGCGTAGCGTCTAACCACGACGTAAAATGAAATCCAATCGTTTGAAGGCGCTGAGAAACTTGGACGTGATAAAACATCGATTCATCAAGATCCTCCGGCCACAATTGCACGTCGCGGTTGATTTTTGCGCAAGTCGGACTCACCGGAGCCATAATAACGGTGAAAAGTGTTCAGGTAGACGGACGACAGACGCGAGAATTCCACACGCGTGGAGACAGACGACTCCGACCCGGAAACTAAAACAGCTCGAAGGACTGAAATGTCAATGCTACGCTACGAACAGCGACCCTAGCGACAGGAGGCCGCACTGCATCTTGTCGACCTAAATAATAATACAATACAATACTGTACATGCTGATTTATATATAATAATACTACATTTTATTTATAAGCGCCTTTCAAGACACCCAAGGACACTTTACAATAACGTAAAACACAAAACGCTTTTTAAATATTCACAACAACAAAGATTTGAAACGAAGAAACGCAACTGGAACAAAGTGCTGTGAACAAGACAGGAGAGAATAATTAATCTCCTCGAGTTGAGAGTGGGCGCCCAGGTCTCCGAACCACGAACGTGCCGACCACTCCTCGGCCGTGCGGCCTTTCTTGCAATGACATAGACAAACTCAGCTTTGGCGCAATCCAAGTCTTTATTCAAGAAAGGCGAGGACGTGACACGAGCGGGCAACGTTTGCCGTGCGCTAGCTGTAGCCGCACTTGTGCGTTTTGAGGTTTCGCCCGTTGGCGTAGCCCTTTCCACACTTGTCGCAGATGAAGCGTTTGCCGCCGTCGTGCACGTGAGTCTTGTGCGTGCGCAGATGGCTTCCCTGGGTAAAAGTCTTGCCGCAGATGTCGCAGGTGTACGGCCGCTCGCCGGTGTGCACGCGCACGTGCAGCTTTAGGCTGTTGGCGTTGTTGAAGGTCTTGAGGCAGGACGTGCAGACGAACGGCCGTTCGTCAGAGTGCGTGCGGCCGTGTGTGATGAGGCTGCTCTGCTGGCTGAAGGTCTTGCCGCATTGGCGGCACGCGTACGGCCGCTCGCCAGTGTGCACGCGGCGGTGGATCTTCAGATTGACCGCCTGGCGGAAACTCTTGCCGCAGACGTCGCAGGTGAAGGGCCGCGCGCCGCTGTGGACGCGCAGGTGGTTCTTCAGGTTGGCGGCATGCCGGAAGCTTTTGGGGCACTGCTCGCACTTGAGGGGCTTCTGGCCCGTGTGGATCAGCTCGTGGGTCCGGAGCGCCACGGCGCGTGTGAAGCCTTTCCCGCACACACCGCAGCAAAACTTCTTGATGCCCATGTGGCCGCGGGTGTGCCGCCGCAGGTTCTGTCTCAGGGTGAAGCAGCGGCCACAGAGCTCACAGGAGAACAGCTTCACGTTGGCACTCTCCTGTCCCAGTTGGCGGCGCCGGGCCGATTGGCTCGGAGACGACAAGGACTTCCTGCGGCGTACTCGCACCTCAGGCTTCTGCGTGGTGCCGTCGGCCGCCAACTCGTTCCAGCTTGCAGGAAGCGTTGCGTCCAGTCCGGCGCCTAGCAGGAGGAAAAAAAAAAAAAAAGAAAAAAGACATGAATGGAATTGTGCTGGTGACGGGCAGAGAGTTACACTCAGCGCTAAACGTGATATTAACTAGGCTTTGTTGCACATCTGGCCGTGACGTCCTATCCACTGGCATATTACGATTAAGCCTTCCCAATATGACAACGGTCTATTCATCGTCTCCATTACAAGTCCTCAAGACAACACAAACAATACCACAAACGTGATGGTTAAAAAAAACAATAAATAAATGTGGCTGGGTGACAGGTTGTGTCTCCAAAAACTCCCAAGTGGAGGTAGCGCAGTATCAATTTTGTTTTGGGCACGGTGGGGTTCTCACGCTCAGCAATGGCGTCCAGGTCCACGTGTCCGTGCTGGTCTTTGATGCTGACGGCCAGGATCAACGGCTCCTCTGGTGGTTGGTCCTGCTTCCACAAATCCATTAACGAAGTCAGGCAAGCGCGAAGGCGGCCAGACGAGGGTGCAGACTTACTTGAGCCAGAGCGGGAGGATGGCGATTTGGTGGAGGCACGCCGTACGAGTGCTCCGCCTCTGTGTGGGCGAATGCGGGGACAGCAGTTTAACTTAGTTAGTTGTCACATTTCAAGCAAATGGGCTCAGCACATACCCACACAGGCGTTGTTGAGGACACTGACAATGGCGATCTGTGCCGTCTCGCCGCCGTGCGCTCCCTCACCATCCCGTCTTGGTTTGACGTCATCCACGATGTTGACGATCTTCCCCAAAGCCTCGTTTGCCAGTGTCTCCAAGATGGCGGCAAAGCACACCTGGGACAGATGTTCCATGTCACGCCACAGTGAAACACGAGTCCAACAACAAGGGCCAGCGACTGTACCATGCATCCCTGGATACCATTTGAGCACTCACTAGCATTTCTAACCACGAATGAACGGTTTGTGCACTTGGTAACTTGTCACTTTCTGACTTGCATTCGTTAATCTGCCACATCAAATATGGCGGAGAGGATGACGTATCAACACGGGTACAACCGTATGCATGTTCGCCGCAAATACAGTACAGGAAATAACGCCAGAACGTCGAAATGCGAGTTTGAGAGCAGCGGAAATTAACGAGTGGCAACGTAAAATGGCCGCCTGTGGCTTCGCTTCTCCCGACGGCGAGTAAGCGACATTGTCAGTCCATACTTATGTTAGGTCTGTGTTCTCCAGGCGACTCACCAGCCTCTCACGACTCTCTTTGCGTACGCTGTCCGCACACAGAAGTTGGTCTCTGGGGCGGAGGTCGACCGGCGGGCCGCTTCCGCCTTCCTGCTGCTTGTGGAGCTCGGCCACAGCGGCGTGCACGAGCGCCTCCATGACGGCGGCCAGCTGCGCGTGCAGGTCCGCACGCATGTCGATGGCTAACGCAAACCGATGACTCTTCTTGTACTTCTTACTTTACTTGTGCACTCATTTCTAAATTTTCACAAGATGCTTCACTAACCCGTCTGACGATAGCTAACGTACACAACAAGGTTCACTTCCTCGGAAGGATTTGATTTCTTTTCCGGGTCAAACTTCCGGAAGTTTCCAAGTGTATAAATCAATGAGTTAGACGTCAATAGGGGCAAATCAAGTTTTGTGATGAGTGTAATGAGACATGACAACTTAAGAAAATTACAACACAATGCTTGTTTGTCATTATTTTTTAATGTGTCTTTTCGTGGCACAAAAGTCAACAGTGTATTCGACATTTCTAATGTTTTTCTTTAGGTACATACCGCCACCTAATGTACCAGAGTTACAATAGACTTATTAATTTAATTTTCTCTCCTAAATGTAATAAGCGCTTCGCTCACACAATTGATATTCTTTTCCACTTCCGCTCGGAGCTTCAAATTAAACTGTCTTGTTGTTCTTCTTCGGCTTCATCTTCGATATTCCGTCAGTTTGTTCTGCCCCCTTACGGAAATATTTTGAATCACACCACACAATAACTTTATTTCCCACGTTTCGCTCTGCATGTGGCTCCTTCCTCGTCACCATCACAATAATGTCGGTCTTCATGGATTTAAACTTGACTTTTTCTGCAGATAGAAGCAACATGCAACAACTCATCGACACGGCAGCTTATCGTGAGTCTCGCGACACTAAAATGGGCTAGAGCGCTTGGATAAAGTCGACTTTATTTCATCCCAAAAGACAGAGAGCTAGGCTAACGAAGCTAATGGTGCATAGACGGGCGCACAGACACAGAACGCTGTCTTCAGTGAATCAATACTTTCTCTTCTCTACTGTGACATCAATAACGAGAATCAAATCACCTATGTTGTTTTGGTGCAGTTGGTTTCTCCACGGTAGCCGTCAACTATACGTTTGAACCCTCAATTAAAAAGAAAGAGGTGAGACATTCAGTGACTCACTCACGGATGCAACTGAAAGCAAAAAGCGCATTGAAACCGACACACAGGTGATTGTATTTTCTTATCTTTAGGCGGTTCCGTCACCCAAGCCGATCAAAGACCTCATTGATCAGCTGCCGATCGTACAGGTGATCACCAATTGTTTTGTCCGTGTGTTCACGCTGTGACTAAATTTCATTTGAGTTGCCGTGTTTGTATATGTGCGTGCGTGCGCCAGGGTCGCTCTCGACCAATCCGAGTGCTCAACAGACTGACGCTGGTGCTGTCGGAGCTGAGTCACTTTGTAAGTACAATACTGTTGTCAAGTCTGCACTGCCACTAGAAAACACCATGAAATAAGTTTGCGCCTGTGTGTTTGTGCAGAGGCCAAACCTGACGGAGTATGCTAGCTTCGACCTCTTGGCGGTCCAACCAACGACAGAAAAACTTTTTCACGTGAGCCGCGTACTCACACACGCACAAATGTAATGATAAAATATACACACTCACTCATTGTCATTTGTTGTTGAAGGTGGCCTGCACGCAGTTGGAGGTTGATGTGATCAGCGTGGCGATGACGGAAAAACTTCCGTTCTTCTTCAAGAGAGCTCCAGTCAACGTGGTGACGAATTGTTTAGATTTGATATCGCAGAAATATGCGGACAATGACGTCGACTTAGTGAGCGTGCATGTGCGTAGGCTCTGGAGAGGGGTTTGGCGTTTGAGGTGTCCTACGCTGCCGCCATCAGAGATGCCACCATGAGGCGCTACACTATTGCTAACGCTGTTAGCCTGGTGCAGACCTGCAAAGGGAAGGTGAGGATGATGATGATAATGATGACATCATAAACGTGACCGTGATGTCCGCTCTCGTGTCTTTTAGAACGTGCTGGTGTCGAGTGCAGCGACGAAGGTGTGGCACCTGTTGCTTCTTGGAGAATATATGTGTGTGTGTGTGTTTTTGTGACGTGCATTTGTGTGTCCAGCCTCAGGAGCTCCGAGGACCCTATGACATCATCAACCTGTATCCTTGACCCCACTCACTGCCCTTCCGGCTCCTCAAAAGTGCACATTTTCCTGACGCGCACTCAGATGCTCGTTGATGGGTCTGTCCGACGAGCAAGCCAAGCGCTCAGTTTCCTCTTTCTGTCGCTCGCTTTTGCTGCATGCAGGTAGTTGGTCAAAGTGGGCGGAGCTTACATTACAGGTGTGTCAGATAAATGTTTGTATTTAAAAAAAATAAAATGAAAAATTGTCGCAGAAACCAGGAAGACGGCAAGCGGCGTCATTTCCACCAAAAAGAGCTGCGGCGAGACACCCCAGCAGCAGCGGGCTCCCATATCTCGTACGTGATGGCGGACTTGTCTAACGGGCTGGGCCCTATTCATAGAGTTTGATTTCCTTGGCAGGCAACACGGCTGAAGGGGACTCGGGCGAGGGGTGTGCCCCCGCTGCCAAGCGACTCAAACGTCAGTTGACGGACTGAGCAAGCGTGTCCCAAAGATCAGCTTCACCCTCTGCTGCTATCCGCCTTAGAAAGTCCAGCCAGCTGGACATTATGGACCTTTTGTTATTTTTTTGTTTTAACTGCAGCAGACTCAAAGTGAACCTTCATGTCATGATGTTTTCAAAATAAAAGTACGACTTGAGTTCCATTGAAAGTTTTTGTCTTATTTTGACAAAATGTACGTGAAGAGGTTTCTTCTCAGCACAAGAGGGAGTGATGTCCACAAGAGATATCAATGTATTAGAAAAGAATTCCAAGTCCAAACAGTTTCACAGCGACTGGCTGGCAAACAGTCCAGACTGTACCATTCAGTTGGGACCAGACAGATTCCTCAGCTGAAGAGGGATGGGGGAACGTGGAAGACTGCAACCACGTCATCCGTTTCCTGTTTGAGGTCCTTGTCAAGCAACTCCACCAATCATCAGCGTGGGTTTGTGGAAGGCCCGCCTCCTGCAGGCATCATATGGTTAATGTGACCCTGAAAGACACAATGACATCATCTATAACTCAAGCAAGTCAAAACAAGTGTGCCACACACAATGTGTGTGTGTCAATAAGTGTGTTGCGCGTGTGTTGCAGTTCTGGTACGGTACCGGCTCGCCCGCGAGACATCTGAGGCAAGTGAGTGGAGGACTTCCGGGTCTGAAAACGCACACCTGCACAGACACATCACTTGTTTCTATAGCAACCAGGAAGCCTTACAAGGTCAGATACCAAAGATTGAAAAGTTGTTCCCCTGCGGTGTAACAATTCATGCACGGGTGACACATGACAATGAATCGCACACGAACAGCACAGCCAACTGTTAGTCTCTAAAGCTGTTGTGCTCTCGAATAAATATAGAAACAGAGGTGCAAAAAATACCAGGCTATTTGCAATCCGCTCTGAGCGGCACGGTGTCGATTCTAATCCAAGCTTCTGAGCGGCGATGAGAAGATGAATTTTAACACACCCTGAAAAGTCTTTGGAATCTGACCTTTAAATGTGAAGAGATTGTCGTCATGGCACCCGAGACTGACCTGCCCTCCACTCTCCACTTGGCCCCGCCTCTTCTCTTCCTCCTGAGGAGTTCGAAGCAAAGCGGGAAGAATTTCCATTGGACAACCACCGTCCGGAAGTCCCGCATCCAAACGAAGGCGCTTCTCCTGCACCAGCATTTCAACCCAAGCCAGACAAATACATCACACACATTAGGAATAAAAATACTAATCATATTACTTACCGGTCTGCAGTTCCAAAGATCCACTTCCGGCTCCCAACATCTCTTGACAAGCTGCTCGCGATGCATGCTAACGACGGCCGGTTAACATCTGGTTAACCAACTTCATAAGGAAATGGTGTGCACGCTATGTTTTCATATTTTAGATCGATCGCTTTGGCGTTCTCGTGTGTCCTCCAAACGTGCCCGAACGAAGGTCCTGCACGGCCGGAGTGGACTTCAAATTATCACGTCACAAATACATCACTTCCGGGACAGTGATCTCTTAAAAATAAAACCAACAACTAGTCATTATTCTACAAAATAAGAGCTAGGTTATCACCTGCAGTGACGTTTTTTGTCAAGAGGTGGCAGCAGAGTCTTATAGAAATAATCGTCAATGAAGACTCGGAAGAGACAAAAAGAAAAAACAGCGACACCGAAACCAAATCGAATGACAAAAGAACGAGAAAATATACTTATAAATTGTTCTCAGCCAACCAATGTAAGCCCGCTCTTAGACCAGGGAGAGAAAAATAATCCGTCCCTGCTTCCTTGAAACGTGACTTGAGAGGCGCTTACACTCAGTGACTTCCTCCCATTTCTTCTGACCGACAATCTCCGCAAATGCACAAAGAAATATGACAAAAAAGTTGAAACGGTTCAAGGTCATGCTTCAACATTGAAAGACAACACAAGTAACTCCTGGAAGCACCACAAAGGAAAAAGAACAGAAAGCAAGAGAGAGCCAACAGCTGGAAACACACACACACACACACACACACACACACACACACACACACACACACACACACACACACACACACACACACACACACACACACACACACACACACACACACACACACACACACACACACACACACACACACACACACTTGTGCCACATGAGCACTGTGAAGCCGATTAGAATCCTCTGTGGGAATTCTGTTGCTTGAAGATGATCTCTTTGCTGTCTGCGCCACATGCCAGCTGGATGCCAATTGGTGCCAAACTTGTTTGTTTTGTTTTATGTGCTCCTCTTGAAGGCCTTCGTCAGGAACAGGGGGAGAACCAACAAACCGATCCAGCCAAACGTCTTGACGATCCAACAAAATGGGGGTCGCCACTAGCCCGGCACCGCACGGGGAGGGATGAGACGGAGCCAATTGCACAATGATCACAAACGGGCTGGTAGATGTCGTCCGCCATTTTGGATCCTTGGCCTATTTTGACCGAGCACCAGGGAACTTTTTTTTTTTTACCTCAAGTTGAATTAGGCAAAAAGGAGTCATGTGGCGCTGCCGGGCAGGTTTACACAAACACTTGCGATGGCGTGACCATCACACCTCTGTGTGTGAAGTCCATGTGGTCCAATGACGCTCACCCGTGTTCCTCAGTCTTCTTTACCTGACGTTTGATGAAACTTCCTGTCACTCGTTTGTCCTAAAGGTCAACAGTGGCGCACTTACTAAAACCCAACGACTCTGTGTGCGTGCGTGCCTGTGAGATGTCATTAGCGGGTCCCTAAAAACATTAACGAGACCCATAAAAGGAAAAAATTAGACTTTTAATGTCGTGCTTGAACAGCTGCTGTGTGTGTGCGCGCGTGCGCGGGTGCGCGCTCGGGTGGGTGTGTGTGAAAGATGGTCAGTTTGTCTCTTTAATGACCCTCCCGTCTTTAATGAGCTAACGAGCTAATAAGGGAGCTCGTCAAGCAGACAGACGGACTTGACGCAGCCACTAAAACTGAAGGAAATGGGCTCACCTGCTGTAACCATGGCAGCCAGGGAGGGAGGCGGGGCAAGGTGCGTCCCCAGGCATACGTCTGTCAATCAAATTTCATACGGACTCGTAAAGTTGACGGAGATTGATGAGTGGCCGATGACAGCCCCGATGTGGCCTGGGATGTTGGAATTGTCATTAAAAGTCTTTGTTGAGCAACAATGTTAGCGAGATCGTCAACTTGGCGGGGTGAGGGCGTTCCTTGGAGCATTTGGACGCCGACTCCCAGAATGCATTGCGGCCTCGGCATGCATGAAAAGAAATGCAATGAAAGCACCACGGAGGTGACAGCTTTCCTCTTACAATCTGCTGCTGGAAACGTTCACCAACACACACACACACACACACACACACACACACACACACACACACACAGGGTGTATGGGTCGATCACATCACATGGTCAGAATGGCAACTGGTCAACACACACATGGACGCTCACACACACACCCATGCACGGCAGTGACCTGCCATTAGCAAGCTTTTCTGCTTCACTGCCACCTGGTAATGACGCTCGGCCCTGTGTGTGTGTGTGTGTGTAGTAATGTGTTGGTTGAGTAGGTGAGTGATGGATGGGTGTGTGTGTGTGTGTGTGTGTGTGTGTGTGTATATGGGTTGAGGGGTGTCGGGGGGGTCCTGTCTATGACAGACACAATGACACAAGTGAAGGAACAAAAATGGAAAAATGGACAGAAACAGAAAGTGTGTCTGTTGACCCTTTAAAAGTTCACAAGCGCAGTGACACCAAATCAAATGGCTGGCTCTCTCACACACACACACACACACACACACACACACACAGGCCCCGCCCCTCCTGGAAAGTGAGTCTAAAGCTCCCGCTGACAAGAACACACACACTCAGCACACTTTTAATTAGTGCAGCAGTTTTAGTTGAGTGATCACGCACGCACGCACACACACACACACTCACACACACACACACACACACACACACACACACACACACACACACACACGCACGCACGCACGGAGACTGAGGTTAAGTCAATTTGCGCTTGTGCTTAGTGAATTAAAAAAGGTGTTGCTCGATGGGTGGAGTGAACTGTTCCACAGTGCCGTGTGTCCAAATTCACAGGATGCAAAGCGCCGAAGGCCGCATTTCAAAATGCATTTTAAATACGGCCTTCGGCGCTTGCATCTTGTGAATTTGGTCACCCGGGCCTTGTTGGCTCCACTTCCCATGTTCCACTCGCAGCGTTGGACTTGGCGCGCGGTCTCGGCCGAGCCCGCTCTCCAACTTTTCAGTCTTTGTGTCTTTCTGCGGCGACGGCGGCGCATCAGTCCACATTATGTGTGGGTGCGTCGTCTATTACCTCGGCGGCTGGTCCATTAGTAACACCTGAATCCTTCTATTAGATTGAGGAAGTGGGCCTCATAAATTGGGCGAGCGGAGTGCGCCAGCGCCGGCTCAGTGTTTTTGATAATGAAAGGAAGTGGCTTTAAATTCACATTACCTTTGTAATGTACTTCATGCTTGATCATATCAGCCTGTAGGATTTTATTAAGGTGTGCCCGCCGCGCGTCCATCTCCGTCTGTCGCCGCCCAAAACGCATTTCCTCCAACGAGCGCTTTGTCCTCCGGGCCGTCGCTCAAGGTCGAGGTGGCGAGGCCCCCCTTTTGTCTTTTCCTGCCACTTCGCCTCTCTCGCGTTGACTCCAGCACCGTGGCTCCTGTCTCCCGCCGCGGCTCTTCAATCAGAAACCGCATCTCAGAAGTGCAGTCATGAGCGGCGCGGTGGTGTCGTCGTGCTAAAAGTTGGTGCGGGCTTGTAAATTAGATCCCGAGCAGTTGTCGGGTCGAGTCGGAGTACGTGGCGTCATGTTTGGTAGCGTCGTATAGGCCTATCTACTGTCATGTTGCAGTTTGGTGTGGTGCTAAAAGTGTGAACGTTAAATTAAAAAGGTAAAATTGGTTGGGGGTGGGGGGCGGGGTCACTTTATGGCTTTCAACAAAATGTCAGCAATGAGACTTCCCTCGAGGGCACCTTTTAAAAAAGAACGTTTTGTGCTGACGCCAACAATTTGACTTTCTTCAGAACCGCGCGCGCGAATCTGCGTGTGCGCTTGCGTGTGAGGGTGCGTGTGTACGTTCGACGATCACTCAAATCACGACCGTGCCCATGAGCGTGTGTGTGTGTGTAGGTGTGTGTTTGTGTCTGCAAGAGTTGCGTCTGATTGCAAATGTTGACTGTGGTCTCAATTACGCTCCAGCTTGTTAAAACAATCGATAATTCCCTTGTCGTCACGGCAACACAAAAACTAGTCAACGCCATCATCCCATCAAACAGAGGAATGCTCACTCAGCAAAACCGTGTGTGCACGTGTGTGTGTGTGTGTGTGTGTGTGTGTGTGTGTGTGTGTGTGTGTGCAAGTCACAAGTAAGTCTCAAATTGGTCTCTTTAAGTCTCAAGCAAGTCCCAGGTCACTGTGGAAAAAAAAAATCGAGTCGTTACCAAATGTCAAGCAAGTCCTAAATCAAGTCTTAAAACCTTGCTCCGTAAAAAAATATGTTGGAGTGACAATAAAATGTTTTTTTTCACTGATACTCCAACCAAAAGTACATCATCTCTAAGACTGAAATGAACTACGATTCACTGATAAAATGAACGTCTACAATTCAATTATTTATTACTTTTTTCTCTTTTTTTTCCATTCTCATCATCAGATTTTAAAATGACAAACATTGTTTCTGGTGCCAATCTGTTACCCACATCTAATTAGTGCGTATAAATGCGTGAAGGAAATGAATTACGTCGTCACCTTTTGAAATGGAGTAAAGTTGACGTGCATTGTTTGTGGCGCTGCCACATCAAATATGGCGGACACACCCGCGAGCAGAAACGTATTCTGCGTCGACTCGATTTCAAGATCTACTACTCTATATTAGACTCTATATCTCGATGTCTATGATTAAATAAAGAATTATTACAGCATTGCCGTACGCTAATCATTGAAATGCTAAAGTGTTACTTCACTATTGCCACATTTACTGCAATATCGACCATTGCCTTTTCGACACGAGATAGTAGTTCCTGATCCGCACAAAATCCAACATTTCAAGATACAGTAAAGTCAAGAAGTTACAATCAAGATTTCCAGAAAAAAAATCACAAATTTATCGACACATATCGTCACAAATTCATTCCTGTAACCACGCGCTAATTGAACTTCTTTCATTTCCTCTTCACACTCGCCAACCTTCACCTCACCCGCTGTGTGGAACGTCGTGTGTGCGTGCGCGTACGAGTGCGTGTGCGTGTGAACGCGGTGTCAAAATGAGCATAACAGAAAAACGTGTGGTTGACAACTTTTTTTGTCAGCTCGGAGTTGAGCACTCGCACACGCGCGCACACACACAGGAACACTGTATTTCTCTAAAAGATCAATTATCAGCGTATTATTAACACCTTGTGATTTTAATGAGCAAATGTAATACAGACCACGTTGTCAGTTCCTGTATGTTACCATGGAGACGCCCTGTGAAGCTTTCAAGTCAATGATGGACTGCTGCTCAAGTCCGACACTCAACCGCATGATTGATTGGCACTATGACCCCCCCGACCCCCCACCCGCTATTTAGGTTACGCCACAGCGCCCCCGTCAGGATCAACACCGGTACGTAAGCGTCGCCTTTTCAAAGGCGTTCCAGACGCACATTTTCATAAGAGTTTATTTATGCGGCATTTCCACATGGGATCGCCGTCTCGGTTCAGATTTGATTGAATGGTGCCGCGGCGAAGTCGACCGGCCGCTCGCCGCTTCCGGCCGCATCTCATGCCCGCCGCCGTCCCTGGGGGAAATCGAACCCGCATCGCTAACAAGAAAATGAGCCGCCAGAAGCGTCCGCGGTCGCCTTTTCATTTAAGATGAGCGGTGCTCATTGCTTGCCGACTTCATTTCATTCCCAGGATGCACCGCACCAAGACGAGGAGGCCGCGCCGCACCATAATTACGCTGACGTGGATGCCGCATGTTCATGAAAGTCGGGCCGTGCGGGACCAAAGCTAAACGATTTGAAGCACTTTGGTTACATTGTTGACAGCGGTTGACTTTTACGGTATTTTCGATTCCGTGCAGGTTCTCATCGTAAGCGGGAAGATGTGAGCCTTCGGTTGTTTTCAGTTCAAGTTACTAACGAGTTCCCATCTTTCAATTAAAAAAACCCCACAATGACACCGCATTCTCGTGATTTCAAGAGCAGACGTTCACCAAAAGGTGAACAAATCAAGAGAACCGGATCATCTGTCCTTCAAGAATGAAAGATGAAAGGTAAAGCAGGAAGTGACCCAGATGCACTTCCTGTGGAGGAGCAGGAGGAGGATGATAGTCATCATCCTCATCCGCACCATCATCCTCATCTTCATCCTCAGCAGGTCATTCGTCATGAAGGAAATCGCAGCTCAAAATCTTCCCGAGCAGTAATATCTCTGTCACTCAACAGCAACCCCCCAACCCTCCTTCTCGTCACCCTCCGTCTGCTCGCACATATGAGCACTGCCGTGGCCAACCTGGGGGGAAGGGGGCGGGGCTGAGTGACAACCAATCAGAGAGCGTGCTGATAAAAGTACTTGTAATGTAACAAAGATGATAAGAAATAATCGACTTTCTTATTTGGGCCCCGAGTGGAATGTGCTAGCGACATCCATCACAGACAACTTTTCCAAGAAAAATAATAACACTTTTTTTTATCTGGATCAACCATTAACCCTTGTGCAGTAATACAGTTTGTCACGTTCTCAGTATTTGTCCCAAATTGGGTTGCGCTTTGAGGTGTGACAACTTTTTTCACTTTTGAATTTTTTTTCACTTTCAACTTTCAAAATGTTCAGTGGCATCAGGCCAAGACATACATATCATTATTTATTTATTTATTTATATTTGGCGCCCTCTATGAGCCACAGCAGCAGGAGTGTGTCAATCACACAGTCACTATGCTGCATATGTAAATTAAAAAAAACACCCAGTCCAAATCTTGCATATGACATAAATAGAGCCTTGAATATGTCACCAAACCGCAGGAACAGAATTGTATTTCATGCCTGTTTTTTTCTGTAATGGCCATTTTAAAAAAATGTGACATCAAACATATTTGTCCCAAATTGGGTTGCGCTTTGAGGTGTGACAACTTTTTCACTTTTGAATTTTTTTCACTTTCAACTTTCAAAATGTTCAGTGGCATCAGGCCAAGACATACATATCATTATTTATTTATTTATTTATATTTGGCGCCTCTATGAGTCGCAGCAGCAGGAGTGTGTCAATCACACAGTCACTATGCTGCATATGTCAATAAAAACCCACCCAGTCCAAATCTTGCATATGACATAAATAGAGCCTTGAATATGTCACCAAACCGCAGGAACAGAATTGTATTTCATGCCTGTTTTTTCTGTAATGGCCATTTTTAAAAACATGTGACATCAAACATATTTGTCCCAAATTGGGTTGCGCTTTGAGGTGTGACAACTTTTTCACTTTTGAATTTTTTTCACTTTCAACTTTCAAAATGTTCAGTGGCATCAGGCCAAGACATACATATCATTATTTATTTCTTTATTTATATTTGGCGCCTCTATGAGCCGCAGCAGCAGGAGTGTGTCAATCACACAGTCACTATGCTGCATATGTAAATAAAAACCCACCCAGTCCAAATCTTGCATATGACATAAATAGAGCCTTGAATATGTCACCAAACCGCAGGAACAGAATTGTATTTCATGCCTGTTTTTTCTGTAATGGCCATTTTTAAAAATGTGACATCAAACATATTTGTCCCAAATTGGGTTGCGCTTAGAGGTGTGACAACTTTTTCACTTTTGAATTTTTTTCACTTTCAACTTTCAAAATGTTCAGTGGCATCAGGCCAAGACATACATATCATTATTTATTTATTTATTTATATTTGGCGCCTCTATGAGCCGCAGCAGCAGGAGTGTGTCAATCACATAGTCACTATGCTGCATATGTAAATAAAAACCCACCCAGTCCAAATCTTGCATATGACATAAATAGAGCCTTGAATATGTCACCAAACCGCAGGAACAGAATTGTATTTCATGCCTGTTTTTTCTGTAATGGCCATTTAAAAAAATGTGACATCAAACATATTTGTCCCAAATTGGGTTGTGCTTTGAAGTGTGACAACTTTTTCACTTTTGAATTTTTTTTTCACTTTCAAAATGTTCAGTGGCATTAGATCTAGCCATACATATATAGTTTGCATTACTTTTTTCTTGAATAACAAAATGAGTATTGGGTTATGACTCTATATAAGTAACTCTAACTCTATGTGTCCAATATTGTGTATACCGCTTATATAGATATCAGAGTGAAAAATGTTGTACATGGTAATTAGAACCTTGAAAAAGTATAAAAGTCACAAAACTATGAAAATGTTGAAGTAACATACTTTATAACAAACAAACAAAACAACCAGCAACTAATATGCAAACTTGATAACAAAACGAAAAACAAACACAAAACTTTTTTTTTTTTTTTTTTTTTTTTACAATCAGAACAAATGGTTGTAGTGTGTTTGTGGCGGATTGGCCTTTCCACATCTGCCACAATAATTCAAGCATGAAGCGGTTTTTCGCAAAAGCTATACGTATTGCTTTCTTTTCTCGCATGTCCTCTTCCTGCAGCTGCTGCACCGGGCTGCTGTGCAGCTGCAGTTGCAGTGTTGGTGTGTTTACGTGCATAAACAAATGTAAACTCATTCATTCATTCATCTTCTGAACCGCTCGATAAATGTAAAAGTCGATTCTCAAAAATAACACTTGATTTTCAAAACAACGTCCAGCCAGTAACTATCGTTACGCGCTGAGTTTGCGCTGCTGCACCCTCAAACAAGCCAATAATGCCAATCAATCAGGGCACTGGGCATGCCCGTGCACAAATGCACATTGTGAGTGCGCGATCTACTGGCGTGAAGACGAAAAAGACTGATGAGCCCATCATTTCAAATGGCCGTAAGTACACTCCTAAAACGTGGCTGTTTCGCTTGTGCTGAGCGCTGTTCACGTGAACGCGCGTAGCCGCCGTCACGCTCATTACGAGCCCACACGGCCGGGACGTGCATTGCATAACAGTTTGACCAATTCAAAAGTCGATTTTCAAAAAATAACACCTGATTTTCCAAAAACACCCAGCTAGCAATGTTCTACAAACTGCATTACATTGTTTTGCGCTGCGCGCGACGTGCACGTGCAAACCAATGTAATTTATGTGCAACATACGCGGGTGGGACATCTTAAGAGGTGACACCAGGAAGTTGAGTCTGTCTGGGTGACGTCTCTGCAAGAGACGCGCACGACCTCACATTCAAATGTGCACAAAATGGCGGAAAAATACTGCTTCGATGTCTTTGCTCAGTACTGTTCTATGTGACGTGCACAAACGATCATATCCACACACATAGATGCAAATAGACCTCTCGCAACAAACTACACCGTTTATTCGAATGAAAATGACGAACTGGAAGTACTCTCAATGACGTAAAGAGTCGGCACGAAGATGATATCTTAGGCTAAAGCGCCATCTCGTGGAGAGTGAGGTAAAACTCACTACCACAATTCTCAAGCTTTGATAGTATTGGTGAGCCGCCGGTGATGTGATTTGTGCAGAAATTGAGAAAATGCGCGATAAAACACCAGTTTTACAGTCTATTGGAAATTTGAATTTATAATGGCGCCAATATGCCAAATTTGGGATTTCTACTATCAAGGTATTCCAAATTTGTTACAATGTCATATATACTAACTGCAATGTTCAAAAATGTCCAGCTTGCTGTCATTTTGAACTTTGACCCTTTTGACATCCTATGGAAATTTCAGCTCAGAGGGTTATTTTTCACACTCTGGCTGTGTGTACAACTGTCTGACTGTCCAAAAATGTCCAAATTTGGGACAGATACTGCACAAGGGTTAAAAACACACATAGACTTATTGTTGTTGGGTTTTCTTCCCTCTCAACTCACCTCCTGTGAAACTCTGGTCAACAGGCTTGGGAGTGACGTTGGGAATCAAAACCACAAGCAACACAAACCGCGTGTCAAGACCGTCGATTCGTCCTCCTACGTAGCTTGATTTCCTTATTTATGTATTTATTGATTGAATTTGTTGTCCAACAGACAAAAAAATCTCCAACCCCTTATTTGGGGGACAAAAAAAAAAGCAGGACTGGCGATGAAGCCATTTCGTCATTTGCATCAAAAGCACCTGCACACAAACACACGCGCTCTCTTGATATCACTCCAAGCAACATGTGCGTCCTCTGCTCAGCAAAGACAAGCCAACATCGTTTCGCTTCATTCCAAAAGGATTAATAGCCAGTCATGCGCACAAAACACACAATGCAATGCTGTGGGTAACGCGTGCGTGTGATCGACAGCCTGCGTAATGTGTCAATTCATAATTCATTCATGAACATGACAAGTGAGATTTCATTCGACACACTCTGATTGAAAGATGTGTGTGTGTGTTTTAGTGCCGGTGAGGTACGCGCACACTTACCTGAGACGTGCGTTGACCTCGTTAGCTCAGTAAGCCATTAGTTCACAACGTCGGCTATGTTTGCAGGTAATTAGTTTGTTTTGTCTCTTTGTTTGCTTTCTTTCACGTCAGTCAACAAACATGGCCGCCCTTGGGGTTTAGGGGCGGGGTGGTGGCGGGGGGGCGTCGCTGCCCTGCCGGTTGTCACGAGAGCAAAAAAAAACATGTCTCCGATTGGTCTGATTGATCACTAGAGAAACTTCCAAGTGACTCGCAAAGCAGAATGGCAAGTCAGGTGCGGCGGAAACGTGTGAGTGCATGACCAAAACAATAAGCAGACATCATCAATTTCCGCTTCCGGTGACCTTAACCACTTTGTCCAAGGGCATTTGGCTCATGGAGAAGGCGAGATGAGTCCGCCACAGCAGCCGCAGCGAGCGGCCTGCTTTCAATCAGGTCCTCGGAGACAGCCGAGCGTGTGAGCGTGGCCGGTGTTCCACACGTGCAAATCTCATCTGTGTCCAGTTTAGTGTCAAACTTAAGACCTTTTCGCCTTGCAGATGAGATTTAGACCAAAGTAATATGAGTCACTGGACGCAAAGGATAAAAAAATGTGCCTGTGAGTATTGTTATAGTCTGCCATGTGCTGATGCACCGTATGTCTTTAAATCTCTTTGCTTCAAGGGTTTGAAAACAGCAACAATTTCATTCATTAGCCCGCCTATGGTATTTTGCATTTTATGTTAGCATTTGTGTGTGTGTGTGTGTGTGTGTAGTTATATAAGGTTTTATCAATGTCAGGTGAGTTACTTGGGCTGTAAATTAAAATTTTGTTTTATTCTGCATGAGGAATAAATAACATCAAGTCACAACTCCACAATTAAAACCACAAAACTTTGACATGTTTCTTTTTGTTCTGGACAGAAGACTACGCGCGCACACACATAGGTCTACGGCTGATGAAAATAACTTGATGAAGCACATTAAGACAACAGAGCGACACTTGGACACAGCAGGTGTAAGAGGTGGAGGGGGGGACTTCATCAGAAAAGGTTGTTGAAAACGTTGCCGCGCATTCCTGTGCCATCATGACATCACGCGTTCCGCACAGAGGCTCCGCGCGGACAAACGCACAGCTGCTCCGTCGGGGTCAGCCGCGCATTGCCGCCGGCTCGCCTCCTCACTCGGACGCTTCCTCGCTCGCCGTTCGTCTTCTACATGGGCGGCGCCACCAGGCCCGACATGGCTGCACAATCGCAAGCACAAAGTGACATGCTCGAAAGTTGAAACACGCACGTGCACGACAGTGGACATGAAGTACCGTCATGCAAGTGTGCGTGGTTGCGCGCTTTTGGCACGGGGGTCACCTTGCAGTCCGGCGTTAACTCCGCAGTTGTTGGTCGGCGTTGGCGAGGAGGCGGGCCTAACCACGGGAGCGAAGGCGCTCTTGGCTTTTATGCTGGCAGAGAAGGCGAACACGCCGTGGGCGGAGCTACAGTTCGACACCGCCATGGTGGGACTGGTCGCCACAACTGACACAGCAAAGAGAAAAATATGACGATGGACATCACACAGATGGGGGGTCGTAGTACCAGTATTGGCACATGCTTCTGGCGGCCTCGAGACGTTTCCCTCAAACCCACTTGACGGAAAATCGGTCCTGGTCGGTGGCGGACCCCAACAGACCCCAGCGGGCGTCTACTTACTGCCGTAAGGGGAGTTGGCGGAGGACCCGTTGAGGAAGTTGGGCGAAGAGGCCGCCCCGAGGTTGGGCATGCCCGAGTTAGCGTAGGCGTTGAGGCTGTTGCTGACGGTGTTGCCGTAGTTAGTCTGCTGGGGGGTGGAAGTGGGGGCGTATCCTCTGGGCGACTGCTGGCTGCTGCCGTTGCGAGCGTATCCGCCTGCCACACGAAGAAGAGCTCAGTGTCCACGGAAGATCTCGGGGGACCCGGCAGAGACTCTGACCTTGAGCGCTGTCGTTGACATTGACCGCCAGCTGGCCACCGAAGGAGTTGACTCCCATCATGCCGTGGGAAGTCGCGTTTGACAGCGACGGGATCTGCCCGTGGTTCCGCGGCACGCTGTAGAGGGCCTCGGCGATGTCCGTCGCTCGCTTCAGGATCATCTCCTGCGCAAGAACAGACCTTGAAAATACGTGCACGTGTGCGTGCGTGCGTGTGTGTGTGTGTGAGAAGGCCACCTGGTTGCTATGAGGCATCCCATACAAAGCTTCCACCATGTCAGCGGCTCGCTTTAGTAACACTTCCTGTGGAGCAGGAAGTGACATCACCAGCATGAATCCAACTTTTGGAACACACACACACACAAAATGTATTCACGAAAATTATGATTATTTTTAAAATACATTTCGACACCCCCTCCCCCCCAAAAAACAATTCAAAAGTGTGTGTGTGAAGGCCAATCTCCTTTCTTGCCACATGACTGCACTCACTGATTTCCTGATTTGACTGTTTCAACAGTTCTTGTTTGCTATTGGACTTAAACACACACACACACACACACACACACACACACACACACACACACACACACACACACACACACACACACACACACACACACACACACACACAGAGTGTATTGAATCATCTTGGCTGTTTGGAGAATTAAATGTCTTTTTGTGAGCTTGTGCGCGTCCCCGTGTTTGTTGATTTGTGTCCCCGTCAACTTGGACGACATCGCGCATCGAGCCAGCCTGCGACTGGCCCTTGTTAAGCCGAGCGCTCCCGTGCCGGCGATGCGTTGCAAAAGCTACGGCGGCACGGATTCCCCTCGGCAGGTGTCAAAGTGCAAAACATGGCACAGCAGGCAGAGCGCCGCTTCCTCGTCAGCGAGTGGATGAGAAGGTGCGATGACATCGTCACGCCGGCCCCTCTTCTCTTGACATCAGAGTTGGAAAGTTGGGCCGGACGACCAGAAAGTGTCGTCCGCCAAGTGGACTCATGTGAGTGACACCACAATCAAGAGCTGCGCTCCCTCACGGGGGGCTAATTAGCTCAAACCAGACAATCACGTGACTCATTGAACGCCATGCTCGTGCAAAATAAAAGGTGGCACAAGTGGCCCACGTGCGCGCGCAGGCGCATGCACAAACATGCTCAGTCAATCATGTCAAACAGAAAATAGAGTGACAATTGTTCTTCAATCATCGTTCGTTCCGCTTGGCTGCTCAGCGCGGCGATAGGCATCAGCTCTGCGGCCGCCGCGCGTGTGTGCGTGCGTGCGTTACCTTGGGCAGCCTCTCCGGGTCTCCGGGGTGACGAGGAATGACCTTCTGTAACCTCTGGAAGCCGTAGTCGATGGTGGGCTCGTTCAAGGCTGATGAAGAGAAAGTTTGGCGAATTCCAAACGCCGTCCAAATGCCGCAAGCCGCTTGGCGCCGTTACCCGTGTAGATGAAGCGTCCGGGAGCCCCTTTGCAGAAGTGCTTGGACTTGTACGACAAGGTGACCTCCACCACTCCGGGGATGTGTCGGGGGGGAGTTTGCACACGGATGGCGTGCGGCGTGATGAGCTGGACCGGGGAACGCTCGTTAGCTCGGAGCGCGTGCCGACAAACGCGCGCAACTCGCCTCACCTCGCTCCACACCAGCATGCTCCCGAAGACCACCTGAAGGCCGTCGAAGAAGTTTTCTCCGATGAGGATGACGGTGGCGCCGCCCGTCGTCCACCCCTCGCTGGGACTGACGGCCTTGATGCACGGGCACGCTGCTGGGGGACAAAAAAAAAAAACATTCACTTTGGCCTCTTCCGACAAGTTTGACGTCACTCACATGAACACACACACACACACACACACACACACACACACACACACACACACACACACACACACACACACACACACATCTTACTTCTAAAAGCTCCCTCTTGTTCTTATCAGAGCTACTGCACATTAATTAGGAAGTGAAATAAAAGCAGTGTGTGTGCTCCATCGGCTCGCGCGGAGAACAAAGGCGGAAAGGAGTCGGTTGAACAGGACGCAGGCTTCTTCGGGCCTCCTCGTCAGCTTTTGGCAATAAAACTCAACGGGAGGAGTGACTACAAGCGAGAATCCGACACGAGTCAAGTGTGCTGATGACTTGCAGGTTGTCAAGTCTTTCATCTTTTAGCTCTCGAACGAGGAAAGTGCGTGAATGAAGCATTCAAGGCGACGAGATTGGGCGGGGGGGATTAATAAGGGGGTGGTGTCGCCATGGTTACCATCTTTAATTAGGATGGCTATTAAAGAGGTTGAACGGCCAGCGTGCGCACACACACACAGACTCCTCTCCAGGGACGGCGGGGAGGCTTCAGCTCTTCTTCAATGAGCAAATGAAGGCGGTTTTCGTTTCGTCAGGCTCGTCGAGCCCACGTGGGCACATTCCGTGCCAACACACCCGCCGCACACTTCCTGTTTGCTCACAGACAATCAAACGGTCCTCCGTTTTGGCGACTCGGGAGCGGATGGGATGGCGCGGCCCGACGCTAACATGAGCTAAACTTACCCGACGCACTGACATCGCTCATGACCGTAAAAAGGAAAAACGAAGGTGACATTCGGGGGTCCTTGCGAGTCCCCTACTCGATGATCAATCAGGAGGTTCGCCGCTTTTGATGTACCTTCAGACGGGTCCAGTCTCCGAGCTCGGCGGCCGTGTTTGGAGTTGTTGTGCACAAACATGTTGTCTGAGACGGCGAGGACATGCCCGTCCACGGTGAGCGTCGTGGACACCACCACCTGCAAATTTGCCACGCGACCAATCAGTTGTTAGATTCGAGGCTACTTCAAGGTAGATACAGACCGATACCCTCACTCTAATGTTAGGGTACATTTCACATCAATATCAGTGTAAAAAGCCGCTAAGGACCAGAGACGAAGTAAAATTAAGCTAGTGGGCGTCTTCGGGGGAGGAGGAAGGTCATGTCACTTTGCATTTCAGCCTGAAATGCTCCCACACACATTTTCAAATAATTATTTTTGTTCCCGCTGTGTGCGCATCACCTGAAACCTGCGCATGTCTCTCGGGTTTCCGGCATTTTTCAGACAATTCTGGTTGCACTTGAGGAAGAACTTGAGGAAGAACCTTCAAACAGACACACATGGGCGACCTCAGCGACTTTCATTCAGTTACGACGAGCAGAGAAATACGACACCAACGGCCACCGCAAACATTGGCGCTCTCACTTATGATTGAAGATCTTTTATTTTGAAAGGACATCAGACAAAGTGTATCAGACAAATGTGTCAAAGTGAAGCGAGTGCTGAAGCGGTTTGTGAAGAAATCGACCGCACGGGTTGGACATGCAGCCCAAATCGCAGGTAAAGCTTGCGGCAAAAAAAACTCTGGGAAAGGAGCAGATATGCCCCCCCATCCCCCTCCCTCAAGAAGGAAGGATGAGATTAATAGTGCGGGTGGGAAAAGCGGAGCTGCTCAGATTCCTCTAGGGAGAGGGGAGGGATTCAAATAAGAGGCAGGAGGAAGAACATTCCGCTTTGCTTTCGCATCCCACTTGGAGGAGCAAAAGCGCTTCCCTCGCTTTGGACAAACAATCAATGTGCCACCAATCACGTGACCTGGGAGCTTTGTGTGATATCACAAGCTTGACACAAACGCATGTTCACAAGCCAGTTCAACAGCAGCACTTGCGTGTCAGCGGGCGCGCTTGGCTACCTGTCGATGACGACCGGGTCCGAGGGCGTCTCGTTTCTGTTTCCGCAGCTCTTCTTATCGCAGCAGCGACTGTTGGGGGAAACAACCAGCGGCAACCTGTCAGCGCTTGCCAGAGGGACATCAACTGAAATCCAATCGCGGCCGACCTACCTGCACATGATCTCGTGGGTCAGCAGGACACGGCACATCTCCGGATTCTTGTCCTGACCTTCGTAGACGATCGCCTGACACGAGCACGGCACATTTGACACCACGTTGCCGGCAGCCGCAACGGCGAGCGCAAAACGGGACCGGCGCGGTGGGACGGGAGAGGCGACCGTGGTCGGTCGCGATTGCTGCGGATGCCGAGATTTTCAAACTGCCTAAAATTTGGTCACGCCAGGCACGACGCGGATGAGAAACCTCGTCGGTCGCAGTCAAAATCAATCTGACAGGATGTACGGAACATGAAAAACTCCGGAGCCTGTCTGGGAAGAGAGCTTCATTCCAATCCGCCAAGGCCACAAACGTCTTGACAGAACGCCACACACATGTGGGACCCCAATCCATCCGTGGTACAAGCGCACTTGGACAAAATATACGATACGCGGTATTTTGTAGAATAGCAAAGTGATTGATAATCAATAGCTCACCTGTTTGGTCATGGAATCAATGAGTCGTATGTAGAGGTCCTGCTCCGTCCGCACTCCTACACAGGCGCACACATGCATGCACACAGTGTTATAGAGCAGCAGCATCTGGGCTGCGCCGACATGCAAATGGAACGCACCGTTGCTGTAGAGCAGCTGCAGTTTATAATGAATTCCGTTGTTGGTTTTTTCTGCGGTGGGTTCCTGTGAGAGAAAAGTCGAGAAAAAGGCGGATGGAGGGTGTCTGAAAATAATCAATCCATCAGAGGGGAACAAAGAGATGGCGGAGCATCTCGTCGGAGTCGGGGCACGGCGGCGACTCACCTTCTCTTTCTCCACAAAGTCCACGTAGGCAGTGCGCTCGATTTCCACGGGCTGACCCTGGCGGTCGTACAACGCCAGCACGAAATGGAAGAAGTTGGACTTTCTCAGATTGGACGGCGGCTGCTTCTCGAAGTGGGCTCGTGCTAAGCCCACTCCACTGACACGCACACACACACAAAATACATTTACGGGACGCAACAAGTGCAAAATTTCCCTACCCTTTTTTTCCCATCCGAATGGTTAAATGTCCTGATTCAAAATTGATGACAGCATATTTCTTCCTGATAAAATAAATCAATCTAATAACACAAGTGAAAATGTGGAAAAAACAAAAACAATCCATGTTTTAATTATTCAGTTGCCTTTTCTTGGAAATCCCCCCCGCCCCCCAAAAAATGCATGCGATGATGGATTTCATTCATTCAAGGCAAAAGGAGTGCAGATCTTCATTGTGAACAAGAACAAAAATAAGGACAATGATAAACATAAATGAAGTTGTCCCTGCACGTAAAAAGACACAAATTGTGATGCTTTTTGTTTGGAGCAAAATGAAAAGTTGAAGATGATTCCATATTTGTTGTTTTTTTTTTTGCACCGAACAATGATATTGTAATTTATGTGATGATTTTAAATGACGCTGTCATTTCCTGCTTCAACAACAAAATAGATCTCGTCTGCAAACATCAAATAACGTGATTCATGACAATCATGACAAATCTCAATCATGATAATGATAATTCAAATAGAAACCTGTTTCCATCATACTGATTTAAAAAAATGGAATTTCACATTGAGAGGGTTCAGGATGAAGCAGAGTCTGAATTTTGCTCTGAAAAGTGATGAACAGAACAAACAAGTGTGAATGGGAGGAGTTAGTTGTGGCATTTTGAAAGATTTGACCATCTCGAACAAAACTATCTTTAAGTTTCCAACTTGGATCTTTGACCTCCCTTTCACTGCGAGTGACAAAAAAGCGGATGGGATGCGATGTTGAAAGCGGGCAGGAAGGAATAAAGGACGGACGGCGTGGGCCTGCGGGGACTTGCAGGTCCCGCAATCCCTTGATGCCGTGGATCTTTTTACCTCTGAGCGGCGGCGTTGGCGTCAAGCACGGCGCTCGAATGCATCCACGAGCGAACCGCCAACGGCTCCTCCTTCAGACTTGCCGTTGAGCCGCGCGGGAGCCCATCTTGAATCCCGAACATCCCTCAAGACCCACACCCGGAACCTGGATCGAGAAGAAGCAGATGGAGAGCAAGTGGAAGGAAGAATGTCCCGCAGGAAAACTCAAGCACTGGTCTTCAATCGTTTCTTCTGGAAGTTGGCAAAAGTGCCCCAGAGGCCGAGGAAAAATGTTGTGCCGCCTTGCTGGGATACTTTTATTTTCGTTTTTGCTTTTTCACGTTTCAAAGGCGACCGTGAGAGGAAATTTAATCGGGGAATTCAGAGGCGAAAGAAAATCCTCAGAGGAAAAAAAAAAAAATCGCCGAATTGCACGAAAGCAAAGACTTGCCCCCCCACCCCCGTTTTCCCTAAAGACAAGGCGAGGTGAAGAGGAGGGCGAGGAAGAGGACGGCGCGATGATGAGAAGGCAAAGAACTCTCAGCCCCGCGGCCCCACAGGACCCGACGCCAAAACCCCAAAACCCCACGGCTGTGACGGCACGGCACAGGGGGCGGGGCCTGCCCTTATAAGGACGGGCCAAGTGATGGAGAGAGAGCCGGTCGACCAACCGCAGAGCACCGCACACCTTCATTCCTCCGGATCTTCCGCCCCCTTCCCCCAGCCGCCAACTGGTCTCCCCAAGAACAAGAAGAAGAAGAAGAGAAGCAGATGAAGATGCTTTTCTTCCACAAGAGTGCACCGCAGCACAAAATGAAAAGTGTGAATGTGTGTGCAGGTGCGTGCGTGTGTGTGTGTGTTGGCTTGAACGAAGTCACCCCAAGACTGATGAAGGTGGCAACTGAGGAAGAGAACAAGATGGACGCCCTCTAGTGGAACGTAGAAGGGAGCTGGGAGATTCTTTGAATTTCTCACGAGTTTCGGCTTCCAAGTGTAGTTTCTGAAAAAGGCACTCAAGCACAATTCATTTTCTCACATTTTTATACTCGTTTGTCATGTTGGAACAAAATCACCTTGAGCCGTTGTCAAGGTTAACGGGACTACGAACAGCTCCAAGTGGCAGTCAGTGTTGGCACAAACCTTCGGGCGTCTGCCAGAAAGCAAAATAAAAGAAAATGTCAGCAAAAGCCTACTGGAACATCAGAAATACATTTAGCACTTCAAGCCATTTCATAAAAGGCGTTCGACGGAACTGACTTAAATAGCAATCAGAAGATCAGCAAATAACATTTGGGTGGGTTCTCAAACGCGTCATTCAATTCATTTGGATGGCCAAGAACTCACCTTTGGCTGCATGCGCGCGCGGCTCCGCCAGAGTCCAAAGTGTCCTTCTCCTCATCAGGACTCTGGTTGCGACCCACTAAACCTAATGCAACTATCATACTAATGCTAATTGGCAATCCGAGAAACACGGAGGCCTCCCGGTTTTCGGTTTTCGCTTTTCTTGTCTCAAGATTGACTTGGCTCGAAGCTCACTCGGCTCCGCGCAGGTCGGCGTTTTATGGACTCTGTCGCCATCTAACGGACAAAAAGGAGGTTGCATCACAAAAGGACGTTGAAATTCAGACACATTTGCAACAGAAGCTTGTGAGATCTGATAGTGTCGTCTATCCTTGTTCAATTGTAGTACTCGGGGGACAGTTTTCAGGTATTTGTACTTTCTACACTCGTCAAAATATATTCCAACCAAACAAGATGCCAATTCATTTATTATTTAGATTATTACTAGATTAGGATTTTGGGGTATTATATATGTGGGGTTAAAAAAACAAAACAAAAAACGTTAACGAGCTACCAATAATGACGACGATGTAACAGATTCCCAGAAGCCAGATATCCGCCATCCATGGCCGTCTAAAAGTGAGTTGTTTGCTGTCAGCTCAACGAATGATTTGTGGCAAACGTGTTGAGTTTTGTCCGATAGCTAATGAAGCATTTTTAAAAATTCAGTTGTCAATCTTGGCAAAGGTATGACAACACATTGTTTTCATAACAGTTGAACCAACACTAGCCATGTGATGCTTTTCTTCTTCCCAGTATGAGACACCCCCCCCCCCCCCCCTTTTACATGAGCGTCTGTATCTTGACTTGCATGAGTACTTTTACCACCTACGGCCGTCTGCTACTCCACAAGCACTTGACATTGACCTTGACATGTCCTTCAGGTCAGACTCGCTAGCATGGAGTCAGGCCATACAAAGGAAGCAAAAAGGCAAGCACACGCCCAAAAGACAGCGCAGTCCACGTGAGCATGTAGCCATGACGACCGGCCATCACAACAGCGCACGTGCACGTCTTGGCATTACCTCAGTACAGGCGTCGCCTAATGTATTGCGCTGCCCTTATCACAAGCAACTTTCCATGTCTTGTTGTCCACTTGAGTTCTTGGGCCTGGAGAAAAATAAATCAGACTGCAATTCCCATGAGCCTCCAACAGCCAACGGACCCCAAGCCCCCGCCTCCACTCAACCGCCCCCAGCCCACCCCCCTAGTCCGCAGCTGTGTATTGAGGAGAGTGGGAGGAGGAAATGGAAGTGGAAGAGGGGGCGGCGGGGGGGTGGGGGGTGTTTGGGAAAGAATGTGTGGAATTCATTTCCTGTTCTGCAGCTCAGAGTTTGATAGACGACGAGTGAGGAGACATGAAGGAGTGAAGGAATGCTGAAATATTCACTACCTTCTCTCCGCAAAAACAGCTCAGGGAGCAGACGGACGCCCGTCAGCCAGCCATGGCCCAGCCTCTGCTCAAGAGAACTTTCTCCCGGCTGCGAGGCAAGAACCGATCCCGCAGGAAGACGGAGCCTCAAGCCAACGGTGAGCATTGGAAGCACGCTCTTCCACTTCCTCCTCCAGAATTCGGTCTGTTCTGCTCTTGCCTCCTAAGACTTTGTGACAGTCAGACGGGGAAATAAAGCAGCCATCTTTAACGGCGTATAAGTGAGCACTTGTTGTGAAGAACCACGGTGGGTCTTTGCATCCGACTGAGTCAAGTTGGGAGTGCGTTCCGATCAGAGCAAATGTTTGAGGCAATGAATAAGTGATTGAAAACCAAGTCTCGCTGACTGATGCATGAACGGGGCCGTATGTGCAATCAAAAAGTATCTGGAATACAGGCCAACTGAGCACTTCCTGTCAGTGCGTGTGTGTGTGTTCTTCCTGTTTATCTGTGGGGTGTCACAGGAGGGACGAATTTGATAGATTAGCCCGACTAGCCTCATGAAGCTCGCTGTGTCTCTAAGTGACCGTGTGTGCATCAGAGTGGTGAATAGTGAATAGAGGCAGTGTGTTTGCTGGACAACACAGACTTCATTCACACACACATTGATCCCACCTCCTTTTACATTTGCACAAAGTGATTCTTGTCCGGGACGAGACCAACACCCAGAGGCTGCACGCGGCCGTCACGTCACGGGTCCCAAACGTCCGCATCTAAAACGTATGTCTTGGTAACCGCCCACCTGTTTTTGCTGCAGATGTCACAGTTGGATCCGACGTCATGCTCCACAACTCCAGCCCTCCTTCGCCAGCAATGACGAGCAAGTCCACGGAGGTGCCAGCAGACCCCAAGGCCCCTTCTCTCAGCCACGTGACCGGCGCGGCGAAGCAGCAGCACTGGGTTTGGGAAGGATCAGAAGCTCCGCTGACACCTCAAAACGTTGATGCGGAAAGAAATTCAGAGGCGACAAAGTTCACGGAGGATAAGGTAAATGTCGACAGAGGGGCCCGTCACAAAAAGCATGACTGGTTAGACGGTACATCCTTGTTTTGCACTTCAACGCTGTAGGTGCCCCGCGAGCTAGCAGGCGGCGCCACTCATCCAAACCCAACAGTTGGCAGCAAGCTGCCCGGTAAGCGGGCTTACCTGCAAAGCTTGGATCGCAGCAGTCGCGACTGGGTGCTGTCCTCGGGAAAGTCCAACACTTCGGACGAGGCCTGCGGCTTGCGGCGGGAAAGCGCAGGCGACATTTGGTACAACCCCATCCCGGAGGAGGAGGATCCGGCTGGTCAATTGTGGCTGAGGAGGGAGCTGTGCTCCGCTCGAGCAGAGAGAAAAGCGCAACCGGGACACGCTTGGAAAGACGGACCTTCTATGGATACAGTCGGCCACCATGCCGATGACTTAACTGCAGAGAGCTCAGGTAAGAAGACTTGCCTTCTGTTGATTCTTTTTTGGGCTGTCTAAAGATAGCCCACGTGTCTCCTTCGAGCAGACTCTCAGCCCGCCTTGCCAAAGAAAGGAGGTGTGATTGACAGACTGAGGTCTCCCGGCGCCGTGAGGAAACTCTCCCTCAAGATGAGGAAACTTCCAGAACTCAGACGCAAAATCAGTCTTCGGTCCTCCCGTGTGGGACAAGGAAGCGACAGAGCAGGAGGAGGCGACGAAAGTGCAACGAAGAATGCCTCCGACCACAATGTAATAAGTCGATATCACCTGGATAGCTCCGCCCCTCCTGCCTTGCCCTTGCGGCGGTCATCGAGAGTACGCTCAGCGAGTAAAGGAGGTCAAGCAGCTCAGCACTCACCTTGCTCGTTACTGACTCGCGCGCCCAACTAAAAAAATGTCTTCTCTTGGCACAAATCTCTTTAGGTTATCTTAGTGATGGAGACTCGCCTGAACTGCTGCCACGGCAACCGGCCGATTTGGGTTCTTTCCCGCTATACACGGGCTCCGAGCCTTCTTCGCGATGCGGCCGGCGTGTCACCGGTTTACTGACCGTTCACCTTCTGGGCCTGGACCAGATGAAGACAAAGTAAGCAGAAAAATCAGAGCCCGCGTACAAACATGCAGCACGAGGCCCTTACGACGGTCACAATTGATGAGCACCGATTTTCCGTCTTTGACCAGGTCAGACGAAAGCAATGAGATTTTTCTGGCAATTCAGATTGATGGAATCACTCGGGCCAGGACTTCCCTCCTTCACCTTCAAGGCCACAGCGTTTCCTTAAACCACACTTTCCACCTGGAGCTGGAGAGAGCATCTCAACTACGCGTGGTGGTACTCAGGCCAGGTAGGAATGCTTCGGCCTCGACCGTTGGCGCCCTCAGCGCTCGTGACCGTCTCCGTTTGACCGAGCAGCTCAGCCAGAATTGGACCAGATCAGGAACAAAGTTTGCTGCGTTGGCGGAGTCACAATTCCACCGCTCTTTAAAGGTGCCGTACTGGAACAGCAAATCATTTTGATCAGCGAGGTGTGATTGTAATTATTGACGCATCCATCAGGGAGTCGCAGTCAGCAGCTGTGTGTCAAGCTGGAACCCCGAGGCCTCCTTTACATCAAACTGTCACTGCGGGAACAATGGGACATACAGGTAGAAGCGGAGAAACAAATTCAACACGAACACCAGCGAGTTGTCTTTCCACATCTTAATGTGTTAACCTTTGATGTAACGCCGTCCCTCTCTCTCCCACGCTGATCAATCACACGCGACGGCGCAATCGATTTGGATTCTTTTCAGTTTGGCAGCTCCTCAACTGCGCCTGCGAATGTCTTTGGGGTCGAACTGCGCCGCCTTGTGGAGGAGGAAGGATCTGCCTACGCAGTCCCTCTGCTCATCCAGAAGACGGTGGCAGAGATTGAACGGCGAGGACTGAAGGTAGCGCTCCAAGCCTTCGCAAATGTCAGAGACGTTCTCGTTTGTGACCGCTGCTGCTGTTGTTCAGGCTGTGGGTCTGTACAGACTGTGCGGTTCTGCTGCAGTGAAGAAGGAGCTCAGGGATTGGTTTGAGAGCAACAGTTCGGCCGTTTGCCTGGGAGAGGATCTCTATCCGGACATCAACGTCATTACAGGTGACGGTAGAATGAGATTCCCTGAACTCGTCGAGAAAACGCCATCCTAAAAAAAAAAAAATTTAAAAATTTGAAGCTGAAAAAGCACATTGAGTTGATCGAGTTGTGCTTGGACAGGAATACTAAAAGACTACCTGCGGGAGCTTCCGTCGTCACTCATCACAGCCACTTTGTATAAAGTGGTGACGGAAGCTATGATTCGACGGCCCCCGCCCGTCCCACCGGCAAGTCCTGACCTCCAGTTAGCCGAGAACACCGTGGCGCTGCTTTCCTGTCTGCCGGCAGCAGAGAGGGTGAGACAGCAGGACGACATTTCCCGATTGAGCCAGCGCGCCACTTTGACCCTCTCTCTTTTCTAGGCCACTTTGACGCTGCTGCTAGACCATCTCAGCCTGGTGGCGTACTTCAGCTCCTGCAACAGGATGACACACCAAAACCTGGCCGTCTGTTTTGGCCCGGTGCTCCTCAAACAGACACAGGAGGCTTGGAGCGGAGGCCGGGCAAAAGGAGGGCCGATAACAGACAAGGCCTTGTGTCAAGGGGAGGATTCAGCCAGTGCGGTTGATTTCAAGCGCCACATTGAGGCCTTGCACTACCTGCTGCAGCTGTGGCCGGGTGAGAGGAGGAGTCAAGAATTTGCTTTGCGACCGGTCTAAGCACGGTATTCTGATTCATTCAAGGAGGCTGACAAAAAGACGGGTTTGCAGCACTCGCGACCACTATTTGACAGTCACGGCTTTCCTCCACAGTGCCGACCCACCGAATCCCAGCTGAGGACGATGGCTCCGATATCTCCGCCCCTCCCTCCCCCAACCTGACCCATCAGAGCCCAGACCGGCCCATTCTGGAGGAGGAAGAGGAGGTGGTGGTGTCGCGGCGAGGGCGAGACGGTGTGGCCCGCCTGGACAGTCCACCCCCTATCAACCGCTACGCCGGTGACTGGAGCATCTGCGGGCAACAGCTTGTATGTGGACAGGAAGCCGATTACGACGAGGTGGCGGGGAGTGAGAGTGACCAAGGTCAAGTGTTAGTTTTGAACGTCTTGAAGTGTTTCTTTTGGTCCTACTCAAGGCAAATATTTTGCATGTTCAACCTCCAGCTGGGAAGAACCACGTTTCTTTTGAAGCGCTCGCACTTATCAAGAATCACGTGAAACGCTTCAAATGAAGCCTGGCTGCTTTTGGATGATGATGATTGATCGATTTTTGTGTGCCATCGCAGGGGGCGAAGATGACGAAGAGAAGAAAGAAGCGTGGTTCCCAGGAGGCAGCCGAGCGGTCTACGTGGAGGACGTCCTGGACTTTGACGCTCCCTTTAACTGCCGACTCAGCCTGAAGGATTTTGACCGCCTGATTAGCGACCTGGACCGAGAGCTAGCCAAACACATCAACATTTGCATGTAGATGCTGAGGAGGAACCCAAGCCCCAAAACAAAAGCGGAAAAAAGGTCCACGCTCATTGGAGAATGCATCGATTGCCCGACAAGGAAACAAATTCTCAAACGAGCCAACGGTTGACTTTTTTTTTTTTTTGCACTGTTCAAGCCATACATAAAACTGCACTCAGATTTGATGGGTTTTCCATTTGGGGAATTTCATTTAAAGATGCCTTATGAGCCCCAAAAACAAAAACCGTATGTAATAGGATTTCCCATACGATGTCACACAGCAAAAAGCAACTCCGAGTGTCAGTTGGATTTCTTTTGACTCTTGGTTGTGCTCACCTCAGTATTGAAGGTAGCAAGTTGGACTGTTGCCAAACAGTGTTCACGGTACCAAGTTGACAGATGCTGATCAGCATTGACGGTACCAAAAGGTGTGACTTATGCACCAGACTGAGCACACCCTGATGTGTCAGTATTAATGTGTTTTGCACAATTTCACAATGCACTTGTTTTTTAATATTTTTTTTATAACCAAAGTATGTACAGCAGCTTGTCTGTCTCCAAAATAAAACTCATCACTTTTCTCTCAAAGTGAGCGCAAGCCTTTCGGTCACAGCAGGTGAAATGTCAAACTCTGAAGGAGTTACGATCGACGCCTCGAATACTGGAAATGCTGGCCGCTCTTCAGGAAAGCCCAGTCTCCCGAGCGTTATGCCAATTTTGCTTCACGTTTGTTGGAATATTTCTCGGAGTGAAGGTGAGATGAAAAAGGGGCTGCCTTTAACAACTCTAAGGGAAAATTACCTTACAGGCGACCTCCAGACACTTTCCGAAGCGCTTTGCGAATTCCAACAACCAATCCTCAGAGAACTTCCAGAAAGGAAAGGAAAATTCCAAAGTTGGCATGAGAATCCCAAAAGGCTGTGGGAGGGGGAAAATAAATAAATAAATATATAACATCCAACATGGCATCAGCAGCAACATAATTACTATGCAACAGTTTATATAAAAACAAAGAACAGCTTCATGCTTGGCCGGTTTCATATATTTCATTTATTCTTTATTGCTCACAAACAAAACACAAATTCAAAGGATACTCAATTGCTACGAAAGTTGGATGAACAATGTCTCAGCTGGGGGACGTAAAAAACCTCCTGCCTGACACGGCAGCCCCGCTGCTGAAGGAAGCATTTTTTTTCTTTTAGAAATAAAATCATCATAATACAATCAGGCTTTTTTCACTCTTTTTTAAAAAAATCTTACTTTCCCAAGTTCCGAGCGTGACTTCGCACGGACGTCCTGCCGGGCACGTCGTGGTGGTGCGGCTCGGGAGACGTTAGCGGGTCAAAGAAACAAGCTGAAAGCCAACAAACGAAGACCGTCGGAAAGCAGAAGTAATTTGCCCCTGCCACCACTGCCATTTTGACATCCTGAATTTAATGTGGTGTCAGAACACGTGACATGATTTGGCATACCCAGTCCTTCACCCTGGTTGCTGCGTTTATGAGAAGAGGCTCCTTGGCCGCTGAGGACACGCCTCCAGTAGTCTTCAGGGACTGACAAGAAGCGACAAATAACCTGACAAAGAAAAGAACATACTTTAACAACATGTCAAGCTTACGGAAGCGTGTACGGCGCATCAAATGGGCCAAAATGCCACTGACCTTCGGCTGAATATTTGTGTCACGCATGATTGTTGACGGCGATGGTTCCGACAGTCCGTGTCCCACCAGGGTGGGTCCAAAAACCCGTGATAAATTGTTCTGGTCCATCTGACACGGAGGACTCCGCATCACCCTTGAAACACAAAAGGACAGTGATGGCTCAGTACTGGCATGTTGACGATGTGCTTTTGTGGATGCGATTGACAGAAGACTGTATGGTGACTGTATTGATCGAGGAGACTGTATATTCTTTACAGGCCTTCTTAAAAGTGTGTGGGGACAAAAAAAAGAGTCTCAATTGATGAAAGAGACCAATTACTTGTGGAGATGAAGCATGAGGAAGGCCAGCGTGTCTCTGTTGGGCTTGGGCAGCTCCGCGATGGCCCGAAATATGGCGGCTGACCTTTTTTGCTCGTTGCTCATCTCTGGCAAGACGCGGGGGGGGGGTGTCACACGTTATGTTGCGGCGCCATGAACCAACGCTGTGGCGATTGGATGAGGCCGCCGGCGTACCTGAAGCTGCCATGAAGTTGTGGTGAAGCTTGAAAGTGACCAGCGGTTCTTTCAGCTTCCTCAGGAAGTCTTTGAGGACACCGCAAACCACGTGGATGTCCGAAACGTCACTCAGTTGGAGCTGCGTTTTACCACCCATGAAGCGATCACGCAACTCCTTGACCTGACGCTCGCCGCCAGGAACTCTGTAGAGGCCTCGCTGAAAGCAGAAACAAGAGTCTGGAATGACTGGACTGCAACAGACGAACAGCGCTGAGCTCACCTCTTGTAAGCCTCTCCTTTCGATCTCTTTCACGCACTCGACGACGAGCGCAGGAATCCTGGGATGGCTCGCGGGAGCAAAACCCTCCAGTGAGACCTAATAAGCAGAGAGATGAACGCACCTGTTGCCATTCCCCAATTTGCGGCGAAACCTCGGAAAGATTCCAACCGTGTGCGCTGCACTTGCAGATGCGCTGGGGGCACAGGTCTTGCTACATTTCTGTTTGCACTCTGGATGACAAACAATGCGACAGCCTCTGCACTTGAGCGCCATCTTGCCAAAGCGGATCCTCTTGCCGCAAGGCAAACACACCTCGGGCCGGATCACCTGGCGGAGGAGGGCGAGAGGCGGGTTGTGAAGGTGGAGCAAGTTGAACTTTCGAAACAGGAAACCAGAGGAGTCTCGCACCGTTTTAGAGAGAAAGTCATGCTTGGGACATGTTTCCATCGGCACTTGAGCTGCATTGGGATCACTCGGAAACCCCACAGACGTTTGAGCTGCACAATGACAACCAATGATGAAAACAATGAAGTGGACCCGATTCATGGCCTTCCACAGCCAAGGGGTCATCCTGAAAGGTCATGAAACTTTCTGACCACCAACCTCTGCCACTGTCAGGAAGAGCAGATTCCTGCGTGGGCTCTTCAGGTCTCTCCTGGGTGATTTCGGCCACCGAGGGAACAGGACCTCCAGTTTCGGGGGTCATCACTAATGCCTGCACGATGGTCTCCACCTCCTGAGATGAAAACAAGGCAAAACCATCGCATTCAGATTGTGACAACTCGAGACCGTCCAAAGCTTCTCAGTCATTGGAAAGACTGATGAGACTTTCTTTTCACATATCCCAGAATGCGTTTTAAAATTTCTCACTTTCTCCACAGTTTTCCGCTCCAGCACCTCAGCAGAAACATTCCCACTTTGCCCTGGCTTTCCGAGCGCAGCAGAAACCGTCACACCCATCGACGAACGCTACAGAACCAGCAGAATATCAACTTTGGAAACACAAGAAGGTCCACACGCGAGTGACCGAGGTGCCGCGATTCCCAATGGCTATGCCACAGGAAATTATTTCACTTCAGTGTGTGAGAAAATTATTTTATGGACTACAATGATTTGCTCATCTGTCTACGCAAGCCATGGCGGATTGTGCCCCGAAGTAACTTTGTGGTCAATTACAAAGGTCCAAATTTCACACGCCAATCATCTTTACTTCACAATACAGGGTGCCCCAAAAGTCACTTGCTCATATTTTTGTTTCAGGTGCCATTCTGATCCCCCCCCCGCCCCCAGACGTGAGGCCTTAAGCATTTAACATTTTAGACTTTGCACTTTATTAGCATACCATTCCCTCGCCCAGTGATACTCTGTTAGCAGCGCTGCAAAATTGCTGCACTGCAGCCGGGAACAGGAAACAAACATCTTAGCCAGGCAGAAAAATCAATTGGCGAGCCACGGGCAAGGGAAAAGCGCAAAGCCAAGGAGGTGTCAAATTCTGCAGACATCACATCTGTGCAAATGACAAGTGAGACACATAAGAAAAACGGGAGCCAAGAGTGACTTGTGGGACACCCATATAACATCTGTGTTGGGGTATGTGCCGTGGGCTTTTTCTAATACAGAAAAAAAGTGCCACGGATCATAAGGTTCAGAAAAACCTTACCCTCCTCTCTCGTGCTCGTGACCTCAGAGGTTTCAGCAACGTTGTGTCCAGGTCCTGAAAGCAACCAAAGCTCAAAGTGAACAACCTTCAACTCTCTCTGGGGAACAATGACCTCACCATGTCATCATCTGTCCGATCGTAGCTGATGTCCGAGTGCGAGAAGAAGGACGACTCGTCGATGGCAGACAACCTGGAGCACGGACAGTTCGATTAATGCAACGGCTCGGAACGTCGAGGCTAGGAACGTCGCTCGTCCTTTCTGCTGACTTTTACCGTTTGCTGCTGCGGTGCAAAGTCTTATTTGCACCTCTGTGATCAAACGTGGCCAAAAGGGATTTCTGCTCCTCGTTCAAACACGCGCTGGATTTGCTGTCCTGAACCAGGATGTCGCACATGAGCTGCATCTGCCTTTGCTATTCACATAAAATACAGGACGGTTGTGAAGCTAGCATTCCAGCTGCCTTGAGACGGCTCGCCGTGGATGTGTTGCGGACTCACCAGGTACTGATAATCGCCTTCCATCTTGTAACGTTTCCTCATCTCCACATCAAGCTGGTTGCGGGCGTGCTTGAGTTTGACCTCCAGCGCAGCTTTGGCCACGTCCGACTTCACCAGGAGCTCCTTGTACTTCTTCAGCTCCATCTCTGCGTGCAGCCATTGCTTTCTAACGGTCTCAAAGTTTTTCACCACCTCAATGAACTCTGGGAACCAACAAATCACCATCACAGAAGCCGTTTTAGTTTGGTTGAAGCGGTTATTTTCAGACTCACCAAGTTCAGTGTTCATTGCCTTTTCCTCCATTGTAATTCGTTGGATGCAGAAAGCCAGCAGCTCCTCCATGATACGTTGAGACTCTCCCATCCCTCTGCAACATGGCGCACAATCTTTTTTTTTTGGCACCTTTTTCTTCCTGGACTAGTTCAGGATGCATGGTTTAAATTTAGGGGGAGAAAACCTGTTCTTTTTTGGGAGGTGAAGTATTTTGAACTTGTGTTTTTTTAATTCATGTTCAAATGAAGGAAATGATTTTCATTTCAACATCAGTTATGTTCCGTTCTACGTTTGCAGACTCATCAACACGTATCAAGTGGTACACAGGCCAAAAATGCATGGCAAAAACTCATCTGGAGTGTAGGCAGAGCGAACATGTAGGGTGCAAAGAAAGAAACGCGATAGGTCAATAACGTCACACAAACTACGGAAAAATAGTGAAGGAAAATGTAAAGAACCAAGCGTAAAACAGCCATCCTTTTGCTTGAAAAATAAAGTGCTCACCGTGGCTTCATGGGGAACAAACTAATTGCCTCCGCTCAACTTTTGCAGAACACACGATCGTTGATACTTGCTTGCGTCATTTGAACCAAACGCTGCCCCTCCACTTGACGATGAGTACTGTTGCAAGACAAACAAGATTCTCAGAAACAACTCACATTTTGCAGGCCAAGGAAGTGAAGCGGGTTTTGGTTTGCACGCGGCTTTCCCGGTGCGAACTCGCTGTCACGTCGCCGTGGCAGTGACGTAATTTACGCAGGTGGACCAAGTTGACATTTATTTAGCGAGTAATTTGAAAAAGCTCACCGTCTATCTTTTGAAAAGCAAAACAACTAAGAGTGATGCATTTGATAAAACGCGGAATCGATGTTTTGACTGGCAAATAACGTGCTACAAGGTTTTGACCTGCGCGTTTGTAAGTAAAAATAAATAAATACATACCCGCCACAGTTACTCCTTGTAGGTTCTCAGTAAAAAACTTGTCTTAGACGCCCGTCACGAGTGGGCCTAAGAAACATGCACTACAATACAAAATAAAAAATGACTTTTCTGCAATGGCGGCGAATGTCCACTTGGAGGAGCCATTTGTCAGGATGATTACGTCGAGGCACACGTCACATCTGAGGATGCTGGGACTCGGAACTTGACGACGACGACGAGGAGGAGGAGGTGGTGGAGGAAGAGGGAGGGAAAGATGACAGCAGCCGCAGAAGAGTAGCGACTCCCAAACGCGCGCAAGCCATCAGCTGATAGCTAACTGCTACATGCACGCACACGCTCATTTGTACGTACTGCTGGAAGGTGGCTCTAAGTACAGTAGGTGACAAATCATATGCACAGCAGCTTTGTACTGATTGCTGCCTACCGCCTTGACGGAAGGAAGCTAACACGCACGCGCGCGCGCACACACACACACACACACACACGATGCACTGTCCCAGGTTTCCTCTTGGACGGTGAGTAATGACATGAGAAGGTGCGTTTGTGTGTGCGTGCGCGCGCGCACGCGTGCCCGTATGCGCGTTCACCCGTGTGCAATTGAATGTCATGTCATCTGTAGCATGTTGATGGAGTTACCATGGAAACACTTGTACCAAATCTTCTGGACTTATTGGTTGTTTTAATGTAAACGGAAGCTAAACCCCAACATGTTTAAAGCAACAACACAATATATGTTTCTTCATAATATACCATTCTACCAAAATGGTGCCATTTGCGTCCCCTTTGAGATGCTCAGCTGAAATTTGTTCAGAGACCGCAAAACCAGCCACAACTTTAACAAAGTGCCGCACATCAATAGTCAATTAAAATAGAACAAAAAGCCTTTTATTGTTACGGTATGGTCCATATGCAAGGTTCTGAAAACAAAAAGACACCAAAAAATGAAGTGGTAATGACAAGTACATACGCCTACTTGCAGAATGAGGATAAAAGTTGAGCCCGAGTCCAGTTCCATACCAGCGGAAAGCAGCTTCACGCAGATGCACCTTACAGTCGTCGTCTTGCTCAAGATGTTGAATCTTCCAACATTGTATTGCGTGTTTGCCCTCTGCAGGTACAAATGTGATCTCTGACTTACAACGAGCAAGACTCCAGTAAGAGATGTCCAAACGAGTTCCAGGAGGGCGGGCCAAAGGTCAGACGGCAGACACCATGGGCACCGTGCAAACCGTCGATGACGAGCTGAGAGCCAAACTGATCGGCGTCCAGTTAGAACTTCAGCATGAGAAGAGCAAGGTGGAGTCTTCAACAGACACGGCGTGTGTGCGTGTCAAGTCGTCCTGATGCAGATGAGACCGTGTCTGTGATGTCAGGTTAGCCGTCTGGAGAGGGAGAGGAGTCAGGAACTGCGGGAGGAGCACCACCGCGCCACCGTCGCCATGACGGAACTCAAAAGCAAACTCCACGAGGAGAGGCAGAAAGAGTTAGCCGTCACCAGGGAGTCGTTGCTACGGCAGCATGAGATGGAGCTGATGAGAGTCATCAAAATCAAAGATGGGGAAATCCAACGGCTGAACGGTTTGGTCCTAACCCTGAGGGACAGCTCCATGGATAAGGTGATCCAGCTGATCCACATTTGAAGTTCTCCATGCTCACTTGTCAATCTCGTCCAACTTTGTTCCAAATGATCTGTGCAGTGGGTTGTACATCTCCACCGCTGTTTTTTTTTGGGGGGGGGGGGGGGTACTTGTCGCCAGTAACGGCCACGCTACGAGCATCACTGTCATCTGCAGTCTGATCCAGTGTGCCTTGTTGACGTTCATCAGGTGAGGAGCGCTTTGCTGGCAGAGGTGGAGGAGACACGGAAGACTTGGGAGACCGAGCGATCTCGCCTCCAGCAGGAGCTTCAGGAGCAACGTGGAGCAAAGAGGAGCGCAGAAGAAGCTCTGGCAGTGGCCCACCAGGCCTGCCAGTCCCGAGTAGCCGAGCTCCGATCCGCTCATCACCAGCACCAGGAGGAACTGAGCAGAACCAAGCGAGACTGCGAGAGGGAGATCCGTCGACTGGTAGGCCTGATTTCCACGTCGGACGCGTCGTGTCCATCTGAGGGCTACGCCTGGCGGGGCTGCGTCTTGCTCTTAGGATATTCCGACTCTTTTGTTTGCTTTTGCCGCAATGCTGGCAAAAAAAACCCAAAACAGTGTGCCCGACGAAGTGCTACTTGTTTGTATGTCCAGATGGACGAGATCAAACTGAAGGACAGAGCGGTTAGTGTTTTGGATAAAGCCCTGGGGCTGCAGGCTGGCCACGCCCACCGCCTTCAGCTGCAGACTCAGGCTGCCGAGCAGCAAATCGCAGCCCTGAGGGATGCCCAAAGGGCGGGGCTTAACTACCCTGGAAATGTTGGTAACACCACCACTAACAATCCTCTTCTTCTCATAAACCCCACCTCCGCTTGCGCCCACCGGTCTCACCAAAACTGCGTGATCCCGACCTCATCCCGCATCTCCAGCATGCACATTCAGTCTCGTCGGGATCAAACAATCATTGTTGTCCCGCAATTCTGTGCCGTCGTCATCGCTCACTGCGATAATTTCCTCCCCCAAAAAAATACAAAAATGAAGGGGCATTTGTCTGCGTGTGTGCGTCCAGTCTCAGGAGGACCGAGACATGCGAAGGTTTCAACTGAAAATCGCTGAGCTCAGCGCGGTCATCAGGAAACTGGAGGATCGAAACGCCCTGCTGTCTGAAGAACGCAACGAACTGGTAATTTATTGGCGACATTTATTCTGCATGGACAAAAGTTTCTGGTGGAGCCATACTGAAGGCTAATTTAGCACAAAAAAAAAGTGAGCTACGTATTGAGTGAGCAACCTTCAAGTGGCGTGAGGAGGGGGAAAAAAAAACCCCACTTGAAGAATAAAATGTCTTCAGTCCGTGGACATGGACCGGTTAATTTTGGTGGTAGCCTGATTTGTCTGTGAACAGTGTTGGTTGGTGAACCGATGGTTCCGCTGCTTGTACGGTGTTCCGCGTCTTTCACATCCTGTGCGTTGCGTTTCCTGTTCGGTGGGACGTGCAGCTGAAGCGTCTGAGAGAAACAGAGAGTCAGTTTCTTCCTCTTCTGGACAAAAACAAACGCCTGAGCAGGAAGAACGAGGAGCTGTCGCTCATGCTGTGTCGCCTTGAAAACAAACTGCGCTTCGTCACGCAGGAGAACATGGAGATGGCAACCATGGTACCTCTTGAGCCGTCCTGTCACGTGAAAAGCTGACATCTGATCACAGAAAAGTTGCGTTTGTCGCCATCCGCAGAGAAGGCCAAGTTCGCTCAACGACCTGGACCGCGGCAACTCTGGTGGTTACCATGGTTACAGTCAGGAGGACAGTGAAATGGAGTTTCTGAGGCTTCAAGTTCTGGAGCAGCAGCACATCATAGATGACTTGTCCAAGGTCCTTTTACTACTTGATATAAAGCGCCACAATTATTGACACATTCTCGCTGTCCGGCCATAAACTTTTGATGACCCAATTTCGGAAAAAATGCAGTTTTTTTAAATGGTTGGAACCGCCATGACAGTGACAATATAACATCTTACTTGCGCGCGACTTTCACTGATGAATATTGTAAAATATTCGCCACTGACACCTTCACAGTATATCCAAATGTTTTTCAGGCTCTGGAAACGGGAGGTTACGTCAAAAATGTCATTGTGAGTTCGCTTGCATCGCAACAATGTTGACACGGAAACATGCGAACAATCTCCGACCTCACGTATTTCTGTCAACAGGAAAGAGATTTATTATTACGATACAGACGCCAAGAATCACTGAGGAGGAAACGAACGGTGAGGTCCTGCAGGGTGAGTCAACTTTCTGCTTGTTGAGTTGTTGGGTTGCAATTTCATTCTGTTCGCCGCGCACGACAGACGACGAGAGATTTTCGCCCGTGCGCGTCTGCAGGTCATAGAAACGTTTTATGGCTACGACGAAGACATGTCGGTGGACTCCGATGGATCGTCCTTGTCTTTTCACACCGACAAAACCCCCGACACGGAACCCGAAGAGGTACCCGCTTGTATATTACGTTTTTACAACGGCAGATAACGGAGCTTTGTCGTCAAACGTTCCGTCTTCAGCCACACGTTAGTCTCGTGTTTCAGCCGCGTTGACAAGTCAGCGTTTTGTGTTAGAAGTGGTTCATTGCCGGTCGGACTGATTCTGGCAGTAGTGTCGTGTCGCAGGTGTGTGTTCGCGAGGAGGCGGAGCTTCGATACCGCCAGTTGACGCAGGAATATCAAGCGCTGCAGCGAGCCTACGCTCTGCTCACGGAGACGAGCGGAGGAAACTATGACGCCGAGAAGGAGATCAAGGTGACGTCGCCCTTTCTTGCTACCTCCAGGTTACAGCTTACATTTTTTTCATAGAAAGGTCAAAACTAATTCCTCCTTTTCAGACCAGAGAACGACTAATGGCTGAAATCAGCCAATATCAAACCAAAGTCACTGATCTGGAGTCGGCGCTGAAACAACAAGGACTGGTACGCTCGCATGCCCGGTCGTGCTCTGCGGGATTGTGCGTTTCACTTTGTCCCAGTAGGATTATTTACGATGACCGTCATCTTCTAGGATGTGGCGTGGGTGGAGGAGAAGCAGTTGTTGTATCAGAGGAACCAGCAGTTGGTAGAAAAGGTGACCCAGTTGGGGGTGGGGGTGGGGGGGGCATCACAAAATCCTTGCTAGCTCCCGAAGATGACGTCGTCCATTTTTCAGGTGAGGGAGATGGAAGCGGAAGAAGTGCTTCTGAAAAACGACATCCAGGACATCAGGGACCAAAACGAACTCCTCGAGTTCCGAATTTTAGAGCTGGAGGTGATGACTAAGACTCGGACAACAAGCTTGACACTTGATGACGTGTGACAAATGCTCCTTTGTGTTCAGGAGAGGGAGTGGCGCTCCCCTGTCATGAAATTTCACCAAGTCCATTTCCCGGACTGCCTCAGTCCATTGCAGATCTACTGCGAGGCGGAGGGCGTGTCGGTACGTAAACGCATCCCCTCCCACCGTTTTTTCCACACGAGAGCTGCAGTCTGCTTGTCCGTTTTTCCAGGACATTGTGATCAGTGATCTGATGAAGAAGTTGGACATCCTCGGCGATAACGCCGTAAGTGTATGTTGAAACTTCTTCCGTATCCGCTGAACCGATTCCGTCCTCCACTCTGTGCGCACTCGTTTTGCTCAACACGTGACTTTTGTCAGGCTTGTGGGTATAAACTGACAGAAGCTTGTGCACGCCTGCTCACACGCAGAATCTCACCAATGAGGAGCAGGTGGTTGTGATTCACGCCAGGACTGTTCTCACCCTGGCTGAGAAGGTAAACGTGCGCGCGCACACGCTCTGATTGGATGATAGCGGCCGGCTAATGCTATCCCTTTGTCAGTGGTTGGAATCCATTGAGGTGACCAAGTCGGTGCTTCAGCAGAAGATGCTGGACATCGAAAGCGAGAAGGTAAGACAGGCGACAGCAGCCAAGATGGAACCCCAGCGATGACCTTGAAGCATGCGTGTGCTTCCGTGCGCACGGGTAGGATTTGTTCTGCAAGCAGAAGGGCTACCTGGACGAAGAGCTGGACTTCAGGAAGCGTTCCATGGATCAGGCTCACAAGGTAAGCCGCCCTCGAATCTTCCGGATAGACCGCCGACGGACGAGGACTGTTGCGCAGAGAATCCTGGAGCTGGAGGCCATGCTGTACGAGGCACTAAGGCAGCAGGAACAGTCCAGAACGGACGGAGAAAAGGTGAGCGACGGTCGTGCGAACGATGTGCTGACGGACGACCAGAGGGAGGGGCTGAGGAGCGCCATGGACCAATGGAAACGAGCCATGATGTGCGAGTTGAGGGAGCGAGACGCTCAGATCCTCAAAGAGAGGATGGATCTGCTGCAAGTCACGCAACAAGTAAGAGCCGGAAACGATGGGGCGCTCCGCAGATCCTCGCTGTGCTTAGTCATCAACTTTCCATGTGTCCGACGTAGCGGAACAAAGAGTTGGACCAGATGATCGAAGCTCAGAAGCGACAAATCAAAGAACTGGAGGAGAAGTTTCTCTTTCTCTTTTTATTCTTCTCGTTGGCCTTCATTCTGTGGTCCTAACGTCCTCCGGTGAGTTCAAGTTGCATCACATAAGCCAAGTTGACATTTGAACAGGGAACATTCGCTCTCGTTGCTTTGCTCCGTTTGCTTTTTCTTCTTGTCTGATGTGCAGTTTGTCAACTTTCTTGAAATTGAATTTTGGTCAGAGAGAAGACGTCTTCACAGCCGATGGCAACTTTGGTCCGAGGGTGTCGTCAACCAGTGTCTTGCTCGAGGACACCGCAGCCGTTGTTCCGGGGAATGATGGGGATGGATGGTCCATTTCCGCATTCCTCCTTTGCTCTTGAGGAAGCTGACATTTCTTTTTTTGCCCACACACTCCTCTGCCAGTCGACAAATCGAACCACCGGGGCAGGAACAAACAAACAAACGTTGTGTATGCAACCAACTTAAGCGGTGAAAAGATTCGGCTTTGGGTCTGGCTTTTGCCTTTTCGTATCTTGTGCTCTGCAACTGAACACTTGGTCACCCCGAGACCAGCTGACCTCAACGTCCCACAACACCTGCGTGCTGATTTCCACAGCAGGTGATGAAGGTTTCTACTGCCTTTTGTCTCAGATGTCAAAAGAACTATTTTACCCATCTGCAGAAATATGTTGTGGACATTGTTTTAAAAGTCGTTGTTGTTGCAAAATAAAGCCTGCGAGAACAGCAAATCTGCTTTTTTTTTCTTTCTTTCTTCTAAACCTCTGCCGAGTTGAACATTTTTGGAGGTTAATAAAAAACAATGGATACTTTTTTAACAGTATTGTAGTCCTGTAAAGCGTTCCAATAAAAAGGTACCGTGAATGCGTATGGACGGCGTGGATTTGACAGGCCTAGAAATCCAGTTCAGAACGTCAGCATTAATGAGCGCTGATGTGAGTGCAGTGGAGCTGCAAAGTCACATGACGTCACTTCTTTGTCTCCAGACACTTTGGTTTTCTTCGTGAGGTCATGTGACAGGCGTGCTGTCATCTTGTGAAACGCGTGAGGTTATGTGGAGTCATTTCGGGTTTAATAAATGTTTAAATTTTTTTTTTGGGAGGGGGGGGGGGGTGCCTTCCCGTGTGACTATTTTAGGGAATAGAATCAATACAAGTTCGGCACGATGATGTCTCAATCGCGTATTCAGCAATGAACTCAGCTGAGTGAAATGGCCTCGATCGGTGGCTTTTTTTTCCCCCTTGACTGCTCTGCCTCCTCCCTTCGCGTTGGTTTTAGGTCAAGTGTCCGCACCACTCACCTCACTTCTCGCCTCGCAGCAGTCGTCTTGTCGTCTCGCTTTTCAGTCGCATCTCTTCTTGGTGGCGGCGAGATGTCTGAAAGAAGAATCTCCCAGGACGACGACAGCGCCTCACTGCTGTCCAAGCTGGGCTCAGACTCTCCTCGGCCTAGGATGAAATATGGCGGAATGTTCTGCAGTGTGGAAGGAGCTTTTGAAAACAAAACACTCAACTTTGAGTCGTTCAGCCCGCAGACGCCGCGACGCCGAACGGCTCGCGCCGCGGAAGACCCACCCAAGGGAGGCTTTGCGGTGTTCCCCTCTGGACGTGTCCAGGTACGAGGAAAGGCTTGGATGTCAAACGAGACGATAAAATTGTTCACAAGGCAACAAAATCCATCGGAATGCTAACAACTTCACTTTTCTCTCAGTCCCTGAAACAAGCGGAGAGGGTGATTCTTGGGTTTGATGTTTGTGACGTCAATTTCAGTGTAAATATTACGTGAAGTAAAAACTTGATTGACTTGAATTTCATGGGGGTGTTCCAGTTCGGACAGCAAACGTTTGGAGACCATATTGAGTGTGTATGCCTATTTGCACGTACATTTGTCGCGCGCTAAACCCATGCATTTTCTTGTCGTCTGTTTCCAGGACAATCGCCTGATCATCAAAGGAGGAAAGATCGTCAATGACGACCATTCGTTTCATGCTGATGTTTACATCGAGGATGGAACGATCAAGTAGCTTGCCTTTATTTCAACATCTCATAATGAGAAACTCAAATGTTTTTTTTTTTAACATCACAGCCAAAATGTGTGATTTGTCCTAGTGTTGCGTGTTAACTAGCACATTCTCCCATTCAGCGGTGATGAAATGATCCAATTTATTGTGTTTGAGAGGGCACATTTGAAAGAGTACCTGTACACTGGTTCATGGTCGTCTTGACAGATCAAGAATCGGGGGTCGTTTTCTGTATCGCGCTCCTGCGGCATGTCAACTGCAGGCACGACTTGTCCAGGTGATGTGCGCTCATTTTCCCCGCACAGACAAATTGGGGAGAATTTGATGGTCCCTGCAGGTGTCAGGACAGTGGAGGCCTGCGGTCACTTGGTCATCCCGGAGGCATCGATGCCAACACCAACCTGCGCGCCTCCCAGAATGGCCTGAACCCTTCCGACGACTTCTATCAGGGGACCCGAGCAGCTCTGGCCGGTGGAACCACCATGATCAGTCAGCAAACGCCTCCGTCATTCGCACGCTTTCCCAACTGGCGGCCGCACTTCCACTCGCGTTTCTCTTCACAGTTGACCACGTGCTGGCCGAGCCGGGGACGAGTCTGCTGTTGGCGTTTGAGGAATGGCTGGACGTGGCCCGCCAAAGGGCCTGCTGTGACTTTTCCTTCCACGTGGACGTCACGCGTTGGCATGATGGAGTTGGCGAGGATCTGGAGATTCTTGTCAAGGATAGAGGTTGTTCTGATGGGGAAAAAATGCACACAGTTTACCATCGTGCTGCATATGCGATGTAGTGTGTGTAAGAGTAGGTTGTGGCCTGCTTTCAAAGCATGAATGTGATATTTACTTAAGGGTGGGAATGCTCATGTTGTCAATCCTGTGATTGGCAAACGATCATTTCAGGTCGGTATGCTGATGAGAATATTTGCCTTGCAGGTGTGAACTCTTTCCTGTTTTTTATGACTTACAAGGACAGATATCAGAGTACCGATTCACAGGTACAACAGCCTCCATTTTTTTTCATTGTTGGTGTGCAGCATCTGCCATTGTTATCATGACAATACTGATGTAACTCAGTGGTGCGCGTTGGACTAACTCTGCGTCCTATTGGTTTTTTTTTAACTCACAGCTTTATGAGGCTTTTGGTGTCCTGAGGGAATTGGGAGCAGTCGCCTTGGTCCATGCTGAGAATGGTGACATCATCGCTCAGGTAACTTGAAATAAGCTTTCCGGAACAGGTATCTACTCCAAGGGGGTTTGAAAAAGAGTTGTGTTATATTTCAGAGACAAAAGACAGTTCTCAGCCTTGGCATCACCGGACCGGAAGGGCATGTCTTCGCTCACCCTGAAGAGGTCCATTTTCATTCTTCTCGAGACACCCAAAACAGCTCAAAAGAAAACGATCCGCCATCAACCTCTGTTTAAAGGCGCAGGCCGAGGCAGTCCACCGAGCCGTCACCATTGCAAAACAAGCAAACTGTCCACTTTATGTGACGAAGGTGATGAGCAAATCTGCCGCTGATGTGATCGCCAAGGCCAGGAAGAAAGGTGACCTGGGTTTGACACGGAGACAGACCTTCTTAGTTGAGAAGAGAATCCGAAGGCTCTTTGGACCACTTGTGTAATTGACGATGTGCCAGCTCAGTCACATGGCTCCGGTGAATTAATCCCATTTGTCTTTGGGCAGGGATCGTGGTCTACGGGGAGCCGATCACGGCCAGTTTGGCCGTGGACGGCTCTCAGTATTGGTCCAAAGATTGGGCTACGGCGGCCGCCCTCGTTATGAGCCCACCCCTCAATCCCGATCCTTCAACTCCACACTATTTAAGCTCCCTATTGGCATGGTTAGTGTTGTTTGGATGACCACACACTTTTCTTGCCGTGGTTAGTCAAGTGTATGCTTTTTTTTTCTTCTTCTTTGTAGCGGTGACCTACAGGTGACTTCCAGTGCTCAAGCTAGCTTCTGCACGGCACAGAAGGCCGTGGGTAAAGATGACTTTACTCTCATACCAGAGGGAACCAATGGAATTGAGGAGAGGATGTCTGTGGTCTGGGACAGAATCGTGGTATGTGATACTTAGGCCAACTTGATCAAACTTTTTTTTGTTGTCTATTTGGAGCAAAAATGTTTGATAAAATGTGTTGTCAATACATTTGTTGTTGTAGTGTACGGGTATGATTGACGAGAATGAGTTTGTAGCGTTGACAAGTACCAATGCTGCGAAGCTCTTCAACCTTTACCCTCGCAAAGGTAACGCCTTTGTAATCAAGTTTAAGCTGTAAAAAAAAAACAAATATTCTCGGTGCAATTTTGAAGAGTCTTGTTCTATATGTACAAACAGGACGAATCGCTGTGGGTTCTGATGCTGACATTGTTGTTTGGAACCCAAAAGACACCAAAACTGTCTCTGCCAAAACACACAACTTGGTAACAAATTTTGTCTCGTCATAAGTCAGGTGATTTAGTTCCATCTAAAAACAAAATTCTGCTTCCGGCAGACAGTCGAAGTAAACATCCTTGAGGGTTTGGAGTTTCGAGGCGTTGCCTCGGTGGTGATCGCAGGTGGCCGAGTTGTTGTGGAGGATGGAAAACTCACTGTAACAGAAGGTTCCGCACGCTTCATTCCAAGGAAAGCGTTCCCTGATCAAGCATACCGCAGGATCAGAGCTCGCAGCAAGGTAACCCAACCCTGCAAGAGGAGCAAGGCCACAAATGATCACTATAATTATATTCTACTTTATTAAACAACAGACAAACAAACATATTGACTTGTGGTCGATTTATTTTTTCCTCAGGTAGCTGAGAATCGAGGTGTACCTCGTGGAATATACGATGGACCAGTCCACGATGTCATGATGACGAACAAATTGATGACGCCCACATGGACTAAGAAAGCAACTCCTTGTCTTCAAATCCAAACTGGCCCCCGAAACCTCCACCAATCAGGCTTCACCTTGGCTGGTAAAACAACAATTTGCTATTACTTAATTATCAAGAAAAGAAGCTGTTTCTCTTCAAACTTTGGATTTGTGGACATCATCGGAGAGTGTTTTGTTACTCACAGGAACTCAGATCGATGACCACGTTCCTCGGCGGCCGGCTCAGAAGATTGTGGCACCACCTGGCGGACGATCAAACATTACTTCACTTTCGTAAAAAACGCGTTTAATGAACAGCAGTCTGGCTCCAAGTGGACAAGCATGCAGACAGTCGACAACTCCAAACAAGTGACGTTTTAACTAACGATGAATTCTAACTCCCTTCACAATCCCCTTATCATCATTGGATGCCATCATTGTACCTAGTTGCTCCTCAATTGTTTTATACCTAAGGCACATAACTCTCAATTGTAGTAACCCAGTAGCAATAAAAATCCTGAGAGCATGAAAGCAATTTTCTCTTCTTCTTGTATGCTGTTAAAGAAATTCTGTAATCCGTTTTTTCAGTTGGTCAGTGGGGTGATTATTTATTTGGATAGATGGGTGGACAGGTAATTCAATAAATAAACACCCTCTAAGATGGACCCTCCGTTAAAATGCACCGTGAGAATGCAATAGCACGGCTTGTCCAGTGGAGGGAGCCAAATCCCGAACGCTGGACCTTGGAGCTGCAATGGCGCGGCGTCTCCACCGGAGGGAGCCGAATCCCTAGTTAGGGTAGGTCGGGTCAATGGTTTGTGTGTATGCTATGCGTTATCCCTGTGTTGAAATTTTAAAACGAAAATTAATTTAATCTATTCTGGAATAAGGTTGTAAATTTGCAGAGTGTGGGGAAAGAGTAAAGCGCTGTTAATACTTATTTTAAAGCCGGATTCAGGGTTTCCCTGTTATGACGGCTGACCTTTCACTTGGTGTTGAAGAGGCCACAGGATGCAGCGCCGCTCCTTGTTGGATGTCCTACGTTCTCCTCTTTTCTCCTGTCAATGTCGAACTTGGGGCTCATTGACCTTTGCAGGAGTGGATTCAGGTGACCCGGTTATTTAGCTTGAGGAGCCGCTTGACTTTAAGAGTCTGTCCGGTTTCATAGTGGAGAATGTTGATAGACCTTATCTTGGACACTTCATTCAGGTCATCGTTGCACAGCCAAGCACACATTGGACATTAGAAAAATTGCAAAACACAGCACCAAACATTTTTCTATCGCTGTTATTCACAAATCAAGTTGCATTTGCTGTGTTATGCTTAGGCCTAAGCCGTATTTAATATAAAAATATTGCTTTGTGCAATCTGGCGGCATGTTATGGCACCAAGCATCTATGACAAAGTGGGTGGAGGAGCTTCATTTATTTAGGCATAGTTTTATCTCACCGACAAAGCAGTTTGACAGTAAATTTATAAATTCCACATTAAGGCAAAATTGTACATGAAGCATTTAAATTAGCACTCAGACTGTGCAGTTTCCCCATTGAAAATACATTTATTTATATTTATTTTATTGGTTTTATTTCAAGAAACGAGTGGACCATACAATGTTATTTTCAGTGAACCCACAACAGACATATGATTGTCTTTATAAAATCAGTTACCCTTTAAAAGACTGTACCGTCCCCCCCCCCCCACATTATTTACAAACGGGTGGGAACGATTGTCTCTCGAACTGAATGCTATGACTTCAAACAACAACCATGTGACAATCAAAAGTTAATAGTGCATATGTGAGGCGTGTCTTTTTGTCTTTTATCGTAAAAGGTACGAAGCCCCAGAAGAGTTTATTTTTTTTCCTGCCACAATATTCATATAACGTGCCCACAAAAATAGGTGTAAAATGCACATAAAATACTAGTTTGTAGGCTTAATATCATAACAATTTGGGGTAAGATAAATGGGGCGCACATCTCTGCTCGAGGATTCATTTAACCGGTCGTGTCCGATTGCGTTGTGTTTCAGAACACTGACGACGCAGAGCAGAATTTCTTGTACTGGCTGCGTTTAATCGTCTCAATCACAAAGCCTGACGAAAATAGAAGAAAACAATGTCCGCCTGTCAATTTGATTGACACTGCGTGCCCGTCGCCATGGACATCAAGAGAAAAAGGCGACGCCACAAATCACAACACACCTGACAGAAATAGCAGAAAACAATGTCCTCCCGTCAATTAGAGCGATACGCCGTACCCCTACACTAATTATATGGCATTGCCATGCATTAAAATACTGACACAAAAGTTTTTATCCGGCTCGAAAAATGCTTACCTCGCCATGTACATCAAGAGAAAAACGGCAAGAGTTAAAAGGCGGGAATTGTACAAAAAGAGGGAGTGCCACATTAATTATTGACGTAGAGGAACACCTAATTTTTTTTGTTCCACCCTTTGGTAATGGAGGACATACCTGTAGTAAAAGAACACGACCGGTATTTCACAGTAATTTTTTTTAACTGGAACTGTTACATTCATATTATTAATTTGCATTTTGTGGGCGCGTTAAATCAATATTGCTGCCACAATTTACAATTGTTTTGCACCGTGTCGTGTGTGGCTCCATGGAAGGTGCTGAACATCCTTGTGAAAATGAGAAAAAAAAGTTGTGACATGCTTCTGCTGCTGTTTGAGTAATTTAAAGACATGCCAACAAAAGTGAAGACACAATGTTTTTCTACCGTGATTTGAATGACTGGGAATCAAAGATTAAGTGTCTGTGGCCATCAATGGGCTGTGGGGGCACTGCCCCTCTAGTCGCTGTATGGACGATGGTCTTTTGGCCACTTTGGCAGAAGGCGGGACGTCCGCAAACATGACCGGTCTGCCATCAGGGCAGAGCAGCACGCTCGAGTCGGCTTCGCACTTGGTGGTTCTGCTCGGCCACAAGGCCTCGGCGGGGCTGTGCCTGACAGCCAAGGCTCCCTGACTCAGGACTTCCGGGCTCACCACCGACGCTCCTGCATTACTCATCTTGATCAGCATGTCCAACGACTGCTTACGAGTCTCCAGCGTGCCCCGCATAGCTTTCCCCTCCTCTTCCTCCCTGTCCTCCTCTTCCTCTTCCTCCTCGTCCGACACTGCGGTGTTCTCCTTCAGGCCGAGTTCCTTCGAGTCGGCGGAGACTCTCTTGAACGAAAGGTCCAGCGGGCCGTCACTCTGGCGAGCCGTCCTTTCCAGAGCTTGATGGATATGCGAGAGCTCATTTCGGATTTTGCTCAGGTGCTCCCAAAGGTGGTGCTGGACGGGGAGGTCCTCCTTCTCCAGGTGGGAGATGTTGCGCTCCGCTTCCTGATACTCCTGTAAGGCCTTTGAGAGGTCATTGAGGAGAGCAGCCACTGATTCCGAGGCACCGTCCCCAGTGGGGCGTGTGGTCAGTAGGTCTTGGCTACTCTGCCCTCCGGTATGAGCAGGTAGAGAGGACGCCTCAGGATTTGGACTGGTGAGATGATCTGTGTACGAGGGTTCCGATGACCTGGTCTTGTGGTGCGAATTCTGTGAACTGAAATGCAGAGAAATGTTCAGTCTAACAAGCAAGCCAAGATCGAAAGAGGTCATTCAACATAGTAATAGTCATTTTTAAGTTTATCCGGTTTTCTCTGGGTATTAGTTCAGTAATTTGACCTACCTAAGTTTGTCCGATGCCATATTTAGAGTAGAACTTGTCTGAATGTTCTTCAGAAATTCCAAAGCGAAGCCCGTCGTCGGCTTCTTTTCCACGGGAGCTTCGTGGGTCACTACGGGTCCTCCTGGCCTCTTGAGGCCCCAACTAGTTTCACCTTCCTTGGCTGAAGCCTGCACTTTATCCCCCAGCCTGTAGGCTGGGTCAGAAGAACCCCCCTGAGGTGATGTCCGACCGACAGGGGAAACCGTTGTGGCCCCAGGCCTCAGGGCGGGCACTTTCCACAGATTGACTTTCGGCTGGAGACCAGATAAAGAAAACGTATCGACGGTGTTTGTGGAGGTTTTGGGTCCTTTATTGGCATTGCTCTGACTGGAGGCCGGTCCGAAGCTGTGCTCGCACAGGAATGGGTAGTAGAGCCGCGGGGGGATGAGGGTTCTGTCCGCGTGGCTGCCGGAGGCCGGATGAATCAGCTGGGCGGCCGAAGCCAGGAATGGGAGCTGGGCGAGCTGCGCGTGGGTTTGAGTGGCAGGCAGCGTCGAGTTCATGTAGGAGAAAAGACTCGGACCGATGGGATAGCCCACACCGAGCACCGAAAGATTGAGCCCGGAGGGGTCCTGGTAGTCCACCAGGTTTGGCGGGGGAGGATAACACGGGATGGAGCTGTTCATTCGGGCCTGAGCGCCTTCGGTTTTGGCCTTGCCGGCGGTGAGGAGGCGCCACTGGTCTGAGAGCAACCCGGGTGCCGCGATACAGTTCTTGGATAGGGTCTTGTAGTGTTTCAACTGGGCCTCCACCTCCACAGAGCGTGCTCGCAGGAGCTGGTCTTGCAGGGAGAGCATGTCGGCCATAAACAACTCGGAATCCGCTTTGCACTCTGCGGCGTCCCCTTTTTCGGACCGCTCTTTCACCAATGTCTGCACTTCCTCTCCCTCCTCTTCCTGTCCCCGGTTTTCCCGATCTTCCGCTTCCTCCTCCACGCTTCTCTGCTGCACCTCCTCAGTCCGCGTTGCCCGCTGGTCCTGGGCCTCTTTGCCGGCCCCACGCAGGCCCTGCTGTGACGGTCGCAGCTGCTCCGGGTGCGGGACGTTGTTGCCCTTTTTGTAGGGCCAGTCGGACTCGATGAGCAGGGACAGGGAGTTCTTGCACAGGCTGTACTTCATGTGGTTGTACAGGTGGGACTTCTCCATGCAGGTGAAGGGACACTGGAAGCATTTGTAGTTGTAGGGCTTTCCCCACGGACGAGGGATGTAGTGAGGCTTCTTGGGCTTGCGCTCCTTGTGTTTGCCGGCGGACGTCACTTTGCAAGTGTCGTCCTTGGACATGATTGGTCCTGATATTTCTGCGCGTTCCTGTTCCTGTCAGGTTAGACTCATTCACAAGACCCGTTTAGCCGCTTTGGGATTTTGCTGCTCATTTGGATTCTGTCCATCAGATTTCAGCGCGGTCGCCGACGTTCGGGTGGATTTTCTTGGTACCTGTGAACAGACACGACCGTCCGTTTCAAAATAGAATGCAGCCCTTGAGCACAAAAGTTTGCACACCCCAGCCCGAGCCGTGAATTTTTTTTTTATATATACTCCAAGATGTGCTGTCTACCTGAGGTAAAGGTCAACTCACCACTAACCTAACTTGAGATTCTCACTGTACCTGCCACTCCTCATTAGTTCCACCAGAATACCAGGCCGGGGTGAGGGTAAGGCCTCGGGGGCAAATGGGACATGACAGGGGGGGGGGGGGGGGCTGTGCACCTGTGCGGTGTTAGGAATGGCCCTTAGTGTTTCCGACCAGAAACCTTGAAGGCCAACTAGCAGGCAGAACGAGTCCAAGTCCGGGTTGCGGGTAGCGCTCGGTAAAGAAGAGAAGGTGGTGGCAGCGGGGGATGGAGGCTGGTTACTAATGAGGGCCTGGCGTCATGCCCGGGGGGCATAATTAGTGGCAGGACTGGGATCTGGGTCAAGACACAGTGCAGAAGTTCAGTAGATCTCCTGAACTAGGCCTCATGTTGCGAGTTGAGAATTTAAACATCCTAATTTTTTTTTTTTTTTTAAGTGGAGAGAGGCGGGAAAAAAGTTGAAATCACGTCCCTCTCATCATGAACAATAAAAGAAACTATTACCTTGTTCCACTTTAGGGAGGGCCCTGCGGTGAATGAGGATGCGAGGAGCCTCCGTTTAAAACACTCTGCTGGAAGGGTTTTATTTCTTCTTTTTCCTCAGGTCATTCAAAGATAAAAGAGTGAACGCTTTCAAATTGAGACCAAACGCAAGGAACGCGTTGTGAGTGGTTAGCATGGGTGCCTCACAGGTTTGCGGACGGAATCCGACCTTCCCTGAGCGGAGTTTTCATGATGACCCCCCCCCAATGCTTGCGGCCGTTTTCTCTCAGTAGACCAAAATCATTTTGACTTCAATAAAGACTCGAAACTGGGATGTCAAACTCGTTTTCATCGTAAGCATTTGTGGTTTCACTCAGAGGGCATGATGACTGAAAACTTGATAAGGCGAATGATTTCTCAAATATCTCAAAATACTTTATACTTTTTTTTTTTAAACCTCTCTGAATGATGACACAATGTCAAAACAAAGACAGCTGCAACAGTCTGTACTTTTTTTTCACTTCGAAGAGAGGAATCAAGGCTTCCACTTCTACCGCAAGTATTTTTTTTTTTTTTTTTTTTTAACTTATTTGAAAATACTTGCCACCTTGCCGGTAGATTACCGTTGACTTTCGTTGCTCTGTCGGGGCACGTTGACCAGTTCATCGACTCCCGTGTCTGCCTCGGGGCTCGCCCCCCCCTCCCGTTTAAACTCATAATGGAGCCGAGCAGCTGCTGTTACCAGACAATCAATAAAAATATTTTTTTTATCGTACAGTTTCCTCCTCTTCTGGCCACTAGATGTGGATCACTCGCATTTGACTGTGCACTTTGAGACCCCCCCTTAAATCCCCCCCATCCCATATCCAAACCCTGCGGTCTTGTTTTGGGCTTTTAAAGCCGATGATCCAACAAGCTGAACCACTTGAACATCTATTGTTACAATTACGGACAGTGTGAGCACATGAGAACCACTTTGGCATGCATCAGCAACCACAACAGTGACACTCAATGGGACGGCATTAAAAAAACAAACACAAAAAACCCCAAATGAAAAACCTTGATGTACATATTGATCCATGTGTTTATTTATTGAATTACCTTTTTTAATGATTTCCGGGATCGTGAGTCGTCTCCCTCCAACAACACACAAGTCCTGGTGGAGAGAAATAAAAACAACCGTTAATGATGAGTTTTGTCGGCTTTAATTTCCCACTTTTTCCTCAAAGTGCGTGTCTAATTTTATAATGATTAAAATAGTAATTTTAATTATTAATACTACAAAGAAATTGAAGGTTAATTTTATCTAAAATAGTATTTGGATGCATTTTTTAAAAATCACATGTGAAAAGAAATAAATGACACTGTGTGTATTTTATACATATAAAATTAATAAGTATTTTTGTATATTAATTGCATCCATCGTTCTCAATTTACCGATTCACGGTCCACACATTCATCACAGTTAAATGCAATTCAAAATACGAAACACATCATTTGCATAAGATAACACGAAACTAAACACCGGCAAAAAAGTTCTTGACATAATTTGTTTCAGTTCAAAAAAATAATAATGAAAGTTTTCCTTTTAAATGTCCTTGAAGACGCAAACACACACACACGCATACGCAAAGTGTCTCCCGTTAACAGCCACTCTTGTTCGTCCATGCAAGATGACTTCAAAATTTTTTTAAATAAAATCACATTTAAAAATAAACATAATTATAATAAAATAAGCATACAACCACAACAAAGATATTGGAACAAGGTGATTCCGTTAAATTAGCAGAAAAGAACTTGACAGCACTTGTCTTGGCCCCTGCATGACCACCTCGAATAAAAAGATCAGCAACAATAAAGCAAATAAAGTGGATGATACCTGCAATCCAAGCGTCTGTCTTTCGGAGTCGAGGAGTGCGGTTGTTATCCCGGTGCTGTCTGCCTGCCTCTCGTCCGTCCCTGTACTCAAATGGGAGCACAGCAGGAGCGAGTGTGCACATTTATATTGACTAGGAGCGTCGCCCTCAGGCACTACAATAAAACAGCCGCCCTACCCCACCCTTACCCCCACTTTTGCCCCGCGACCACCTACACTTTCAAATGTGCTCTCTACCTCGCAGCCAAGTTGAACTAAAAGGTTACACCAGTGAGTGATGGCATCTTAATACCAAACGTGACTCTCTTAATTCAACCGTGATGAGGAGGGGTTTCTAATTGTTATTTTCCTCATGACGAACACATTTAGTCGCCGGTAAAGTATTTTAAATGAAATGGAGGAAAGAACGTTGTTGTTGTTGTTGTGTGAGGGAAGCCAGGTTATGGGCCCCAAACTATTTATCTAACCATCTGTCAATCTAGCGATAATATTGATCAAAGGCTAGCTTATGAGCTAACTTCTATCTAGCTATCTATGCTAGCTTGCGAGCTAATTTCTTTCTATCTATCTATTTCGTCATTGTATCATCGATTCACCTATCTACCTCGCTGCTATTCCCATCAAGCTGACCTTTTGTCTGCAGTGTAAGAGAAACAGTTTGAAAAATGGACTCCTATGTGCCTCACGAGAGAGATATCATCTCCACCTCCTCTTCTTTTTCTCCCCCTTGGTCCTCCATGTCACCGAGCTCTCCTGTCCTTCCTCCTGATTGAGCAGACATGGTCTCCCCCCGACACTGTCACATTTGCTCCAGATGGTTAGGCTCCATGTAAGCGGCCTGTCAGCCTCCATTTGGCCACATCGGCGCGACAGCCGGCCTGATGCCTGGTGAAGGGTCCCTGACTGGATGACTGAGTTCCACGGCGCGGCGAAACCTGATGTTGGTACAGTTGATGTACTCTTGAGCAAGACTGCCATGGCAGAAATTGTGAGGAAGAGTGGTCATTTTCTGGCTTGTACCGGGAAGCAGGACCATGTCACCACAACACACATTTGATTTCGGCTCGGGAAAGAATAGCTTACCCAACAATAACATCCCAAGTGACAGTTCTAGTCACTTTTTAGGGTTCTCATCCAAAGAGAAGGTTTTAGTGAGAAAGTCCTAAGAGAACGGTTTAGACTAGTCCCAAGTGAGATCAGGCTCAAGTCCAGACATAAGGTTCCTGTCCTGATACTGTGGTCTAATCCCAAATCAAGGTTCTGGTACTGATAAAAGACTAGAGTGGACAGCTTATCATGTTATCAGGTTGCACGCTGCATGAAAGGGTTCATTCTAAATGAATAGACCGGTCTCTACAGTAGGGTCTAGCCTACAATCGACGCTAAAACGTTCCTCCTCGAATTGAAGAAGAGACTTGCGGCGTGAAGCCACCGACGCTCTGAAGGAGGACGAGCTAAGGGTCCTTATGGAGCGGCATCTGCGGAGGCTGACAGCCGCACTCCATTACGGCTCTGGGAAAGGAACTGGAGGGCTCCGACGACGCGCCCACCAGGCTGAGCCAGCTGTGCGCATGCATCCAAACACGCGCTGCTCGCACACACACGTGCTCCTATTGCCACATGTCTTCTAAGATGGACTATTTGTTGAAAATAGAAAACTCCTCCAACTTGGGGATGAGTGTTCCTCTCTCCTTCCACTCTGTGACTTTGAGGCCCGAGGTGGAATGGCTAACAGCTCCTCTCTGAGCGTGCGCTGCTGGGCACATTAACTAAACTCATATCGCTCTCAGCCACTATCAATTATTCACCGCAGACCCCCCCCAAGCCCCTTTCTCCCCCTTCCGTATCAAAGGAGAGCAACACCCTTGAGCTATTCCCTGCTTTATGTTGCTGAGGATTTTCAGTCATTTGCTTTATTGAAAAGTTGGATAGAAGCAACCGGACGGGCGTGTTATCTTGGGATCTTTCGTACTTTTTTTCGTACTTTTTTTTGTATTTGTAGCTTAATTGTGGTTTCATTTTCATTCATAGCAGGTGAAATACTCTGAAACCGAGACAAGTAATACACGTTTACCTAAAATAAAGTAGTTGTTTATTGCTTTCTCTCTGAGAATTACGCTAAGCCAAGCTAAACTAGGCTAGTCACAAGCTGTGTGTTTCGCCAATATTTTTCAGCGAAGCTAGGCTAACCACAAGTTGGCGGTTGGTTAATATTTTTAGTGAACTCGAAAAGGGAGCGAATATTGTCATCAGAAAGGAAAAAAAAAACCCAAAGGTCTCCGAATGCTGACACTATTTTTTTTTTTTTTTTTATGTAACAAGATTGACAAGTGTCTGACAGAGGAGACCTGGCCTCACATGATGTCAGTCGACGCCGCTGGGAGCAAACAATGAGACATTTCCACTTTCACACTCAAATGAACACGCAAGGCAATTATACCGACGAGGGCCGGACGGACGTTGGCCGCCGTCCAGCGTGTGGAAAGGCATCCCTTCAAAGTCAGCTGGCTTGATTTGTGAAAAGGGCAGATAGTAAGGTTCAGCCATGACGGGACCTATGAGTCGTTGGGGGTTTTTCCTCTGCAGACACTTGTGCCCTTCTCTTTCGTCTCATCACACACACACACACACACAACCGGATGCTTTACTTCTGCGCGACCTGCTACTATTTGGAATGTTAAACATATTGACGTCAAATACACATGTAATATAAAAGAGTGATTCCCAGCCATGGAGACTTCAAAAGTGGTCGAACTCAATTAAACCAGCTGGTTCAGGACTTGACACCCCCTGTTTCTCGCTTTGGGTTAAGATACGGGAAGCAGCTGGCGAACACCCCCACCCCGCCGACTCCCCGCCCCTCCCGTTGTCACCCGATTTTCCTTCCTCGCTTCGCCCGATGCCGACTTCCTCTTCCAACCAGCTGACCCCTCCGTACCCCCGCCCCCACCCCACCCCACCACGCCCTCAGGAGGTGGGTCTTTTTTTATTATTTTATTTATTTATTTCACGGGTGTCACCTGACGGGGGAGGGGGGAGGGGGAGTGGAAATGAAGGGAAGCAGCTGATTGTGTCACAGCGCATTACTACTGCTGTCCATCACAGCGTTGACCTTCAGGGTGTGCGCACGCGGGTTTGTGTGTCTGTATCAACAACGTGTAAGTATGTGCATATTAAGTCACTGACCCACAGGGAGTTCATGTGTTAGTTCATCAATGTAGGGTGTGCGAGACAATGTGTGTACTGTACTGTGGAATGTGTGTGTGTGTGTGTGTGGATGTGAACACTCAGAGCTTGGGGGGGGTGTTGACGAGTGTGTCTCCATGTCAACGCGGCAATCGGTGCGAGTTAGCTGACGTCGCCGCCAGCTCGGCGGCCGACCAGCCTCAACGACTTGAACTCACTCACCAGTTTATAATCTAGAGCCACATGATAGCGTGCTGACGATACCGTGGATGCCACCTCAGTTGAATCAAATCTCATCGTCACTTCCTGACCAATTCCCAAGCGCCGAGGATGCATTTCCCGACAAATGCGTCCAAAATCGGAACACGGCCACGTGGCAAACGCCCATATGCGTTGGGACCCGAGCACCAGCGCAGCATCATGCCGGGACCAGGCTTGTATTCCCTCAGTAATGCAGAAGCAACACTCACTGGGGAGCCTGGTGTCAGTCACTTTCCCAGCTGCGACCAGGGCCCCCCCACCCATGCAGGGACCCACCATCACTTTCCCTTGGTGGTGGTGAGGGGTGGAGGCAGGCTGGGGGAGTGGGGAGAGAGCGCCAACTCCTGGAGGACGCCCGTGCAACGCTGGCTGCCCATGCGGCAGGAATCGAGGGAGACAGGGACCAAAGGCCGTCAGCCTCATCCCTTAGGGTGCCTCGGCCTCCCAACTACAAGTTCACGTTTTAGCAAACCATATGTTCTCCCTCTTGCCCCCCAGCGCAGCACAGACCCTCTCAGCCAGTTAGCAAATAAACAAGTCAGGAAGCCATAGCTTGGGGGGGCGGAGGCTTGTTTGCTTCTCAGATGCTGTCAGCCTCGTGCCTTTTCACTGCCGCTAAGCTGTTTGCATTATTGGGAGCTGGCTAACACTGTGAGTGGGGGGCTTCTTGGGGGCTACAGGATGAAGGTTTACCGTACTCAAATCAGCAGTGGTGGAAAGTCACAGAAGAAGAACAGAAGTTGAATTATTTCTGTGACCATCCCAAATCATCTCTCTCCAGTGAAATGAATGAAAGTGCAATTAATCTGTTCCGGCACTCGCCAAAAAGAACCCAATTTTTGTTAGCATTTTTTTTTCCTGCATAAAAACAATCACATTTGTTCCCCAGTTAAGCTGCAAATGAGGAAACCATTCTGATTTATGGTGAATAAATCATCCTGCGCCAGCCCAAAATTACTTCTCTTGCTGTTCCAAAAAAATCTCTTATTCGCTCATATGAAAAAGCACAAGGAAGATGCACTTTTCACTTCGCTAAGTTTGCATTTGTTATTAGTCAGTTCACAATTAGCAACCCAAGTAAAGCTAGCCAATAGCTTAAATAAAATCCAAGTACCGTAAATAAAAGAGAGAAACTAGCAAGTCCAATAAAATGTCATTGTCCAGCCTGTATTTTAAATTTGTAATGAACCAAGATGTCTGCTTGTATTTTCCAGAGCGGTGAATGATAGACAGAGCCAAACAGATGGACAGCGTGTGTGTATACAAGGTCCATGGAGTCACTCGGTCAGTCAGTGGTCCCTTTGGGCAGAGAAACTGTCCACAAATGGACAGCTGCGCCTTGGGCAGGACATTCGGGAAGTGGACGAACGCACATCGCACACTTCTGGACCCCTCAGGGTGCAGCTACTCGCTGACCTGACCATCACATCGGTCCAAAATTTGCTCCAAGGTCACACAAAATTACCATTTCGTAACAGGGGCATTCCTACACTTACAATTTGTTTGCTGCAAACACGCAACTTTCAATTCAACCCACCCCACACCCCTCAAAAAATACAAAGTCATGAATGAAGCACAAACAATGTACTCCAAGAAAAAGTAGGGGAACACTATATATAGATCTTTGGATTTGACATTAATGTTTAGTTTTATTGAATTGGTTCTATATCATTTTTCTTTTTTTTTTGCATTCAATTTCGTTTCCATTTAGATTTTGTTAGTTTTTTCGTTTCGTTCGTTTTCCTTAACTCTAATAACCTTGGTTTACACACACGCATTAAGTGACATGACAGCCGGCCGGCCTCACTGACTGGTCCATTGAGTCATCAGTGACCTTCCGCGGGATTGGAGTTGCCACGCCAATTGACCAAATCACTGATCTTTAAAAGCAGCTCTGCGGGCACAAGGCGGAGGGGAAAGGACGGGGCGGGGGGTAGTGACCACGCACCCCCATTGCTCTCGTGAAGACACACACCCACCCACATAAACACACGCATACTCCTTCCATGCACCTCATTCTCTAATCAAGGAGCAGGCAGGCGTGGTGACACTAATGAGAGGCGACGGCTCCACAGCGCTCGGGGCAACGACCAGCTCGGCTGTCGAGACCGCCGAGAGAGTCCGCCAGGCACGCACTGAGGCAAAGGAAGGTTTGCTGTTTTGGGAGGAGGAGATGGGGGGGGGATGGGGGTGATGGGGCGGGGATCACAGGGAGAGAGATGCTGGTGTGGATGCGAGGGGAGTTCAGGAGGAAGGTAGGATGCACGAGGAGTTGGCTTAACTCATCCAGCCGCCGCTTCGTTGTCTCGCAAAAGCGCCTTTCCGTCATAGCGTGAGTGCGCTTCAGCATGAAGTGTGAGAAATGTGCAAGGGGGGAGTTAAATATGTAAAATGTTCGCATTGATTTGCCAACGCGGGCGAGTGGGACAACTGTGGGAATTTTCGCCATGTGCCCTTGCCCAAATTGCCTCCTTTTCAGAATACGATTCGCAAATTCCACACATTGACTTTGATTCATACCATTCTAACTTCAAGTCTGACAACAATTCAATTAATTCCACAGCATTGCAGCATCAGCTCCTCGGCATTCACACTCAATTTCGGCAGAAATGGCCTCCTCTAGTTTGCTGATAAGAAAGCACAACGCGCAAGGCAGCGAGCGCTAAATACTGTACGCGCGTGGGCTTCCCAAACCATTCAGCCCTGGGGCCTACTTGCTGAGTGGCGTGCCCCCCTCTCCTTCCCGGCTGCACCCCACCACCACCTCCTCCTCCTCCCATCTCCTCCGGAACACAGTTTAACTTCTGTCATCTAGATGAAGCAAGTGAGTCAGTCTAGCAGTGGCGAGAGGATGTGACAGGCCGGTAATGGACAGGACAAAGAGGGGATTTATGAAGTATTAGTAAACCTTAATAATTCACCACACCAAAGATCCTGGGAGTCCCCCTGGCAGATCCCCGCGTCTCCTTCTCCTGTCACGCTGAAATGCTGCGCCCTGCTAACAAAGCCAAAGGGGGAAAAAAGCATTTTCAATATATGGTGTTCCACAGAGTTCAACTTCGGGGCTCCTGCAGTTTTAAATACACAATTTTTAATTGTAATTAATTTGTTTAGTTTTGACAGGAATCTTTAACTGGAAGTTTTAAGCCTTTTTGGAAGAATTGTTCACTATTTGCCAAACTACCGATGACTGTGAAGTAAGGAGATTAGAGTCCTCTGCCACCATACAGCGGTCGAAGAATTGTTAAGTTCGGACACTCATGTCTCAAGGCAACTGCAGAGTATTCACGTACATATACATTCTTCAACTATATGCATCAAAGTTGTCTGTTGGGTCCTTTATATCTACTGGACACCAACTGATGCAGCGGTTGACCTATCAGTTCATAAAACAGAAGCTGCCAAAAGCCACCGGCTACCAATTACGGGTTATCATAGCTTAGCAGGTAACTGTCAGTCAGTCAAACAAACATGCAATAAATAAATACTACATAACGTGGAGGTAATTCCCTCGCTATACGGAGACCGCATCTTTGTCTGTGATTGGCAGCCGCAGTCATTAGATACCCCCACTGGCTGTTCTTTTAACTCTCCTCTCGTCCGGCTGGCGGTGGGGGGCGGCTTTGCTTACAGTATAGTGACGGGTGTCGGCACTGAGGCCGCGTCCAGTCTGCTGTGGCCCGGTGTGACAGCGATGCCGCCTGACCAGTCCATCCCTGACCCCATCTCGCTCCAGCCCGCATCGCCCCGAGAGACGTGGAGGGTGATGCGGACTGGCACCGCGGGGCCCTCCCTGGCTGGTGCCTTTGCTGGTGGTCTCCGTGGCCTATTAGTGTCTCGCTATGGGCCTGTCACACTGACAAAACAGGGGCCTGTCAAATTAAGTCGAGGCCGAATAGCGGAGATGTGACTCAAACGCACCGATGGGACACGGGGGGAGGGTGGGGAGGACCAGGATGAGGGAAGCACCGGTGCTAATGTCGACGGTAAGTGAGAGTGACAGCTTGAGAGCTGATCGGAGAAAAAGAGCCAAGTCGGCGCTCGGTAACAGTAGCCGATAATGGCGACGGTGGGATTGTCCCGAGGAGACTTGCTGAGGGCCAATCCAAACAGAGCGAGACGGACGAACACGTGGAAGACGCTTGGGGTTCTGACCCAAACAGCTTGGAGTTACAGGAGTCCAACTTAATGATATCTGACTGTAGCGCGCTGTGTGTGTGCGCACATGTGTTGGTGTGTGTGTGTGTGTATATACAGGCGTGCTTTGAGTTGGAAGTTGAGTATTTGCTCAAATGTTGAGACTTTTAAATGAAGACCTGCGCGCCGCTGCAGGCAGTCTGCACAAACTTTTCATATTGCATCAAAAAAACTTTTTCTGTGTTGACTGGTTTGTGTTTCGAGATGTACATTGCAGAGCCGTCCCTCTCGCACATCCTCCAGCCTTCTGCAAAATGATCAACATCGGGTCCAACTTGGATGTGCAGAATTTATGCCAGTCACGAAAACTTTGCCTTAACTCTCGCGAACAAAACGCCATAGACGGGCTACACGTAGCACCCATCTGGCTGTGTTGTAATGCTTGAAGCAACCGATATTTGATCCATGTAGACAGATAATATAACTATACTCACAGGCATATATTCTTTATCCTCTGCAAAAAAACGACTGACAGAACTTTGACCCTATTTTGACCCAGTAGGGTCACTTAAAGGAATTATGAAACTCTGATCCGTTTGTACCGGCATGACAGGAGGATACTGGCCTCCAGTGGCCAAGACACACATACCAGAAGAAGCAATTACATAATTTATCATGGTGCACAAACTGTTCGATTCTTCACATTTTATTGAATTAATGGATTAGGTTATGTTTTAATGAAATATAATATTACAGAAACAATTTTTTTTCCAACCGTGAGCTAAGGAAAACGTAATATTTAATACAGCACGACTTTGCATGCTGTCTCGATATGACAAATGTTCACCTCTTGCGGGGTGGGGGTCTGAAACATATCCGCGCGCCAAACGGGGTTCAGCGTTTCTCCGAGTGGGTCTGCTCTTGTGTGTTTTGTGTGCCGCCACTTGGGCTCTGACGTCGCGGCGCATAGTGGGGAGCTGAGAGGCTGATGCACAGTGGCAGCTCCCCCCTCGCAGCCACGGGCCAGCCCAGAGCCACTGCAGATGATAGTTTTAATTGCTTTCAATCTTTCAGGCTAGTCTCTGCCCAGTGGCGCACGCTGCCTGTGTGTACGCGTGTGTACGTGCCTGTTATTGTCTGAGGATGCTCCACAAACATGCGCGTGTGATGGATGTGTTTGTCCATGAGGAGTGGGAAATGAAGAGAGAATTAAGGATTCGCATTGTTACAGGCGCCGCGCATCCAACGACGACATATGTTGAACAAATTGTGTGCGTGTGTGTGTGTGTGTGTGTGTGTGTGTGTGTGTGTGTGTGTGTGTTCAGTCCTTTTCTACAGAGACACAGACATGACAAGGGGGTTGTTCAGTACACGTCCACAATGGATATAACAAGTGGGGAGGGGGGTCTATTTGTGGGCTCAAAATACTAAATTGTGCCCACAAATTCACTTTTTTTTTGTCTGCAGTATATTTTTTACCACAAATTAAATGACTCACCTGCCCATACTAAAAATTCATGCCTTATATCTACATTGCGGCCGTGCCCCTTCCACCCCCCCATGTCATGTCTGATGATGAAAGGTGTGTAAATCCCTTTTCCATAAAATGTGCGTTTATAAATAATAAAGTTGAGGCGTTTCATGCAAAGACCTCAAAACATGCACTCGCGTCCATAAAAGCATTTTATAGGTGGTGAACTACAAAACCAAGGCATCAATAATTCAGGGCCCGATGCTGAGCTGGCATAACACAACAGTGAAAACATGCACAAATTTGAATGGCAAGTGGGAATTGAACACTTTCCTTGCGCTGACTGACACGTTCTAGCACGTTTTTTTTCCCCCAATCTGCTATCATCATGCGGGAGTGAACGCGAGCACGTCTAGAAATATAAAATCAAAGCCCTGCAAGTGGCTCATTTTCATTCATGTCACCCATATTGCATCCATGCAATGAAACAAATATTATTTCAGTACCGACCGGATATTCACAGTATCGGCTCTGGAGGGAAACATATTCACGTCACGATCTAAATCTGTAGGGAACCAAAATGAAAATTAGGTTGGAGAAATTCACCTCAAACCACCACGAAAAACATTCAACCATTTTACGCCCTTGTGCGCTACTCCCTGCATTTATTTTTTCCCCTCCACACACATGAACAGAGAAGGCTTGTGGCTGGGAGGTGGGGAGGTGGGGGAGGGGCGTAAATTAGGCCCTAACATTCCCACAGAGGCTAATCTCCATCCATTTAGAGGGCTGTAATATTTAATCAGGAGGCCACGGCACGCCTGGCAGCATCGTGCACTGTGGCAGCGCTCATATGTTTGGAGGAGCCCGACAGCCCACAGGCCACTGAGGGCCAAAGCTAAAGCATGCTAAAAAACACACACACAGGCACGCATGCATGCATGCATGCACGCACGCTCGGCCAAAGAGGTTAGGTTAGGTTTCTTTTTACTTTCAAATGTTTCTTGTGCTCTTTCTATTCTTAACATGCAGGCTGAATGGACGACCAAAGAAATATGATTTCAGGAGTTCATCACAAGCACAACGGGATAGTGGCTTGCACGGCTGCCTCACTTGGGCTAACTTTATGTTCGGAAGCTATGTCTCCGGTTTTGTATATGCCGAGACTTTATTACCTGGCTGACGAGCCAGTTTACCGGTTGCCAAATTAGCTGAAAACGCCGAAATGCTGCATCGGTGTGCGCTTCAATGACAACGGCTAAAATGGCGAGCTACGTTGTTAGCCAAACTTGCCAACAAGCCTCAACAATACAAAGATGTGAATTGCGGTTTCAAGGAGATAGCATGCGCTTCACCTTATCACATGCCGACAAAACCATCCATGTGACTTTGAAGGGGCGGGGTGGGAGGGCTCTAAGGTCAAATTGTTACACGCTTTTAAGTCCACTAAGCGACTGGCTGGAGTGTCGGGCCCGTTCCGCCTGAAGGGATGGCGCCGGTGGAAGCCAAGCGCTCTCACCCTCACCGCTCTAAAGGTCAGGCTTCGCACCGCCAGTGTGAAAGGCGCTCACTGAAAAGGGTATTGTCCATCTGTTTTTAACCGTTCACGACTGACCGTGATGCTCCTGCGTAAGCGTTCACGCGAATGAATAAATATCTGACTGAAGGTGTCATTTCAAACAAGCACCGCCAAAATATATAAAAATAAACACACTGGTGAAAAAAGGTCCTTCGTTCCTCCTGTCCCAAAAAGGAATTTGTGCAATAAATCACCATAATGGGCTTGACCCAACCGGCTGTGATTTTTTGGGTGTTTTTGTAAAGAGAACAATTTGCGTTGCGAGGAGGTATAAAAGTGCGGCGTCGGCCCGACGCGATGCCTTGCTCCCTGATTCGGAATGACTCTAATGGGAGGGCCTGGTGAATTTTTCATACAGCCCAGGGGGGGACGACGAAGGGGACACACTGGCACATTACATCCTCTTGGCGAGAGAGGGAAGGAAGGGCTGAACTAATATTGAGGTCTTTTGGGAGCATGTAGCATTGCCCAAGTTGTTCTTAACTTCCTCTTATCCCCCCCCCCCCAAAAAAAACCCCAAAATGTTTAATCTTACTCTATCTTTGTTATGGATATAATAATTGAAGTTATGACTAATGATACATTGAATCAAAAAATACATGAAAATGAGCAGGGATGATTAAAAAACATTTTGGATGAAATAAGACTGATATGAATTTGATAGACAATTTAGAAATGATCATGAATTCCCACGTTAGTATTCAAAGCAACCATTTTACAGATTGCACGTCCTTTTATTTTATTTTTTCTTTGAAGCTCATCTCCGACTGACCTGGCCCATCTGTCCAAATCAAACGCTGCCCCCCCTTGAGCCGAAAAGCCGCCCGACCCTTCGCCTACCGGGAACGATGTGTGATTAACGAGAGCAGCTTGATCCGCTCGCCTTTTGTCATGTCCGTGAACAAACGCCGGCTGAATAATGCCCAAGATCTCAATTTAATGGGCTGAAATTTCTGCAAGAAAGCTCTAAAAACATTCTCCATCTGTTCAGTGCGCACACGCCTCAGCTCGCCGGGATAGCTCGTAGCACTGTCTTGCCGTATGCAAATATGTTTTGCCTGGAAATCTCTTTGGAGTTGCTCGAAGGAATCCAGAACGGCCCGCCTTCTGTCTCCCCTCGACCGGCTCGCGCGCTTCTCCCGTCTAGCTCCTCTCGCGTGGAAAACATTTCACCAGCTCCGCACGCACCCGAGTCAGCGGCACCTCCGAGCACCACGGGGCCGATATGCAGATCTGGCAGGCCCCCCGTGCGGGCTGCGGGGTACGAAGGGGAGGGGGGTTGCAACTGTTTGCTCACTTGGACAAAACAGGCCACAGAAGACGCAAAAGCAGGAATTATACGGCCACTTGTCATGTCCTGCGACTCCACTACTTAACACAAAGCCTTGTTACCACTTACAAACGTCAAAATGCCATAGATGGGCGAATGCTGATACCATCCTTATGTTAAGGTATCGGGTACTTGTGGAAGCTGTCGATATCTTTGGGGAATATTGATTAATATGCACATTTTTGAGGGCCTAAACACAAACAAAAACTCACCATATTTTGCAAACAAAAATCTGGTATTACCATTGGCCCTGACATTCGTTAGTAAGAATATAGGTCGTAATCTTTCAGACCAGTGTGACAATGCCTCTCTGCTCAACAAATATTACAGCCTTTGACAGTACGAATATGACGATAATTACTTGTAAAAACCGCTCCGGCAAAAGTTTAAAAGCAGTGACAAAAACAGTATTTCACTTCCAAGCACTGCAAAGTACACAATAAGATTGCGTTCATCTACTCGTACAGTATGAGGACTCCGCATCCCTTTTGGGGCGGAAATGTATGCGTGTGCGTGCGTATGTGAGCCGTGATGCCAGGCCCGGTCCACCAGATGGTCCACAAAGGTGTTCACACACACTGAGTGGGCACGGCGATTGATGCATTGCAACATCCAGGAAGGTGGAACATTTGGCTGCTGACCCGCAGTCACAACTCATCGGCCCTGCCTTCTCCTTATTTAGCAGCAGCCACAGCGCCGACGGCACACACACACGCGCGCACACACACACACACTGGGAACACGGCACTTTCGCACTCTCAAGGGAGCCTGGGCCGTGCGCCAGAAAGTTCTCCGTGGTCTCTCTGCAAGGAGGTCACTCCGCCTTAGCGCAGGCCGGGATAATGAGTGCGAGGACGTGAATGGGGAAGGCGAGCTCCAACTTACACTTGGATGGAGAACATTTGACCCTGAGCTGAGTCTTGGGGGGGGGGGCACCATATGATTACATTTCTGCTAGTTACGTGTAAGGAATCCTTCATACGGTGAGTCTTTGGGGCGCACAGCCCTCTGGGCTAAATTCATTCATGCGACACATAGGCCAGCGCGATGAAATAAAACAATGCGACTGAATTTGAATGATGCCGATTCTGCAAGGAGCGTCATGTCAGTACTGACAATGGGCTCAGTGTGAGAATGATGACACTGACAATTGTGTCAAGTTCTGGGATGAACAGCCCGCAAAAACACACAAAAAAAGTCATGGTAGGACCATCCCTTTATTATTGAAGCGACACATACAAATTTACATTTTAGTTGATGGTTACAGTTTAGTGAATCTAATTGGCTGCAAAAGTCGACTTGTTTCGTTCTTAAATCTACATGTCCTATGTACTGTATATATTTTACTGCCCCCTAGCGGCCAAGGCAAGCACACCAGCTTTGAGTTGTTAATAAAATCGGAAAACTAAACCCACACGAAAAGAATGACACACGCTGTACATTTAAATACAAGACGTTTTAGAAACATCGCCAGTGCTAATGCTAGCAGACAAACTAAAATCTTGTTGGAGGCCTTATAGAAAATTAGCGAAGTGATATTCCTTCAAATAGCAAATATTCACACTCAAATGCTACAGGAACACATACAGACTGGTACTCAACTGTCAGATAATATCCAATTCTACTTAATTTGTCCAAAAATGATTTCTTATGAAGTTCGGATAATGTATTTTTTTAATCTCAGATAGCTTAGTAGGAGGTAAATAAAATACCTGACATTTTTGTGTCAGTTTAGACAAGATCAGTGTTTGTTTTATTGCTCCCCAGATGCAGCGTGAACTTTTTTTTTTAAAACCACATTTTGTTCCCCAGGCTACAGATTGCCGACCACCACGAGTCCTTGACCCCAGTTCGAGACCCACCGACATCAGGAGGCTAATGTAAAGTGAGACAAAATATAAGTAAGACGATGACAAATATGAGAGGCGCTCCGCCGCAGAGGTCACACATCCCTCCGCGGGAGTTCACGGCGAGTCAGTCATCTTCCACCACCATGACATTGCCGTTCAGCTCATAGTCAACGGTGGCCCAGTCAAAGACGTTGCCTTTGGGGACCTTGTGGCCGTAATGCCAGGCTCGGATCATGCTCCGGGAGAGGACGTAATCCCACATATTCACGTCAGTCATCTCCCCCACAAAGCTCTGCAGGGCCTCCAAGCCCCCGAGATGTTTGTCGGGGTCCTGCCCGAGGAGGACGGTGCCTTCGGGACGAATGCTGTGTCCGGGTTTGTATATTTGATAAGTGCTGCGCTTCCCGTCCACCCAAACGGCGGTGAGGCCAGCGACGGATTCCCAGGTCAGGCACAGGCTGGTGCGGAAGGTGCCCAGCGGCGGGAGGGAAAAGAAAACGCCGTCTCCGCTCATGTAAAACGAGACGCGTCCGTCTTTCTCGCGCCACACGTTGAGCTCGTCGTAGTCGGCTGTGCGGTAGGCGAAAAGGATGATCTGGCGCTCTTCGGGCAGCTCGGTGGCCAGGCGCATGCACAGCGTGAAGGCCTTGAGCGCCATTTCCTTCAGCGGCATCAGCGTCACGTAGCTGAAATCCGTCTCGTAAGGGAAGACCAGGACTTTGCTGGCGAGACCCACTGAAGACAACGGGACATGCGGGACATTTTTCTCACCGGCAAGAGCACGACCCAAAATGAAAAGCGACCCGGATACGAGGGTAAATATTTCGTATCGTTTAGCGACACGCAGCGGTTGTGCCCAATAGGTGGAAAGTCACAACGTCAACGGAACGACACGTTACCTTTCCTGGTTGAGGAGCGGGCCGAAGAAATCACGGCAAATAGAAGCACGGCTAACATACGGCTATTCTGCAAAGACACGCCAGTGGTCAGTGCGGAAGGCACAAGAGACGACAATCCGGCTGAAAAACCCGCTTACCATGATTGTGTTGTGCTGTGGCCTCGGCAACAGTAATGCCGCCTTCTGTCCTCTGCCCTCCTTGTACCAGCCGTGACGGCGGCAGAGACAATGGGCTCAGTGAGGGATTGATACGCGCACACACACTTCACAGATACGTGCGTGTGTATATCAAACCTTGACTGGGCAATCCAAACTAAAGGGACAAATATTTGCCGAGTGCACAAATATTTGAAATAACTGGTGATCATCTCTTAAATGATACTTCATTGTCCAACACCACAAGCCGCCCCAAAAAAGAAACTAAAAAAAGAAACAGGGCCTCCATGTTATCAACATATCGACATTTAATACACTTTCAAGGTGAAAGACGGCAAGAAAAACAAAAAGAGAACAAAGAAGCATATTTTGTGAAGAAATAAGACAAGCTGATTATTTACACTTTCTTGCACACTGACGACAACCACTCGGGCCAGAAGATCAGTCAACTCAAAGCACTGTGTTTTCGAGGACCGCTGGGGAAAACGCGGGTGTGCCTGATTGATGATGCGCTTTTCAGCATTTTAAACAAGTGGGAGGATGACACCGTGAAATTTTACGTTGACAGATTACCCCCTCCGCCCACCCTCTCCCCAATGGTGATTGTTTCTGCAATTTGCAAGACGACTCTTCAAATTACCAGCATGGAGGATCAGGGTAAAAAAAAAAAAAAAAAGCATTTTTCACCCCAATTTTTTTTTGTAAAGCACGCAGTCACTTCAAGGGCGATGTGGGCATCAAACATTGTCACAGCACAAGTTTGGGCGCAAGAATGCCATTGAAATCACGTTTTGCATCAGCTGATTCCCATACATGACTGAATATCCAGCAAAGGGAAAACTTTTTTTTTTTAAACCAGCAAGCCTTTCCGCCTTCATTTCCCCACTTCCAAGACCACTTTATATGACAAAAGTGTCCCGTTTCAACACATTTCTAGCACAAAACGCATACATTCATCTCATCTCAATTGTCTGTACTTGAGCGGTTGGCGAGCCTTCAGATCCCGCCCAGTGGGAAAGGGCCTTAAGAAAATTCGGCGCACTCGTAGGACGGCTAAATGCTCACGTGACTAAGCATTTATTCGCTATCCTATGAGTACGGTGAATTAGGTCTAAAAACCCGTACGCTCCTTTGTCCGACAAGTGCGTACTACAATACGATGAGTGATAATGCAAGATTCTGCCAGTTAAAATCTAGCGCCTTACTAGCAGTACTAGTTGGGCACAGTCTTCAGTCTTAGTCCTACTAAAGAGGACAAAGAGCATACATGTATTAGTAAATGTCAAAGCGCGCAGCTGTGGGTGGCGGATTGTGGCGCCACCTACAGGAGAAGCCGACAACTGGAAACACAGATAAACGTAAACCGTTTTTTGTCACTCCGCAACCCTCGCTGTCATTTTGTAAACTTGCATACAAAGTGATCACACAATGCAAACATTTTTTGGGGGCGAGGGGGGCATAGTTAACATTTCAAGTCGAAGTGCTCAGAACGAATAAATCAGATTTGCTGTCTCTCGGCAGTCGCGCGTACACGGCAGCATTTAGTGACACGTCCCTGGGATTTGTGGCACTCGAGATAGAAATAGACGAGAGGAGATGAGACGAGACCCGAGAGAGCGCCCCCCCCCGCGTTGGAGGGGGGGGGGAGACAAAGGAAAATGAAAGATCAAAGTTGTCGAAGATGTTAAAGGGAGTAGCAGGCCACAAAAACACAGCCTCGCAAATTTGAGATGCGAAGAGGGCGAGGTCGGGCTCTGAGGTCCACATTGGGCTCCCCTGCGCTTGTCCAAAGCGTGACAGTTCGTGTCCAGGCGAGGCGCGACATCATCTCGACAGTCTCGTGTAGACTCGCGATGGCCAAAAGGGAGACCGGGGCCGGTGGGGAGGGGGGTCTTATCTAGTAGTCCTCCACCCAGCCGTTCTCCTGGATAAAGGCATCGATCACTTCCTTCATGGCCAGGTTGGGGATAAGCTGGTCTTGGGTCAGGGGGCTTCGAGTGACCGGGTCAAAATGTCCCACCCGCTGAAGGGTTAAAAAGGGATGTTGAAATTGGCGCAAAAGGCCCACCTTAGGATTCGATTCAACATGGCGCAACCTCAGTTCAATGAGTTTCTCATCGTCATTTGACAAAATGAATTTACTGTACTTACCGTCAATTTATTGGATTTACTGATTGGGGCATTACTCGGTTCAAGCTACATTCAGACCGATTCATTTGCTTGCGTACCGATGCACTCACAATAAATCTCAAAATAAATAAAAACGGATACTAAGCAATGGCTTGGGACAAAAGTTGCGGCACTCATAAAATCACTCAAAAGCAAGCAATCACTGACAGAACACAACTTTAAAAAGCTATTTCCATCACGTGACCGGGTTTCTTTGACATTTGCTTCGCAACGGAATGAATTTGGTACCTGTAGGTGCTCCTCGATGTCTTTGCGGTCGTAGGTGATCCCGCTTGGTGTGATGCACGGCTCCCTCATCAGCTCAAAACTGATCTTGCCGCACAGATAGTCTGGAATCTCCCGTTTCTGGTGGGACGGGGCATTAACACGGACAGTGCATGAGGCTCACTCCTTTGACTCTTCAAAGATGTCGACGACTGGGGGGGAGATACTGACTATGTTCAAAAAAATGCTCGTCGTGACTGCACGCATGGAACTGGTCTAATTCTTAATTAGCATCAACACAGAGTAAACGTGCGCTCGGTCATCATTGCGATGCGGACGATACTCACTTTTCTCTTCTCGTCCACTTGAGAGAAGAGTTCATCCATGTCCATTAAGTACTTGTCCTGATTGGGTCACATGAGGAAGCACTCATGAAAATGTAACCACAAGAGACCAAACCGCGGTCGACAATCTGTATGAACGTACGTGTTTGGATGCAATCTTGGTCACGTCACCGCTAATGCGATCGTCGTCCTGCTTTTCTTTGTAGTCTTCAAGTTGTCTGCAGTGCAACGTGACAGTTACACGAGTCATCTTTTTATAGAGAGCGAGAAAAACAAAACGGCTAACTGGCCGCCCTCACCGCTCCTTCTCTGCGAGGATGAGTTTGCTCAGGTAGGCGTGCAGTTCGTTCTCCTGGTTGATGCGCTTCTCTTCGATGCTGTTCCAACGCTTTTTCTTGGCGATGCGCAAGGCGCCGGGGATGTCGTCGCCGAAATTCAGCCGCTGTTCTTTCGCCAGGTTGTACGCTGCAGAAAACAAAATGTTGCAGCACGTTTTAGACTCTGACGGGGGAGGTTTTCAGGACCTATATGATCGCGTTTGGTCTGACCTTTCTGGAGGTTCCCGATGGCTTCGTCGTAGTTCTCCAGCTCGAGGTGACACTGGCCCAGAAAGAAGTGGGCCTTGACTGACTGGGTGTCCAGCTCCAGCGCGTGCTTACAGTCAGCCAGAGCCTTGTCATGTTGCTGCAGCTTCACATGGCAGAGGGCCCGGTTGGTGTAGTACACTGCCACGGAGGGGTTACGGTTCTGGAAGGCGGGACATCACACCACCGTCGCACGCAGACATTGGTAAAAAGTAAAAAGCAATCTTTGATGTGATTTTGTACATAAGAGAAATACTTCTTGCCTTCTACATACTACAGGTCGGTGTCATTGGATAGGATGACAAGACAATCGCTGATGTGGACTCTTTTGCATGTTTGGTGCAAACACAACATCACACATCCATTCAAAATGATCCTTGAATAGGGTTGCTCTATGACAGTAGCGAGAGGTCAAAAGAGTCCAAAGGTATTTTACTCACGATGGCCTTGCTGTAGCATGTCGCAGCCTCCTGATACTTGCGGCAAAGGAACAGGCGGTTCCCCTGCTCCTTCAGCTCCTGCGCGGTGGAACTCTTCTCCGGGCTGCCGGCCATCTTCTCCACCGGCTCCGCCTCGCCCTGCTTCCCAATCCTGTTCCCCGTCTCTCCGGCTGGCTCAACCGACAGGCTCAAGAAAGCCCGGTCCCCGCCTGGATCTCCAACACTGTCAACCCAAAAGACGGCATGCGAGTTAGTTCGCAATGCAACTGCAATGCGCGCTTCTTTTTTTTCCACACACAAGCAATGAAGCGGATTTTCTCGATATTTCGCTGACTGGCAGATAGAAAAGACCGCGACCGCTGAGTTTAACTCTTCGCGAGACGTCGGAGAGAGAGAGAGAGAGAGAGAGCAAACAGAACACTAAAGCGCCATTAGAACACAAGTGCCATTTAAACCTCACGCACGATGCAATCGGAGACGTTGCCACTTGCGTCCGTTTATCAAAGCGTTGACTTTGCGCTGAGTAATTGACGCTTGCTAGTTAGCCACCTAGCACACTGATGTACGCGATCGTGACAACTCACTAGGTGACGCGTAACAGATCAATTATTGCTTTTAACACCGCGAACCAAGAGCTGTTAATGACACCAAAGTCTAATAAAGTTAGGAGTATAAAATATCAGCGGACCGTTATAAAGCCTTTTAGCATTTGGCTAACAACAACGCTAAATTAGCTCGAGCGCTAGGTGATTTTTTGGATTTGTTTGACATGTCATGCCAACGGCAACAGTCGTTGGTTTGCTCGTTTTGCATAGCTCAAAATGCCCACCTTTCGAGAGATGCCTCACATTCAAAGTGGTTTTAGAAATATTGGTTTTATAACGTTGCTCGTTTCGATTTCTCCCGTGAGCTATCAAGGCAGGTTGTTGTTATGCTGACGTCACACATCGCGTTACGTCAACGGAAGCCGCGAAGGGCACTTTCTGATTCTATTCTTGATTGAAATAAATTAGACGGTTCCCATTCTCATTATACAACTCAGTCTTTGGTGTGTTCATGTTTGAATAAAGGAACGAACAACATTTAGCGTGACAAGAAAAAAACACACTTTTCAGTACGTGCAGTATAAAGTATCACCAGAAGAGGACGTTCTAAACTAATTATATGAAGACAGTTTGGCTTCAGAATTGGAAGATGAATGAATGATCTTATTTGTGAGGTCGCTTACAAAAATACTTGACACATGTAGGTTTGTCTCTCGAGAAATGGAGCGAGAGGGAGAGAATATGCATGTTAGGTTCACTGAAAAAAATGTCCGTAAGTGTCCGAGGTGTACCTGTGAGGCAGATCTCAAACACTAGTCCATTGTGGTAGCTTAGTCAATGATTCCATTGATATGCACGGCCTCTTCCTGTGAAAAAATCATTCCTGTACAATGACAGTAAAGTAGAATCAAGTTTCACAAGATCCTCTGTAACAATTTAAATGTTTTTCTTCAGGAGGATCCCACCCACTGAGAAAATGCATCCCACAGAGATAAATCCATGGATGACCCCCTGTGCCCTCTTTAGGCCTTTAGAATACAAAGAACATTCCGATTTCGCCTTGGGTGAATTAGCCAGCTCGTGATGGTCACTTTCATCCCAGGTTGTGAAACCTCTGCTAAGGCTTGCATGAAGATTAGTGCACATCCCTAAAGCAAACACACGGATAAATAAATGAGTGTAGGAAAGGGTGCACGGGGGTGGGAATCACCATTGCTGCCTGTGTCCCCCCCAGCTGTGTTTACCCATCTACACCAGTCCGATCCCACAGAACAGACACCTTAGCACAGGGATGCTAAATGTTTGACTACAAGGTCATCACAATTCTCAGACTGTAGCATTGAGCAGGAATTTTTAAAAAATGTACATCTGATTGAGAAAAAAGGCAATAACCAAACACGTTGCATGATGGTTTGCGTGACGTTATATACCTGCAAAGCAATCCTGCATAGATTAACAAGACTGATTGGAGGGATTAGCATTTTCTTGGCACAGGATGAGGAGCGATATAGAAACAAAGTCTCATGCATGCAGTTTCAAGTGTTTACATTTGAACTGGCCGTTATTGTGTCTCGCGTCCCAACCGCCGTCGCCCCTCCGCTCCATTCAAAGGCCCTGCCCGCCGCCGCACCAGCTGGCAGAGCTTCCCGTCACCTCGGCGACGAGATGAGGAAGTTGCCCGGCTCCTCTGGCACAGCTGAAAGACAAACACTTCCTGATTGATTCTCTCCTATCCGAGCCGTAGTCGCTTTCCCGTTTGGTACTGGCACCCAGTGAGCGGCCGGCAAGCCAAAAAGGGTGAACACACTCTTCTTAGCATTATTGGGGTGCGGGGGAAGCTCAGGTTCAAATGGGCAAAACAAAAGCAGCATTCATCCATATGGCCCTGGCTCTTTGTTGGGTTGAGTTTGTTCACTTTGACAGAGGAAAAGGCTCATCGACTCTTTGCAAAAAGTGCTTGAATGCAGGATGAACACCACCATAAAATAATGATGTAAGACGAGGAAATAGCTAGTTGTTGCGTGCATGGTTATACACGGGCCGCACTTTGTCATCTGTTTACCTGTGGGATAAAGTGTCCCGAATATGCAAATGTTCAACACCTGCTCACAAAGTTTGCAACCGCCCTTGACTTGGAGGGAGAGGACATTTGCATACTAGCCACGTTATGTTCTTTCATGTTCATTTTTGTCTGATATAGGTCTTTTTTTTTTAACTGCAGAACCAACATCCGCAATCATCTCAGTGATATAGAGAAATGGTTCTCACATTTATGACATCAAGTACCCCCTCAAACAAACATTCTTATGCCTCCAAGCAGCACCAGTATGACCAACATTACAATAAAATAGCACAGTAGGCCTAAGTGTTCATTAAACATATTGCAAACATGACACCGGATGGCTTTCAGCCCCCCGGCCCCAGTACAAAGAGAGCGGGTTCTATTTGTGTTCAGCTAGGTTTACTCGTGTGAAACTACTCGTAATGTTTCGGCATGCCCCGTGTGAGTTGTTTGACTTGCAGGAGGTGGCAGAGTGGACAGGAAGTCAAACAAGGATTGATGTGACGAGAGACTAAAAGCTGCAGATGTTGTGTTTGCTCCCCACACGCGTCATCTCTGGCCCGCTTGGCTCATTCTAAGTCATTCGTGTCAAGCGCCTTGATTCCTCTGAGGGGGTTAATTCGGTGTGAGGGCCATGATTTGAAACCCCAACGGCAAACCATAACCAGCAGGATTTAAAGTGCAGAGAGGGCAGAATGCAACTTACTTTCGCCGAAAGTCGAGCACCGAGGGGAATATCCCGAAGCTTGAGATCACCAGAGTCAAAAGTTCATCTTCACACCTCTGCGAGCCTGATTATACTTTCTGATTTAAAAAAAAAAGCACAAAAATGGAGGAGTTGCAAAAGTCACAGCTCCCTCTTACAGGGTGATCACATCTCCTTTTCCTGCAAGTCGACTGACTCACGGGCATGAAAAACCTGTAAGACACAAACAATGACTTCCATTTAAAAAGCAATGTTTGTTTTGAGAAAAAAAAAACGCCTTTGTTTGGACAAAAATCCTTCACCCCTCCCCCCTCGGGGGTCAACACACACACACACACACACACACACACACACACACACACACACACACACACACACACACACACCACCTTCCTAAAACATACCCCCACACAGTGTGGATTGATGTGTGTCGGCTGGGGGGCCTGGATGGCGGCTGCTGTTGTGGTTGGGGTGGAAGGCAGTGGATAGGGGGGGGGGGACTGGGGGGTGGAGGCGCATCCACAATGGTGGAGCACTTTTGGAGGGAAATCAAACCTGTGTCTGACTTCTACTGAGGAGGGCGAAGTCATCATTGCATCCCCCACTCAGCACATTAAAAAAAAAAAAAGTGGGGGGCATTTTAAGTTGAAATAGATATATGGATTAGGCATCATGATCAATTCAGTGGACATCTACTAAAGCCAGCGAGGGGACATTGTTTTGGTTACATCTTGTTCTTAATTGCGGGCTCCAAAGACAAAAGACTTTTCTGATCATGCAAATGAGGTTTGTTTTTGTAGGCTCAGCATCTTATTAAGTCAACCCCCCCACCCCCCAAAAAAAGTGCCGCCCACTTTTTCAATCATCCAGATTCCCTTTTTGGTCAATCAATGAGGAATCTTTCGGGGCAGCAAACGCAACCAACAAGGGGCACCAACAAGTTGCGTTGCCCCCTCCATTGGACCACCACGCTGTGGCCCCTCCCCTCCCCCCATAACTCCCTGAATGTCCCCTCGGGTCATGCTCTCTGGGTCAGCAATCCCCCCGCTAGCCTAAGACATACATAATGAGCTTGGGGCTGATTGTGTGTGTGATGTGAGCATGCCGAGACAGGACATGTAGCCAAGTCTAACTTGATATGTTTGACGTATTGTGTGGTATGCTTTGGATCATGACGCCTTTCTTTGCGTAGAAAATAAGATTGACAGACCGAACGGGAAAGCGACGGACGGACGGACAGAGAAAGGGACCGTGGTCAGGCGTAGGCGAATTTTCCAATTGGGTGTCCATCGGAAGTCAACTAAAAGCCAATCGCCCCCCCCTCAATCTGTCTTGTGCAAAGTCATCAAAATGTCATCGTCTGCCTCAAACAATCGCTCTTTTTGTTGTGGCGCAAACTCGCTGAATGCGGCTCGTCATCATCCTGGAAGTGTGTTGTCGGCAGATTCCAAATTGGACGGTAATCACATCAGCGCGAGGGCTTTGACTAATGACAAGCGCTCAAACCCTCCGTTCTTCCAACTAAGGCTACGTTGCTTTTTCTCCACAACTGTCAATAAAACGAGGAGCAACACAATCCAAATTTAGGGACGCATTCTCTCTCCAAAAATCCAAAATGTGTTATGTCATGTGTAAAGTATGTCGTCGGCGGGGACGTCCCGTCCCGTCTCCCATCTTTGTTTTCCTACGCCTGCCGTCCAAATTTCCATCACAAACCTCTCACCCCGAGTGACCCTTTGCTTTCTGTCAGTGAAGAGGGCCTGATTAGCCTGCGTGCATGTGCAAAGATAGGCCTAAAAATCCTCCAGGTTGAAATATGCATGTGTGTGTGTGTGTGTGTGTGTGTGTGTGTGTGTGTGTGTGTGTGTGTGTATAGAGAAGAAGTAAAGGCAAGTGCACGCACTGATCCATACGTCTGTGCGCATGCATGAATGGGGCAGCCAAATTTGGGACAATCCTCCAGGCTCTAATTATTCAGCTCTTTCTTGCATCCGCTTTACGGTCATGGCTTCTCACCACAGTTGAGTGCTGAAAGAAAGTGAGCGCCTTTCTTTTTTTTGGGGTGGGGGGTTAAGGCCCAGCCAGACTGTGGCCCGACTTCTTGAAAGTCGTTCATTTGTTACTCTCATGGAGGAAATGCAGACGCGGTAACATATGAGACCCATGCCAAAGTTTGCATTCCTAATCTCTCAAAAACACGCTTTTTGTCAAGTCGAACAGTGAAGACGCCCCGGACCCCATCTAGTGTTATTCATACACACCTGTTGAACGCTTTCCAATCCACCTGCTTGCATGAGAATGATGCCGCCTAACATCAACGCACCCCGGAGGGACGAGTGAACTGATACCCCTGAAGAAAGAGGTGTGTGCGGCGGACAGGTGGGGTAGGGTGGGTGGGGGGTTGGGGGTTTAGTCACTGATGGAGCCAGGGAGTCACCCAATTTTGGCTGCGCCTTCCAGCGTTCCCCCCCCAGTTTCTCTTAACAAAAGGGCCCTTTAATGGCAGCACAAAAAAAAGAAGACAGGTTACAACGATGAGCCAGGGGGTGAGTTTTTTGTTTTGTTTTGAGGCATAGGTGGTAAGACTACTGAGGAGGGGTGGGGGTGAGGGGGGTCTTGGGGATGAGGTTCAGGTTGACAAAGTAGACTGAATAGCGGTGAAAGATAGAAAGGAGGCTTCACATACCTGTTTGGTGTGCAATTTTGCTCACTCACAGTCAATGTCCATTCAAACCTGTGAATTTAAAAAAAAAATCATCATTAAAGCTTAATCATGCTTCCGCAATGACCGTAAAAATTCTCCCAACTTTTTGCGTTTTCCCCAAACTCGAACGCCGGCTTTCCATCTTGGGTTACAAACTTCACAAGTGCCGGAGTCGTCTAATTTTATGACATCTCGGAGATGAAATTCAATCCGCGGGGACGGCGGCCGGCGTAATGCCGAGCGCCGTCCGCATTCGCCACGGGGGCGGGGGAGCGGAGATTGAGCAGCTGTGGAGCGCTTGATCAATTTTTGCCGCGTGAAATGTGACCTGACCGTTTGTCATGTGAGAGGGGCGAGCCGGTGCATGCGAAGGCAGTCAAAGGTTTGTAATGAGGGGCCGTCGGGAATATAATTCAGTAGTATTAATTTCTGTAGTGTGTGAGAGATATATTTTCGGCCGAGTGCATGTGTGAGATGCAATTCTGAATTGTGACCCTATTGGCTCAGCGTAGGTCAACGCATTGGCATGTGTCCATTGTCTGTGCAAGCCACTTGTTGAAGGGTCGGGTGGTGGTGGTGGTGTGGGTGCGTGGGGGGGCCCTTAAAGTTTGGTTCCAAGTCTGTTTGTGCATGTGTGCAGGAAGGCTAATTACATTGTGCACAACCCGGGATGACCTTCGCTGACCATACTCGATTGCGAGGAGAACGAGGAGGAGGAAGGGGGCTGGGGGATGAAGAATAGTCCTGCAACAAAAGGAGGAAAAAACGGAGCATGCATTCTTTGGGGGGCTTTTGCAGTTTGTTGCACTTTACGAGGGTGAGATGGGATGGGGGGGGGGGATATTTTCTTGCTTGTGGTTACTTTGCCTCGGAAACCGTTTTGAAACCGACTTGACTTCACAAGGTGTGCTATTATTGGGCCAAGTGGGAAAATTGCTGAATTGATCAAGGAATGATCAACTGATCGCTTGAAATAATCGTGTGGCAAAGGGGCCCAATTGGAGGAACCATTTTTGCCCGCCACAACGATGCATCTGGCCCCGAGCGCCCCCTCAAAAAATTCCAACCCCTTTTGTCGTCTCCTCCATTGTGTTCCGACAACGCCTATTCAAATGTGGACGTTGGTGGGCAACGCCAACATCTGTCTTCCTTGTGGACATATGCAAAAAAAACACTCGGACGAGCCATTGTCGAGCTTTTGGAGGGACTTGCGTCTTCATTTCAGTTTCCCTCCAAATCGATCCGGCCAATTAGAAGCGGCAGTGGTGGTGGGGAGGGGAGGGTCGCCCCGAAAAAGCTAAAGACAGCGGTGAACCTCTGTCTGACCCCCTCAACCCCCCCCCCCCCCACACACACCCAGCCGGGCTCAAACAAGTACGAGAGCGTCTTAAAAGTTGATCGAAACCAGCGTGCACCGCGTGCCTCTTTCAACCTGGCAGCAATTAACTTCTTTGAAACCTCACCAGAAACTTCCTGCGCAGTTGTTTGCACGTTTTCTTTTTTTCTTCAGTTATTCCCAATCTGACTGTGAAAAAAAAAATGTGGACTGCGCGACGGCGACGTTGTGTGAAGAACCACTTAAAAGACTCGGCCCTGTTTACTTTTCAGCTAAACTGCTCCCGCGTGTGCTTTGCATGCAGAGGAATGTCGGCATCAAACGAAAAAAAGCTCGCGTCTCGCCCACACACACGACAGTACACCATATCCTTATTTGTTTTGCTTTGTTTGTACAGTCGTAAATATTCCATACCCAGGATGACCTAAGATGAATTTTATTTGGTAAATGTTTGCTGGTAAGTGATTCGAAAAGATCCGAAAAACGTCACGTTAAAATCTACTCCAGAGTCTCGTTTTTCATTTGGTGGAATCTCTGTGGAAACAAAAACACAAACGCAATATTCTGTGAGCCTCAAAAGATCAGCCTCGATCTTTTTGTCTCAAGAAATTCTCCATTTTGGACACCTGCAGTCTGCCTCGTCCCATCATTCTGCAAATGGACTGTTCCGGGGGGCACGCAGCTGTGACCTCTGAACCCCCAGACGCTATAATTAAGTTATATATAGAGCTGACGGATGCATAAAAGTGGCAAAAAAAAAAAGTCAGAGGGTAGAGCAGCGAAGGGCCATGACAGGTCATCCCCAAGTGAGAAAAGTGGTTTTGAGTGTAGGAAAAAGGATGAGGAAAGTCAATGTCAGTGTACAATCGAGACATTTTAGATTTTTAGGTGCATTTGTTTTTGTTGTTTTCAAATATACCACAATGATTTCAAAACATATCGCGGGGGGGTGGGATCCCCAATGGAAAAGATCAAAATGCACATGCGAGTATTGTGACAGTGCAGCTAAGTGATCTATTACATGTTTGGAAAAGCATTAGGGAGCGTTCTCATGGCGTCTCTGCGCGTTTCCAGCTGCGTTTGCCATCCAGCCTTTCTGTTTATCTGCTGTCTTGTATTCACTTCCCCCGCTGGGCTTGATGCTAAAGCCCCCCCACCCCCTGCAACACACACACAACTTGAGACGAGAGGGTGAAAGAAAAAAAATAAAGAAAAGATATTTACTGTCAAACAAACAAACGCGCATCAGGATCCTGAGAAAGCGCAATGAGAAAGTAGGTGTCATTTTTCACATGCGAGTCTCACGGTGGGGGGGTCTTGGGGAGTAAATATCAGCAAAAACAAGAGGTGGTAGTAAATCATAAGTCTTCATCTTTGACTTTCAAGCAAATCCCTCTGCGAGGTTCATTGGCTTTCCCATGACCAAAGCAAGCAGGCAAAAAAAAAAAAAAGACGCGAAACAGGCAGTCAAGGTTTGCCACCAATGTGCAGGAATGCTGATTATCGGTGCGCCGCGACAAGATCTCATTACCAGCAGATAGATAGATGACTCACTGCTGGAAAACAAACACTAGCCATGCCAGATCAGATGGATTAGCGCCGAGGTGCCATGGGAAGCTCGCCAACAGTCATGGGAAACGGAGAGGCCGTCCTCGCGTTTGTATTGAACACCTTCAAAGGACGCAACCTGTGTGCACGGAAATCTTGCACAAGAATCCACTTGAATTGATAGAATTATATACATACACATGTAAACAATTCATTTTCTTACATGGGAACTTATGGGGCCTGATTTCAGGACAGCGGGGGCCTGTATGTGTCCTGCGGGCCACGCTTTTCCCACCGATGCTCTTTCAAGAGCCAAACTTCCCACCATGATTCTTTGGGAATGTTTCAGCGAGAAGACGCGCTAAGGGAAAGTTAACACACATGTCGAGGTCCAATAAACACTGTTGACACCACACTGTTACGACATCCTCCGCATGTTTGCGCTCACACACACATACACACACACACACACACACACACACGCTGGAATCCAAAACACTGTGCAAATACACAAACGTCTCACACTTGAACGCCAACTCTCGTACGCGTACAGCGGACGCTGTTTGAAGACGTTGCCTTTGGCGGCCAGGTGAGATTGAAAGCTGCACAAGTCGACCGTGGCGGGAATCTGCTAGTGTTGCAGTCTGTGTGTGTGTGTGTGTGTGTGTGTGTGTGTGTGTGTCACAGAGCGCAGTCAAAGGCAGCATTGTTCTAGGACACCGAGTAGAAAAGACACCGAAACTAACCTTTCATTTGATTCGACACTGTAGCCAGCAGAATCTATTATTATTATTATTGTTGTTGTCATTAATGGTCAAATTAAATTATGACTTTAAGATGAATGACTTTCATTCATTTTCTATATGTTATTTTTTTGTCTTCTACAAGTGGGACTTTTTTAATGATAAAAATGCATTGAGTTAACTCTTATCACAAATGTAGTTCATCACCGAGTTTTGACACCAATGGATTTATTTTTTCCAGCCCCGCGTCTGTGCTCTGTTTTGAAACGGCCCGCAGGAAACACAAAGCTCCGTCCCGCCGGAGACAAAAAAGCAGCTGGATTTCTGCACGTGCCTTTGTACCCAGCTCGACGGGCCTTGTCATAACTCCAACCCTCGGGCTTTTGAGTTTCATCACGCACTTTGATGCCCAAATGTCAGTCACTCAGCGAGATGGATGCACAAAAGAACATTTCATTTGTTTCTAAATACCTCGGCATGAAGGCAAAGGCGGAGCAGGGAAGAAGGTCACATGGATCAGAGGATGACCAATCGCCAACGCTGTTGCACTTATCTGAAAATGAGATTAGCGTTATTGAACTGGGAGCGGGGCTTTTCTTTGCTTTATTGGATTTTCAAATCAGAGCGTAAAATAACAAACAGAAAGCGTCATAAAGGGTGGGGGCATACCTTGACACAGGTGATCAATAAGTCCCTGTTTGTCGGTGTAACATGTGAAAAGCTATTTTGTGTCAACTGGAAATGTGTGCAAAAACGCAACTGTCAGCACATTGATTTGCATGAACTCAACAACGGATGATGACTTGAATTCTAAGTAATACAACTGCACTACGCATCACTTAATGGCTGCTTGCTTAAAAAAATCAAATGTGGCCCTCGGGAACAAAAAAATGTGCCCATTCCTGCTTTGTGTACGCCCTCCTTTCAAAAATACAAGCTCTTGAATAGCATAACGCCGATGATTAAAATAAGTGGCATCGGTTGCATTAACTGAGAATAAAACAGAAAAAAAAAAGCTAAACATTTACATAGAATTGGGGGGGGGGAGGAAGACTAGACAGACTGCTCACATTGTCTCACTTGGCTGTATATGCACTGTGGGGGCCAAGACAATGGAGAATTGTAACATACTTGTGCACTGTCACTCTTTCTTCAGGTCACCCCCACCCCTAGTCCCTAGTCCCAAATCCCACCACCTCCAAACTCCACCCGCCCCCCTCCCACTTGTGAGAGTGGTTTAAAGTTTCCTGCCTCGGCCTCTGATTGGTGGCTCCAAGTTTCTTTAGGGGGAATAAACTTTGGAGCTTGACTCAGTGTGGAGCAGACAGACAGGCGGTCGGGGTCAGGCAGTCAGGAGACACATTCTCTTATCTGAGGAGGATGCAACACTATGGCTGCAAAGTCAGAGAAGACTAGATTGGGTTTATAAAGGATATCATATTTGGATTATTTTATCTTTTTAAATTTAAAAAAAAAGTTTGCATCACTTATATTTGAAGATGCATCTTTTGGGGATTTACACCATTTGGATGTTATTCTCTGCAGCCCTGTGCAACTATTCCGAGGATCAGTGCAGTTGGAGAGGCAGGCAAGTATTTCATACGACAGTTTAGTATTGACATTTTTTTGTAAAATATTTTGAATCGCATCGGGGCTACGGGTGGTCGGTTCAGAGGCGCACAGGTTGCAGGACGGCGCTCGTCTGCCCACATGTTGAGACGTGTCGGCCATTAGGAGCAATCTAAATGTTTTCAAGTCCTCGTGTGGTGGAGGGGCTTGACGACAGGGTGCCTGTGGGGGTCCAGACACACAGAAGACTGAGGGGATTAATTGTGAACACGCACGATGCATGCACTGCACGACTAGGAATTACATTCCCACTGTTATAGTTTGGGAAAAGGGGACTGTTCATGTATGTTGAGAGCAAGGCTGTGCTTCACAAATTTGCCAACAGGTGGCGCTTTCCCTCGGTCGTTTTTCATTAAGATTCCTGTAAATGTCAACACATGTGGTGACTTAATATGGTGTTGCAATTTGACACCTCACAGTTATTCCACCAGCATATTTTGGTATATACAAACATTAACCTTCTCAAACTTCTGTTTTGTAGTTCTGGGTTTGAATCTAAGCTCCAAACTTCCTGTGTGGAGTTTAGACATTCTCCCATGCTTGCAAAAGTTTAGCTTCATTGAAGACTCTAAATTGTTCGTAGCTGTAAATGTGTCCTCGTTGTGTCCTGAGATAAACTGGCGACCAATCCAGGGGGGTACTCTGTCTCTCATCCAAAGACAGCTGGGAGAGATTCAAGCTCATGACGATAAGCAGTATCGATCAAATAATTCTCTCATTTCTTCCTTGCAGTGGTTTGTCCCAGCAGCAAGGCAGCGTGGAGCAGATCTCCCTCCACTGCTCTGAGGGCACCCTAGACTGGCTGTACCCCAAAGGAGCCCTTCGTCTAACCCTCTCGCCCCGCCTGCCCTCTGTGGCTGTGGGCCCCGGGGGCGGCGGCGGCAGCTCGGGCCTCATCACGGCCTGCGTCAAGCCCTCGGAGCAATTCCACGGCGCCCAGCTCTACCTGGAGAGGGACGGCGTGCTGGAGCTGCTGGTAGGGGACCGGCCCGAGTCGTCCCCCCCGCCCAGGGTGCGCTGCTTCAGCCGCCAGCCGGGGGAGAAGGTGGCTCTCTTCATGCAGGCCACACCTCACCAAGACATCAGCCGGCGCATTGCATCCTTCCGATATGAGCTGAGGGGCGACTGGACTACTGCGCGTTTGTCACTTGACTCCAACCAGATCAGTACTGTTGGTGAGTTGATCAAGTGGAGGCCAAAGCTGCCTTTGGAATCATTCAAGCATTCTCTTCTCCTAAATCTAACTGCACAAAAAAGGCAGAACATTTCACTTAAATTAGGCTTATATAAGGCACTGATCTCTTTTTAGGAAAGTTGCTGTTCCTTGTGCGTAGAGCAAATTGCAACAATTTTGAAACGGATTAATGGCATTTCCATTCATTCCAGTGGCAAGGGATGATTTGCGATACAAGGGTGTGCATTGTTGCACCCCGTGTGTCACTGCTTTAGCTCAAATTCCTGCATTGTGATTGGGAAATGCATGAGTCCAATTCCACAGTGATGATAGAATACATCCCCAAACCTTCATATAGGCCCTGATAGAGGAGGCCTCAGTGGGCTGATTGGATTTGCCATGAGGAAGTGGCAAAACTTTCCCAAGAGTAGAGGCATGTTGCTTTGGAGTAGGAGAAGTGGGGAGTAGGCAGTGAGGAGGGGAAATGGGACGTAGGGTTGGGGGGCTACAAAGCTCACTATGTGGGTCTTTCTCCAGAGTCCACGGCTCTTTGAATGCGTGCCGCTGAAACATTCTGGGATTACTGCCGTCTCCTAGGCAACAGAGGCCTCTCCCCAGCTGAGATGCTCCACTCTTTTGTTGCGCTGCCTCGCTGTGGGTAGACTTGTCTGTAGCCAGAGACCGACAGCCACCCCCTACTGCCCCCCTCAGTCGTTCACATTAAGTTTGCTTTAGGACTGGAGAGGAAGGAATCTCATTTATCAAGAGGGGTTTCACTGTGGAGAATGTGCAGGGCGGGATAGGGGCCTCCAGTCAACCTCAAGCAACTATTAAAATGTGTAACCCCGCCTCCCCCTCCCAAAACAGTTCAATTCCCTGGTTCCCTGGAGATAAATGATAATGTATGTTTGGGAACTTTGACATTTTGAGGTGCTTGCCTTTGAATTTTTTGGTCTTGTAAATTAAGTCAGATGAACTTTAAAAAGTCATTAAGGCCTAATGTAAGATCATTTTGTATGGTACTCCCAATTTACATGAATTAAAATTGGAGTCTTTTCTTCCCCTATTTAAAGTAGAAGCGGTCAGGTTTATGTTTTTTTTTTCTTTTTAAATGACCATCATTGCGGTACTCAAACATATCTTCGAAGTCTCGCTCCGCTCCCTCTCTTATTGTGGCCCCCAGAGGCTTTGTGGAGGTGTGACTGCAGACACCCAGGAAGGTTTTAGGGTGGGGAGACGGGGAGGGGGAGATTTTAGCCTGTAAATGGTGTGCAGCCCAGAGAAGTGTGCACCTTGAAAGCCTCAACTGTAAAAGTAGCAGCTGTCTGTTAGTGGTTGGTCCTTCAGCCCTTTGTGGTGCACATTCCTGAGCATGTGAGCTTTTCTTCTTGATTTCTTATTAGCATGCACTGTATGTGTTTTATTATTTTTTTTTCCGGAAGATTGATGCAAGCTCGCTAACTGATTCTCCCTCTGTTTCCTTCTCAGAAGCGTGCAGACCTTGCAACGACACGGAGATCCTAATGGCCGTGTGTACCAGCGACTTTGGTAAGTTGCGCAGCCTCACATGAGGAGAATTTTGGCCCAGAATGTTAAAAGATCTCGCAAAGCAGGAAAGCTATTTCGAATCCACTCTTATTAGAAAGTGCGAAGGGCAAAAGTGGAAACAGACCCGTTTCCCCCACGACATACACAGAAGCACTTACCGAAGCCACTGAAATGCGTTAATCCTGACTCTTGAGGGAAGCACTAATCCATTGGCTGAGATTAAGCTATCAGGCAACTGCGAGGAACTGCAAAAGTTGAACAGAGGCAGCAATTTTAGGTGTGGAGTCGCCCAATGGAGTTCACCTGCCAGGTTGTAAAAACTTAGTGTCTACTTTTGTAATGTGAGTGGGACAATCTTTGGAAGAGAAGTAGTCGGACTTTGGGACCTGACACTAATCCACTTTCTGACCTGAAAGATATAATTTATTTACAACAAAACATGTATCTTTGTTCTTTTATCTATGCCAGTGATGTAGTACAGTGACAGGCAGAAAAAAACTCTTCCACTATATGGCAGAAGGTACAATTAACCTTTACTCGGATGGGATGGAAGGAAGGGAGGAAGAAAGGAGGGAAGGCAGCAGGAAGGATGGAAAGAAAGACAAAGCGGAAGCAATGAAGTATGGCAACAAGGATGTTTGAAAAGAAGGAAAAAAAAACAATAGGAGGGAGGACAGAAAGATGGGAGGTGAGGAAACGTGGACTGCAGGAATGATGGGTGGAATGGGTCTCACCGCTACTTTTAGGGTTTACACAAAGAGGAATCCGCATCCGGAACTTGAACAAGAGAAGTCCAGACGTCTCCATTCAACTTTTGCGTATCATCACAACCTGGACGGCTGGGCAGACAAAAGAAAACGGCATTGGAGAACTTAATGACACTTTGTGCATATGTAGAAACGTAAACTACAATCCTGGGTTCAGTTGGTCTGACGGTGACAACTTTGGTCTTGTCTTCTCCACAGTGGTGCGAGGCAACATCCGGTCCGTGGAGGAGGACGAAAACCTCCGCGCCGCGGTCATCAAGGTCAGCGCCACGCGGGTCTTCCGCCAAAAGTACGCCCTCTTCACCGGCAACGGCCGCATGGCCGCTCGGGGGGACATCCGCACCCTTCTGCAGTGCGGCGTCAAACCAGGGCCCGGCAGCTTCCTCTTCACCGGTCGGGTCCACTTCGGCGAGGCCTGGCTGGGCTGCGCCCCTCGTTATAAAGACTTCCTGCAGGCTTACACGGCGGCCAAAGCGGCCCAGCAGATCCCATGTGAACTTCCCGTGGACTGAGCTTGAAACTTTTGTCGCTGCTTGTCTATGATACGGAACCGAGGCGGAGGGGAACGCCGGGTCGACCCGCTTCGAGTCGTGGGGGAAACCATTGCGAGCTACTAAGGGGTGCGTGAAAAATGGGAATTTTCCCCCAAACACCTTTTCAGTGCAATAACAGCTTGCCGAGCTGTGACGGCAGCTCTTCGGCTGCCAGAATTGAAGCATTTAGATTGACATGGCAACACAAGAGGGGGGAAATTTGATTGGACAAAAAAAAAAAAAAAAATCTGTGAGCGAAAAGCCACAAAATGAAAAGCATAGTTAATAAATAAATACAAATAGGAAAACGTAGGCTCCTAATGGGAGTCACTGAAACTCAGGGAATGTACAGAAATGAACTCAGCAGGGACACAAAATACTTCCCAGCAGAACCAACGAGTTCTAGTTGGTGACGTGAGTGGGCGATGGAGATTATAAATCAGATGAAAATGCACTGAGTGAATGAATCGCAATGCTGCAAACACACACAAAAAATAAATAAAAAACCAAAAATAATAAAAAAGCAAAGTATATGTAGCACGGCGGTGCATTTAGAATTTAATATATGCGCATACAGATATTGTGAGCATGTACAGTAATAATAAGGCAGTCACACGGCTTGCCCTTATTCTGACAGTTTGTGTCAATCACATGCAAAAGAGGTCTGTCGAATGCAACTGGCGACAACATGTTTTCAAATCGAGAACGCAAGCAAGAACGGAGGGGAAAAAAAATCGTACAATGTACAAAATGCTGTTTTCTTGCACTACATCAATGACGAGATCGTACCAAATGACTTTTAAGTGCCCAAGTCTTAAGTACTGCCATTTGCTGTGTATATGTGAATATGAAAAAAAAATATGTAAATATGTGCATAAGAAATTCTAAAGAAGTATGTCAATATTGTTATGATTTTTTTATGTTCGGTGTCATTCAAATATACTGGGAAAAAAAACACTCGAGAGATGCGTGCTTGTTTTATTGCAATTACAAAACGTGATTTGATTTATGGAAAAAGCCCGTTTGAAAAGGTTCGGTTTGAGCTCAAGGCTAAACCTTTCTCACGCATAAGTCACTTGCGAAAGGCTTACAAATAGAAGGCCAACAAGATTTAGCGCGTGTGTGTGTGTGTGTTTGTGTGTGTGTGTGTGCGTGCAGAGGTTGGAATTCCGTTGTCCTCGCGCTGCCATTTTCAGGAGCCAGGAAGCAATAAATTGCCATCAAGCGAGCACCGTGGCAGGCACGTCTGAGCTGAGGTGCCACACAGTCGCTCGCTCCATCCTGACCGTATGTGTGTGAGAGCAAATGTGTTTGTGAGTGTGTGTCTGTGTGTTTTAAGTGCCAGATGAAACAGTAATGGGCGGACGGGAGGCACCAGAAATATAATTTAGCATTACCTCCGGCACACGCACTGCTGAAATGCTTTTTCACATCATACTGAAATGAAGTCAACCATCTGAAATCACGCAAGAAAGGAAAGTGAGAAGGGAGGAAATAAGGATGGTATCAAACTCGTCGACCCTGTTTGACTCATTGGAACTATTTCACCATCACATCCTCCTCAAATGTTAGATTTGGTCTTTCCCATAACGCTCTCCACAGCTGTGGGGGTGTGTCGGCTGCCGATTTGGAAAGTGTGGCTGACGCGTCAGCGTGGCGCAATCGCACTGGCAAAAAGACACTTTGGGATTACAAATCAAGCGCTGTTGCGTTAGTGGTGAAAAAAGACATCTAGGAAAGATTCAACTGTGAAGAAAGAGCTCTGACAACTTCTATCCCTTCTTTCTTGAAGTTATTTAGCAGGCCATAGCCTTGTCTAATAGGAAAAAAGTGCATTGCTTTCCAAACATTCTGGAGGGGCCCATCAATCATTCACTTTTTTCGATACTCGCGGCAAGGCTCCGTCTTGATCCCACCCATTCCCCCCTACACACATTAAAATGCCACAGAATCTTTAAACTATTATGTGATCATTCGTCTTCTCCAGAACAGAAGGAAGGCATTTAATGGCTTGTGTCCCGTTTCAGCATACGGTTGATTAATAGTGACGAAGAAACAGCTGTATCCCTGGCAACCAAACAGAACAAGTCTGGCGTGTCCGCCTCAGATCAGCAGCCGCCAGCTGAGCGCGAGCATTTCCACGACCACACTGGCATCCCGGATTCCCATTACGCCCTTCGGACAGCTGGAACTGCGGGTTGGGATTTCGGTGACGCCGCCACGCAATCATTTACATCCATCAAGCGACGGGAAACCTGACTGTGATGGATGACGCGTTTCATCCATCTAATCTTCTGCCAATGACGCTGTCAAGTTCGCCCACAACAATATTGTTAAATTGATACCTGTCTGACCGTGTCCATCCGAATGGAGGAGCATTAACGTTGCAGCGTCAACCGTCAATTATTACGGGAATCATTTCCTGACCTTTCCTGCATTCTGTAAAAATGTGACGTTATGAAATCAATGACACAAAAAAAAAAGGCGGGGGGGTTGCAGAATAACACATAACAGAATGGTGAGTGGACTTAAGTACCTACAATGCCACAATTCTTGTGCGGGTGGACTACTATTGACTCCTACGCATTAAGCGAGGCACTTATGAAAAGTGGTCGAGTTGGATGTGGTCATCTGAGGAGCAGAGTAGGCAGTCGACTCGGGTGGGTTGAGAGGTGAGGCCAGAACGGAAAACAAGTGCGAGCATGTTTGCGTGGCCGTGTTATCCCTGTGAAGTAGTGAAGGGAGAAGAGCGAGGAGGCCCCTTTTGTTCCTCAAGAGCCTGCAGATGGCTGTAATCCTTTCCAAAATACGCACTGAAAATCCATCAAGGCAAGAAAGAGTGGACTTGGTGCGCAGGAGCGTGGAGGTGGGCCACCCCCTTTCACCAGGGAGGTTCAAACAAGCGTCCTGGGGAATTTTCCCGCCAAAATAGTCGATGAAAGGAAAAGGGAGTTGAATGATGAAGGGGCAAACTCCACACAGCTGCCACGTCCTCGCTGTGTCCCTGGGCTTGACGTGAGACCGCAGGGTTAGGGTTGGGGTTGGGGGGTACGGGCACTATTTTAAAAAACAAAACTAACTGTGCACTAATAAAGCCACTTGGAGATTTGCAGTGTTTCGGTATTGAGGTAAATGAGCCAGAATTTATCTCCCAATGGCTTGACGATCATTTAGTTTCTAAACGGAAAAAAATAAATTAATTAAAATGAGAAGTAAAAATAAACACCCCCTTATAACCAGAGATGTTTCTGCGTCTATTTAAATTACCTCTGATTCACCGCAAATAAAGTTCAGCTGTTCTAGGAGCCCCCCCGCTACATTTTTGTAGTCTAAGAGCAGAGAGCTTCTGAAAGGAATTATGAACAGTTTGAAATAGCAGCAATGGAAATTGACGGTTTTAATTTACATTATAAATACAAAACAAAACATCATTAACTTGTGCTTTTTTTTGGTTGTCCTCAAATGGGCCAACTTGTTTTCTTACGTCATTGGTGTTCAAGTAAGAAAATAAAGGGAGCATACAGTCCACTGCACCTGTTTCCATTCACTGTTCCCTGACCAATTAACCGCAAGAGTTTGGCTTCAAATCGGAGAAATTTCCTGGACAGATCACTTGAGTTTCCTTTCCACGGCTTTGCAGCGTTTGTCCCCTCGAGACTTAAGTTACCTCTTCAGGAACGCACCTATTGTTTGAGCTGTCGGTGAGTAAAGAGTTAGGGAGGAACGAAACTGCCACTCACGCTCGTTTTGTTATGTTACTAGTATCTCCTTGCACGACGTCTCCCTCTCCCCTCTTGTGTTCTGCAGCTTCCAGGCAAAATGTGTCAACTGATACTGACTGGCACGGACTGCGTCATAAAAGTGCGTGAGATTGGATCAACGTGAATAAAAATGATCAGATTTTTTTTTCAATATTTTTTTAAAATGTTAAAAAAATATTTTAAAGAAAAAAAAAACATTTTTGTATTTCTTGAACAGCATTTTTTAAAAATTCCTCAGGAATCGCATTTCCATGTATTTAAGTAGGGAAAGATGATTTAAATGTTATGAGTTTTGAGCATAGTCACTGCACAATTTAAACTTGTATCTCAAGGCACCACCACACAAATGTTGTGAAGGCTGTGAATACACGGTCTCCACGTGTATTTATTAATTTTAATTGATAATTGGAATCCATTTTGCCAAAACATGAACAGATGATGTGTCCCAAACCATCCGGCCAATCTTCCAGCCATTCCCTTCGCTCAGCCGAGGCGAACATGTGCGCTGGAATTCTCCCCCAATTAAGACAGGGATTAGCCAGGTCCAGTGTGGGAACAGGCGTGAGTGTGGGAAAGCAAAAGGGGTCTCTCTCTCCTCCTTCCTTCCTTCAGCCTCATTCTCACTCGCTCTGGTCCATCCCTCCCTTGTCTGTCTTTCTCACCCTTACTGTACCTCGGCCTTGCTTTTCTCACCCTCAATTCTCCTTTTTTTTTTTTTTACCCCCAACAACTTTTCATGTGAGTCAAGCATTCGTTTTCCTTCCAAACCTCCCCTCTCATCCCCTCTTTTTTTATTTTACTTGTCATTATTTCTTTTTTTTTTCCTTTCTTCACAGCCACCCAGAATCTCTATAGCTTTCACTCCCAATTCTTCAAGGTTTGCTGAAGAGCATGCGACCCGCTTCAAACAGCCCTCCACCCCCGCCTCCCTTTTAGTGCCTCTCCAGTCCGGGTGCTGAAAGCTTGTCTGGAGAGGAGCTCGGGACTCTGCATGAATAGTCTGCCGCAAAAGTGGGGGGGCAAAAAGACAACTTGTCCGAAAAGAAGAGACAGGTGTCAGCTAAAATGCAGTTGAGGGTTAACATGGAGGAACTTTGCATCAAGTTGATACGGCGGTAACTTGACCTTGAGTTCAATTCGTCTTGTGGCCACGATTATACCTCGGTTTTTTTCCAAATCTATTTTACCCATGCAAATTATTTATTTTTTTAACAACCTATGAAGACTGAATTTACAGTTGTAGTACCACACTGTGCCACAACACGTCAGGGCAGCACTGAGATCAACGAGAAGAGCTGCAGCAAGAAGAAGATGTATAGAAGGTCCCCAACTAAACTGCAGTAATAGTTGTTGTTCTGAGTATTGCAGTATACTGATTTTGTAGGTGTGGCTGCTCCCTGTGTGTTAAAGGAGACAATTTCTGCTCATTTCCATTAGCCCGTTTATGGCATTTTGCATTATGTTGGCCTTAAATTACTGGAATTTCAGTTGTGGTTTGGGAGAGCATTTTGTTGTTTAATTAGACTATGTAACTATATCTATTTATCTAGATAACAAGCAAGTTAGCAAGCTAGCCATCAAGAGTATCACATACTGTAGCTATCCAAGTATCAAACATGAATTCATTCCACATGCTTTTACACCACTTGTTGTTTACTTGCCATTGTTACCGACTTGGTTCTCATGATATTCCCAATCCCAACCTCCCAAATTCCCACTGGCTCCATATTCTTCCTCATTATTGTCACTTTTCCTTGCCCATTCCCACTCTCCCCGGCCGTTCCTTGTATTCCAATAAATCTCTTCCCGGCGCGCTGGGGCACACAAGGCTTGTCCGTTCCAATTACGGCCTGCCCGTCCGGCCCCCGGGCTCACACACTGCAGGCCCGCGAGCCCCGTTCTCATTAAGCCCGTATCAATTAGGCATTAACCTCGTGAAACAAAGAGGCTCTTGACGAACAGCCCATGTGAGGTACTTCCTCTGCATGGCTCCCCATCCTGGGCAGGACACATTATAGGCTTTTTCCCCCCACTGGGCTGGACACAAAACAAATCTGTGCGCAAAGTGTCAACAACCAAACAGAGCAAAGAGGAACTAGAGAGTTACAGTGAGATGCTAAAAAGCGGCATAATGTTGATGAGGCTTGGCTTATAAAGCATTTAATAGATCGGTATGGGTTTATATCCTGTGGATTCCTTTTTTACATAGTAAAGAGTAGTTGGACCGGGGTAAATTTTGTGTCCAAGCACTAGTGTCGATTTCTACAATGGACACGTAGGCCAGATTAAATCAACATGGCAACACAAACGGGCTGAAATCTGATTGGATGAAAAAAATGTCCACGTACAGCAAAGGAAACAGCCCAGGCTCGGACAAACACGACAAACAGACCCTTGGGAATATGCGGATACAATTTCATGGAACAAACAATACGCAGATTCATGTATGCTTTCTGTTTCTGTCAAAACACTTGTACATAAAGTTCTGACTATTATTATAAGACAGTTTCCACGTCTTCTCCTATCTTTTTAATGACGTGTACGGAAGTTTCATTCACACCGATTACAACGCTGTGTCCGTGTTGGCACACCAGCAAAGAAGCAACCTGCTTTTTTGATTTTCCCACAAGCTCTTTGGCACTGTGACTATGTTGGCACCGGCCCAAGCTGCACCCCCACACCACTAGCCCAACCACACACACCCTTTCCCAGGGTCCTGGGAGTGTAATACATTACCAACAAAATCCCACTTCCCATTCCTCTCAAACGTTTCACACCCCCCTCCCCTGATGGGGCAGCCGTGCCCCCTCAAAAGGGGATTGGGGGTGACATGTCTGTATGACTCCCTGACAATGTTCCCATAATTCCACAGACTGGTTCAATTTAGTTCAAGATATTTATCTATATGACTGAAGCCACATTTTCCTTTAAGATGTTATGGCAGCTCCAAATTATGTCAATAAACTCAGAAGGGGGTAATTGGGGTATTTCCATCTGCAATGTGAGTAACATGGGAAAGCCTACTAGAACACCTGGAGTTAAAAAAAAACTGTACTATAATAATCCTACAGGTGAATAAAAGTATGCATGCCCTCTAAAAGCTTAAAGGGATTTTGAGAGAGTGTTTGGCCTTACACAACAAATGGGAGGCAATAATATGAAAGTTCAATTCAGGGAAAGGAAAAAAAAAATGGCTGCACTCACATCAGAGCATAGAAAGGGAAAGTGTTCACGGACGGGCGTGTACCCGTCTGGGTAACATGTAATGACATTATTGTCACCAGGGTGACCCCTCATTGTCGCTGCGCTTTCTTCTCCCCAGCTCGTGAAATTGACATAAGCTTTACAAACATTCCAGGCATTTTTTTCTCAAGGCCAGATTTCTTCTTGTTTTTTTGCCGAGCACAGTGGGGGAGAAAACACACCACCTAGTGATCACACGAATGAATGCGGAGTGGGATGCCGTTCCCATGCCATTGCGCTTGTGAGTTTACTAAGTCCAGTGTGCATTTTAAATAGAGGGGATGGGTTTTTTTTCTCATACAATCCCGACATATGTCTGTCTTTTTTTCCCAATACTTTTTCTTAAAAAAATGTGAAAAAATCATTTAAAACGTCTTTCAAAAGAAAATATCGAATCAATGTGTGACCTTCCGACCTGTCAAGATGCTTTTCGATATGCAACTGGAACACCTGTTGCTCTGGCGGTGAGAAACTTGTCCTCCTCCTCATCGATTCCCTGTACCAACAGAAAAAAAGAAGTCCACATTAGATGCAAGATTGTGCGTCTATAGCAGCCAAAGTGGTAAAACGTTTGAGCATGGAGGATTCGCAGTGCAGCTAAAGTTTCATGTACCAGCGCGGGGTCCGTTATCTCCTTCAGCTGTTTCCGCATTGACCGACCAGGATTCTTGGAATATCTGCTCCGGTTTTGGCATCCTGCGTAAGGTTCAATTTTCGTTCACAGTCGCTGACTTTGGTCACATACGCAAACACAGAAAAAGAACACTCACTCCTGATTGGTCAAACGGCTCGACGTTTTGACGGCTGCCACCTGGAAGAGAAATGTTACAACAGGTTCCAAGGCTTCAAAATAATATTTGGTTTTTAAATACAAAGGAACGTGTGCCACGCAAACATTCTCGCAGACAAAACAAGAGAAGATCAACCCATTTACTTGACCTGGTGTCTGGCCACTTGCCGCTGAGCCCCCCAGCTTTGACTTATGCTGCTCAAGTTGCTGTTGACGTTTTCCGGATTCTTCTCTTGGCTCAGTGGACTCCAGGATGAAGTGGCTTTCAGGGGGTCCAGGCTCCAGACCTTGGTCTAGTTTGGCTAAAATCTGCTGCCTCTGATCCCTACATGGTGGGTCGAGACGACAGGTGAACTAACATTACCTAGAGTAGTTATGTTTCATTACAATCTCGTTTAATGTAACAAGACTCAGGGCACCTATAGGCACATATTAGGGCGTGATGGGTCTTGGTGGTCCTCTGCAGTCTCTTTTTGTAAGCCTGAGTGGCGGTGGCGAGCTGCTCTTCGCGGGCCCTGTAGGAAGCACGGACATCCCTCAGCATGTTGTCCACAAAGGCACTCCATTTGTTTCCCTTGGATGCCATTTTGGCTCCCCCGACGCCATCAACAAATTCCTAAAGGCGCGATTAAAGCATCGGTGGTGTCAAGATATTTTGGACATCCTTCTGTGTGTTTGTGCAGCTACTCACAGTTATGTCCTTTAAATAGCACAGCAGCTTTCCACGATAGAGCTCGTGGAGCTGTTTGACTTGCAGCTGCAGCCTTGAAATCTCCTCTTTGGCCTCCTTCAGTTGACTCAGACAGCACACGCATGTCTTGGATGAAACAAAACACGACAGAAACAAGGAGTAGTCATCGGCTTTATTTTGTGACCGCGCATCCACAACAGTGTGCCACTTTATCCATGTTTTAATTTTAACATCGCATAATGACAACATGTAAAACGTCCCCCCCCCCAATTTTTGTTTTTTCTCAAGTCTTCTTGAGTATGATGGCACGAGCTTGGCACACGGATACAGTATATAAAAATGAAGCTCATTTCGGAAGGAATGCACTTCACTGTGATCTTGACAGTTCTTGCTCACCACAGTCTCCTCAGATGGTTTCCGTTGGCTGCTTTGGATTTGCTGCTCTTTTCCCATCGCCCCGCTGACGGCCAAACATCGGTTGCAACCACAAGAGAGAAGAAAACGCAAACCACATCACAAGAGGAAGTCAAGAGACCACAAATGAAAATCAAATCAAGGAGCAGATGCGCATGTGGGATGAACACCACCATCTTTCACAGACTCGTTCCGGTTTTAGAATGATAATCCAAAACATTCCTCACATCTCCTCCTCGAGTTTCCTCTGCTGCTCCTCATAGCTGCGCTTCAAGTTCCCCAGCATGTCTTTCATCTCCTCTTGATTTCCGAGGAGCTGCGGGGAGTAATAAAACCTGAATGTTCTGAATGTTGTGATTATATGCAAGTTTGATTAGTTCGACTCGGTTGAGGAATGTGGAAGAATGACTGAGAAACACATACCGTTTTTTCCATGCTTTTCTGACCCTTGTTCAAAGCTGCAAGGTCTTCCGGCTGTTAAAATGAGAATGGCCAGGTCAGTCTTTCCTCACATCTCCTGAATTCATTGAAAGCATCACAAGCAAAGGCCAACACCTCACCTTGACTCTGGTCTGCAACAAGCGGCCAACGAGGGTCCTCACTCGGTCCAGCTCCCCCTGAAGGTCCTGCGAGGTGTCCCGAGCACTCTGGTGCTGTTCGGCCAGCTGGCTGCGCAAGGCAACCTGCGCCTGGGCCAAGGCCAGCAGTTCAACACTTAGCTCCTTGCTTTTGCCCAGTTCTTTGTGATGGGCCTCAGTCAGAGGCAGGTCGTTCCGCTTGAGCGAGGACAACTCTTGGTCGCTCCCCTCGCCCGCTTTGCGGTGGGTCCCGGCTGACTGGAGCTTGCAGAGTAAATTATCTTGCTCGGTCTGTAGTTGTTTTATTTCATCTTTTTGGTTCAAGATCTAAAGATGGAGGAAGATGTAAATTGTTGGATTTGTGCTTAGCGTTTCACTGCCTACTGAATATTTTGCTTTTCTGTTCACAATAAATGTTTGAATTAATTAAATTGCATTTTTCAAAAAAGTAAAGCGTGACCTTATTTTTCAGCTCAAACATCTCTTTTTCAAAATGGGCTCTTATCTTGTTGACATGAAGCTTCTCCTCCACAAGCTCCTTTGATATCTGATTGTGAAAAAATAAAAATGTATATATATGTGTGTGTGTATATATATCTTTCTGCTTATAGAGTGTATCCATAAATAAAGTTACGCCCAAAATAATGAATACTCCCACCTTTAGCTTCTCCTCTTCGCTATGGACGAGTCTGCTGGATAGGTCTGTATTGGAGGTGGACAGATGAGTCACTTTATTCTCCAAGTAGTCTACTTTGATGGAAAGTTGCTCATTCATGTCTTGAGGCTGCAAAGAGAAAGCAACGTCAGAGTTTGCCTTTTGACACTGTTTAGTGAACTGTCTGAACTGAACATTAAGTACAGTGGGAGAATCAAATTTAGGCCGACGCGATTGTATCAAGATGTAAAATGCTGTCCTGTACTCACATGTTCCTCTCGAATTTGGTCCTTGGCTTGATTTAAACATGAGCGAGGCTCCCGTGGGTCCATATTTACAATTCCTTCAGTAAGTGCAGTGGAGTATTTGATACTCACTCTGCGTCCCTCAGGCGGAATGTTGCCATGGTTCAGTACAACACAACTCTTCACAACAAAACGACCCATTTTCTTTGTAGAAAAGATTCAAAACATTTATTTACATACATACAGCGAACAATGGACTTGATTGTATATTTTTCATGTACAATGTGAACACAAAATGATGCTTAGACAACGACAATAAAAGTCCATATCTGCACACACTGCTATAGATGAGGTGTATAAAAAAATTGACAAGTATTGTCTTTGTTTTGATATTATTAAATTGCACTGGTGAGGATATTAACAAACTGACATGGCTTCTATTGTAGACAACAGCGCCACCCAGTGACACAACGGGAAAAAATATTTCATTTGAAAAAAATCTGAGGTAATTCATGGGATTTTAGGGGACGTTCAAGTCCTCCTCCACTTCATCTTCCTCTTTATCGTGATGTTTTTGGTCCCCAGAATGCATCGTGAGACCCATGTGTTTGTGCAGGGCGTCCAAGTTGGGCTGTTTAACATAGTATCTGATATTTTGTGAAGGGACCACATTCTGAAGCTTCTCCAGCTTGCTATAGGCCTAGGAAAAACATACAGTGGAAGTTAGAACAATTGGGAATTTGTATTGAAGTGCATTTTGAGAGTTTACTAAAATAGTAACAATATTAATAGTCACAGTTTTGAAGTTGCCATGCTGACAGTGATGGTCGATCAGGAAACCAAAAACATCGCCAACCCTGACAGCGGCGTCTAACTCGGGTTCCTCCAATAAGCCTTCACAAATGCTCAGTGCCTCCTCACCATTTTCGGATTTCAACCTAGGAGAAGATCAGAGCCAAAATTAGAAACGAAAAAGAAAAACAGTGTATAGACCGCAGGTGAAATGTTTGTCAATTAGAAATGTGCTTTTTGTGTGTGTGTGTGTGTGTGCATGTTGTTTGGATGGTCGGGTTCTGTGTATATCCTTACTTGCGGGCATGTAAAATTTCTTAATGAGGGTGATTTTTCGCTGCAGCTCGGCCAGTTTGGCTTCCTGTTGTCCATCTGAGTTTTTGACTTTGGAGAGGCATTTAACCGCCTCACTCAAAGCATCCAGAGCCTTCTCATAGCTCTGATAGTCATCGATTTCCACCTTAAAAAAAAAAAAAAAGTTCTGTGTAGTTGTACATTGTTAGTCTTGGATTAGAATAGATAATGGAGCACTGTGCTACCTGTGCACGGGTTTCATAGAAGCCAGCGAGCAGGTGCGGCGCTCTCCCTTTTGTGTAAAAAGCAATGATGGTCTTCAAGATCTCTGGGTTTTTCCAATCTACAGACTGAAGGTAGTTGGCAGCCATGATGAAAAGCTCCTTCTGACGGCAAACGTTGGCAAAAAGTACAATCCTCTCTGTATCGCCTGATTTCAGCAGTGCCCTCATTGCCTGTTCGGAAAATAAAAAAACGGCCTCCGTAAAACTTGAAATTGACTTATGACGTCCACATATACGACTTTCTTCCACCTCCTCCTTATGGTATTTTATTACCTGAACCATAAAAATAAGTTGCGGAATAAATACAGTTGTAGAAGAACAATTCGGGTCCAATTATTAGTTGATGAACAGTTGAAAATCAGGCTTTTTTTGTCAGACATGTTTTCTGTGCATTTAAAATTTGTTGAAGCATTTCTTACCTTGTGCTTGTTTCCGGCCTGTGTGAATTTCTTGGAGGCCAGATGGTAGTTTCCCTGACGCACGCAGCACTCGGCTATCTTCTCCAGCAGCTCCTTGTGAGCCTCTTCAGACAAGTCTTTTGAATCCGTCGCGGTCATTTTCTCGGCAAACTCCTCCGTGATGGTCAGGTTCTCATTTACACACAGCTCCAAAGCCTGAGGGTACTGAGAACAAGAACACTGTCAAATAAAAGTCGGCGTATGAAGATGGACGTGAACAAGGACGAACGGCACCTTCTTTGCCGCGATCAGCAGCTCCACAGCCCTTTTATACTGGGAATGTTGGATGAAGAACTCAGAGCAGCGCGCCAAGAGAGCCGGGTCCGAGCTTTCGTTCAGGTCCTCGGCAACCATCTGAAGTGCTGCGAACTGCTCTGTCGCGAAGGCCACTTCTAGGGCTTTGGAGACGTAACCGGCCTACAGTCACGCACGACACGGGGGAAAATTAAATAGTAAATTGTAACCACAACGCAAGACAATAACACCTGCACGCCATTCAGGAAATATACCCAGAGTTGATACAATACGAAAATTACTCTACATTTTTCATCCTTACTCAAGCCTACAACAGAAAACACGATCTACATACAAATGTTCCAATGCTAATCTACACAAATGCTGCCCTCTTGTGGAGAAGCTTGGAATATGTGCTGGAATGCAAACGACCTGAGGGGCGGGGGTGGGGGGGCGGGGGGAGGGTTGCTTGAGTAAACCAACAGTCGACATACTTTGTGGTAGAGTGAAACCGCTCGGTCCATGTGGATGCCTTTCTCCTCGTAGTAACAGGCGGCCTCCATCATGTCCTCCGGGTTGCTGAGCAGAGCCAGATTCATCAGCTGGTCATCCAGACCGTTCTCCTATTCACCGTGAAAAAAAAAAGCATCACAATGCTGAGAAATGATGAATGCACCATAATTCTTGCCACTGAACAACACAATCAATAAATACCCGCCAGTTGGGTATGAACAACCAGTAATGAACTCACCTTACAGAGTCGTATGGCGTTGTTGTAGGCCTGTGCTCGAGTGTAGAAGTGGACAGCTTGTTTGATGTCCTCGTGACCCTCGTAGTGCCTAGCCAGGTGGTAGGACGCTGCCCTGTCACCTGTATCGATGGCTATTTCACATGCCTGTCAAAAAAATTATTTCAATAATCCTAAAATTAACTCTTTTGTTGAATCAGATTAGATTGTGTCCATTATAACGTCAATACTTTCCATCACCTTCTGAACGTTCCCCATGTAGCAGTGAACTCGAACCAGGGAGAGGTAATCTTGAGCAGATTCATAAAAGTCCAGAGCTGAATCCATTTCTGATTGGCTCTCCAAATACTGGGCCCACCACTTGTAGAGGTTCCTGTGGTGTATTGATAATAGTCTATTGAAAAGCGCTTCGGCATAACGTGCATGTTTAGACTGAGTAGACATACTTGTCTTTCATCCTCTTAACATAGATTTCTAAAGACAAAGGATCATCCTGAAGCATTCTGGGCACGTCCACTCGGTGGGTGTCGGATTTTTCATAACTGGAACAATGATTCGACAAATTACATATACATATGTATATAGTGATTATTGAATGACGAATATGCGTGTGACTAACTGTTGTCGAAAACCATCTTACTTAGCCAGGGCCAAGCTCTTGTCACCCATGGACTCCAAATAGCGGGCGTAATTATAGTAGGTGGTGCGTAGGTGGATGCGATCGTGATTCTCAGCGATTTCTAGCGCCTTCTCACATTGGCCAGCCGCCTGATAGAGATTGTTGAGAAGGTCATAGCGTTGACAGCTCTTGTACAACTTCTCAGCATCTTCCTGTTGGAGGACAGCAAGGGAAGGGTGACATCTCGATGTTGCACGGGCATAGAAAGGAAACAGAGAGCAAGACGACTTCAGTTTTTTTCGTGTCCTACCAGCATGCCGAGCTGAATGGCCAACGCCGCAATGTGGGTCTCTGGCTCCGGCTCTGCCTCGGCCTCCTTCAGAGCTTTCGCTGCCCTGGCATTTCCCATATTGCCGAGGCACACTCGGGCCACATCCAACCGGCGAGTTTTCACACACATGCGTGCCATGTTTTCCCATACTGCTTTGCTGGTGAGAAGAAAAAGTCAGGAATAGGTTTAGTGTACCTGATTAGTCAACAGAAAATAAAGTTCAGGGTGTGTACAAAACCACAACTGTATGTTACCTTCTGGATTTGTCCCTCCCCCCCTCACTTTCTGTGGTAAATCAAAAGCCAGAATCCCTTTTTGCGATTGCTTGAAGCTCATATTCAAGATTCCTTAGCCATCTGTTCCTTATTTGGCTCCCACCAGTCCCTCCTCATTGCTTTAGCAGATACAGATGTGTGCTGTTTATTAAAGTGTTGGGCAACAGGAAATAGCCCAAATCTTTAGGGGCCCGTGGTGTACAAGGGGGGCAACGGCATACACGTCAAACTATAGCAAGCCACATGTCGGCCAGATAAGCCGAGTTCTGTAGAGGACCTGTCAGAAATAGTCAGGCCGTGTATGCATGGCCGAAAACAATGAGAGAAGCACTCCGAAATGCAGAGGAGCGGCAACATCTAGAGAGCCAGAAAAGGAAAGACAAGAGAAGGAACAGGTCCACATTTGGCCCCTCTTCCCAGTCTCTTTTCCTCTCAGGAAACACATCCTGTTGCTGGTCGACTGTGGTGGCCAATGTGTTTGTTGCACACAAGAGAGGACTTCAAGTGAACGCCCCCCCCCACCTCACCTCCGCCCGGGCTGCAGACAAAAGAATACACAGCAGTGACGTCCAAGAGAGGGGAGGGGGGTCGGGGGTCTTTTTGGACATTCGAGTCACAGCAAAACTTTGGCATGCGTGCACACTTAAGCAACCGCGAAGGAGGGAGCTGTCCGGCTATGACGTGCTGCTGTTGCACACTGACCATCTGCAAGAAATCAACTCTAATCTTATAGAATTTGCTGTGAGGGACACAGAGGGGGGCAACGTTGGAAGGAAGCAGAGCGAGGTGGTTTGAGGGAAACTTTTTGTTGTCGGCGGTGGAGAAACTTTGTGCAACAGTACAGAGACCAGATCTTCCTTGTGGACTCTGCACACAAAAAGTCAAGATTAGATGTGAAGGCGTGAGGGGGGAGCGAGTAAAGGGACGCGGGAACCAACATCCAAGAGTCAAGCTGCAGCCATCTGGAGCCAGTGGAATGGACCTCGGGGTCTGTCGGATTGATGCGTGCATACCTACGGTGCTGTCAGAAGAGGAAGGCTGAGGAGTTACCGTCTCGTGGATGAGGATGAATGGAGATGTCCTTTAGCTAAACGTCACGACAACCCCTTTGCCTCTTCTTCGTTTGTATAACTTGCAAGTGATCCGCTGGAAGGGGAGGCGGCGGCAGCTGTGGAGGAGGCGGTTGACAGGAACCACGGGGCCCACGGAGCTTCTCCGGAGGACAGGCGAGGGAGCAGGCGGGACCCGGAGGAAGAACAAGGGTCTGAACCCGCCGAGGGAGAGGGCGGGGGAGGAGGGGTGGCGGTCACCGGGTGTCACATGGCCGTGCAGAGGCTCGTGGCTGCGGCGGTCGCGGTCGCACTGCTGTCCCTGGTCCTAAACAATGTGGCCGCCTTCACTCCTAGCTGGGTCCTGCAAGCCCTGGAGGACGGGCGCAAGAGGAGCGTGGGACTGTGGAAGATGTGCCCCAGCGGAGGGGAGAGGGGTCGGGATGAGCTCCAGGCGGGACGAAGGGCTCAGGTGGCACAGAGACAATGTGAAAGTCTGGGATGGGGCTCGGAGTATGCTGGCTATCAAGAATCCCGCAGCACTGTAAAATGTAAGCATTATCCAATATTACCCTACCCCTACCTGTGTCCCTTTTGTTGTGCTACCTTGTTTATATTCATCCTGGAGGCAAGGTGGAATATTGGTTAGCACCTCCACCTAACAGAACAGAGTTCAGGGTCTCGACTCTCAGCTCAGGAGGTAACACATCCTTCTCGTGCTTCCTCTAAAGTTTCAAAAATGTGCATGTTGGGTTCAATGAAAAATTACCCATCGATGTGAGTGTGAATATGTGCCCTGCGATTGTCTGTCCAGATTGTACCTAACGTCACCTGGGATAGGCTCCATCTCACCTACAAGTGAACATTAGAATTTGAACAGATAGAAAGCAGAAATAGAAACTGGGTGGATTAATATTGAAAGCGCAAAGCAAATTTTACAAAACTACTCAAATAACGGAATTCACACTGCATCAAATTAATTCCTGCATGCCTCATTCCCTTGATTTGGATCGCTGGGAGTTTTCACACAGTGTGAGCCATTCATGTAGCTCGCCTAATAAAGCGCCATTGACAAAAGGCCATTCAAGAATACGTTTGGGGAACCGCATGGCCACTGCCAACTAAGCACAATGGGCAGCAGCACAGAGTGATAAAACAAATAACTGCTGCAGTCCATTGCAACAGAGAGAGCGAGAGAGAGTCACACGTGCAACTTCCAAGCAAGTCTCAAGTCAGGTCACCTTATTATTGCCCAACAATGAAGGGCAAGATTTCGTCAAATGCGCAATGCATGTTTATTTGGATGGTTTGTAGTATAACACAACTCTCCCCCATGGTCCTTCAAGTGCAGTTCGACATGATGCGGGCGTGTAACCTGATTGCGACCGTGGCCCTGACGGCCGGTCAACTGATCTTCCTCCTCGGCCTGATGGAGCTGCCCTTCATCATGCCAGAATCTCAGTGGTGGGAGGAGGCCATTGCTGCACTCTTCCAGCTAGCCAGTAAGTACCAACCCTTCGAAACAACAACTCACAAGGATAAATAAACGCACAACTGGGGATGGGCACATACCGATACGAGATAATGGAATCGTGCCGATACCGGCCTTATGTCAAGGTATCGGCTACTCATTGATGCCGCCAATACCAGCAACTGATACATCTGACATCAAGAAAGCCTACCTGGTACTGAGGTACTATGGTACTAGGTATCGGTGAGTACTCAAGAGTTAACACTTGTATTGGTCAGAAAAAAGTAGTATTCAAAATCCCAACTCACAATGATAAAAAAGTCTGAAGGTTAAAAGTCAGAAAATGGATGGAGTTATTGGGACACTCGTCAAGGGTGCCATGCTGGACCTTGTATCGGGGTACTGGCGTGTGAACAGAAAATGTCATTCTGCAAACTTGCCACAAACTTCGAAGAGACTCAGGATGAACTAGCCCAACCCTTGACTGATAACTTAATCAAGAGTCGCGTCCCAAGACTTTTGCCCCGCAAGTGAGGGACACTCAGTCGCTTGGCTCTGTATCAGTCTGCGGTCTCTCCTCTGGGTCTAAATTTAGCCTTCGCCCAGAGCCCATGAGCCAGAGCTGCAGCGAGCGACTGGTGGGCGCCAGGATATCCCTGCTCAGGACGAGGAAATGTCTGTGACTACCTGTTATGCAAACCCCCGAGATGAAGAAGGAAAAAGCCGGGAGGGGGAATGCACGGGAAAGACACTTTCGACGGGGACTGGGCTGTTTGTGTCGTGAGTGCGCGCACTGCCTGGAGATACTCTGTTGAAGACAATGTTTGTGCCCTCGCTGGGGGATTTTGGAAGTTAAATGCACAGAAGTGGGAACTACCCTCCTTTGTCATGAGCCCCCCCACCCCAAGCAAGGATGGCTTCTCATCAGTGGACTTTTGATTCGAGAGTTGACAGTCACACTCACCAACAACAGTGAATCGCAAGTCTTCTTAGTGACAAAAGACATCCGACACGTCTTGGAGATCAGCACGTGGATATGTATAGCTTTTACGACGATAGGGATGATCAATGAGACCGTCTTTACGTATGTTGACAATACAGTTGAAACAGCACACACCTATTTCCTATCTAAAATTAGACAAGGCTTCCTGGAAGGGGGGGGTGGAAAAAAAATCGCATCTTCCAAGGTCGGACCATATATGGCTAGCAAAGCAGCTTGAGGATGACATACGAAGCGAACCACAGAACGAATATTAATTCTACTCTGGCTGAAGTTTGTGGGAAAGGTTTGTGGAAGGACCTTTGGGATGGACAAGAATGCAGAGCAGACGCCAGGCCCCCCTCATACGACATGAATTTACCTCTGACCCCACTATAAAAGCTTGTAGAAAGCATTCCAAGAGGATGAAGCAAAAGCTGCGCATTGCGGAGAATGCCATAAATTCTTCCATGTTCACATTTTTTTATTTTTTCCTATGTAGTGGACTTGGCATATGGAAACTGGAAACAATGGGGAGTCTTGCTGTGTCGCTGAATGAATCGATAATATTCCCGGTCACTTTTGCCTACGTGCTCGATTTCTGGGGGAGTTTGTTCTGAAAAAGATCAGTGATATTCTCCCATTTTTTAATTGGTAAAACATTAAGAATGGATGCCCACAGATTAATGAGATTTCCATTCATTTCAAAATATGATTTTTAAGTGTTTTAAGTTGCAAAGCAGACAAAATTTGTATCACAAGACACCACACACTCTTTATAGTAGTGAATGAATATAGTCCCAGCTTGAATGGAGATATTTTTAAGCCTTATCCACTTCTTGCACCGGATTGTTTTCATTTTGATACTGGCCAAACGTGCGCGCAGACTGTGAGCTTGCAACATTCAGGTCCATTCAGGGATTTTTCCTTTGCCTTTGCCCGTTTCACCCCTGGAAGCTGGAATGTGTGCGCTCGTGTCGAAAGTCAGGTTGTGTCATAAAAGGTCACGGGATTAATTTCCTACATTTACAGATGGTGTACTTTTTCCATCATGGCTGCTGGTCACAAATCAGTTGCTTGCTTTTTTTTCCCCCTACTGTTAACTTATCCGTTCGCTTATTTTTAAAAATCGACCTCAAGATTAATTCAGGCTTTTTCTCCGCGACCGATAACATCAAACTTCCAGTAAAAGCATGAGCCTCGAAGTCCTGGGTGTGGAGGGGTGGGAAGGAAGGATGGAAAGAGGAAGAGGGGGAAGGAAGCTGACGAGATAAGTGCGTGCCAAAAAAGAGAGGTTCACACAGACCACCCTAACTGCGACCGAGACAGGAGATTATTCATTTTCTTGGATGAGGAGCCAGACGGGTTAAACACCAAGCCACTGAGCAAACAATGCGACGTTCCAATTTGAGTGATTGACACACACCGATAGGCAGAAACGATTATTCACATCCTCACTTGAAACAATGACAAATCACAGTAGCGCAGAGGGAGAGAGAGAGAGCCAAATATAAGCGAACGGCAGGCTTCGATGCAGGAAACCGACTGATTCATACAGAGTATCCACGTTTCCAGTCATTATTTCGGGGAACCTTTTGACACCGGAACACTGAGGATTGTTAAGTGTTGGAAATGTCATGCTCGTAAAACTACTGAACGGGTCAATTTTGGTTTTATGAATGTATCGGGTCTTCGTGAGGTCAAGAAAGGTGCGGGAAAGGTGCGCTGTGGAATTATTGTCAAAGCCTTTTTGTTCCTAAAGACCAGTGATGGGTTTTTAAGGCTCCTTTGTTTTTTCTAATGTTCTTACATTTTTTTCCTTTAAGATCATTTCACTGACTTCAACCATGCTTTCTTTAAAAATCGGAACGAGATTATACTTGTTATTGAGAATTTATGGTAGGTTAGGAGTAAGTTTAGCTGAGAATAATAAATACAGTCAGCAGTATGGACCTCGTGGGTAAAGAGACACATACGCGACTATAAAAATAAAAATAAAAAGATCACAAAAGTTCAACAACAAACAAATTAGCGAGGTGGGGAATGCGTAATCGCCTGGGTGGAGGATTTCAGGAATCAAACACAATGCAGCAGTAAAAATAGCTATCAATGAGTAACCATGTAAAACAACCATCAGAATATGCGGCCAGTGGAATGTTTGCCTTGAATGTTTGTATTTCTTTGTTTTAATGTTATGAAGGGATTTGTGCAACTGGCAGACAGTTTTGACCCAAAGGAAAGGTGGGGATTTCACAGACACGAATACCCCCCCCCTTCATAGTTTTTGTCAATATCATTTCATGGGGCAACAACGAGATTAAGACACACAAAGAAGGCCATTCTGACATTAACCACCGGCAACAGAAGTGAGTAGACCCCGAAGTGAAAATGTCTAAATTGGGAACAGTTAATTAGTGTCTCTCAGCGGTGTCATGTGACCCTTTCGTTTTACAAGGTCCCAAGTATGAATGGAGTACTGGACTTAAATATTGAAACTAAGAGGCAGATTTGGTTCTTACATGCAAAACTGTACACTGGCCAAATTGTCTCACTTGCTTATCTGAGTCAATTTGTCTTTTGTAGGTTTTGTGCTGGTGATCGGACTTGTGACATTCTACAGGATCGGGCCCTACACGCATCTGTCCTACTCCTGTTACGTGAACATAGCGGCGTGCCTGCTGGCGACCACGGCGGCGGCCATGCTCATCTGGAACATTTTACACCGCCGTGACGATTGCCTGGCGCCGCGGGTCATCATCATCAGTCGCTCACTGACGTCCCCTTTCCACCCACGTCTGGACAACGATTACGTGGATTCACCGTGTTGAGCAGAAAATCCCCCCCGGACAGGACTGCTCATACTCATTAACCTGTTTTCCCACGGCTCAACATACATCTGCCTGCATGTGTTAAGTTTTATAACCCATCACTTTTGGACGTCACGTCACCAAGTAAATATTTCCTTTTGAGAGAGAGAGAGAGAGAGAGAGAGAGAGAGTCTGATTTATTGGTGGCTACACACTGTGCTACATTTGGACCAGGACACTCTGTGATGCTTAACATCCTGCCAAGCAGAAGATCAAGCTGGACCTTGATTGTTATATGTGCACTTACTCAAAAGTCCTCTTGCATTACGAAGAATTGGAGTTGTGAAAGCATGGATATAAAGCATAATAACAGAATACCTCATTGTTTTTTTTTCCTCTTCCTGTAAATTTTACAGCATATCTTAATGTAATGCTGATATATCTTTCGTAGGTCAGACATTCCAGTTAGCCTAGCAAGGTTTCTGAATGGGTCAAGGCAATATTTAATAGGAAACTCACATTTTAATGGGGATAGTTACTCCAAGCATAATGGCGACACGCGCTTCTCCATAAAAAGTAGGCAACAGCGGAAACACACGTCAACACTTTTTGCAATCCATGTTATCCACTTCTTGTTTGTGGTACATCCGTATATTAATTTAATAATTAGTAAGCTCCAATAAACGCAGTGCTCTGATAGGGTGTTGTAATATTTGAGATTATAAATATCATACATCTGGAAAGAACCCTTGTGGATCTTTCAAAGATATGGAGGTTAATGAATACAAATATTATTTGATAACTACAATAAATTTTAAAGTCAAGCGTGGTGGTTGTGTTGTTGTTTTATCATTCTACATCAATTTTTTTTGTATCGTTGTATCTTCTGTTGTGATGTCATTTTATAGAATATATACTGTCTTCTAAATACATATCTTGGACTATTCCTATGACCTCCTCTGTTGTTCCTCCAGTCTAAATTGCAACGTGAAGGCTTTAAGACAGTAAGTGGGTGATAACCCTGCAGGTCAAGGACGACATGAATGAGAGGAAATTGCAGAGTCTGGAATACAGACATTCCAGCCTGTATCTGATATTGCTGCTTCATTCTGAGGACTTCTATGAAGCATTTTAACAATGACACTAAAGCCCTAGTGGACATGCATTTATATAAATAAGACACTTTTTTTCTGCTACATTTTTTTTTAATCCAATGATATATTGAGAAATTTACAGGGACGTCGGACTTTGAGGTTTCCGCTGCATTGCACTATTTCTCACTAAATCCTCATGAGAACGAGATATTGAGTGAGCTGAATTAAGCTTCTGGATCACTATTCAGAGTCATTCAAGGATCAGACTTGACCCATAAGATAGAGGGTAGCAAACATAGGTGGGCATTTCCATTCAGCAAACAATGTCAAACTTTGGAAAAGCAGTAAAAATAGCTATCAATGAGGACCTTAGTAAAGCTGTCAGCAGATCTATTAAAGTCTCTGGAATATCCGGCTAGCGGGATGTTTTTCCCACCTGATTGTTTCAATTTGATTCTTCCCGTTTACTGCAAAGGGCGCACTGACAAGTGTATGTTCATCCTGAAATTTAAGGAGGGAGCCCAAAAGTCTGAACATTTAAAAAAAAAAAGGAAAATTCATGAAGCAGATCATTCATGACAACTCTTGATTGGATTGAATAAGCTTGTGAAGACAATTTGTGAGTCAAAATCAACCTCCTGTGCTTGGAGACTATTGTGGAGAACGCCAATCAGAGTCAAGGCCAAACATAACAATGCTCTCCTTGTTGGTCTTTAGTCAAGTCTTTGAACTCAAGTCCTTGTGGACAGGACTGCCGAAGAACGCGATGACCGGATAAAAGTGGGAAGTAACCTCTGCGGAAAGACGGCCCTGAGCTGACCCAGCCTGACTTCTTACCTCTTGATGAGTTTGATAGACTTGAACGCTTCGTCCATGTGGCCGACGGTGAGGTAGAAGCTGAAGTTGAGCATGGCGTCACGTGTGGACTTGTCGCAGGTCTCCAGGCCTTCAAAGTCCCTGAGCGCTCGCCTGGAGACCATTTGGGGGAAGAGGGCCACGGACCCTCGTGATGGCTGGCTCTGATTTGCTGGCGCTGATGTGGCGGAAACCTCCTTTAGAAACACAAGAAATAAGCGTGTCACAAAATGAGGAAAAAGTCAAGTGCCGTGAATACTTCTTGGATGCACTGTATACATCGGAGTGGGTGGGAGTCAAAGCAAACTACAGCGTTTGAATAAACAACAACGCTAGATTCACCACACAGGGACACTTTTGTGCTGCCAGGAATGGGAAAAAATGTTTAGTTTTCTGAAGGAAAGGCACACACAGGCACTTACTTCTGATTGGAAGACACCACCCCTCCGAAATAATAGCTAGGGTGCGTTAGACCAAACAAGAGTGGCACATTAGAGTAGTGGCGGGTGCAAAGGAAACTATATGCTTAACAAAAGATTTCCAGACAGAATCAGCACGTCCAGGGAAGAAGCAAATCATGAAGCCACAGATAAACAAAAGAATTGCCCAACCTCACCTTGCAGCTGAAATAATAGTAAGGCACGTCAAGAGCAAGGAGGGCCTGTAGTCCTGCTGGTTTGGGGTAGCAGTCCTGCAAAAGGAGGCCATGTTCCTGAGTACAGAAGAGCGTCACCACTGACACATCCACCTGGAAAATAAAGAAAGGACGTGCAAAGTCATGATCAAACCACTACTGAGCAAAAACATAAACACCGGATACACTTTTTAAAAATGATTTTTGACCAATAATGCTGGTTGCGCAGTGCAATGAAAATGAAAAAAAGCTGCTTTAGCCGGAGAATTATTTCAACGTTATCTTTACCGTGTCCCAGTAACCAGATGAAGAGGTTTCAGAGCTGACCGGCACAGTCTCACACACAAAGAGTCGAGGTTCACTCTCATCCCAGAAGTGCGATACAGGGCATCGGCCGCTCAGCTCGCTCTCCTGAAACTGCTGTCTGAAACACAAAACACAAGCGGATTATAAAGCAATAGAAACAGGGCGCAAGCGCCGTTGCTTACCTTTCACTGTCTTCGGGCTGTGAGATACCACTGGGTGGTCTGCCAGTGAAAAAGTCAAAGTGTGTCACTGTGTCCATTTCGATGTCATAGAAGTACACTTTTTGGTCAGGTCGACCATTAACCTAAGAGGGGGAGGGGAGTGGGGGGAATCAGCATTCAATAAACCATTTAAAAAATATATAAACAAATGAGAGCGGCTGTTGTGCATTTACCTGCGTGATTAAGATGCTGACTTGGCTGCCATTGGCGTTACACTTGACTGAACGCAGGGCTCCCAGATTGGGAATCTGGTCAGTCAGGTTCTTAGCATTGCAGTGAGCCTTAGCGTCTCTATAAAAACACACATTGATGCAGACGCATATATGGACAAGTATTTCACCTGGAGTAACGTCATTGTGAACAAACCTTCGGGTCAAATCAAAAACTCTGATATGCGACGTGTCTGTGCCGACCACCAGGTAAGACTGGCACACACTGAGGAGCACTGGGTTGCCCTCCGCTTTGGAGAAATTCAAGAGCTGTTTCACTGTGCCCTAATGAACGAGAAACTGGATGGTTACTAAATGAGTTCACCACAGCTTCCCAAAGAGGCTCAACTGACCTGCGGTGTGCGAATCTGGACTCTGTTAGGTTCCACGGTGTAAAGGTTCTCACCATGTACAGCTACTACATGGGAGTCACAAGGGAACGATCCTGGGGTATCAGCAGAGAAAAAAAAAAAAGCAAAAACAGGAGATTGAATTTAAAAAGTGTGGGTGGAAAATAAATCAGGAAATTTGTTCTGGGAGCACAACTGCTTGACTTTCTCATCATTCACAAAATTAGGTGGAGGGATAAAGAGGGGGTGAATGAGTCATGGCGCCGTTTGTACTTTTGAGAGCGTGTTCAGTTAAAAGTGGAGTAAGTGAGTGTACCTTTATTATGTAGGGCAGCCCCTGACATCTCAAACACAGTGACCTGTTTGCCGCTCCAAACCGTTGCAGAATCCTGTTGGGATGGACACAAAATTAGAACTGATGTGACATTTCTGAAGGCATCTGCGTTTTAGTTTCAGGACGTGGAACGATTCAAAACAGAACAAAAATATTTGAAATCCAAGTCAAGTCGTCAGTGACTAGTCGTTTTCAGCCACAGCTCACACCCAGACACTCACATGCGGATTTGTCGATATCCCATTCAATTCCATTCTCAACGCCCTTCGCTGCTTACCTTGGTCACACAGACTCCCTTGATGTGCATTTCGGACTGCAGAGCCAGGTGCAGCCCTGTGTGGAACTGGGTGATGCTGAGCTGGGTCGGCGTCAACTGCACCGCTGCCACCTGCTGGCTGCAGTGGGCTGACATTACGTGCTCGTGCAGGATGACCACCGTGGCGGAATTGTTGGCTGCCAGCAGATTCAGACTGGTGCCCCACTGTAAGGAGAGTACGTGTCAAATATTTATTTGCACGGAACAAGACAAAAGTGTGTTAGATACCTGCAGTTGAGTGACGTTTCCTTCTATTTCCGTGGGAGTCTGAAGCTTCCACTGGGCTTTTGTGTCACTTCTGCTGCGGTCGGGATGCACCGCCATCTTCCACATCGCTATGCGTCCATGACTGGTGCCAGCGGCAAGAATTTCTTGAGAAGTAAATTGCAAAAGGAAATTCAAGATGATAACTTGCATATGAAAGTACCCTGTGTTCTGTATGGAGAATATGGGTACTGCACTTCAAAAATATTAATATAGACCTTTCCCTGCACAGTAGGAAACACAGTTGATCATCTCGCCCCTCTCAAAGCCAAGAGTCTCATCAAGAGACAATGCATAGTTTTCGTTTCGCTCGAGATCCCACAACCTAGAAAACCAAATCAGGACAGAACATCACGTAAATGGCCAGTAAATGTGTGCTTTGTTTGTTGAGCGTACAGTATGCCAACCTGATGAGTTGCTCTCCTGTGGCTGTGATAACGAGACCATTTTGTGCCCACACGATGTCGACACTTTGGCCACTCTTACTGCTCAGCTTGACCTTGAAAAGTGTTTTAAAGAGAACAATGTGTTTTATAGCAGGCAATAAGGAGAATTGTTTTTTTTTCTTCTGTTGAGCACACCTTTTGAAATTCCTGGGCATCGCCCTCCGGTCCCAGAGTGTACTGTGACAGCATCATCGTGTCAGTGATCACTGTAAGCACCTCCCTGGTCTCCAGGTAGAACATTTTCTTGATGGCGCCGTCCATACTGAGGAGCATGCTTGTTTTCCCATGCTCGTCCACACTGTGTACATTACCTGTAAAACATGCTTTAGATCAGTGGTTCTCAAACGTGGGGAGGGGAGAGGGTCCGGAAGCTGTAGCTTGGGGTCCACAAAATAATTTACAATAACATGTTATGCCGTATCATTTCAAAAAGTATACACTTCATATTGGGACCGGTGCACCATTAAAATAAACAAACATGAGCTTTGATTTGTATAGCGCTTTTCCATCTAAAATAAATTTAGAAACACATTTCTAAATCCACTTCATTGGGTCTTTACAAACTACACTTGTTCTTACCATCTGCAGTGCTGACATAGAAAGCAAGGCCCTCCTGCGGCCCCATCTTGAGAGGCGCCCCCTTCCAGCTGAACATGTCCAAAGCGTTCTCATCCCCACTCACTGATGCACGGGCCAGCATTTTCACGTCGCTGCAAAAATAAAAATAATAAATACATATATTTAAGATTTTTTTAAGTCATCCTGTTTACTCACTCTCCGGGCAAACTTGGTTTGAATAAACAGCAAGTGATGGGGGAGTTGTATGCATGCTTCACTTGATGGTTCCCTTGAAGTCTCCCTCTGGCATCCACCTTCCAAACAGCTACAGTTCCGCTCTGATGTTAGATAAATGCAAGAGATTTTTATGTGGTGCTTTACAGGTCTTCAACTGTTGCGATCCTAGATCCTTCAGTTTCTAACTATTGCTAAGTCACATCTACAACATATTTTATGTCCCAAATCACCAGATGAATATCACTGTTTTACAGAAAAGCACAGTTATCGGTGTTCTTAAAAGACACTACCTGGTCCCCAGTTACCAAGCGAGTTCCCGAGCTACTCCACTCCAGCAGTGTGATGTGAGCCGTGTGCGTGCTCGGCAGGACATTTTGATCCCCGGAAGGGTGTAACAGAAGCAGCACCTCGCCATTCTCCCAGCCCTGAGCCAACACTGGCTTTATGGGATGCCAGCAAAGCATCGTGGGCCGATGAGGACGCTCAACATGGCAGCTCTCCACATGCTCTCCCTGCATTTGGAGAGGGATTTGTTGCGATGGGTCGGCAGACAGACAAAAAATAGCTATTTGACAAGTAAAACACATTCTCACAACCACATTCCAGTTTACCTGCTGTAAGTAGATGTTTACATTTCCTCCAGTGCTGGAGTTTCGTGAGGCCACAGCCAGTATGGACAGAGCTGAGTGCCACGTCAACTGAGAGGGGTCCTCACAATTTTCAGGGGTCTCAACACGGTGGTCAAAATACACCGCCATATCCTCAGTGTACCAAAGTGGGTTAGAAAGATGGCTGATAAATGACACACTAAATCCACACAGGAGGGCACCAACTGAGCTTCGACCCCTGAACCTCAGAAGTGTGAGGAAGAGACACAATGGGGCAATAGAAATGTTATTTTTTTCTTTGTTATAAAATGATTCTATTGTGTTCAATTATCGCCGCAGTATGTTTTCATTTATTTGACTGACACGTCTTGATAGCTTTGCATTGATGGGCCACTTGAGCATCCCTTTGCTACTTGCCTGTTAACAACTCTGTGGGAAATGTTGGCTTTATATTGATTCAATATTGTTATGCACGACACAGTAATTACAAGACGGTTTATTGATAACATTGAATTGACACTACAGTATTAGTAAACCGTGTGTGTGTGTGTGTGTGTGTGTGGAGGGGGGGGGGGATTGATACGAGTTTATGGGGTGAGTTTGCAATTTAAAGTAGCAAAACATTTAATCCCTTTACACAGTTGTCGAACAACAGATTTTTCACAGAACTCTTTACCGTCTCCACGCGGGGTAATTTGCGCGAACACTTCACGACTTGCATTAATTCCTTCTCATTGACCACTTCGTCATGTACTTTTTTATGCAGATGAGGAAAAAACATACCCTCGTAAGCGTCTTTCCTTCCAAACGGTGTCACCGATGGTGTTAAGTCTACATCTAGGCAGCTCGCTCAACAAAATCACTCCAGGCGGCATCCATTTTGGATTTCCCCACCTCGGCTAGCTTGGATTCATTATCCAAACTTAGCCTCAGCCTTCAATGGCGCTCTTCTAAACAACAGGACCGGACGAGGATTTTTCTTTCAAGACTTGCCTACACCACCCAATTAGCTGTTAATTTCCAGGCATTCTTGGAAAACGTTTTGCCCTGTGTGGCTACAATAGCGTCTCTGACAGTTGCCCCTAACAACATCCCAGGTTGCATTGGAGGAGGAGTTACGGAAATTAACGAACATGGCCGAAATGTGACGAGTCACTTTCTGCTATTAAAAAAACTAACGAACGATAAGGAGAAATATATTGCTAAAAAAAATCCTTAAAACATACACGTATTTTCAGCATTTAACAGCAATTAAAAAAATATAAATGTCGTAGTATCACTCTAATATGTTGTAACTTATACTAAAGAGACCCAAAATATTTGTTCATGCTTATGTATATCATTGTATGCATTTCAGTTGGGGGGGAAAAAATCTACATGCGATACAACAGCATACAATTACAAATTGTCATTTTTTGCAGTTTCTCATCAGATACCTCATTCTCGTGTGAAATTACCCATTTATGTCACAGGAGGAAGTGCAATTTACTTTTCCAGTCTGTGTACGACTAAGTACTGCATATAAATATTCACAGGATGTCCTTTGTGAACAAACAACCCCAATAGAAAGATCTGCTTGTACAGGAAAGAGACGAAAGGATCTACCTGTACTGTACTATATAAAGGATATCCTTCATACATTATTAGCCGAAAAAAAAACGTCATAATATTTCTTCTTTTCAGCCACAATTGGTCTCGTTTGACCGTGGTTTGAAGTTTGAACAAAAAGTTAAAATGTGTGTGTACTTTTAAACGCAGAGTCGGGGGATAAAACCTGCTTTCGTTTGCTTGACCTTGTGTTCCAGGAAGTGAAAAAAGTCATCCCACCTTGAGGGACATTGGTCACTGTTTGGTGTCATCCGCTTCCTTGACTGTCGCAATTGACACCTGCAGTCGTTGTGAGGACAGAGTGTTCACTTTGACCTGGTGCATTTTTTTCTTGTTGTTGTTGCTGCTCATGATTCAATGCTGAGGCCTTGTGGACTTTGAAGCTGTTTCTTCAGGCTCTTATCCAGGAGCACCAGACTCTGCATGGCTAAACTCCTGCAATCGGCATCCACATCATCCTCAGCCACATCTTGGGAACATAACACATAGCACAGCAAACATTAAAAAATAAATAAACTTTGGTCTGTCAAAAAGCACCTCCAGCATGTCAGAGGAAATGGTGATTCAGCCCCTGGTTAACATGTTAATAGCGACAGGATGGATTAAAATAACTACATACATAAATAGATAAATAAACCAATCCCATCGCAGACAATATGTGCATTGGAGGACATCCTGAATCGTCATCCTCTTCCCAGAAATCAGCGCAGCTGTGTGTGCATTCTGAAAATGTCCATTTATGTGCAAGAGTGTTTCAGTTAAGGCGAAAGACACTTTTTTTTTTTTTACCTGCCAACCAAGATCTAGTTTCAAAAATCTGGTCTGCAAGGTCCACTAGGAGGTTTGGACTGGGCATACTCATGAACACGGAGCAGACGGCAAAGAGGACGCTTCGTCTTACCATCCTGAAAATCAAAGTGAAACATTGCTTGGTCGGGACACTCGCAAACAGATTCAAACTTTGAAGAATTTGACATCACAATTGAATTAAAAACACATTTTCCAAGCGTGGTTACTTACTGGTCAGCGTGGTAACGCACCGCCCACACAAAATCAAGGAGGGCACGACCCATTTGTGCAGCTACCTGCAGGACAAAAATGGAAAATAATGTCATCAGTATCTTTAATAACGTAACTTGGTCATGATTTTGTATTGATTCAAGTACCGGCGCATTGACTGCCAAATGCATGAAGACACCCAAGGTGTGGATCAGCCTGCCCAACACCAGGTGGTCACTTCCCAACAAGTCAAAGGTTACCTGAGGCCTGGTAGACATGAGGTGAACGCGCATTTAAAAGTGCTCTAAGCTCAAACGATGATCATGCATTCGTATGTTGAGGGGACAAAAATCTCTGACTCACTTGTCATAATTTCTGAGTAAAGGAAAGAAGAAATATCCAGCGACTGGCGCGTAACGGTTGGCCGTGGCTTTTGCTGGTGGCTGGGAGGCTCCCTGTAACATGTGAATTTCCACTGGTAGATTCACAAAAGATCTATCGATCTATTCTAGAGTATTTTGCGAGCTAACCAGCTCTCAGCCTAAGGGGTTAACCCTCTGATGTGGTTTAAAATACCTGACTGATGCGCTTGGTCTTTGCCCGAATGCGCTTTTCAACAATCTGCTGCCAGGGAACAGCGTCGTTTGCCGAGTACGGCGTTAGGTCTGTGATGACGCTTGGATTTGCATTTTCCGGGTTTGGCTTTGACAGCTCCTGAGCTGCCACAGCAAGAACCTGAAGTGAAATAAAGCATTATTTTGAGGACGAAACAAACGATTATTTGGGTCAAGGATTTTTTATTTTTTTGCTTTCGAACCTCTAAGATATCCAGGCGCTGGCGAAGACTGTAGTTTAAGGAGTAAAACTCTGTGTTGAGAAACTCAGTCACCTGGAATCAATCGTCAAACAATAGTTAGGCATGTAAAGAGGGACGATATTCTCCGCGGAAGAGGCAACAAACCGTACCGGGATGGAGTCACTGACCACAAGTGCCACCATGGCGGCCTGCCTGAGACCCCGGAAGCCATTTATGCTGTATTTATCCTCCATGTGGAGAAGAACTTTGCTTAGCTGCACACTGATCTGATGAAACACAACATTATTTCCAACATTTGTGACACCGTGCAGAACACAAGCGATGCAATGCTGCCTCCTACTGGACGAGTGAATAGAATTCAAGAATGAAATTGCGCATCATGATTGTCCTAGGCAATTGTTCCCATTTTGATGTGTGTGTGTGTGTGTGTGTGTGTGTGTGTGTGTGTGCTTTGTCCACCAGTGGGGAGTATAAAACAGACATACTAAATATAGATGACTTGTGCTGTGCGCGGCCAGTGTACCTCTTTAGTCGCAAAGACGTTCTTTCTCACCAGTCCCTCAGCAACCCTTAAACTAAGCTCCACGCGCTCCGGATCTTCAGACGAAATTAAATCTGGATGTAGAAGGGGAAAAAAAAAAAAAAATCAGGCAGGATATGAAAAAATAATACCATGGTGTGGGGAGGGAAGGACGAAAAACAAGGAAACATACTTTCCAGACAATCTCGTAGGTAGCGCGGTGGTGACGCTTTATTTAGTTCCTGATCTCCAGACATGTCGTAAGGCGTGAACTCATCATCGCTGCAATTGGGAAAGATGTCACTGATCTTGTAACGTATCGCATACGGTACATTACTCGTAAAAACCTATAAATGACATTTCAGAATGAATATAAAAATCAAGAAACGTGCCAGGCTGTGCATACATCCTACTTTCACTGAAATGGTGTGTGTGTGCAGTGGACACTTACCTATCGAGGTCCGAGCCTGGCTCCGTTTTTGACGATGCCATGCCTCGTTCATTTGGTGAGGAACCATTGCAAACTGGCAGATTTTCTCTGCTCTCTTCTGGAGGGCTGACCATGATATGAAATAAAACAAGCAAACAGTCACACATTGCATGAATGCAAGGTTATACAGTACTGTACTACTAATACATTGAAAAAAATAGATATATTTGTCATAGATTTAGGTGTCTTATGTCAAAAGCTTATAATCATTCAGATATATTCACCCATCGTCACATTCAGGCTCCGATTCGCCCATCTTGGAAGGAGTCAGAAGAGAAACCAGATCTCGCGTTTCCTCATCCTGTTCATACTACAACACACAAACAGCAACAAGCGATGCTTCGTGAGCACCGAGGTTCAAATGCGGACATTTGATGAAAGAGTTTGAATTTGCAAATATGCAGCGGATTACAACATTTTTATTCGATGCCTTTAAAAACTTTTTGACCACGTCTCAATTTAACACTGACCTCAAATTTGAGCTTGGTTCCGTTGATATTCATGCGGGAGCTCAGACACTCGCCCACAACCATCCCCATATGCCTGATTCGTAGCACGTTGCTGTCCAGGTGGCTTTGCATTCCTCCCAGCATGCACTGGAGAAGTTCTGAGGGGGGAAAAAAAAAGCAAAACAAAACGACGACTTCTCGGTTAATCAAATTCAAATGAGAAACATTTTAATGTCAGTATAGTACATATATAAAGACCCCTCCTTCATGACAGAAAGTGGCACCTGAACGTAGCTCCTGCAGCTCAGCATCCTCCAGCAGACCCACAGCCAGCAGGAGTGCCTTGCTGACGTACAGCTGCTGCTCCAGGGGAGTGTGTTTCACTGCGCTTGGGTTGGCCCACGCTTGGCACAGGCACCGCAACACCTACAGGAAGAAGACACGCAAAAAATAACGCTGACAACCGCAGTGGGGCTTTGTTCCTCTACACCAGTGATTCGCAGCCATATTAGCGTGCTGTGAGAGATTATCCGGTGTGGTGCCGGGAGTCATATAACGGAATAATAAGAAACATGAGTACATTGAGATAAGTGGTATCACAGTATGGCGACGCTCTGTGCACTCACTTGGATAAGCAGCGGTCTTCTGTCCTTGTCTGCGGCGAGGTAATCCAGAACAACTCTCAACGTGCGAGTCTGGGTGGGAAAAAAACAACTCTAAAAAAATCTAATTTGTCTAATGATTCATGCTTTTAGTAATACCTTACCTCATATTTGTATTGCAGCAACAGCAGTTTATGTGTGATGACAAACTGGGCCGTCTTATTTTTTAACACAAGATTGCCCATGATTCTACCCAATGCTCCAGGCCTGAAAAATGAAACACCCACCACAACAGTGAAATCTAATAAGACACGACAATAAAATTTGTTCATGGGGGGGCGTAGTAAAAAGTATGACTTTATTGTGTGTCATTGTGATATCCCAGCACCCTCACCCATGGACGGCCTGCACCAAGCTGACGAGCACGCTTTCCATCCAGCGCTGGGGTACATTTTCCAGCAACTTCCAGCAAACCCTCTGCCACACCATGTCTGTGCGCGTGCAGCCAGACAATTTGGGTGTCATCACGGCCAGCAACAAACCTGCAGAGAGGATTCAAAAAAATAAAAGGGGACAAATGAATGCTTATTTTTAACACATTACAATGGAAAACAAAACATAAACATTCAAACATGCCCCACTCCAAATAAATAATTCAGATTTTTTTTCCTTTGTTGTCAAGATAAACATATACTAAAGGACAAATTATTGTAAAACTGTCATTTGTTCTGCCTGTACTTGATATCTTTATTGTTCTGTTATTTTATTCATCAAAAATAATTTTTAACATTTTATCAATTAACCGGTTATCGGAATTTTATTCTGTCAAATATTGGAATGGGCATCATCCTAAAAAAAATTCTGACTGGTAAGGTCCTACTCATTACCATCTCTTAAGGAAAAATATTCAATATTACATTCAAAAAATTAACTCTTCATGTTAGTGGTCAGAAAAAGGAATAATTCAAGTTTCATGATCTGTACTTTCTATATACTTACCACCATGTCCCTGGGCACAGAGCTTTCCAAGTGTCTGAGCCACAAAAGTCAAAGAACAGCTAGTGCCATCTGCCAAATACAACACGAAAAAATACACATTTGTATTTCACAGATAGCTAACCTCAACAACTAGCTCCAGTAGCAAAATGTAGCATGTTACTACTCCCCTTGAAAAATCTGTAAACCCCTTAATGGCTATGAAAGTTTTACCTTTGAGGGCCTTGCAAGTACGATCTAAGGCAGTGAGCATCTCTTTTGCCAGCAGTGGATAGTACTGCTGAGGGAGGAAGGAAGGCTTGTTGTTGTGCTGCAGTTTATTGGCAGTGAGGTCCGGCAGCGCCACGATACGTGCGAGAAGGGCCTCTCGGAGTTGTGGGGAGTCAACGGGACCAGTGGTGGTCAGGCAGTAAGACCACAGCAGGTCGGCCAGCCGACCGCTCTGGACAAACTTCTCTGTGATGCTGACCAAGTGGTCCAAATTTGAACCTGGTCTGGAAAAGAGAGAAAACAGATCATTCTAATAATAATAATTTGATGGTGCTTTTTTGCTGCATAAAAACCTTAACAACAATAACGTAAAAATATTGGCAATGATTTGAGGAGTAGGGACCTGAGGAATTTAAATATGATGAAATTAGCGGTGGAGTCAAGGAGGTGAAGACAGTTTTTTGACAGCACTCATAATACTAATGTAAATGCTGTAAATCACCAGAGTTTCAAATCAAGGCAACAATTAATTCTTTTTTTTTTATTTTTATGTAAAAGTCAAGTTAAACGTAAGAATGTCATCTACATTGAATCTTGTACCTTAGCTCGCCAATTCCCTCCATCAGCACCAACAGAGTCTGTTCAGGAGGCCCCCACAAGAAGAGGCCGTCCCATAATTCCGAGCGCTGCGCTGCAGTCAGGCCGTGGAACCAGTCGGCTTGAATGTTCTTTACCAGGAACTGAAGAACGCGAGTGAAGTGAGACCTCAGAAACTCTGCCTTCTGGACTGAAGCATTCGTATTCTCGGGGGTTTCGTCCAAGTAAGAGCGGAGGACTTGAAGAGCAGGGATAGCATCTTGCTTTGGGGCTGACAGGGTGAGGCTCTGGAAACACCGGGACACTTCGAGACGGACATCAGGAGGCAGGGTAGGAGACTCCATCTTTGTAGAAAAACTCCAATTAGAAAAAAACAGCTAAAGGTTTAAAAAATATATCATACCGTACATATTATGCTGTTCAATTCGATTTTTTAAATGTAAAAACAAGTCAATGAAAGATTTTTTAAAAATCCGTTTTCTTTCCCTTAATAATGTGATTGTGATTTAACATGCAATTATTTTTGTTCAAGGTCCTCTTCACAGTTGATTTGATAATTGCATTCAACTACATTGCGATGACAATTTGTTTAATTGGTCAGCCAGCCCTATAAAATAATAATACAATGCTGTTGTTTTTGCGTGGCTGAAATATATTATTGGCATTTCCATTCATTTTAACAGGGAAACATAATGTGAACAAATATCTAACAGATAGTCACTAAATTATCTAGAGAATTAAAACTGTTTCAAAAATGTTGTGCTCTATGTATATTGCTGTTTATTACGTACTGTGGATGGGTTAGGGACGTTTTCGTATTATATTTAAATCTGACTTGTAACTATTACAATTACGAAACAGTACAGCTAGAGAGTAAGTGGAGGAGTGCAGCTAAGGATGCTAATTCATTTCGCATCTTCGTAACCACTCCAACGTAACGCGCGTATCTATTTATTCTTTAAAAATAAAGGAATAAAATATTGATTTAATGATCATGGCAACAATAATGTCTTACTTGGGTGTATTCAGAGAAGTCTTCCAAATCATTTGACGGAAATGGACATGTCTCAACTGCTGTGCTCTGCCAAAATAGGTTCGTTACCAAGGAGCTCTCGACCCGCACAAAAATGGTTCCGTCAATCATCTTCTTCTGTTTAATTTGCCCAGGTTGGTAGACATACATGTTGCACGCTGGCTCTCCCTATCGCAATTTAGTGTTAACTACGCTTTTACTTCATTTTCAAACATTTTAATTTTACGACAATTTAGATCTTTTATGCATTTTTTGTCATCAAGTCTGAAGCATATGTTAATTCTTTGCATGTTTAAATGTGTAAAATGTTAATATGAATGAATAAATAATGCAAAATATATACTGTAACACTGGAATAAAGGAAACAGACACAGCTATTAATTTTATTACTTTTATTTTCCTACTCGTAATCCCACTGCTTACTTTTATAACTTGATTTTTACAATGACTGAAAGTATACTGTTAAAAAAAATAAAGGGATTACTTCAACAGCACAATGTCTAAGTGTTCCCTTTATTTTCTTGAGCAGTTTATATGTACTCCAAGTAATTTGATGTACAGGGGATAGTCCAAACATAAAAATAAAACATTGTTTTAACCAATACTGTTATAATTTATACATTTATTTCCCAAAATATGAATAAGTTTTACAATTTTGTCTTTCTACAATGTTTCATCTTCCCATGTCAGACAATAAATGGCAAATCATGCACTACACATGTAGTGATGGTGGTGCCTGCATTTTTCTTTGGACACTGGAAGTGAGCGTGGGAGTAAAATCCTCAAAAATGACAATTCATATATACAGCAAAGGTTTTACCAACAACATCGCTGTGGTGTGGTCAGTGCTTTTCCTATCAGGTTTGTTTCGAGGCAATCTTTGAAAAACGGGCCCAGTGTTTTAGACTAGAAGAGTGAATATTTTATTGTTATTTTCTGTCTGTCTGAATCAAATGAACTGGGGTTATATTAGCAGATATTTGGTTTTAAAAAATCAATGTGGTTAAAGTGCAATCATCTCTGAAAAAAAAAAACAAAGGAACTGTTGCATGTCACTGTCTGACTTAATAGCACTCCAACAATCACATTTGTTGTCGCTTAGCCCGTTGGCATCATCCCATTTCTAAAGCTTGAATGATTCTGCGTCGCTGCAAAGCCGCAATTCTCAAAGTGATTGACAACACTTTGACAACCACCGCTGTGATGACTGAAGTGAGGGAAAAGCTCCAATCGCGCTCAAAGTGAGAAAACGTGTACTGAATAGTATACAATGAAAATCAGTGTTTCCATGCGGTACCTGACTCCAAAACGGGAAGACGACTCTACGAGCTGTATATCTATAAGAAAAGACCCTCGAGCGGTCACGACAATATATAGAAGAGTACCTCGACTAACGACCTCTTGCAGCAAATTACTACGCACGCACTGAGATGATATGCACATTACTCGTCACCGTGAATTCAACATTCGCCTCAAAACAAAACAACAACAAAAAAAAACCCCATTGCAGAATAGATGACAAGTGTTGCCTTTGTGTCGCATATTGAATAAATATCTGTGTGATTCCAAATAAGAGTAAAAGTACTGTACACGCTACATGCTAGAAAGGAATAGAGGCAGCCTCAGCATTTTTCTCACTCGAGATGAGAAAATAAATGATTTTTGTTGTTGTTGTTGTTTCCCTCGGACTAAAAAAATACCTACAATCCAGAATGAGCGTAGAAAAAAACTTTACAAGTCATTTACATACAAGGCCATATTCCGAGGAGTGGCAGGTGAAGCGTTGTGAGTGACAACATGAGCATGAGACCGTTTTGTGCAGAAAGCAAAGCTGGACAGTTTTTTTTTTCTTCTTTTCAACCCAGCAAGATCTGAAACTTAGATCTTCATTTGTCCTCCAAAGTCCAGACGAGTGGAGCATCCGTGTGCAACGTGGGTTGAAGAAAAAGTAAGTGAGATTAGGATTCAAGGTTTGCTCCGTATGTCATCCGGGACAAGTCTGCCGAGTCCATCCGGTGACGTAAAACCTGCCATGAGCCAAGTCTTTTTTGATTAAATGTGGCAGTTATGATTGCCTCGTAGGTTGGTCATTGCATGAGCCCACACCTGAGCGTGCTTTAAATCTCCGCAAACATTTTACATTTTGATCCCTTCCATTGGAAAAAAAACCTAAACTAAACATAATTTAGTGCAAAGTGCAACCATTAGACTCTAATATAAAAAAACGTTTGAGCATTTATGCGACTGTCACATTTTTCCGCGACTAGTGCGCATTTAGACTTAATTAGGAAACTGGTGTACTGCTCTACTCAGCCTATGGGTAGGCATGTGTCACACACTAGCAGCCTCTCATGAAGGACATTGAATAAATGCTCCAACGGTTTTCCATACTCTTCACATGTAAGCAGTTAATCTTTTCAGTCTCAGTTTCATTGACAAGAACTCAAACAAACAAAAAAACACTTTCACTCAGCAAGAACACTGGAATCAGGTTGGGGCTGGTTTTTTTGTTTTGTTTTTTTAATCCTTTCTTTCTCAATTCTACATTGATTCCCGACCACTGCTGTCAGTTCTCCATTTTCATTGAATTGGTCTGAAAATGAGCTACTATAGAATTCATTTGGGAAGTTTTGTGACGGTTTTTTTTTGTGTTATGTTGTGTTGTGCGATTTTTGTGATGTCCAAAATACAGTAATAGCCCACCTGAATGCCAGGCCCCTTGTTCATCATACAAAAAAAAACAAAGGCAAACAAAAACAAAACAAACAAAAGATGCAATTCATTACTCAATGAGGTCCTTCATTAAAAAAAAAACAAACAAACAAACAAAAAAAGTCAAATCACACACAAAAAAGCAGAAACCCCTCCGGCATAGAAATGTCCTTCACTTGGGTTGACTAAAAAAAAGTCCACAACAAGCTGACCAGTGCTTCATCCCATGAGTCAGCAGCATGGTTCAAGAGACGGTGGTCCTAATCCCGACACTTCCAGTTGCAACTGAGGCGAACTAGCAGGATACGTTTCATCTCCTCTGAGTTTAAGGCCTTCAAGGTAAATAATTGCCTCGTCCTTCCTTTTGAGGTCAAAACTTAAAGGACGGGGGGGGGGGGGGTTTGCAGGTTGATTAAATTTCACGCCTGCGTTCATCCGGGCTCGGGTTCCTCTGACCAAAATAAATGGAAGTCACCAGAACCTGAGGAGCGCCTGATGCGCAGACACGCGCGCACACACACTCACACACACACGCACAAATATAATAATCTTCTATTTTCATATCAGATTACTTGTTGTTATTTTGGATGATGAGGTCACTGTGTGGCTTTTTTCCCCCTCGTACCCAGATGGTGACTATTTGACCTCAAGGATGGAAGGGTTGGACTCCATGATGGCCACGATTATTTTATCAATGTAGTCCTGGAGTCTGTAGTTGATCTCCTCCTGTTTATGGACAGCCTCCATCAACTGTGATATAGATAAAGAATGATCAGAAGCTTAAATAAAAATAAAAAAAAGTAAAAAGGTGTGCGTGTGTGCTCTAAAATTTCGAATGAATCACCTCAGAGCGGGACACAGAGTTGATCTCGGCTGCCAGGGAGTCGGAAAAGGAAGCAGACATCAGGCTCTTTGCTCCCTGGATGCTGAGGTTGATGATCTGCCCGTTCAGCTCATCGTTCTGCTCCTTTAAGCTGCGGTTGTCCTGCAGAGGAAGTCCACACATCGACTGTGAATCACGGCAATGGCACAGGAAGAAAAAAAAAAAACTGCTCGCGCAATGAGTGGGGGATATATGAAAGGTAAGTGTACTCGAGACGTTGCTCTGGGCTGCCAATCTGAGACGCGCATCCTCCCATTGTCACTAAGTCGTGGTCTGCTTCAATAGAAGTTAGGAAAATGAAAGAAAATGTATTGCTCAAAAATACCCTTTGAATATGCACCAGCATTCATTCGAATGTGCACCTGACATATTTCACAGTACAGCTCCTTCGTTTAAGACGTAGTTCTGTAACTGGGATTTGTCCGCAAGTCAGTACCCTAGTTGATCAATCTCCAATGCCAACGCGCGGTATACGCAAGGCCGAATCTTCTACCTGTTTGAGTCGTTTGATCTCTTGCTCCAGTTCCGCTTCTCGGGTGCGAGTTTGATACTCCTGCAGCCCGGCGCTGGGCGAGCGGCCCCGTTTTGCTTCCGCCTCCAACTTGTACAATTGCAAGTGCTCCAGCTGCTTTCGCAGGTCTTCAATCAGCTGCAGGAGACAGAGGGGGACAGCAGTCATTTGTAAAAGTGTTGCTATTTACATTGGCTTGGTTACTAAACCCAGCAAATACAAATTAAATGTATATTGTCATCAAAATGCAATCCTTCAATTGAACGCGCCGAGAAAGCAGGCCCACCTCCTGCGTGCTCTCCTTCTCCTTTTGGTTCTGATGCCGTTCATGGCTCAGCTTGTCGGCCATCTTCTGCCGGGTCTCCATCTCATCCTGCCACTTGACGGTCATGACGTCTACTTCGTCTTCGAGCTTCAGTTTCTCCTGAAAAAAAAAAAACAAAAGAAAAAGGGAAGGCAAACATTAACCGGGATGGTTTCGACTGACTGCGGTAGGAATAAGAAGGAGCTGTTACACTGACCTCCTCTAACCTCTCGATGTTTGCTCGTAGACAAGGAACACAGGACCTCAGCTCGCTATTCTCCTCATCCAGCTGCTGCAATCTGGCGAGAAAACACAAACAGGACTATGTTGATACGCCCTCACGTTAGCACTGAAACTGGGTGGCAATTTACTGCCACATGGTGGCAGTATAGAGCCACCTGTTTCACTTCCAGGCTGTAACCTGGACCATACACGAAACATTTTGTAGTTGCTAAATTTGTGTGTTTAGTATTTGGACTGAGCAATGCGGAATTTAACCCACCGATCGGAACCAGAATGTACCTGGACTCCAGGTTTTCCATCTCCAGTCCTCTCTCCCTCTCCAGCTTGCTCAAAGCCTCCTTGTGGCGCCGGATCTCGTGCTGCAGCTGCTCGTCGGCGAGCAGCTCCTGCTCCTTCAGCTGCTCCTCATAGGCGTTGGCGCGGTGCACAAGCTGAAGGTTCTCCTGCCGCAGGCGCGCATGCTGCTCGCCCGAAGTTTCCGACTCCTTCTCCAGCTCTGCCACGCGACGCTCGAGTAGTAGCATCTGGCAAGAGTTCAACGCAAACGATTCGCGGGACTTTCAAAGCGGTGCGAACGCTTCTTTCGACAACAACATGAAGCTAATGTGTGACGGCTCACCTTGTCTGTGATGTCATTGTCAGCCAGCTCCAGGATGTCACGGGTGAGGTCGCTCACCGTGTCCAGCGTTATTGAGCTGTTCTGCAGAAGATGTCTAAATGTGTAAGGGGCAAAACAGAGCTTACCTCCACGCTTATGCAGGACTTCAAATGCCTATTATTTAATGAATTGAAAAACAAAATTATATGCAGCTTTGGCTTACCTTGCCACCTTCTTGCTGGACAGCCTTTTGCCAGCACTGGATTGGAAGAAAGAACAACAGGAAAGCGGTCAGGAAGAGAAGACTGATAGAGGAAGGAGACACCATCTCCTGTTAGCTGTTATCAGTGCCATCCCTGCTCTGCTAGTGGAGGATCCCCCACTGTGGAGCAAAAGGGGGCTTGACGAATTCTAAAACTATAACTGTCAAAAACGTAGAAGCAAAATACAGACAACAGAACAAACACTCCCCCGTGGAAGTAGAGTGAATCTAAAAAGTGCTGATCTCGCTTATTTTTTTTCTTCCCCATCAAATGATAAGGCATGAGTGAGCAAAGCGCAACCATGATATGTTCTTCGGTCAACGTGCTCCCTTTCACCATTTTATCACTGAAAGCAAATCAAATGAGATTTCAGAGTTACCGTAACTCTGCTACTTGCCAGTAATCCTGGATCAGCGAGTCTTTTCTAATCGACAGCTCTTTTGATACGCTTTATTCAAAGAGCGACCGTGTAACTAAAAAATGTGAAGCGGGAGGGAACAAAAAGGCAGTGGAAAAGGCATGACTCACCTGTGATATCGGGTATTATTTAAGAGTGACAGTAACTAGGGCAAGACAATAAAACAATAAAAAATACACTACTCACAAAACGTTAGGGCAACAAGGGCGATCTGGTGACATTTCAGGGTGAATCTGAAATGCACTATAAACTTAAAAAGTCCTCTTAAGTTGACATTTTTAATGCACGTTACTTTTAAAGAGTAGTCTAGTTCCTCCAAAATATGTCTCATTTATGCTGTGTTCGCGCAAATCCATCACAACATGCACAACGTGACAGCAACATGCGTCACCCGTGTCAGCTAACACACCACTGCAACACTGCACACGGCGCCACAGAGCAGACGTGCGTTACCTAGTCATCTCTAGGAAATTGAGGCGGGTGGAGAGGTCCTCCAGGCGACTTATTTGTTTGTGACATTGGCTACAGAAAAAGTCCAGCGCCTCCTCCTTGAGGAAGCTCTGAAAGCAGTCGGGGAGAGGAGCGGGCGCACTGCAAGAAGGAGGGAAGGAAGAGGGCGAGAACACAAGTGGTGAATGACAGACAAGCAGGAGGTGCATCAAGGTGGGAAAAGACCCATGAGGTACTTCGGAGGTATGAAGTGGGAGGGGCTCCTTGAGAAGGACGTGGGCAAAGTTTAAGGAAACGTTCTCAGGTGGACAAGGCATTCCCCATCCACGTAGGTAACACAAGAGTTCAGAGCCTCTTTTGCGGCGCTCTTTAGCAGATTTAACGTGACCAAACATTTTGATCAATGACAAGCTGCTTGTAATGGCTCCTTGTAAGGGTTCGCCATGTTTTAGGAACACTACTACTACCGAATCGCAACAGTATGACCCCCAGAAAACGGATTTAATACACAGTGTCGTAATTCAGCCTGTGCGCACTCCTCACGGCCATGCTACAAGCTGATTGTTCATTCAAGGAGCGAGTCAGCTCTTCCATTATGCAACCATCTGGCACAGGTTTTTGCTCGCTGAGGCACAAACGCTGCGTCAAAATGAATGCCAGCCAAGGTGTCACTTGATGGTCGTACACATTGTTGCCCTGAGTCGTTTTTATCTCACTGACATGCTCGCGTCGTCATGAGAGGAATCGAGGCAATTTTACAAGTTGTCAAACACACTCATAACGTGAAGGCAAATATGTGTGTGCGCGCGTGTAGGCTGCCACTGCTGAGTATGACGCATTCACACCGAGTGGGTGAAGTCTGTGGGACGCAGTATAATTTTCTCGAAACTGAGCAACATTTTCTGTATGCGATGGAATCTTACCGATTAGTACTTCCTGGAAATTAGAGAAACGTGTGACTTATTCATGTGAGAATGATCAGAACTTGATACAAGATCAGTACGGTATCTACCTAAGTGAAACCGTGGAGGGAAAAAAAAAGTCCCTCGTTGGATAGAGACGTGTGTAAATAAATTTGGAGTGAGACAAGAGGAATGAACCGCGTAGTATCTATCTTTATTTAACGTGTCCTTCACGAGAAAAGGAGAGACGGTGTTGGAAAGGAACGCCTGGAGATATCTTATCGTGTTTTGACCTCAGAGTCTCGAAATCAGGGGTGGGAAAACTTTAGTGCTCACATTGAATGGATACTATGTATGACGTGAAATAGCTTATTTGAATAACTAACCCTTTCGGGGACGGCGGTTACTACAGTGGACAGCTTATCATGTTACAAGGTGAATGAAAGGGTTAAGTAACCCATGCTTGTTTTTGTCTTTATTATCTGTATGTAATATGTGCAGGACTGGTTGAACAGTCTGCAACATATTATAGTCACTCTCCCTTTAGGGAAATACCACAATGATGAGCGTATTGGAAAATGATGTCATTAATAAATAGGCAGCGTACCTCGGAGAGAGCAGAGCGGAGACATCGATCTGCTGAGGGCTCTGTGCCAGAGGGCAGTCAATCGCGATATCAGCGCCCTCCTCTGCACTTTCGAGCAGCAGCTCTGACGTATTGCTCTCGCCGAAATCTTCAAAATGCTCCTCCTCGCCGCCGATGACCGCCACCAGGGAGGGGTTGTGCAGCTCCGAGTTGAGTGAGAACCTTTGGGGCGGGGAGGGGAAACAAAACAACACTTTAAAAAAATTTCAAACAAGTGCAATTAATATGACCACAAGACCAGTTGAGCGATGGCTAATCTGATCATTCACATTAATCCCAAAAGGCATCTTTGCCTGGGTCAAGAAACCCTTATGTGACTAGAAGGTGCATGTACAAAGCCCAACAGAAAAAAAACATTTGGCACCTGGGAATTTACAGCTCCACACCATTCAGAAAATAAACCCCCTGATCTTATTTTTGCAAGCTGGAAAGATGACTCTTCCTGTTTTCCGACGGGATACGTCGAGAGCCTCGTGCACTCAGGATGAGGATGTCCCGATCAGCAGAAAAGCTCGCTCTCACAGCAAACAAATACAAGGCAACATTTGGCTTGTTCACAACACAAGTGTTTTGCTATCTGAAACAATGTGAACACCAAGATGGAGGGTTTAAGGTTTACAAAAAAAAACACACTGCTCTGAATAAACATGAACTGGTTAAACTGTAACGACACCAATGCACCAGCCACTTACCCTTTACCCAGGCTCTTGGTGCATGTCCCCAAATTGAGGTCCCTCACGCAGAGGCCCGGTGAGGAAAGAGAACGCATCACTAAACGTCCGCCGATGCTCTGGCGTGAAAGCCTCGGAGCAACTGGGGTTAAAACCCCAGCCAACCAGAGTGGAATCCTGAAAGCTTACGGTTGAACTTCAAACAAAACCCAAGACTCCAAAGAGCCAAAACTGCCGTGTAAAGGGTGCAATGTAGCGTCTGTGCTTACCAGCAGACTGAATCAGGGCTGACTGTGAGTGGGTTAATCAGATTTGAGGCTAAGCAACAGCCATCAGACGGTCCAGCTGACTGTCCGAGAGCCAAATGTGTGTGGGGACAGCACTTGGACAGAGAAGGGTTGTGGCGGCAGAGGGGGGTGTAATCCTGTTACAGTCTTAAATCCCTCACCCAGACCATAGTAGTATCCATGACCCCCGTTTTCAGTCCAAGGCTACAGCGCTTGCCATGCTAACTTGATCGGGTAGCAAAACAAGAATTGCCAGAAATTCATCGACCGGGAAGTGATTTTCATACAAGAAATGATGTTTAACGTTTGGCAAGGATGAAGAAAAGAGGGAGAGCAGGTGACATAGAGAACATTGGAACAGTGTCCCTGTCAGCGAGACGGTGTGAATGGGCAATGGAGAAAAATCGGCTTACTCCTAGAGAAAGAAACAAAAAAAAAAAAAGGCATTTTGGGGAAAACAACAAAAGAGCTGAGCTCAACATTTCCTGGAATTCAAGGCTGGAAGGGGAAGGCCAAATGCGGTCATCATTCATCAAGGAGGCCGGGGGCAGATTACAAAGTCAGCACTTGGCATTTGCCCTAAACACGATCAAAACTAGAGACAAGACATTGTAGAATAAGATATCCAGGGGAAAACAAAAAGTTGAATGAAAATGCATCTGTCACTTTAAATCTTCTCAGCCAAACTTATACCAAAGAAAATCTTTTCTGCGGTCAGTCCTGTAATCCTTTCCGTCTTCACTCAGTCTTATCCCACCCAAAAGGAATGACAACATAGTGGATTTGTTTGAACAGAAGTGGAAGGATCTCTGTGGTTCAAGGTCTTCCATCTCAAGTTATCTCAGCAAAGTGGCGAGTTTCGGCTATCCTGAAACATCAACAGTCAACATTCCAGCAGTGCACTGTCGTGTGCTCGTGCATTCCATTTTTTGCCGGCTCTTCGAGGAAAACACAGATGCTCCTACAGTAACCGCAAAAAGAATACTAAGCTATGCTTCCAATTAACCCGCCCGTCTGCTGACCCGAGTAGAACTCCGACAGTCACTTATCCAGCGCTGGCACTGACATCACATGACCAACGTGAAGGGTCAGCGCGCTGGCTAAGCTTAACCTTTGGCTCAAACAATAAGGTCAAGTGTGCCGTGGGAAATTAGCCACTTGTATTGACTCACTACAAATATCTTCATTCATCTATCATCGGAAACGCTGCTTTAGCTGAACGTTTGTCGCAGTTTCCACACACTTGTTTAATCACAGCAGATGGCAAAAAAAAATGTAAAATAATTTCAAAAAATGTAACGAGCAGAGAAAGGACCTTGCGCGTGCCGTTCAACCAACCTATTGATGGCCTCTTCGGGGTCATGAAGTGCAGCCTCGATCCCGCTGTCCGTGTCCACATCCTCATGCATTTCCGGGGGCACGAGGGCACCGGTGTCCTCGTCCGTGAAGGTCTCGCATTCACTGTACGTGCTCTCGGAACCCAGGTACGCGCTGTCCGTCACCTCATTTTGCTGCAGTCACACAAAGACTCATTTTCAACAACAACTACAACAAAAACTCACTGCATGCAGAGATCTGAACCTTTATAAATTCAAACAAATACTTGTCCAACTAATCCGACAACTATGTAACAACGTAGTTGATGCAGATTGGCATTAGATTGTCAAGACAATTTCAGCAGCAAATGACGACAGGCAAAAAAGTACAGAAAGTCCGTGGGGAAAAAAAAAAATCTCAATGCCGCCGGTGGAACTGATGCCAAGGAACGACGACCAAAACAAACGACACACCATGTGCAGACTTCAGAGGCAGTCTGCTGCTTTTCAAACAGCGTGTTAGAAGCAAAACGCCTCGAAGCTTTCAACAAAACAAGCTCATTATCAAAAGCGAGAGACTGGATTTGAAGCGTCGAGACACCAAATTGTGTCCTGGCTGTAAAGCAACAATGGATTCAAGACAGGTGAGTCACAATGGAAGGAGTACCGGGCAGAACGACGCGTCAAGAGAAGCTGGGCCAAAAGAGCTACCCACCATGTCCGAAACCATTCACAGACAGGAAAGCTGGCCTGCCACGAGAGCATCCTAAAACGCTTCCTTAACCTCCACCCTCACGCTGAGACAGAGCTGCTTTGAAAAATGGAAAGTCCTGTACACACGTTCGGTTCCGCTGGGTGGTCACAGAGGGTGGAGACCAAAGTCTGAAAGTTAGTCAGCTGTAACGTTTCCCGACCGGCGGCGAGATAAAACACCATGGCGACGACGTAATCTTTCTCGGGCTTCAACGCCGTCACGATAATTAGGGACGGGGCGATTCCGCAATATCTCAAAGTGCACGTCGTGAAAGCGTTGCATAACTGCTCTTGCCGTGTCCCTGCGTTACAGATGAACAACTGGTGACTGTTCGGTAGCTTGAGTAATTTTTGCCATTTTTTTTTTAGTTGGGGGCGTGGTTTTAAAAGGTGTTTCATAAAAACAGAGGGAAATGTGAAGGGTAGGAATAACTGGGTGGAGAGAGGCCTTGTGCCGCTCAGCATCACTTTGCTTGTTTTGAAAGCAAACAGTGGCGGAACAGTGTGACCATTGAGGAGGCTCCCTTTTCTGAGTGGAAAAACAAGCCTGTGGACACAGGTGGGGGCTATGGGGGTGCGGGGGGGAACTAGTTCAAAAAGATGCAAACAAACATTGCTCACAGCCACCAGTCAAACCCGCAGGCACAGCAATTGCCTTTGGCTTCATCACATTAACAGTGGCTCAATATTTGCATTAACTGAGCAACATATATTTATTTTCCCCGCAATATTGCGATTGCAATTTATTAGAAGAGTATTTTAAAACTGTGGAAAATCTCTGCCAATATTGAGAAATAAATACATCCTGGGTCAAGCAGTTCTACGCCACACCAAGTGAGGGCACTACGATAATTGCAATCTTCACTTTACATTCACAGTACACCCTGCATTGTGTTTTACATTTTTTTTTTTTTGTCTTGTGCTTTTAGCGCGCAACACAAAGTTGACTCCACTCTACTCTCCCGAATGATTTTGCATCTCGTCTGCGCCTGCACATCTGAAGCAGCCGTGTTCGAAAAAAACAAGCGGGGCACTTGGGCCGCCAGGAGAAGGTTAAAGCAACACTCATCATGACACTCCATTGTTCAAAAATGCACACAGCGCTAGAAAACGGTTACATTTTTTGCAGACGCCAGCAACAATATCATGCTTAAATATACAAATTTGGCGTGGTGCACAGGAATGTCAGATATGCAAACCACAAGTGCAAAAACAGCCCATACTCGTGTAAGACTCTTTCGTGATACGCCCAGTTCAATATTTGTCAAAGAATCCTGTCAAGCTCAGCCTGCCAGATGCTACTCAACGTCAGCCAAACCGGGTTGTTCGGTTGGCGGAATATTCTCAATGATAGCTCCGCGAGCCGCTCAGTCGGTTGCAGCGGCAAGAGTGAGAGTGCACCGAGAGTTCAACTCATCAACTCGGAGCTACCGCGAGCGACGACCGGAAGTAGCGGCAAAACACGACCTTTGTGTGCAGCGTCCCACCTCGTCATATTCTTCCGGACACCCAACAGCTCCGTCGCCCGGACTGTAGTTTGCCCTGTACAGCTGCGGCTCGGGACCTGCAAATAGGAGAGGGAAGACGTGTTTCGTGTGTGTAAACATGACATCACTGTGCAAAGGAAGCACTGCAAACACAGGGGAGAGGAGTAATGGGTGCGTACAAATAGTATTCATGAAGGACAAGGAGGGTAAATAGGTGAAGTCACCTTTTAACTTTAAAAAAAAGATTAGAACATAAAGTGAGTTTTGGGGGGAAAAAATTCTCCATGTTTAATTGATCGAAGCAATTTTAAGGGAGGAATCCATTACTTGCAATTCTTGGTCTAATACTGAGGGTTGTATTAGAAAGGGGTTCTTTTTTTTTTTTTTTTTTTTAAGGTTGAAACCCAACGTCACTTGGGAGGAAGTCACATTTGACAAACCGATACAGTCCACCTTTGAGGTTGCGTCCTGGGAGCAAAATCTCATGATGTCACACTTACACTCAAATTTCAGAGGCTACGAGACATCCCGTGACAGGGACACCAGCAAAACAATACAAGGGCCAGACGCAAACTTGTAACCCGAGATGGACGAGATGGAGTCTTGTGTATCAGCCGAACAAAGCTTTTAATGCGCCCCGGTGAAAAAGCAAGAGCCGAGGAGACTCGGCGCTTTGCCGGGATATCCTTCTGCCTGATATTTGCACACACCGCAGGCCATTTGAGTTTGATTAGACTGCAGACATTGCCATAGCGGCTACAAGGGAGGAGACGTTTCCATAAGCTGCGGCTTGCAGCCTTTTCCTTTTTATTAAAAAGAAATACCTGCCCCTTACTCAAAGTTTCAGACGCAGAATAGGATATTTGAAAAGCGGATTTTGCTTCCGGTCATGGATGTTGTGCGCACATCGACAATTAGTCGTAAAGCCGAGAGGGCTTTCCAACGGGGAGTGACCACAGGATCGAGAGGACCAAGAAAATACCAAAAAATGCAGCCATCGCACACTTTCGAGCAGTTCACGACCTATTTCGTTCCAGCTCATTTTTCTGTTCAACAGCAAATAGTGTTGACATATGTTTCATATGTTCCTGAGAGTTTTACATTCAACTAACAATGACTGAGAACCCGAACAATTACGAAAAATAAATAAATAAAAAACACTGCGCAGGTCCCAGAGAGACGGAGAGAGAAGGGGAGCGTTCAATTATTAAGGGCGAACAGGACTCTCTGCCCTCAGTCGAGCGCTGAAACCTGACCAACGTGCACGCGCGTTGGTGCGGCTCAAGCTTTCAAACGCATCTCTTATTCATGTCTCGGGGTAACCGGACCTATTCAAGACAGAAAGCTTTGGGGCGGGGGGGAGAAAGAGTCTAATGGTATCAATATGGGTGAGCGGATGGAGGCAAGCAGTGCTTTTATGCGGCACAGCAACAATCTGGTGCTGACATTTCTCTTTGATTCACTTCAGGCGACCTTTATGAAACTCCATGAAATCAACCTAACTTTAAAACGCCACTAAAATGAGTTCACTCGCCTCCATTGCTGATAGCAGAAATTCCTCGGTGGAAGTCTTCAAAGCTGATGACTCCCAGCCCACTGGGATCCAAAAACTTGGTCAGATCTTTTACCTGAAGGGGGCAGAAACACATCAGAGCGTTCCAAAATTGAAAATCAATTTAATTGGATGGGAATAATTTTAGAAATCACAATATCAAATACAAAAATGTGTGCTTCAAAAAAATGGTCATCTGCAAAGGTTGACTCGAGGCAACCGGAAATGAATTTGTTTTCTCTTGTTTTCCCAAAATGCTCAAAACAGACTTGGGCAATGATGCAATTAGGCTACCGAAATGATGCAATGTTTTCCCTTGCAGGTTGAATCCAGAGCAGAAACCCAACATGAGATTGAGTAAACAAAAAAAAACAATAGATGTTATGCAAGTTTAATTTTATGGGTGAAATTCAAATTTTACAAGGATGTTGATATGCGCAAAGTGCAACCATTTGCATAAGGTGGATTAGAAGGGGGGGGACCCCTGCATGCAAGCTCATGAGAAGCAGTTGGTTGCGCACAGAAATATCCGCACACCAGTGTTCAACGGGTTACGTAAGGGCACCTACATACTGTATATTCCATCAGGCGGTAACCTAGCAACAAGAACATGCTTCCGGCGATGCAGCGCCTTGGAGAATAAAAATAACATGAAATTGGAGCAGATCCGTCCTGGCTAAAAAAAAAATTTTTTTTTAAATGTGCAGAAACTCCAGGGTCCATCGCCAATGCCAACTTTGTGGCGGGGCTGCCTCGGAGAAGATTTTTGTTGCGGCAGCTGCAGCAAACAATCAAAACCGACACACAAATAACAACCTGCCACGGGCCCACGGTGCAGAAGATGACACAAACCCTTTATTATGGTCCAATTGCGAGTCTTCCGCGCTCTCCGAACACTTTTATTGTGCGAAGCGGACCATCGTGTTGTGTCTAATTTTGTATGGGGTTACTCTTGCAAACAAGCCGATGTGCTCAGCAATGCCGATCTCGGACTCCCTTAACTTGAGCGGTGGCATGCAATCACATACATGAAAAGTAAATGAAGATAAATTGGGAATGACCGAGTTAGCGCACTCCTAAGTTGAAGTACCACGACGATTCATCTTTTCCGTTTCACTTTTGGCGAAAAATGAGCTTTGCCGCTAGAAGCAGAAACAACCTCCACAGGGGTGATGTGAGAAAGCGGAGGTGTGATTGCGGTGTGAGGACTCAGTCTGAATAGCATTGCTATTCTGAAGACGGTACAAAATAAAAACCACAGACGAGCAGGGGCAAGATGAACCGACATGAGATCAACTTTATGGAATATACAAAATGATAGTTTCCCTGATGTGCAATATTCGCCGCTACAACACTGCAAAAAAGCCCAAACGCAAACACTATAAAAGGCCTGAACTCAAAGGCGTTTTTGCGGCTCTTCTAGTCGGCCGAGCATGCGGGGTTTTTTTCTTGTTCTTCTATTTGTGTTTAATCAGTGAGGGGGCACGCCTGACCGCACCTCCACATGCCTTTTTCAGAAGAATACGCTTTTGGTGGAGGAGTTTGCCTTAGGGAGAGAGGATGTCACAATAATTCCCATTCAAAGTGCTGATAAAATGATCGCAAGGTTGACAGACATGCAAAGATGTTGGTAAAAAGAGAGGAGAAAAAAGGATAGTAGACACAAGGGGACAATTCAGGCCAGTGAACATTCCATTGTAGATTAGAGGGGCAGCGCATAAAAAGCAGAGAGGAGGCAGGCCGGCTAAAAGTGGGGTTGGGAGTGTCAACGGACAAGCGGGTTGCTGCCACAATACAGCTCGGCGTGGCTTTTGTGCACAATTGGGGTCAAAACCAGTCAGTGTGGCGGTTAGCAAGAAGGCTTGGAACGCCTTCAAAACTGCACAAGCGCGCGTTCGAAGAAGCACTTGGTCGTTTTTTTTCCACAGCATAAGCGGCAAGCTGACTTTTAGCGCTCCAGAGGCAGAAAAGAATCGCAACTCGCTCAGCTGGTTCGGGGATTGCAGAATTCACGGGTTCCTCTCCGTCTTTCCACACGACAGCTATCGTATCCTGGAATAATTCCGCTGAAGACATTTGCATGCGTGCGCACAAGCCCAAAGTGGACAAGTAGGCAAATGCTGAACTGTTGCCGTATTTGCAAGAAGGAACCGGGTCAAACAAAAGCGGACGTCTGGTCCAAGCCATTCACTTCACCATCACGATATGTGAATGAAGATTGGTGGTTTATCTCTCTGACATAAATCGGAGGCTTCAGTCACAGTCACCTGCGTCAGTCAGCTTATGGCAGTGATTCTGATATCAGATCTCAACTCAATTATCTACTTGGCCAACACTCCTACTGGCTTTTCATCTCCCACAAGTGCAGCAAAGTGCTTGATAACGTCCCTGCGATTCCATAGGCTGCTCTGTGTTTTTTTTTTTTCCTTAATAGGCGGCTAAAATAGCACCGCGTTCCAACTCTGGTCAATTTTGTAATCTCTCTAATCAGAACGAATTAGGCATGGAGGTTATTCTAGTCTCCATGACCATATGGTGTCAACATCAGGCACGCAGGCAGGGCTCCACCACTCAGTGACGTGTAACATCCCTTGAATGAGGATTTGACTGTCCACTGTGTGGTTTAAAGCGCCTATTCATGACAGAGACAAATGAAAATGCTTATTTTCAGCAAGCAGGAAATTACAGAGCTGACAGCTTTCCAGACTGGAAACTATGGGAAGAATTGATAAAACAAACATTTCCCTGGAGTCCTCACATGCACGACAACAGGTGGAATCCAGAGTTGACTAACTATGTGACAATAGCACAGCTTTGTGCTTCACATTCACACAAAATAGCGAGCAGCCTGCGGCCTGCAACAAAACTCTTGACTCTTAAGCCTTCACAATTCTCTGCGGAGTGATCCATGAATGCAGAAGACATGAACTGGGCCATATGCCCTCGTTAGAGAGTATTTATGTCATAATGTGGGATGCAGTAAATGGTTGAGGGTCATGCACGGAGGCCGACATCAGACATTTCACAGGAGATAATCCCCTGAGAGCTAATACTATGCAAATGAGAAGACGAGCGTTTGTTATTTGACATATGGAGGAAATGCCAGGCCGATGCAACCAATATGCTTGACGGACGTGTTTAGATGATAATCCAAATCCTCGCGCTGGAATGGCTCGTGAATACATGAAAGACTAATCCCGCGGCGGTTTTAGTCGTGTGACGCCGAGCTTTTTTAGCGAAACTAATCGGGAGAGGTTGGCAGCAAATATACACAAGTGACACCCTACTGTAGAAGCAATTAGCGACAATGAGCTCTCTTGCAGGGATACTGAATACTTATTTTTGAACGCTGGTTTTGGCGGGTCTCAAATTGGTACCTGGGCCTTCAGTGGGGACTTACCTGACTTTATCTTAACATCAACATCAACATAGAGCCTTCCAAGTAAATGAATCAAGTTACTTCATGAAAAACGTCTTACCTGGTCAGCCCCATAGGCGGTAGCGAACTCCATAAACTCCTCAATCCGAACAAAGCCATCTCCGTCCTGGTCTAAAGCATCGAATACAGTTTTTAGAGGGGAGACATCTTCTTCTCTTGTGTTGACAGTTGAAACCATTGGCAGTGAGTCATCTCCCACCATCTTGGAGAGAGCAACCGTCTCCACACTTGGCTCAATCGTCCATCCAGTCTTTTCTGTGCAACTGCTCAACTCCAGAACATCAAAATCTTGCAGATTGTGAACAGGCGGCGGCAGGTCCTCTTCCCTCTGTTCAGTCGTCGCATCAGGAGCGGTGTCATCATTTGCGGTGTCATCATTTGCTCCCTCCTGTGGCTTCAAGTTCCACGGTCCCTCACTGCAGACTCCATCGGTGATTGAGCAAAAATCCAAAGCCATTTCATCGTTGGCTGGATGCTTGGCCGTGGTGCAGATTCTGCTTTCCATCAAATCTTTTGTTGTACCTTCCACAGAGAAGCTCCCACAGCTGAGATCACCTCTGAGGATGACATCCTCAGCCGGAGAGTCTGCCAGCGACGAAATCGCAGGTGAGTCACTCTCGTCTTGGAGATCTAAAGTCCTGCATATCGTTTGGGCAGCATGTTTGACGTCGGAATCCTGGGTTGCATCCAGCTGTGCACCTGATGGGCTATCGGGATGAAGGGTCAGACCGCCGTCAAGTTCTGGACCCTCTAAATCCAATAAAGATCCTTGAGGACAAGCCAGTAGTGTGCTACTGTGGTTAAGTGGAAAGCTGTTCTCAGGTAGCCCTTGTGGGGTCAAACTACTGTTTACTGGCAGAGCTGTCACTTGATCTGGGAATAAACCTTTGTCTCCAGTTTCATGTGACAAAGTTGGACTGTTGTGTACCAGGGCTTCCTCTTGTGACAGGTCTACCAGTCCTTCACTGACACCGTGTGACACGCCCGATGACTCAGAGGCGACAAAAGTCTGCTTATCCGAGAGGGGATCTGTGGAAATGAGTGAATCTGCTGGATTTGATTCAGAATTATACTTACATTGGGAAGACGGCACTGTAGTGCTACTGTTGGTTATTATCTCAGTCTGTCCATTGAGGGTGCTGTTGCCTCCAAGAGAGGCTTCCTCAAATGCAAAGTTTTTCCCAACCACATCAGTGAGGTTGGGAGAAAACAGCCACGAGAGCATGAAGTCACTGGTTTCATCAGGTTCCTTGTTTATTTCCGAGTGAGGCGATGTGTCAGAAGCAGTGGAGTGGCACTCTTCAAAAAACAAATCTCCACAGGGATAATCGGAAATATACAAAAGTTTATCCAACTCCACCGGCGCATCCTGGTAGACTTTGTCCATTTTACTTTGCTGGGACGTCAGATCGGGGTCGACAAAATGCAAACCTGTTTCACCACAGTTGTTTTGACACAGGACACCCCCATTGTCTGAGTCCAGGCTGAGAAATCCAAGAGGAAACGCTTGCTCGGACTCCCACTGCGCAAGCCCCAAAGGGCTAGACACCACCGTGGGTTCCATCTATTTTGGCTACAGGTGTCTCATCTCCAAAGCGAATTCACATTTCATACTTTATCTTAGATTATATAGGGTTATGCAGTACAACTTAATATTAATGCGTCCGTCTTGCGTGTGGAAACGTTTACCGTGATTGTAAGTTTTATACAGAAGTCAATGAGTACATTTTTTTTAACTTGACAGGTCGGCAACCACATTCAACAAACGTATTATCTAATATCAAACGCATTTTACCCATTTTTACCTCTAAGCCATATTAAAGTTTGCAAATATTTAGTCTGGTTTGGCTCACTTGATGCCTTTTTCGGGCATGGCAGGTCCACGTATGGCTTTTCCCAAATCACACAGTCCCTGCCCAAACATCATCAAACGTTTAAGTCAACAAATTAGTGAAAACGACGGGAATAACACTTCGGCACCGAACCCAAAAGAAAACGCGGAGTGCATCTCGAATCAAACAGTTATAACAAGTATTTCGTCAACGTTAGCTTAGCCGATTCGCTCATCGTATCCCATCGTGAGTAAAATTACCTCCCTCAAAAAGATGAGAGCGTGGTAAGGTTTACCAAAACAGTTCAAGGCAGAAACATTAGTCCACACCGGCGTTTTGATGCCATTGCTACGGGATTCTCGTGCGTTTCTCCTGAAAGGAATTGGGAAAAAATAACATTAGCTCCTCCTTTCCAGCATCCCACCGCTTCACTGCCATTGGCTAGGTGATGAGCTAGCCCAAATTAGCCTATTAGCTCGGTACCAGGCCAAACGGACCGTCCGCCACAATGTCCTCGACGAGTGCAAAAATAAACAAATTCCTCTGCCACAATTTAAGTTTTGCGGATGTCGTCGTCTATGGTATATCTTTTTTTTGCTACGGAAATCCACCTGTATCCAGCTCAAAAATAAGGGCCAACCCAGACCGTGACGAATCTGCTCTTTCCTCGACCCAAAAATACTTCCGCACAAAATGTCACTGTGCTCCGATGAAATAAAATTTAAAAAACTGCGATTAAATGCCGAGAATAAGTTCCATCGTTTGCCCGCCGATGTTGTCACGTACGAGCTCTCTCTCGCATCAGCATCCCAACCCTCCGCGTCTTCTTCCTCTTCGTCATCCCCCACCTCCTCCTCCTCCTGTCACCGCAGACATGCTGACGTTTCACGCAAGCGTACAAAACTCCGCAATGTCATTTTTTAGAATTATTGTTGGTATTCCCAAACAGTTTCCGAATACTCAGTTTTCCTAAATTTACACGTTCAGTTTTGCATTTATATTTCCTCCAACCACACTTCCAAATCCACCAAGTCATACGACACAAAAATACATACGGTACATATTTTTTTAAATTGCAGTTTTACAGCGCCCCCATCTGGCGAAAACCAATACTGATTCTCCGATTGGATGACAGTGCCTGGATGTTGAAACTTTTTAAAGTCTTCCAAATTAACAGTGTTTCCCAACCTTTACTCAGCTAAGGCACATATTTTACATTAGAAATAAAAAAATGTCACAAAAATTATATATACCAAAATTATGACAAGCTCGTCTCCATTTACTCACAAATTGAAATCTGGGCCTTCTTTCTTTGACCACAAATACTAACATAGTATAATGTTGTACGAAAGGCAACAAGTGGCTTGTAGCTAGCTACACAGGTCAATTATAATTTCAGCCATCTGGTGGAAGAGCATTTAATTGTTCGGCCAGTCACTATACGTCACTGGCATAGATTAGATGAACAAAGATACATTATGTGTAGTAAATAAAAATCATCATTTCTCAAACAATTAACGGCTGATGATAAACACTGCATTTTTGCACCCAGAGAGACTGGATCATGATGGAAAATTCAGAAAATGACTCCACAAAGGATCAAATATTAAATATAATAAAGGTTTTACTAAGTGACTGATCATCACAAAATGGAATGTGAGGACAAATGTACATGAAATGCAGAATAACACAACACAGGATTAAAACTACAAGGTGCTGTATCACAAAAGTTGGCCGTCGTATTGAATATGTTATATCTCCATATTCCAGTTGGATAAAATATTCATGATGTCATTTGGAAAATATGCTTATTTGTGGTACAACTCTGGCAATATTCGATATATATACTTATATGTATCAGTCTCCAATTCTGTAGCCTGAAACAGTGTCACAGCACTGCATCTTTGTTACTGTTTTGCTCATTTTTATTTGTCTCTCTTTTCAGATGCCCAATAACCTGAAAAAAAGGAAAAGAAATATATATTATTTTCTGTCTGACAGTGAGGCAATTTGTTAAAAAAAAAAAAACACGTATCAGTGATTCCCAACCACTGTGCTGTGGCACATTAGTCTGCCAGCAGTCATTATCGGGTATGCCATGAAAAATTAAATCGGTCCAAAGAGTGTATCTTTGTTCATGTTTATTTGACAGCGACATATAGTGACAGACAGAACAATGAAATGTTTTCCACTCGACGTCAGAAGGTATAATTAACCTGTGTAGCCATCATGACTTCAATAAAGTGACATTTTTTCAACGACAATGCATGCCTTGGCTTAAAAAAGGACGTAAAAGACTTTTAAAATGTAAAGTACTGAAAAAAACAAAACATGAAATGGTTTTCCATTTTCTACACGTCATTTGAAAAGCTACACTTCCACCTCCACACCTGGGACAGGAGGAAAACAGGACAACCCCTGCTCAGAGTTTAGCGGATTTAGAGGAGGCTATACCCATCAGCTTGGAGGCGTCGTTAGCTGAGGTCAGCCAAGATCCGCCGTCCGCCACCAGGATGGCTCCGGTCACGTAGGACGAGGCCCGGCTGGCTAAGAAAAGTGTGCAGTGGGCCATCTCGGTCTTGTTGCCTGATCGTTGCAAAGGAATGGACTGGAACAGACCAGCGACCTCCCCTCTCGGACCACCTTAGAGAAAAAAGAAAGTGTTTTCCACCACTGTTATTTTAATGAAGACACAACTGAAAATTCAGGACAGTTTTTTTTTATGCACATTGATTAAAAATTAAATTTTCTTTTTTGGGGTGTGTGTGAAATGTTATTTTAAGTTTCTACAGAATAATGCAATTTTTTTTTTACCCAGTCTGCGGAAGCCCTCTGTGCCAGAGATAGGACCAGGGGCCACAGCATTCACTCTCACACCACTGGGTCCCCACTCCACAGCCAAATGCTTGGTCATGGCATCTAGGAATAGGAGAAAATGTAGAAGAGGGTGAAGATTCTTAAAGCTGTCAATTAAAAACAAATCTTACCATTTGCAGCCTTGGCAGATCCAGCGTGCACCTGCAGCGCTTGTCCCTTGTATCCAAGTGTTGCAGAGATGTTGACAATGTTGCCTCCGTGATCCTGAAAATGTAAAAAAAAACCTAATCAGTCTCTCAAAATAAATGAATTGCTCGTGCAATTTTGCTTGGATGCAATCTGCCTTGTACGTGTGATATGTGCTGACTTGGGTAGGGCTGAATAAAAATATAAATTTGAATTGCATTTTAAATTGCATCCTTCGACATGGCAACGGCAATTTGAATCTATATATTTACTGCCCTCTTGTGGTGACTTACAGTACCTTGAACCACTTCTCGTACACAACCTTGCTGGTGTTGAAAGTTCCCATGGTGTCGATCTCCATAACCGTCTTGAAGGCGTTGAAGGAAAGAGCAGCGGCAGGACACAGGAAGTTGCCGGCAGCATCTGTCAGAAGACACTGAATCTTATTTTGTGTTACGTCAGAGAAGCGTTGGTGACCTTTCGCCGACAATGTCTTCCCAGCGACACAATCTTGTGCTGTGGACTCAAGGGCTCTTGGCATGAAAAGATAAAACAAAAGTTGATGATTAAGCCCAAAATGTGTCACACTTGATCTTTGTTCCATGTCTATCTGCATGCCAGCAAAGTTTTATTTTTCACATTATTTACATTAATGGTATTAAATAATTGGTTCTTTAATTCAAAGACCTCAAGAGTGACTCCGCTTCCACTTTTGTTTTTTCGTCTTACTGTTAACAAGGATGTCGATGTGGCCCAGTTCTTTGAGGGTCTCATCCACAGCCGCTGAAATGCTCTCAGGCTGCCTCACGTCCAAGCACAACGGGAGGCAGCGTCGTCCCGAAACAGCAGACAGCTTCTTCGCCGCCTGGAGGAGACACCAAATGCTAATCGGATTCTCCGAGAAGGACAACTTGGCAAAGATAATCACAAGAAAATGAAAACCTCAGTGATCTTGTCTTTGTTCCTGCTGGCAATCACTGTGTCACAGCCATGCCTGAAAGAAGAGACAAATAAAAACATGAGGGGATTTCCACTATCAGGGTCATATAAATCCACTCTATTGTTACTTATAGATTCCACAGAAGATGCCGACTAGTTTCCTAACCTCATGAAGATTTCTGCAATCCGTAGTCCAATTCCTGATCCACCACCTGTGATAAATGCGACCTGATCCCTGAAAATGCATAGACTTGAAAGTCACTTCATGTCATAACTACCACGTCAGACTTCTAGTCTTTAGAAATGTGGTCATTCTAACCCACACGCAGCCGGCGAATGTCCAATGCGGTGTCTTACTTGAGTAAGTCTGGGCTGTAGATGTGAGTGTATGAAGTCAGGCAGTCATCGGAAGCAACGTCTTCAGGTAGCAGATCACAAACTCGCTGTGGCTCTGCCATCCTAGTCAAGAAATATGGAAAGGGCTTTCATCAAACATGCCACAGATGCATTTATGTATGCACACGATGATGATGTACTGTCAAATGCAGTATTAAGGATCAAACACGGGGTTTTCATAAAATCTCAGTTTGTGACAAACTTTCTGGAATCAATCTGACATAGAGGCAACGTAACAAAAGCAATGTTATTGAAAAATAACCACTAAACACACAGAACAAATCTTATTGACATATCTGGTGAACTGCTTTTATAATGCTGTACATTTTTCCGAGATTAATACACACAATTACATTGACAGCACGGGTATCTGAAAACAAATGGACATTTACAGTCGCACAGAATGCTATTTTTGTACTTCCAATGAAGATTAATTTTTATGTTAGCATCTGATGCTGTGCTTTTGCAATGAATGTCATGTAGCTAACTGTAGCCTGTGTTTTCGTTACCTTTCGAAGAACAAATTGGTCAAGTGCACCGAAAAAGAACTTTGAAAGCAATTTCCGAAACAAAAATCGAGCTTACTCGGCCAACGTGGCTTTTGTTCGAGTCCTTTACTTGTGAAGTTGGAGTAGTTGTTTGTACCTTGGACACTCGTTTTCAGACGCTGTCTGCGGTGCATCCTGGGAAATGACGTTTTCCAGGATTATGTTTTAAATACTATAGTCAAATTAAAATGTATTCGTTTGCATTTTTTTCTATGATTGATTAATTTGTAAATAACTATGCCAATATATTTAACGTGAATATCACGTTTTATTTTATTGACCAGTTGGTTAATAAATTATCAGTACAGTATTTCCATTACAATGACCGCCAGATGGCGTTGTTGTTTAACATATTACCGAATCGTCACAATGGACGAGGGGGTTCTCACAGGCGGCGTTTTCTTAGCACCCCCAAATTAAACCCTGCTTCCACGAGCATCCCAATACTGCATGCCATATTAATTTATAAAGTTTCATACTTGCACAATAAATTCCCAATAAAGTGTTTTTCAAAAACTGCCCCAGAATATCACTAAACAGGCAACAATAACATTAATATCTCTTGTGGAGATTTTGGAGACAAACACCGTGCCAGGGCTGCGGATTTGCACGCACCATAGATAATTTAATTCCACCACTGTCGGCATTTTATACATGACTCACTTGTTTGTTAGATTTCATTTTTAAGGGAAACTTGCTCGAAGGAATCATCGGAGCATAAAGGCATGTGGCCAAATATATATTTACTTAAATCAGTTGCAACTGAGCCCTGTCCCTTGACGCTGCCAGGCCGAGGCAGTCGAACAGACGCGCTATGACCCCACAGCTCCAACAACTGGTCCTGGGTTTTGTCCATGTGTCTGTTGACTTAGTGCTGGCAGGTCGGTGTGGCAGGAATTGCTGGACTGTCCTTGGTCCTCCTTCAGACCTACCAGCTTGCTGCTGATCTCCCACAGCCTGCGAGCAGCCTCCTCATCCATGGCCTGGGGAGCTGGCTCCTTTTCTGTCAACACGTCGTAGTAGCGCCCCGTCACTCCCTCCAGCTCTTCGGCCACGGCCAGGTAGATGCTGGGCTGGGCTCCCAGCTCGGGGTTCTTCACCAGCAGGGAGAAAAGGGGACCTGGGGAGCAAGCGTAAGGGAGGCAGAAACATTGGAGAGTGTTCCAACAATTTTATTCGGGTCAGTTTGATTTGAATTGTAAATGAATACACAAACATGGAAGAAAAAAAAACATGAGTGGTGCTGGCGTGTTCATTTTGGAGAGAAGAGACCATGTCTTGGCAACTGACGACTGCACGCCCTCATGCATTTGTAATTTTCAAACGTTCTGGTGGATTTATCTAATTAAATAATAAAATTATTGTATTTATTTAAACAAATTATTACAATTACATAGTGACATTAATTTACTGTAAATAACACTGGTCAATAGCAAATTTTAATCAGAGATGTCCCTAAATGTATTTTTTTTTTGTATTTTAAAAAAATGTCTACTTTTTTCAAGCACATCAGGTTTTTAAGACGATTTTGATTTTTTTTTTTTAATTTGACCTGTATTGCGGTTCATCTGAATTATTGATAATCCAAAATCGTTTTTTTTTTTTTTGGATGATGTCTTCATGGATTAAGGATTCAAAATGTAAGATGCTTTTTCATCTTCCAATAATAATTCCGCTGTACTCACTGAGCACGGTGGTGGAGAATTGGGACTGGTGCAGACCAGTGTGCCTGCCAAGCTCAGTGGAAACAACGCCGGGGTGTACAGCATTCACGGTCACTCCTGTGCCTGTCACATATAAAAACAAATGTTAGAGAAGTTACCGGTAATTTAAAAGTATATTCCTACTTTCGGCTCACCCTGTAGATATCTAAATCAGAACAAAACAATAAAAGCTGTACTCCCTCCCACACATGTCACTTAACTTGCCTTGTAAACGCTTGGCCAGCTCTCTGGTGAAGAGAACGTTGGCAAGCTTGCTCTGACAGTACGCTTGCTTGGTATCAAACTTTCTGCTTTCCCAGTTCAGGTCCTCAAAGTCCATCTTTCCAACAAGGTGGGCGAGCGAGGCCAAGTTGATCACTCTGCTGGGGGCGGATTCTTTTAACCGATCCAGCAGGAGATTGGTCAATAAGAAGTGGCCTGGAGGCAGACAGAAGAAAATATTTGTCATTTCTCATGGAGAATCATTCTCGTGGGTTTGGATTCAAAATAGAATGCACCCTCGCGTTTGGGTGGCTACTGTGTCATTTCCATCCATCGATGAATTTTCTCCTTTCAACTTAACATAAAGAAAGATTAGGCCTGCTTGAGGCATATTTTAAACAACCACACGCGCGTGTACCTAAGTGGTTAACTCCAAACTGCATGTCAAAGCCATCCTCTGTTTTCCAGGCAGGACATCTCATGACCCCCGCATTGTTTATTAGCACATCCACCCGCTGTTCCTCTGCAAGGAAATATTATTTTTAAGAAAGTATCACCTTTTCCTACAGCATGGAGCTGCGGCGAAAACAAGATTGTGTAACATGTTTTTTTTCCCATGAACTCACTTTCTTTGATCCTCTTGGCAAACTCATGTATGGATTTCATGGAGGCCAGGTCAAGGTGGCAGGCGTAAACATGAGGATTTAACGTGTTACCTCGGATTTCTTTGGCGGCCGCCTCGCACTTCTCCATGTCTCGACATCCCATAATGATCCGACCCCCTAACCATGAAGAAAAGTGAGGGAAAGCAGTCATAGGTTCTGTAAACACTTGTTTTTTTTTGTGGGGATTGCATTATTGTGGAATTTTTGCAGCAGGCCTTGGTCTCTAATCCCAAATATCATCATGTTTACACACCTCTCTGGGCCAATTCCCGTGCCGTCTCTTTGCCGATCCCTGTGTTGGCCCCTGTTATAACAACCGTCTTCCCATTTAGCTTGGCTTTGCTAGGACACCGACCCCCAGTCATATGGTTCCTGTGAAAGTGAATCAAATCAAGATTTCAGGTAGACTGAGGAAAAGTGTGACAGGAAATCAATTGATGATTTTTAAAATGAAGTAATATTATGAGGTCAGAGGTAATTGGTAAGCAGTTGTTCCTTTTGAGAAATACTGCACATTTCCCAGTTAGGATCATGTCCTTTTCCTCTGATATAATTAATGAAAGTAAAACCAAATAAAACTGCACATACACAGTGTTGAAAATCAATTAAGTTTAGTCGACTAGAATGTGTTTGACTTGGTTTGATGGACAGAGGGAACATAATTGTCTTAATAGGAAAACAGACGAAATCACGTGTACAGTACTGTATATGCAGTAAGGCACAACACACACTGTACGATACAGTACAGTCTATTAAACAGTGCTCATTCAAGAGCTACTCACTTCACTAAGACAGCACATCCAATAACAGTTCCAAAGACAGAAACAGGCAAGACATACTTGCTCATTGTGTGCAAACCTATGCTAAATAAAACGTTTCGTGGGCGTACGGTAAAACGAACAGTAGAAGGTTACGGTCGCTTACTAATTACGTCACTGCATTGCTTGCCATTCTGGGAAATGTAGTCTGGTTCCAGGAAGGGACTTTCAAAAAGGGAAAATAATAATAATAATCATAATAATAATAATAATAATAATAATAGTAATAATAATAATAATAATAATACATTATTTTTTAATGAAATAAAAATAAACAAATGCACTGGGCTACTCTGGTGCCTTTTCAGAAACATCCATAAAATTAATAGTTTTTCTGAAAATTAATGACTTTACTTTCACACTAGTATTTCCCAACTTCACTTTTGCTAAACACTGCCAGTATTTTATATTATTTTCTTGCATTCGATTAGGTGACAATTATTTGGAAGCTATCTGTGCTCAAAATTAGAATGCCTTTTGTCAGAATCATGAGCGGATTCCATTGTGCTATTATTTCTCAGTTTGAAAAATGGCACATATTATAAGTCACTGTCTAACACAACATAGCAACCAAAAGTTGTTAAACTCAAAACTTTCTGTAAAGAGGCCATTTGAACTTGAGCTTATGTCACTCCACTGACGTTTATAGGGCAGCAAGGACACGGGAAGCAATTTAGGAGGAAAGATTTGGGAACAAGAAAGAAACAAGGCCAGGTGGAAACTTGAGGCGACACAAAAAAAATCTGAATCTAGGCCGTGAGTCTGGTGTGTGGCAAAGAGGAGATGAAAGACAGAATGACCGAAGCCGAGCAGACGGTTACATCTGTTCATAATTTGAAGGTGTCTTATCCCCCCTGGTGTGCTTGACCTTTGCGGTACACCCTGCTGTCAGCATGAATACTTGACCTTGGCAATGATTAATAGCAGCACTGTTTCTGTGCTAACCCTGGTAAAATTAAAAGGAAAAAAAATGTCTTGGCCCATTTACCACTTTGCAGTAGATGCATCTGTTTGGTTCTTCTTCTCTGCTGGATGTAAAATGACTGAAATAATTATTTCCCTTCACATCTTGGTAAACTCGGGCAGTCCAATCCTGACTCACATTAATTTACTTTTTGGGAAATTTTCATGTGGTGGTGTGCCGCGTCGTTTTTTTTTTCCACGTGAAGGTTGGGAAATACTGTTGTATCCATTTATCTGCTCATGCAGCCATCCACCTACTCATGATAGTTAATGGCTCTTCCAGGTCATTCCCATCATGTCCAAGCTGTCTCATCTGTTCATCTTAGCAAACAAGTGCTGACAGGAGTGCTGTTGTTCATCATGTACAGTTATGGGAACGTGCCTGTGCTGTGAATTAATTGCCTAATAAGGACAGTTGGCAAAGACATCGCGTGAAGTGCTCAAGCTGTTGAATTATGCAAGAGGGGAGCAGCTTGTTCCTTTCGAGTGCTCAAATCACTCAAACTACAATAACAGGAGTAGCAGTGCAATGATTCTGTACTGAAAAAAAAATCACCACAACCCCCTTCAGTGGTTGTTGGGTATTACAGCGCTCCAGAATATTGTACTTTGTAAAAACCTAAATTATTGACATGACTAAATATTGCACTGCCTCAATGCGTTGCTCCTTCTGGTGTGCCCGCCTGGCCATCTGGGGGCGGTATCAGACAGACAGACAGCTGCACTGTTCATTGAGACGTCTCAACTCCTTTCTCAGCTCACCAGTGCAGCACTAGTATTAGACGTTCGATGCAGAGGATCAAGAACTTTTTGTGCCATTTTTGCTTGGCGGTTTTCCGTAAGACAATTTTGAAATAGGAGTCTTGTCTCAGTAAAGCTCGGCAAAGACTGCACCGCACTGCCGTCGCTGAGAACCTCCATTGTAGTGGGGTAATATGAGAAGAGGCACTAGGACCCTGGGCATGTGAGCAGTGCAGACGGCAAACAATGAAGAGAGCAGAGTAGTGGGAACCAGCACAGGAGCAACATCTGAGCCACAAAAACCATCCCTAGCCCCTGCACCACATTTCAACCTCGCATCCCGCTTTCTCACCTCCGGGACACAAGAGCTGGGAGTGGAACGTACTCATCTACGCTGGATGTGCAGGCTTCTTCCCGGCTTCTCTGTTTGTGAATGACTGGGACTGAAGTGGGTCATGCAGTACTACTGGAGGAGTGAAAGATAAACAACCCCCACCTAGGACTACCCTTGAGCCTTCCGCCAGAGGAGAGATGATCCGAGCTCGCACACCGCAGCACCCAGCATGATGCGATCACTGCATCCGCCTCCGGATGAGTAGTCTCAAACCTTTCAAGGAACAGGATGACAGTCAACTGAGGGAGCACATCCGCACTTTTCATCAAGTCTGTCTGTCACCTAAAGCTTTGAGATTTTTTTTGAGGGACCTGCCCAGGAGTCTTAGGATTTTCTTTCGTTGATTTTTCATTTTTGTTTTTTACTTTTTAAAATTTTTACCTGTGTGCTTCAGGTTCTTGCAGTCTCCAGAGGTTCCGTGCTGTGCAGAGAATGCAGGACCATGGAGGAGAGAGACAAGTCCCCAGCAGGTGAGGGCATTGAGGTGCATTAATAATAAGTCGGGAAATCAATTCTTCTTTATACCCAACAGGAAACTCGCATTGTTGTTGTATTTTTCATCACAAACCTTCCGTTTGTTTGGCATCACTTCAGAGGTTCCACAGTTATCATATCTATACACACAATTGTGTATAATATGCAATAGATGGCATGAATGGAAGGAGTGTTCCGAAAAAAAAAAAAATTGAGTGAAATAAAGAGAAACTGCGTGTTTGGAAAGCAATGATGTCTCAGTTTGTAAATCAGTTGGAAATGAATAAGCGACGCTTCAAAAATTGTCACTCCTACCGCATCGTTCTACAAATCCTCCTGTGTTCCGTCCAATACTTTGACAATCAATGCGTTTCCACTTGATAAACTCCTAAACACATTATATCGGCTCATTAGGGGGGAATCCCATGAAAAGGCTTTTGAAACCGATGAAAAGGACTGCACGACAGAGCTTTTTTCAGCTTTGAATAAAATGTACAGCTTGCCCACAGGCTACAATAGTTTCACATTGTAGACGAGAAGGAAAAGTATCATCAGAATCCAAGGCTGCCACACGTGAATGAATATCTTGAGTGTCCAAAGGAGTGTATCATTTCCTCCCAAGTCTGCAAAACATCTTGTGTCCATAGAAGAAACCGCTTTTTACAGCAACCTGCTGCCACCGCCATCTGGGAGGAAACAGCTGTCTAATATAATGTCATTACGAGCCTTGTCAATCAATACCTCACGCGAGGTTTTGCTGTACTCGTATGCACAGTTTTATTCAGCTCCATTTAGGCTCTGCTCTCCTCTGGCAGTTTCCCAATTAGGACTGTTTTTTTGTTGTTTTTTGTTTCTGGGCTGCTGGATGCTCAGAGACTGCTCTTTTGTGTCTGCTCAGTGTTGTATACACGTGCGCGTACATCATGCAATTTAGTCAAATGCTTCATAATGAGACGGTGGGGGGAGGGTAAGGGATGCGCTATTATTCTCGTAAATCCCATTATATGCAGGACTGTTAGTTTGCCTTGATGGGGATGGTGAAATTGCTTCTTCATTAGACAACCAGCTCCTCCCCAGCCACCCCCCCACCCTCCCAAGACCCAATTTCTGCAGCTCTCTTTGAAACCCCCTCCACAACCCTCCGCGATGTAGTCAACATCAAAGCATGTAGCACAAAGGGAGGGATGCTCGTCTCTCTCATTGGTGTCCCCCAACCACACACACTCGCTCACATCAAACCTCCCTTGTGGAAGAGACTGGATTAGGATGGTGGGGCACAAGGGGGGGTAGGGGGTGGTTGTTATAAAATGTCCCCACTGCACAGGATTTCTGCACGCCGTAAAGGCAAGGGCCATTCGAGCCGGTTATGCTTGTCGTCGGTGTGAGAATGTGGCGAGTGGAAGTCTGAATTTGCAGAAAGTGAAAAATGGCTCCCAATAAGTCGTCAACAAACCGAAAAGCCCCAAATTGTCACGATTGGTAACATGTCTCTTAATTCCGACATTTTCATCCATTTTGAGAACGCGATGAAGAGCCTCGGTGACATCTCAAATGGGCAAGGAAGTGGTGAATATTGACATTTTTATTCTGGAATTTCATTCAGAATTTCCATAATTTGCTCACTAGTTCCTGACAAGTCCCACGAAATAGTGGAACAATTTCAAAATAAAATGGTTGTAACGGACTGAGAAATGCGGAAGGAGCTGATTCTCGAACTAATCTAGCACCACTTAAGTATTTCTGCATGGCATGCAGTCGTTGTGATGATGACTTGAGCTGATTTGGAATATTGTTTATAGCCAGACATGCCGCAGTCTAATTGCAACCACTAATGAATCCGGATTGGTTCTATCGTCGGTGTTTGGTTGTAATTACCCTCCTCCGTCTTTCCTATTTGGGTCAAAATCATAGTCAACCTATGACAGAGGGAGAAAATGCACACTCATTCTTTTGGAGGCAGTCATTTGTACAGCAATTCAAGTCAAGATGTGTTTCCTTCATAGTTAACTGGAAGTCATTCAAATGGGGAAAAGGAGACAAGGCAGTACGTGAGCTCGGTCATCCCCAGTGGTGACTCATCGACCCAAAACAAGTTTTCCATTAGTGTGAAGAGGGAGACTGAGGCGAAAATCTATTTACTTCTCCCTCCCCTCCTCGAGTCTCTTGTTTATTTTCAGGAACAGACAAGAGGGACAAGGACTGCGCTATAAAACCAGTAAACAGCGCAAAGCTGCTGACTATGATCCCCTGACCCACTTTAGATACACCTTGCTGAATATTAAACGACATTTGTTACACACGAAAGGGTGGCGCATCTCCGTTCAGACTGTCAACTTTGCATCTTCAACATCGAAAATGTACGCCTTACTTTTTTATTTAAAATTTTTTTGCAGTTTTTGCTTTTAAAATTCGTTCTGTAAACTCTAGTTCTGTAAAACACTTTTCAGGAATTAAGATTAGAGATTATTTTTTTACTCTGTAGTTGATTTCAAATCGTTATTAAGAGATTTTCTTTCCCGTGTTTACGCGCATGTTGTGGGCTAGAGAATTTGTCGAGGGGATCAAAACATATCCTGACGTATAACAAGCAAGTGGGATGGTTTAAACTGCTTCCAGATTATTTAGAATGAGTGGGAACGGATTTAATAACCCCCAGACGGCATCTTTAGCCACCTGACAGGAAGTGAGCGGTATTGCTTTAGATCAGTCCGTTTAGCTTAATGCTAACAAACAACACAAAAACCCAAAGACGTGCTAACAAATACTATCTGCACTCTTAGCTGGATGTAAACGAGTGGATTAATCTTCTTAATTCTTAACTCCACCAGCTTTGTGGGAAGACGAGTCACTTTTAAAGTCCCTTAATTCGAAAAGTCCCTCAGCAGGTGATTAGAATGTGTTCTGCCGCCTCGGATCACAGCTGCTCGTGAAGCACAAGGGGCCCTTCTATGTAGCGTCACTGTCACACTCCAGACCCTTTGAGCCTCCCGAATAATCACATCATCTTGGCAGAAAGCCAAAGAACCCCCCGCCCCTGCCCTCCCACATATACACCTTCCGGGCACAACACTGCGGTTTGTGGATCACACCTTAGGATGTCATCACAGCTGCACCGTCGCATATCGGCACTCTTAATCCAGTTCTAAAGAAGAAATGGGCACATAGCATCCCTCGCTGATGGATGTCGGGGGGGTTTGTCTTTGTGGGGAACTAAGAAGATGCGATTGTGAGCTATGCTGGGGGTGACTTATTTGGAGTCGTATTATTCGAAAGTGGAGTGATTCTCTGAATGTTGTTGCCAAGTACCACCTAAAAAATTAAGTCATCATATTTTGAGGGAAAAAAAAATACATGTCAATAAAATGTTGGTATTGTGGGAACAACAACACCCAAGTTCACAGGAATGTCGTGTATATGTGAAGAAAAAAAACATGATGAGAGACTGAAGCCAGTTTTGTATCTTGTGGGCAGAGCTGGATAAATTTAGCGAAAGGGCGTAACAATTTGCAACGCTTTTTTCTTAGCTTCTTATTCCAGTGCAGGAGGAAAATAAACATCGGTGCAGAAAATGGAAAGTGCGCCCTGTGTATTCCATATGTGCTCGTATCGCCGCTGATCGCACGTCTTGATATGAGCCCGCAGGTGATTATGTAAGACGTTGTGAATCCTGTTGCCTACTCACGCCAACTGTGCCCACTCGACTGCGTGTTGCCTTCAGGGAGTTCGAGAAGACTTGATGGTGCTCCATGCGGACCAAATCTTGGGCACAGGTTGAGTGGTTAAACATTTAAACGGGACAGTTGGACAAAAAAAACGGCGCTTTCGATGAACTTTAAAAAAAGAATTCATGGATAGAAATTCAAAATGGCCGCCCCCTCAGATGGTGCTAAACTCATATTCCACAAACCCAATATGAATCAGAATAACGTGTTTCGACTAGTAGGGGGCGCTCACAACAGTGCAGGTGTACCAAACGGCACCACCAGAGATTTGTTGAGAAACTGGGTTAGAGGAGAAAGGAACAACAAGCTTATCTGTTGGCTGGATCTCTCGAGTAAAACAGGCCACCAGCAAAATTGCTCAGAGTGATTGGATGGATGATTGCGCCCTATTTTTCCCCCTCCATTAAAACGGCTGCATTCTTTTTCCCGTTTCCTGTTACACCTTCACCAAACCTCACTCGCTGATTTAACCGAGCGGCCAGCGCGTATTAAAGCCCGGAGAACAAACCCCGAGCAACAAGTGACGACGTTTCGTTTCCCAGAAAGCACGTGGCCTATTTTACCGGAACCAAACTGTCAGCCATTTATCTCTGTTTGTTGGCGCTTCTACCTGCCCTTATTGATTTTCCCGTCCACCGCATGCCAGTAAGTGCTGCGAGGCCACTCATTCTCGTGGCTGCATTGTAAAGCTCCACAAAGTGATGTGCGACGTGTGTGTTCGTGGCCCCTCCCCCTCGCGCGTACTCCGAAATTGGTTTTCAAGCTAACGAGAGTCTGTTCAAACGATTTAGTCGACGGTATGGACATCATCATTCATTATATCAAAAGAAAAAAGACACACTGACTCAAAGTAGCGTTTTCCTTTCCTTTCCGCCAGTCTGCCGCCCAGCGTCAAGGCCAGCCTGTCTCTTTCTCCAACCGGGCCGGGACGGGTGGGCAGCGGCGGGAGCTCCCCGACATCCAAAATGGCCCCCGGTGTAGTCGGGGTGCCCGTGGAGGACATGCAAGCATTGGCCATCACCACGCTTTCTGCTGCGGACGTCACCAAACAATTTGAGCAGATTCGCGAGCTTGGCAAGGGCACGTATGGCAAAGTGGACCTGGTGGCCCACAGGAGTCAAGGTGAGCGCATGCGGCACATTCCCGGGGGGGGGGCAATGCGCATGATGAAGAAGACGAATCGCGTCTCGTGTCCGCACGCCCCAGGGAGACGAATGGTGCATCCGCGCAACACACTCTCCGTCGGCGTTTCCTCATGTTTCCGTCTGCTCTTTCCAGGCACGAAAATGGCGCTGAAATTTGTGACCAAAAACAAGACCAAGCTCAAGAGTTTCCTGCGGGAGTACAGTCTAACGGGCTCGCTTAGCTCAAGCCCGTTCATCATCAAAGTCTTGGACGTGCTCTTTGAGACGGAGGACAGCTACGTATTTGGACAAGAATACGCTCCCGCCGGGGACCTCTTCGACATCATTCCCCCGCAGGTAGCGCCATCGCGCTTGTCTCCACCAATCATCATCTCCACTCCGACAGAGCTGCTCCAATCGTGTTCAGACGCCGCGCTTTTAACAAGCTCTCCCGGGACCCGAGAGCAGCTCCGACTTGACTCCCCAACTGTTTCGTTTTGGCTTTCTCGTTAAAATTGCAATTGCAGCGCAACGCAAGACGAGAGACGTTTGCTTCACTGTTTGCTCGTGGAGGAAATCCGTGTTCCGCCTGAACTTGAGTTTGTGTTTTATTTTGAACAAGTCGGTGGAACGCGGTATGATTTGGACAAATGTATTGGGTCGCCTGGCTAGTGCTGTACTGCACTCGGGGTTCCTATTATAAAGTGCGGCATCTTGAATGTTCAACTTAAAACATCATCAATAAAATTTGGTCCATGAATTATACGCTCGCTGATGTGGGTGAACACATCCGACATTTCTGTCTTCTTGTCTTCCTCTCAGGTGGGCCTGCCGGAAGAAATGGTCAAACGCTGCATGCAACAACTCGGTCTGGCCCTCGATTTCATGCACAGTAAAAGCTTGGTGCACAGGGACGTCAAGCCAGAAAACGTGCTGCTCTTCGACCGGGAGTGTCGCCGCATCAAGCTGGCCGACTTTGGCATGACCCGCCGGGTGGGCTGCCGCGTGAAGAGGGTGAGCGGCACCATTCCCTACACGGCTCCGGAGGTGTGCCGGGCCAGCCGCGCCGAGGGCTTCCTGGTCACCGCCAGCCTGGACGTGTGGGCTTTTGGAGTTCTGGTCTTCTGCATGCTCACGGGTAACTTCCCCTGGGAGGCTGCGCTGCTAACCGACGCCTTCTACGAGGAGTTTCGGCGCTGGCAGAAAGCCGGATGCCCCGTGGGAACGTATCCGTCTCAGTGGCGCCGATTCAGCGACGACGCCCTTCGAATGTTCCAGAGGCTTCTCGCTGCCGAGCCGGAGAAACGGTGCGGGGTCAAGGACATCTTCTGCTTTGTCAAATACGAGCTCGTGAGCGAGCTCAGGCGCAGAGCGTCCTATCGCGCCAAGCGAGGCGAACGGTCCGGCTCGGGGGCGTGCACCGGCAACTGCGCTTCATCTTCATCCTCCTCCTCCTCCTCCTCCTCCTCACGGACCTCCCACAGACACCCGGAGCCTTCAACGCCTCCCGGAACCTCCTGCCTTCGCCCGGCTCCCCTCAAACGGAGCGTCCTCTCGGACCATCGAGAAGAAGCCGGACAGCAACAGCCTCCAGGGCGCGACAAGAGCAAAAGCCAGATGGTGATGGCCACAGCGATTGAAATCTGCGTGTAACGACATGACTTTTTGCAAAGTGCTTTTTGTAAAGTCCATCTGAAAAGCCAGTTGAAGAGAGAAGCTTAGATCACACCGGAAATAATCTTCATCCCTTCAGCAGCCCGGACTGAGGTCAAAGGCCTTTTAGGTTGAGATTCGCGGCCAAAGACAGCCGAGAGTGCTACCGCGCCAAGAGAGGCGAACCGTCCGGCTCGGGAATGTGCAATGGCAACTGCACTTTGACTTTGTCCACTTCTTCTTCCTCCTTACACACCTTCCCCAGACCTCCTCCGTAGCCTCCCACGCCTCCTGGAACCTCCTGCCTCCGTCCAGCTCTAGTCAAATGGAGCGTCCTCTCTTTCCCCAGAGAGGAAGCTGGACAGTAGCGGTCTCCAGAGACAGGAACAAGAAGCCACTGCTGTTTGAAAACTGAGCACACTTCCATTCATCTGCTTTCTAAAGCATACCGCTAAATCCGCTCGGGGTCCGTCAAGCGACAGGAGCCTATCCAGGGCTGCCCTGGTAATCGTAGTCTATCTTCATCATCTAGCTGGAACGAGTGCTTTCCCCGTATCACTTCAGACGCTCCGGATCACTCAGAGGCCGTTGATTCTTGCGCAACCTTGGACTTCATCGTCCACTGCACTAACTACCACACTTAAGATCATCAAACGGACCTCCACGTAGCAGCGCGTACGAGGCGCCGTGTCTCGCTAACGTGCACCACCTCAGGACACTTGAGTGGATCGCTTGCCGTTTTTATGACTCATCCATTCCAGTAAATCCGTTGCAGCTGTTGGACTGCTGAGCTCCATTTACGGGAACATTTTATGGGCGCCGAGGTGCAAGGAGAGAATATGTTTTAATATTGTTTTTTGTTTTTTTCTATTCGCGCGCGTGTGTGTGTGTGTGTGTGTCCGTGTGAGTTTTGCAATACTAAAGCACAAAATGTTTTTTTTTTTTTTAAAGGATGAGGAATCTCACTCCATATTGTAGACGTATTTGGTATTTAAAAACAACAAAAGTGCTCCGTCACATCAGGTAGTTCAACTATGTAGCTGTACTCGTTTTTTAAATCAGGGGATTTGGTCAGGTTAACGCATCGTATGTAGCAACTCAACCGTGTGTTTAACGTGCAGTACGGATAGAGAACCTCGGAATAGAATCTATGAAGATGTGTGACACAGTAGCTGCTGCTTTTCCGTCAACGATGAGTTTTTTTTTCTCGGTTTGATTTGTTTGTAGGAACTGAACGCTTTGTACAGTACACTTCCGTTCGCAAACTGGCGGGGGTTTAGCGCCAGGTCGGAATTGTTTGAAACACTGGAAATCACGCCGATCCATCAGTTGGCTTTCTCGGGATGTTTTTTCCCGCGAGCGATGATTAAAACCACTTGAAGCGCAATCACCGCCAAGCCAGCAAGATGGGGTTTTTTTTTTACTCGTGTCTGTGAGTTCGTCGGGGTTCAATCAAAGGGACAGCCGCTCAGTTAACTCTTATCTCTTTGTCGTTAAAATGCAGGAAAGCCAACTTCCGCAAGAGCAAAACTTCAAATTGCGCAACTTTGTTGTCTTGAAATGTTGAGTTCACCCAACATTTTTTTTTTACAGTGTATGCCGCATCCAGAAACTCATCACAGTGCTTCACTTAAAAAAAAAAAATCTCAAAAGGACTGATAGGATCCTTCTCTTCAGCCTCCAAACAGTCTCAGCTAATTACGGGAAAGCAGCGTGTGAATCCTTCAGCGTGCGCTCGTGACCACGCTGGTCCTTCTTTTCCGCGCGGAGACCCGCTCATGTTTGTGCCGGTGTTGTTTTCATCATCCCTCGTCCCCCCCCGCCCCCGCCCACCCCTAAGTCTTTGCGCTGACAGCCCATCAGCTCTGTTGCTATAGCGACAGTGCCACACTGCCGCCGTCGTCGGGCTTCTGTCCTCCTCGAGTCTAATTGAGCCCAAATTAAACGACTTTGCTGGCGCGCACGGCCGTTCGGAACAATCGCTCGATTTATTTCTGTGGGCGAGACCGGCAGAGATCAAGATAAAATCATTATCAGTTGTCCATCAAGTCTCATTCGAATGTCAACATTTTTTTTTTTTTTTGCAAAGGCAATGGATGAGCTACAGTCCTCTACTTTTGCATTCAATGGAATTTGTAAAGAGCCTTTTTTTTTGGTCCTTCACGGTACAAACTGCACTCATGTCGCGCCAACTGCAATATTTCAAGAATGTTCCCGAGCTGCAAAAAGTGTGCAAAAACTGTCTTACTTCAAAAAGTGGCCTCCAGTCTAAAACCCGAAAGGTGAGTCATCTACACCTCCTCGCTATCCGATGGCCCCTCTGGAAAAAAAAATAAAATAAAAAATAAAGAGTTGGTGCCCCTCGGTAGATGCAATAACATTTTCTATGGCCGGTTAATTTCCCCCAAGCACTAAAAGTTCGCTTGGGTGCACTACATATGGATTTGGTTGGCGGGTGTGTAGGCGGGAAATAGAAATAGCTCCAAAAATAGACACCGCCTTCCGATAAACACCATATCCATTTATATGAAGAAAGGCCTCTCAAATAGATACTTCCTTCAAATAAACACCTGGTTCCGCAAATGGACACTTCCCGTCACAATTGGAGGACACGTACCACCCATACGTACAAATAGAGGCCTCCTCCCGACTGTTTTACAAACATATTGCGGCATCACGCCACCTCCACTAATTGCAACGTGTTTCCAAGGCTGTCATCGGGGGGGGGCATCTAAAAGACAAATCGATAGCGACTCACCTTGACCTTCCAAATCTGACGCGTCGCCAGTCGGACGAGCGAGACGGTTGCAATTAGCCCGGGCGTCCGTGTTGTTCGCTGGGTTTATCTGCATCGGCGTAAAAGGTCAGGTTGACGTGCACAGCAGGTGCACGTTCTACATGTTATGTACCGGTAATTAAAAAAAGGTGCTGTGAGGCCACTACGACTCGATACGAGGCCGCCCGATTGTTACATTCTTCACCGAGCGATGCAAGACGTCTGACGTGAGCATCGTTGTTCCCGGACTGTTCGCGGACTGTTAAAATCACGATTCCCACGTTCAAGGACGAGTGTTGTAATATCTGAGAAAATTCTTACCGAACAAAAATGTCACCCAAGGTATGGAGCTGAAACCACGGTTGCAATGGCGAATTGTGTTTTCTGCCATCTAGTGGAAGAGCATTTAATTGCTCCGCCTGACAATATACGTCACTGGCATGGATAGAAGAACTAAATAATAAAACATTTTCAGACCAATTCAGCAAAATTTGATCATTTTCTGTGACACACGTGATGGCATGTACTGATTGGGTATTATTGCAATAAGCAAAACCAAGTTTTAATTTTTTTTTGGGGGGGGCAGAGATATTTGTTGTAGAAACTTGTAAATACTCTGTGTCTTGAATAAAAATGAGAAAGATGTTAATATATGTTGAAATAAAATACAGTCGTGCGCCACTTCTTGTGACTCCTGGAGTTTTTTTTTTGGTAGTGTTTGCTCATCTCATCAGTGAACACAAACCCAATTCAAGGATGAACACTGGCGGAAAACGACCGCGGTGCGATCTCTTGTCATAATATGCCGGAGAGACCTTGGTCGGAGTTGTTTATGAGTTTGAACAGGGATTCCCAACTGTGGAAGACGTCTGGTCAAAGCGAATCAGTTCAGACAGCAGGAGAAAGGAAAGGTCACCCGTGGTGCGCGCGCGAGCTTGTGAGACGAGGAAGCGCCCCTTCTGTGCTCTCGAAATTTTTCATTAGATGAATATCCTTCGAAGGTCCTCTGTGAGCAAGCAGGATATGGTGTCCTTGTTTTGACTTTGCTGATGGATTTAGAGCAAAGAAGGAGCTCATCAAAGGCTAAAGCGGGGATGGCGAAAGTATTTATGGCGGTTCTTGCCCCTGGCCCACCGAGCTTTTTAAATCGCAAGACCCCAATCATCATCGCATTTGGGTCATTTCAGAATTCCAGAGCACTTTCTGTCCACCTGTGAAACATTTTGAAGCTAACGCACGATGCTACACAATGGCTAACGAAACTAGCATCAAGGTTATAGCCCTTTAAGCCACGGATGTGTGAAAACAAACAAGACGAGCAATACAACAACACTCACAAGCATATATTCTTTATCCTCTGCTCAACTAAAATAAAATAAAATAATAAAAAGAATATTACTGCAGCTTACTGAGCGACATCCTTTTTAAGGAAAGCAGGCGGCACTTCAGTGTCCCCTCCACAAAGCTACTGTGAACAATATTTTGTACCCCCCCCCCCCCCCCCATGTCTTTCTGCACAGCATCTTTCGGCGTGATGCAGAGAATGCTGCAGAAATCCAGATTGTCACCTCGGCGAGATGACTAAAGTGTCGAGGGACGTTTCTTCCCTCTCTGTCAGATCCGCATCGGGAGAATCCGTGTCGGATCACAGCTGGAGAAGTGATCTCAGGGAACAAAGGGGGATAAAGAATGTGTGGCAGGGGAATGAAGAAGCGGGGAAGGAGGGCGTACGCAAAATGGGACAACTGCGTTTATCATGTCAAAAAAACGGGCAGGAAGCGTCAATTCGGCATGCTTTGATTGCTTCCTATTGGGAGAACTGCGCGAGTGACAAAGTGAGAAAAGGTGGAAGGTGTTCGGGCCCAAAGTGTCAATAATTTGTGTGGCTGTAATTATTTTCCAGCACCATTTTTCTTTTCAAGATCCTGAGAGAGTTTGTAGCTATAAAAGGTGTCATATTGAACTTCTTGTCACCAGTATGAGAGTGAGAATTGAACCCATTTGCTCCCCATCCACTCCTGAGTCAGATGATGCTCGGCCTAATGATTGGGCCTAATTTGGACATTTTTCACCTCGGGGTGGACTCACTTTTGTTGCCAGATGTTTCGACGTTGAGTAGCAGAGTTATGCTCATATATTGTACATGAGCATAAAAAAAAAATAAAAAAATAAAAAAGAAAGCAATAGCTTTGAAGGCCATTACAATCCAGAGCGAGGAAAAATAAAGAATGCTCTGCTGCGCAACTTCTTTTTTGCCAATGCCAGACAAAAACTCTCAGACAGTGTGCGGGGCTCGGACTGCGTTGCCGTAGCAACCCGAGTGGAGAAGAGGACACCGACGCTGTTTTGGGGAACCAACACGCCATCGTCGGAATGCGAATTGGAATCGGATATCAACTTATTTGCCCCGGTATGTTCAATATTTTAAGTGTGTGTGCATATATATATGTAGGTATGATCATGCTAACATATATGATAATATATGCTATATATGTTATCTTGTGTTAGAGTCAGGTTAAATTGAGGGTTTTTTTTCAAACAGCCACTTCTTTTTAAAGATGTTTAGGCTGTTGCCTTTTCTAATCAACACTCACACACTCCTACTTGTATCTTTTGATTGGATTGATTTCCTTCAGAGAAAAGGCAAACCTGCCTCAGCTCGGAAGGCGGGATGAATTCATCATGCCGAAACACAGCATTGTGGATCATAACCCCAAACTATTTTCTCTCCTCGCCTGTGCAGGGAACATTTCAAACCCGCTCGGGGATGTGGTCAACAATAGCTTTGTCGGCTTGTCATTACCCGCTTGTAAATCGAAAAGAACCCAGAGGACGCTGCTCATGCGAGGCTCACCATCAGTTATTTTCAATCATGCGCTAATGAGTGCGCTAACGAGTCGGGGCGAGGAGAGGGCGAGCGTGAAGTTGTGTGTCTGCGACCGTCGGATGCCGGGCAAATGATTCATGTCCACCTTTGGGAACGGAGAGCAGGAAGTTCAATGTGTCAAGTCGGCGTGATCATTTACGTCAACATTTCCTGCTTTTTTGTTGTTGTTGTTGTCTGGGCAAGCAGGGATCAATCATTCACTGAAGTCAGCTGTGATCACTCCCACAGCGGCGCAGCCATCTCTTTGAACCACGATAATAAACAATGTTAAATTACGCCATATGAACTCACTGCAAAAACAAAAAAAAGCAGCATAGTGCTCGGAATACAATACAGGATGACAAGTAAATAGTTCCTATGCTGCAGGTCAACACCTGAGTGAGTCACAGCTGCAGTGAACGTAATGAGGTGAAGACTGTGTCTAGCTTCATGCTAGATTGCTTCTTCTCGTGGGCTTTGCGTGCTCGAGACATGATTAGAGTGTGTGTGCGGGCGCGTGTTTAACAACACACACTCTGCGGGGTTTCATTGAGTCATTAATTAAAACATATGCCATCCAGTTTAGAGTGGTTATTTTGCGTCGGCCGTAAACACTCTCGCCGCGTTGCCGTCGTCGATCCAATTCAATTCCTCGACGCGCGTGGAAACAAGATGCGACTTTTAATGAAGCAAACGGGAATCCTACCGAGTGAGAGAAAGGGAGAGCAATCCACGCTCGTAAAAGATATCACATCGTGGGGTGTGGTATGGGGGTGATTAGATGCCACCCCAGTGGATTCATCTGCAACACTGCCTGGTTGATTATTTTCTATGAATACAACTTGCCAGTGTGTCTCTCTCTGGTGGGGAAAGAAAGCACTGATGAATTAATAACAACAACAACAAAAAAGTCCAAGGTGACACAGACAAATCTCTGCTTGCAAATGACTTGGCAACAAGTTAAGAGTGCACAAACTCATTTCCATGAAGGGGGGCTTTAAATGTTGAAGTGATCAAAATGGAAAGTTTGGGAAGGAGAGAGGAACCCGACAGGAAAGCAAGTCGCATTTGTTGCCTGCAATCTCATCTACAAATGACCTGGCCCCATCTGTTTCGTATTAAACGTACAGTAGCACAAAGGTTTGGTCAAGGTTAAAGAATGAATGAAAGCTTTCCTACATCGTGACATCATTTGACTGAGAACTCAAATGACAAATTAATCCCCGAAATGATTTACTCAATCAGTGCATCAGATATTGTCCGATCTGCGATGACCCCCTACGGCTGCTCCACCTCCAAAAACAAAACACAGTGTTCTCAGGTTGTCGCATGTGAGCGCTTGTTACGCAACACACTCGAATCTTGATTACATTTTGTCACGTTACGTAAGTTGCTTACGCCATTAAATTAAAATGCAGGATGAGGGGAGGGGGAAAAAAAGGGAGTTTAAATTTTTAATTGTTTCCTAAGTGCTTTGGCTTGTCGGCTTGACCTGGGTTAGCCGTGAGGAAGTTGTCCCGAATACAAACTGCACGCTCTGCTTTCAACACTTTGCAAGTTTGTTGGTTATTGGAAAACTTTTGGACGGGTGGGGGGAGTGGAGGGCGGGGGCTGGGGGAGTCTCTGAGCTGTTTTTGTGGTGTATTAATTTTGGAATAAATGAGAAAAGGGGCGCAAAGCGTCACATCGTCGCCTGTCCTACAGCCAATCAAAATATGCCTTGTCGTACGACATGAGTTTTCAAAACGAAAATGACGTTTCCGCCTATCGAGCAAGATCGAGTCAAGCTACCACCAATTTATGATCATTGCAACTTATGGAGTCAGTTGTGAAATTCTTCTTTGTGCGTGTCTCTATGTCTGTATTACACTGCCCCCCAGTGGCCATGGTGTGCACACCAGTAGGAGCAGCACCATGTCCATTCAACCATTATTTGTATATATGCCTGACAAACATACATTGGACCGCTCATGACCTCTGGTCATATCATTGCGCTTCCTGAGAACTCTTTTTCACTCTTTGTCTGCATCACTTCATTTTGAAACACTCACTCGATATAGTAGATTGCCATTTGCCTTTGCGCAAACATTCATTCATCAATCTGTCCCCGCACTCACTCACTCCTCCTCTTCATCTGTCTCACTCCGTCACCTCCTCGCCACACACATGCACACATTTCCCATTTTGTCTCCTTTCATTTCTCGCTTCTCTTCCCGCTACCCCCTCTCTCACCACACCTTCTCTCCACACCGAGGACGATACCCCACCCCACCCGAACACATCTGCGTCATTCTTGCCGTGGAAATACGTCAGAGGCACTTAATAAGCATCCTGGGGGGGCAGTTGGGGGGTCGAAAGAGACAAGGATGTGAAGTATGTGGGAAAGAAATGGGGGCAAGTGGGGGTTTGGATGAACAGAATGGCTTTGAAATACGCTTTTATGCGTTTACGTCATCGCTGGCAATTAGGAAACCTGCAGAAATGATCATTTGCATTCATCCGTTTTTAGATCAGGGGTGGGCAAAGGATGGCCCGGGGTCCACATACAGCCCGTGCTGTTCTTTAATAATCAAGACGCCTGTACTATTTGTTGTGCCAATGTCGCCATTTCCTTCCTAAAATTGATTCTTTAATTTATTTATGTTTTTTTTAGCTGCTTCTTGGTTTGGACTTGCCTGTATACAGTGAAAATGCAATGAACAAAACACGCAATATAGCAGGGGAACACTTTACTGCTCTGCCTTAAGTGAATTCTCGCCATACCGTGCATCGTTATTTTTATCCGTCGTCCTCATCTCATTTTTAGATTTCATGCCATATCCTTTTCTAAAAAGCTGCGACGTACAGAGGAAGTGCCATCTGTCCTTGGCGCCATTCCGAAGCTTTGGCGCAGATTCTGGGAGAAGTTACTATAAATATAATCGGGACATATGTGATGGAAATATGACAGAACTGCGCGTCTGGACAGATTTAAGCGTATATGACATAACACTGACATGTCCCCTCATGTTGTCTTGAAATTTGTGGCCGCACATTGGAATAGTCTGGATGTTTCGAAATATGTTTTTGGGGATTGCAAAAAAATAACATTGTCCAAAAAAAAACCAAAAACACAAAATTCTGGTTCGATGAGCCCAACATGTACAAAAAAAAACAAAACAAAACCAAAAAACAAGACAGCAGGGAGAAAGATGGCTTTGTAGACTCATTTTCTAAAAGTTACTTCTAGGGAATATAAGCGCACTCTGTGTCCTCTCTTTAACTTCGGAGCGAGGAAATGAAGTGTGTCTAAAATTCCCTTTCACAGCAACAAAGTGTTTTCACTGCACAGGTGAAATGCGATGCTCTATCTTACATAATTTCCCGCGTTTCCATTGTGGCGAGGGATTTAAATATTCATGAGCCCAAGGGAAAAGGTTGCGCTAGTGCAGGGGTGGGCAAACTTTCACGCTCAAGGAACACTGGATTTTTTAAAGAACTGACTGGGGCTCTGCATGTACATTCTATACCTTGCTTAGAATGACATCTAGGATGGGACTTGGTGCTACTTTTTGCCCCACTTTCAACCATTTTTTTCCAGATAAATATGTCTGTGCGGAAAAAAAAAAAAAAAAAAGTGGGCCGGAATTTTCCCTTGAGCCTCTGCGACAGGAATGAGATTTATTGTCCAGAATGCCGTGTGAGGGAGTGCCTACACCAGGCAAGTCCAGCTCCGGGCCTGGAGGGCCGCATGTCTAACTGTGGATTGCATATATGTGACAACAATCATCACTCATGTGGAGTCCACTTGATGTCAGTGGAACATGCAGATGGCAAATCAATCGCTGATGAACGACAGTACGGCGATGAGCGTGAATAGTAAATGTCACCATCTGAGGCTGAAAAGAAGGCTTGGAATGATTGAATACACTCCACGTACTTGACATGTAGCATAAGGACTGTGAGGGTAGATCTACAACCATATTACCCAAAATGCTTTGTTCTTTTCTTTTGGCGGTGTACCGTGAAATTTTTCCAATACAAAAATGTGTTTTGGCTCAATATAAAGTGGAGATCACTGAGCTGTATAGTGCAGGTGTATCCAATGAAATATCCATCAACGATCATCCCGCATGAGTCGGACCTCCCCTGTGCTGTACGCTGGATGTTATCACTTGTTGACACAAGTCATTGAAATGAGCCGCTGTCTCCTCTCGTTTGTTCTCTCGAGTCGTCCGGCATCATCTCACTCACATTCCCTCAGAGCCGCCGCGTGAAGAGATGCTAACAGATGGCTAGCGTGTGTACATCCAGCCAATATGTAGGTCAGGTGCGGCGCCCAGGCGCCGGTCGCCATGGCAACTGAGAATCAAACAAGACCGCAATCTTTGCTACTCCCGCAGGGATGGACTTGCGGACACCTCTTATCCTCCCTCGCCGGTTCGCCCCTTTTGAGATTATTTCCCCAGATTATGTCAAATGCAGCACATTAGCAGGGCGGGAATGAGTTGAGACAAGTGAGGAGATGATCAATAATCCAGCACACATCTGGTGTGTCAGAAATGCATCACCAGTCATGCCTTTACAATTAAAGCCATTAACCTAAAACAAAAATAAAAATAATAATAATAATGTAATCCCACGCCGTGACCTCAAATAAATAAAGGATAACTTCAATACAGTAGACCCATTGCCCCACCATGTTGTTTCGTTACAGCCTTTTTTCTAAAATTGATTCGATTTTTCCCTCAAAAATCCTCATACAAGAACCCATAGTGTGAATGAAAATCCATAAATAATTGACCTTGGACTTGAAAATTGCATCGACAGTCAATGTCACATGATGGTGGCGAAGCATCATAAAGCATCAACACCATGCATACAAGATGTACACAATCATGATGACATGTTACATAAACAACTGATTTGGACAGCTATTGTACTTTTTATTGCTATTATTTTGTCATTTGCGATAATTGATTGAACCAATTATGATTTTAGATTAATATGACAGATATTCCGATTTTTCTTTTTTTTTTCTTTTCTGCTAAAATAAATCAGATTTTAGATCACATAACATGTGTTTATTCTCAAAAATGAGATGTGTTTCCTGACATAAAATAAGACAAATTACACTTAGGACCCTAATTCGAAGAACTGAACAAAATGTGGAAAAAAAGTGACGCTCTGCACACTCGCTGAACACACTCTAGTATCTCTAGATGTCTGTTTCTCAGTGTGTACCCGGCTTTTATTGACATGCATGACCTTGGTAGTGATGGTGCATGGGGGTGGGGGGGGGCTTCATCGTAACACAAAGGGGGCTCGCCTCGCTTGTCCTCCTTCATCTCACACATCACTATGGTGAGCGCACGTGAGTGGACGCGGTGAGCCGATGGTGCATGCAGAATGCTGAAGAGGGTGGGGAAGGTGGGGGGGGGGGGGTGAGAATGAAAAAGAAAGCTTCCTCTCTTGCTGCAAGACAGAGTTATAAGGGAAGGCGTGAGAGAGGGAAAAAAAAAACCCAGATCGCCCTACCACATTACTCATTCATGTCCGAACCCCTTCACGGCTCATATTTTACCTTTGCATCTACACGGGATGCTCAATCAAAATGGTTTGTTGGCCTTTCTTATCCCACCTTCCGCTCTGTGTTTAATTCCGTCTTTATCATCACAATGGCCCACTTTTAATGTCTGTCCAGGCTAATGAGGTTAAAAATGAGCTGCGGGCTCTCCAGGGAAGCTTTTAGAGGCAACAACATGATATGTTGTTTTTTTTGTTTGGGGGGGGTTTTGGTGGGGTGGGGGAGATTAGGCATTGTTTATTTATACTCCACATACAAGGGATTATTCAAAAGGGCAGTGATGATGAGAGACGCTTGATGTCTTTTCCAGGTCACGATTGAGCAAGGAGGATTGAATGAAGGCCAAAGGGATTTGTATGGAGAGACATTTATTGAATGCTATTAAAGGAAACCTTATAAATTTCACAGCGTGCTAGCAACAAAATGAACTAAATGTCCTTTTTTTTGTATTATTCCCCATCCTAAAGATATAAATCAAAAAGAACTCCAAAAATTGTTTTGGAGCAAACAACTCGCTTAGCTTTGTTGTGCTAACATTGAGGACGTCATGTATCGTCATCTTTGCGTTCAAATGAAGAGACCCCGAGTCAATTTGTGAGTCAACTGAAATGAAGTCATCATTTTCAGGATTCAAGCTTTTTGGGCGTCCCGTGAGATTGTTATTTTTTTTTCCCCATGTAAAATGTGCGTGTGGGCTCAACCAAAGTTAGGACACTCTGCTTCTAGTCAACAAAAGCGAGGACATGACTCACTGAACTGTACTGTCTAATCTCCAACAAAGTGACATGATGGCACGTTAAAGGATGACACATTTTGCTGAGCTCGGACCTTTTACCGCACTGCCATGCAGATTTTATGAATCCTATTTTTTTTTCACCCCCCTCATAAAAACCAAGCAAAAATACATTCATGGATTTGGCCAGGTCGTCCCTATTGTGATGAAATAACGTTTTAATCATTATTAAGAGCCCACGAAACGTGACAAATTGGAGTTGATATGATGAATGGCAATGCCGTAATCCAGTTATGTGCATGTTATGATGAATTGGCTGTCGGCTGTGGTTCAGCGCAGTCAAGCTTCTCCTCCTCCTCCGAGTATGAAACCAATTCTCAAAGTCCTAAATGGTTGTGGTGGGTAGATGAACCAATATTAAATCATCTTGTTAATTAAATTGCCTTGTGTTATGCCCTCCTCCATATGCAGGGGAGGTCACCTTACCCTACTCGGCAATGGACTGGCTCACACTCGCATTCAAACTAATGCATAATTAAGTCTCCACACACAAAGGTCAGAACTGAGATTCATACCCCAAACTGGAAAGCACACATGCAAACCACTTTCGCACTGTGCTGCCTGAAAATCATATCATTCAATAGCAAAAGATGAAATAGGATAGAAGAAAGATTTGTTTAAAAAAATAATAATAATAAGCACAATGTTCTTGTTGATTCTTTTGAGTCTTTACGAACTCAAGCAGCTCAATGTTAGATCAGTCCGTTAGCGACGCTCTGTGGCGATCAACGGTACTGACGGAAAAAAAGACATGCAAACTTCGAACAAATGAATCATCATTCGAGCTACCGTTACTTCCACAATCACAACAAACACAAAAAGAAAGCTTCATACCCGTGGCCACAACATATGCAACATCGATTCAACCCAATCTTTTGTGTTTTGTCAATTTGGATTGAAACTGTCACTGTGTCATCCAGCGAGCCAACGAGTTATTGCTTTGCAAAGTAAAGAAAGGGGAATATTTTCATCTAAACTCACTTAAAAAAAAAAATACATTGCTGTCAAACACAGTTGTCGTTGAATTCTAACTGCCCGGTTGTTTCTGATAGTTTGACACAAATGACACTAAAAGTGTATTTAAAATAAGAATTTTTTTTTTTACCTGTTCCAGCAGCTGGAGGAAGAAAAGCTCGTCAAACCTTAGTGGGGGCGGAACTTCCCGTCAGGAGTGAAACTTTTGACTCAAAGTCGGTTCAGGGGGCCCCCTTCAGGTCGATTTTATTTTTTTAAACGTGTGTGTGTGTGTGTGTGTGTGTGTGTGTGTGTGTGTGTGTGTATATACCGGTATATGAATATATATACAGTATATACACACACACGCACACAATTCTTTAAAACATTCTCTCTAAATCTGTATATTTAATTAATTATTTTATTAAATATTTTTAAATTAATTCGAACAAACCTACATTTATTTATAATATAATATTATTTATTTTTTGGTTTAATCTTTTTTTTTAAGAATAGACAGCAAAATTAGCAATAGCTATATATAATATTAATAGTATAACATGAGTAATAATATTCAACTTTCTCATTTATTTATTTGAGTAACATTTTCCAAATGATTATAACAAAGTGTACCGTAAAAATGATGACAATTTAAACCACACAAAAGTTTGCCAACCCTTGACTTTTTTTCATTTGGATGCTTGAATGGCGTGAGGGGAGGAGGGAAGGAGGCGTGAGGGGGTATGGGGGAAGGGGGGGGTCAGAAGCATCATCATCATCATCATCCCCCCCCCTCCTCCCCTCTGACCGCCCGCCCACTCCGGGGGGGAGAAAGTGCTGCTTTGTGAATGAAGGGATCGGCGGAAGGAGCAGAAAGCAAACTTTTTCCCAAAGCAGAAAAAACGCCGTTGTTTTCCTCCACGTTTCGGCGTGAAGAATCTTCCACGACACACAAGGAGCGTCACGGGAACACCACGCGAGGTAAGCCATTCATTTTTGTTTTAGGAGTGCGTGTGTGTGTGTGTTTGTGTGGTTTAGGATGCAAAGATGCATGCACGGCAGCCGAACCGTGACCGGAATAAGTGTCTTGTGATGATTGGTCATTCCCATGCACGATTCGCCGCTCCGTGGATCGTCCGGGGGCGCGTTTCTTACCCCCCTCACTTGGTGAAACGATTTTACTGGAGATATTCTTAACGCATGCAAACTTTCCGTTTCGCAACATGACGTGACTCACGCAAAAGACGCGCAATGCGCGGTGTCACCATTCCACGCACACACACACACAGACTCACACGCTCACACACAGAGGACTCATTCATGCTGTTATGATGAGTGTCTCTCGTGGACATTTGACGTCAGCACTTCTTATTTTCTTCATGTTGTCTTCCATCACAACTGAACGAATGCGCCACACGCATCACAGCAATGATCCAAAATGACATACCATTTGCTTAACACTGTCCCCATCTGCACAACACATGTCACATCCATTGCATCCATTTTCTGAAGCGCAGGGTTTGATGCCGCGCCCATGTCATATAGTATGTTCAAAACGCCACATTTTCATCCTCATTCATGTCCCAGGTCTTGCGATACTACCGACCGAGTTTGACGTCAATGGGATGAAGTCTTTCGCACAAAATGGGCCAGAATTGGACATTCTAATAGTTCACTTCCTGTGCATTTTACAGCATGGCTACGAAATACTTTTTGGACATCAGGTCAAACGTATCTTCGGTAGGGGTGCTACAGGCTACTTTTTTGTACCCGTGTATGTTTTAAAAAAATCTTTTTTGCCAGGCCCGATGTGTGTGCAAACTTGTGCATGTTTAGGCCCTCAAAATGCAATTAATGGAGGCGAAGAAGCATCAGAATTTCGACAGGTACATTCGGAACCTCACAACAGTCACTGCTCGGGCCCTAACTAGCCCCCCACCCCCCACCCCTGCCCTGGACCTCGCCGCCCAACTTGCTCTTTTTGCTTTTACAGAAGCTGCTCCACGATGATGGCGCTCACTCTTCTGTGTCTGTTCCTGGCGACCCTGGCTCAAGGCGAGCCCTGCCTCATCATCAGCGAGATCAACGCCGACAACCCCAGACTGGACACGAGCGAATTTGTGGAATTGTACCACACCAGCGGACAGCGCTCCTCGCTGGACGGATACACTCTGGTCTTCTATAACGGCAACGGAAACGTGGCTTATAAAGTCTTAGACCTGAAGGGCCACAGCACCGACGACAGGGGCTTCTTCCTGGTGGGCTCGGTGGACATGCTGCCCAAACCCGCCATCCTCCTTCCTCCCAACACCGTCCAGAACGGTCCGGACGACGCCATCGCGCTCTACCACACGTCCGCGGCTCGTTACGTCGAGAAGATGAACGCCACTGCCGCGGGTTTGGTGGACGCCGTTGTTTATACGACGCGCAAGACGGGCGGCGCCGAGGTCCTGGCTGAGATCCTCACCCCGGGGGAGCTGGCCTTTGTCGAGGATGAAACCGCCCTGGAGGGGGACGAATCCATCGAGAGGTACCCGAGTGGATCCGTTTTGAATATTTTTAATCAATCAATTTGTTCCTTGACCAAGTCTGCAACACAATTCACGCTCATGAACAGCTGTGGTTGTCTCTCTCGCTATCTCTCTCTCTAGGTGTTTGTTGTCTGAAGATCGCTGGGGCTTCCGGGTGTCCGCTCCATCCCCAGGCCAGAGGAACAACTGCACGCCGTCCGCCGCACCGTCAAACCTTCCCGTCATCACCGAGCTGAAGCTGGGCGGAGGTCAGGTGGACGGCTTGGTGGAGCTCACGTCGACGACCGACGCCGGTCCTCTCGCGTTGGTGGTGCTGAACGGGAAAACGGACAGAGTCAGCTTCAGTTTCAACGTGAATGTGGACACCTCCAGGAACGGACTCATCTCCGTGACGGTCGACAAGAAGTATATGAAAGGTAAGCGTTTCCCAACCCTTACTGAGCCAAGTACGGATTTTACATTCAAATTGGGACTATTAAATTGTTCTTCAGTGTAGCACTGATGTATCTATAATGCGAGAAGATAGTATTGATGATGGGTTTTTTTTTCCAGGAGACGAGTCTGGGGCGGTCGCCATATACAGCGGTACGACTTCGGAGTTTCCTGTGGGCAGCCCGCTAAGTCAGAGTGAGCCTCTGGACTCGTTTGTGTTCGCCGGCCCTGGAGACAGACCCAGTGCCAACCTCACGGAGACCCTCATCCCCGGCAGGCAGCCCTATCAGCTCAGCAACAGGCAAGGGAAAATGATGACACAAACCTCGCTCATTTCAAGGGAGAAGAGTCAAAACTAACTAAGCCGGTTTACATTATCAGGAGCCCATTGATATTTTTTGCATTCATTGGGAAATTTTAAATGTCATTTTTTTATTTATCGCATTAAATGGTTTGTTAAATGATAAATGATAAATTATAATGTTTAAACATATCTAAAATAGAAGACTATAGATGGATTGGCATTTTTTATTTTATTTTAAAAAGTTAAATAATTATAATTTAACTATATATAAATGACTATTATTCAGTCCATAAATAATTGCTTCAAATATACAGTATCTGTATTAATTAAAACCCATCCGTCCATTTTTTTGCCCATCCCTGCTTAAAAAAAGCTTTAAAATAAGTTTATTTTAGTGCATTCAGGGTCAGTGTTGAAAAGAAATGACCCCCAATTTTTTTTTTTCCCAAACTGTACTTTTTACTCTTACGACAGCATCTTTGTATCGATGGCGGGATTTGATGGTCATCTTGTGACCACTGTTCCTCTTTGCAGAAGTTTGCCTTCCTGTATTTTCATCGAAAATACGCACTGAGTCATGCTGACTTGGACTGCATCATTGCACTGCCATCGTCTTCTGGCTCACTCAGTAACAGCTTCTCCTTTCAACTTCAAGAACATGTCAAGGATCACAGCTTTTCTATGTCGCTTTGGTCCAAATGCCGCAAGGGTTTTTCTTTTCTATTGGCTTTAATCTGCAATAAAGTTAAAAAATCAACCCACATTCTCATTCCATCACCAAAACTTGGTCTTTGAAAAGGGGTGTGTAGACTTTTTATATCTAGGACAGACATATAATGTACAGTAGATAAAATAATTATGTCCTTTGTCAGTTTAAAAGAGGGAGGCTTCGACCTCAGCCGTTGCGGCATGGCCACGTGGACCAGAGATCCCGGCGTCTTCTGGGAGGCCCCGCAAACCCCGGGGCAACCCAACCAGTGCCCCTGGCCAAAAATCTGCCCTCACTCTATGGGTGAGTGTTGGGTCAACTTACTTTTTATGCATTTGTAAATAAATCAGGATCTGGATAGAGAGCATTGGCACAAATGACTGATTTTTGGAGATGGAGTTTGCAGGCAGATTTTATATACATACTGTGTGTGTGTGTGTGTGTGTGTGTGTGTGTGTGTGTGTGTGTGTGTGTGTGTGTGTGTGTGTCTCCGCACACTCACAGGGATATAATCTTTATCCTTTATGGAAAATTATACTTACTGCATTTAGAAGAGGCATTTCTGTATTTATTTTGTACGGTAAATACAATACTGCCCCCTGGTGGCTCCGAACCAGAAGAAACAACATAACGTCCAGAGTTAATAAAGCGCGAAATCAAAGATTCCATGTCCGAGGCAGCATCATTATTATCCATTGATCCCTAACAGCCCTTCATAAATGCACTCTCCTGTTGAAGTAGTTCCGGGAGGCGGTGCAGATACGTCCCCACACCTGCCGTCTTGGGGGACTGGTGACTTCTTGATCAACGAGCTGAACACAGACACTCCCGGCATGGCAGATGACGGCGAGTACTTGGAGCTGTGGCACCCATCCGGACGCCGTGTGTCCCTGCAGGGCATCTGGATTCTTTTTTTTAGCGCGCACAACAACAAACCCTACAGAGAGATCAGCCTCAGTGGACACTTCACCACCGCCAAGGGCTACTTCCTGCTGGGCAGCGACAGGCTGGTGCCTGCGCCTTCTATCCGCCTGCCTCCCAACACTATCCAGAACGGACCGGACGCCGTGGCGCTGTACCGCAGCCCCTTCGGGCCCCCGTCTTCGCAGCAAAGGGGGATCCCCACCAAAGGGCTCCTGGATGCTGTGGTGTATCGCAAGATGGGATCCGATAAGGAGGCGCAGGAACTGAGCAAGGCGCTGACACCGGGACAGCTTGCCTTACTGGAGGATCCAGAGGTTCTTCCCGGAGACGAGTCCCTCAGCCGCTGCGGAGGCCTTTACCCCTATGACCTGTCTTCATTTTCAGTAAGTACAAAAATTGACCCTGTCGAGTGAATTCAGCGATTTGTTTCGACAAGTTTGAAGATCACTGCAAAAAAATTAATAAATGTCAAAAGACCGAGAACTATTCATTTCTACAGTATTTTCTATCCTTCCACAGGTAGCTCCGCCCACTCCGCTGAGGGAGAACAGCTGCCCCCGCCCTCCTCCGGCTCCGGAGGGCGTGGTCCTTAACGAGGTGGCGAGTGGCCACTGGACCAATCACAGCCAGCAACGGTCCTTCGTGGAGTTGCGCGGCCCCCCGCTGACCCAGCTGCGTGGTCTGGTGCTGGTCGTGTTTGACCAGGAACACGGCGGCAGGATCGTTGCGCTTCCTCTGACTGGATTTATCGACGATGACGGTTATTACACGGTCGGCAATGTCACTGAAGCGGGTGAGCACAGATGGAAAATTAGATATGGCGTAGGGGACACTTTTTTTAACATTGTGGTCACTTGCATAAACTGCTAATTTGTGGCCTCTTTTTTTTTTTTTAAGTCTGATGGATTTTTCTTCATGTTTCTTTTTTTTCTCTGTTTTGTGGCCATAGTTGATTGTTTTTTTCACAACTGCTTCATAATCTCACTCCCGTGCTTATGTGTTCCTTCAATGCATAGATCAGACTTTCCCAGAAGGCGAAGATGTGCCGGCCCGAGGAGCGGTCCTCCTGTGCTACGACCTGTTCAGCGTCTGCAGAGCTGCCACCGCCCTCACCAACTCCAGTCGGCGCGACGAGCTGATATTCGGCGACGTCCAGCTGCTGCTCTCCTCGACGTCCGCTAGAGGGAGCCAGATCATTCCGGCTCTCAGGTGAGCACGGAAATCCGCAATCTTTCGTGATTTTTTAAATGTTTTTTACAGTATTTTCCGTCATACTAATACACTGGTTAAATGCCAAGAGCACAGTACAACATAATGAGCATACTCTGCAATGACGTACTACTGCTGTCCACCTCACGCATTCTGTTTACATTTCCTGCGCACATGCGTTTCATGAGCTGGTGCTTAAAAATAGATTAGTGACACAACCCGACGAGGTGGCCGAGAGGTTAAGGCGATGGACTGCTAATCCATTGTGCTCTGCACGCGTGGGTTCGAATCCCATCCTCGTCGTGTGTTTAGTCATTCTTTTGTTTGCTTTTCCCAACAAACGCAGTTTTTCTGTGCATGTCCAGGTCAGTCCAAAACGGCGCCGTCTCTCTCAGCCGCTGTGCGTGCTGCGATATGAGGAGCCCTTCTTCCTGGACGACGTCTTCGCCGACTCCTCAGACCGTCAACATCTGCCCCAGCATAGCCTTCTCCAGTCACATCGACGTTTGCCTCGGACCTCCGTCCAGTGGCTGGCCGGAGAAGTCGGGAGGTGAATGAAACCATGAAATAAAGTGGAATGTATAATGAAATTCTGAATTAAACTATGAAGAAGTATTTAGGGGGGAAAATTGTACTATTTTGGCTAGAATGGATTTGTGATTGTAAATCATAATACAGAATGTGATTTGTGTGGGATGTTTGCAGACTGCAGTGGTCTCAGTCTGGAAAGGAGGATGGTCCAAGTGGCCCACTATCTTGAGCAAAAGTGTCTCTGTGGAATATCCGCTTTATCGCTCCAAGGTAAAAAGATTTTGGGTCACATGGAACGTTTTTTGAAGCGTTTTGTGACTTGACTCATGACTCGACTTTATACTCCCGCATCAGTTTTTTTTTTCTGCACTGCGGCATTTACATGTTCTGCTTTGTTCCTGTTCAAGGGGCCAATTTCTCGTGTGTGTCTGGCTGGTTGCGAGTGTGGGGAAATATCCCGGCCTTTTCGGACCACCAGAAGGCCCTCATCATCCAGATGTCCCCCGGGAAGCTTGACGAAGGTTGCCCCGCCCCCACCACTGACAGCCGCACCGGCACAGGTCAGTCAAGTCTTTCAGGACGCTTCATTAGGTACACCTGATGAATAGTTTCAGAGCTTCAGTTTATATATTTGCTGTATCTAACAAGGTATTTGCATAGTCTAACTAGAATTGTTTTGCTATCTCATTGGAACATGACAACCAATCCACTGAATGTTTATATTTTCTGTTTTGTGTCATGTTGACGATGTCCTAGGGTCCAGCCTGGGTTTACAGGTTGGTCTGGTCGTCGCCGTGTTCGTGCTCCTCGCGCTTGGAGCAGCTCTTGTCACGTATTTCTACAAAAGGAGGTATGTGTTCTTCTTTTCTTTCCTTTGTGCACATGACAAATGATTTGCATTCATGAAATGAAACATGCACAGATGGAGGGACCCCAGTTTGAGAACCGCTATCAATTCAAAGAATGTCTGGGTGTTTTCTGCTTGCAGGCGTCCTTTGGACTACGCCACCATGGAGCTGAGCGAGCACGCAGAGGGTCTCTCAGATCTATAGTAATCGGAGGCTCGTTTAAGTTGTTTGCATGTGACTGTGAGTGTGTTGAAAAAATTACGAATCAGCTGTTTTGGAACATATTTTTATAATGGTCATTGTTTGTGAACAGTACTGGTTGCTACTATGAATGGGAAAGAGGTACGAAGGGAAGAGGGTGGGAGTGGGCGGGTTGAATGGTAATACTTGAGAGAAATAGTTTTTTTGGAGGGGGGGCTTGAAAATGATTTAATTAAGTGAAGCGGGATGTTCTCGGCATTGAGTGGCCTTTCCTTTTTATTTTTTTATTTTTTTTATTCTTACCTAGTGTAAGTACAGTGAACCAAGGCCTGCCACAAAAATATACAGTTAGTAGAAAATGTTTATATTTGCTTATATGGAGAGTTTATAATTTGTTGCAAGCCGCGTGTTAGTTTTGGACACTTACTGACTGTGAAAACTATGTAAATGTATTGACGTGTACACGGTTGATCCTGCATTTCATTGCTATCACATACATGTTTTGAACAACAAATTTAATTTGAAATCTAAAGTCATGGAAAATAGGTAGGTTGCTTTAGCTTTGGACGTCAGCTCCAACGATAGCTTCTAAAGGTTCCTTCAACATTAGCATTTACATTAGCTTCCATAATTTGACCTTGAATTTTACCGTCAACGTTACCGCTATTGTTAGCTTCCTAATTTAGCTTCCAATGTTATCTTTCAATGTTAGCTTGTGAAATTAGCTTCCAGCATTACCTCTAATTTTAGAGTTAATGAAGACAAATGTCAGTTTCCAAAGCTAGCATCAACTTTAGCATAACAACAATGGTTTACTCCTTTTTTTTTTTTTTTACCTCTAATCAATTTTCAACCCTATTGCTGTTTGCTATCAGGTTGGGCATCTCTAAACTGATGTCGCACATGGTGCTTTAGAAGTAGCAGGGCCTCTGGGCGACAATCTTAGGGCATTACAGAAAGAGCACAAAAAATAATCAAATGATTGTTGTGGGGGAGGGTTCTTGTAATTAAGTGAATTGGATGAAAGTTCTCTGCATTGAACAGCCTTTCCGTCCTTGTTTTCTTACCTGGTGTATTGCATCAAAAAATGATCAACCCTGATTGCTTCGCTACATTTTTGTTAAAGTTATTGTAAACATGTGATTTGTTTTCAAATGTGAATGTGTGCCAATTACCACTTTCAAGCTCACTTAGAGAGACGTTTACATTTTCTTGTCTTATGAAAAAAAGGGACGCAAGCCTTGATGTGGATGGATTTCATTTATGAAGGTTGACTTATGGGTAATGGGATCTATTTTATGTTCATTTTGATAGTGCCTCCGAAATGGTCATTCTGCATTGTGTGTTTTTAGGTTAAAACCTCATTTGCTAAAGGAACAGCCACACTATAAATGGAAATATAAATATAAAATATAAATACTCCTTCGTAGATGCCAACACAAGGTGTAATGTGAAGTTTCAATCGATGATCTTTCTTTGGTAATACAACTCCAATTTCTTAAAAAGAAAAAAAAGTTGGCATTTATTATTAGAAATGTTCTTCAAATATATCCAATAAAATCATACTTAGCTTTATGCCACATTGCAACGTTCGATGACAGTTTTACTGAAAATTTTGTCTGAAAAGACCAGACATTGTCTTCCTTAAGGTTTGAAATAAATAAAAATCGCCCCAGTTATATTGCAGTCATTTTTGATATTTTTTTCCACAGATATTTTAATTCTCATATATATTATGCTTTGCAAAGAGTGCTGGCCATGTGCAGCATATGTAGCCAGCAGGTGTCAGTGTAAAGATCCACCTGAAAGGATGAGGACGAACTGGTCCATGACCAGTGGATCGACTGACAAGTGTCTGTTTACAGTCTCCATGGCGACGGAGGCAGCAAGAGGTGAGGCTCGTGTGAAGAGACTTCATCCAGTTTTGGAGTGCGCAGACAGACAAACGCTGAACTGGTCGCTGGTCAATTCACAGTTTTACACACACACACACACACAAACACAATAATTATTTTTGATACTCGAATAATCCTTTAGAGAGCTCATATTGCCTTTGACATGCCTCCATGAGACTTTTGAAAAAAATAATCACAATGTGTGAAGAGGCTGCTTTACATCAACCTGTCTTTGTTGAATGCGCCCCCAAAAAAAAATCCACGATACAGTCTTGTTTGATATGTACAACAATTGTCGATGTTTCATCGGTTTGGTTGCTCCACTTGTGTACTGATTGTGTAGCACGAGTGTTGAAAGTTCATTTTGATTAAACACCCCCGTTAGAATATTAAAATATCGAAATTGACTGGAGTACATGAAGGTTCTGTTGGGGTCTGTGATGTTGGCCCGGCACATGTTGGTTTAGAGTCATTTCATTCGTGACGTGCTACTTGTCACTCTTCTTCTAGTGGTTCTGCTCAGCCAGATTCTGCTCCCCAAACAGGTCGGGTTTCTCGGCTAGCGTGGCTCGGACCTTCTTCTTCTCCTTGAAGCGTCCGGAGTGGGACACCTTGACGTGGCGCCCCTTCATGGCCGACTTGTCCACGATCTTCTCTAGCCTGGCGCTGAACTCTGTAGCTTCAGGAGTGGGCCCGCCGCCCCCGGCGGGGTCTTTGGTGTTGCTGCCATACTCTGCCGGGATCTCGTACAGGACCTTGGACTCAGTCTTCTTGCGAGAGAAGGTGAGCTTCCACCAGCTGGGGTCAGACATGATGGCTGCGGGACGGACACGAGACCTGCGGGACACACAGCATGCAGGGTTGTCGTTATGTGTGTGTGTTTGTGCGTGTGTTTGTGTGTGTGTGTGTGGGAGGAGGGGGTGGAGGGTGTAGGGCCACCTGACACTTGGTTTTCACCTTTTGAATGAATAAATAATTGAATGGATGAGTATCTGGTGTTCATGTAATCTGATGTTATGTCACACAAGCACCTCCTGGAGGAAGTAACAACACTACACAACATGCATCTGACTCTTCGACTAGACTTGATAATACAAGACAAAATTAGACAGGCTGTACTAGACTAGACAACACTAGACTAGACTAGACAACTCTACAACTATACAAGATCACACAATACAAGACTACACTAGACGAATCTAGACAATTAACCTCGACTAGACTAGACTAGACGGGCTGCTGGGCTGGACTAGACTAGACTAGACTAGAGGGTTGTCACACTGCATTACACTCCTCTACGCCCAAGCGTTCCCCGCATTACTCCACTCTGTTCTCTCCTCTTTGTTGTCGATGGATTAGGAAGTTGTTATCGTATGATTCTGTCATGCTGTGTGTATTCTCTTCCATGGTGTGTGCAAATGTTCTCAGTTTCATATGAGCAGCTATGCAAATAGCGCACATGTGCGGCGGTCTTATCAGGGGCGCGCACACCTGTCGGCACAAAGGTCCCGCGTCGTGTTTGATCTGCTGTGTTGACTCCTAAAGTCGTAAATGTTTTATTTCTTTTTATGCTGCTAAGAGCTTGATGCTCGATAAGTCGTGTGTTTCACTGCTCAGCGGCATAGGTCAATTTAATACTGAAGCGATAAACAATCAACAAAACCCGTAGTAGAACCGAGGAACATAACAATAGTTTTTTTAATGGCTGTTTTTGCAACTAAATGCAAATGCATGGACCTTAAATATGAAATACAACTGAACTCTACTAGGGAATGATTCCATCAGCATTAAAGGGACATTAATCGTAATTATTGACGGAAATGGCTTGTCAGCTTCTGGAGAATAACTTTTACAATGTGCATATTTCTTCCAGGTGTGTCGGTGTGTCGGACCTTTGACTGTTGACTCACGGAAGGCCCAGCCGCAGTTGACTTTTAATAAGTTACCGTGTGTGTTCTGTCATGCCTCAACACATCACAGAAGCAAGGCAACCCCCGCCGACCCCACCCTCCCCAAAAAAGGAACACCAAACACCTCTTTTTCTTTCTTTTCTTTTTTTTTGGGGGGGGGGGGATCACTAACCAGCTGACGGCGAGACAAGGCGCTCTCCGGCACTGATCTACTGCGCCTACTTCGGACTTTCTATTATGGTTAGTTGAATTGGTTACCATGGTTACAATAACAATCATACAGTGGATACAGATACTATAGACAGATAGGTAGGTCGCTAGAGAAATGTATATATATAGAGAGAGACATTTGACCCAATCACTCAGTTGTTGTGCGGGTAAAGTGATGATTTCAAACTGTCCCTGAAGGCAACACCTGGTTTGATGAATTAGATCGATAGATAGATAGATAGATAATGTCCTACCTTGCTGGGCGAAGAAGGCAAAGACCGCAAAGGTGGTCAAAAATGAGTAAGTGCCGCCATGCTTAAGTCGTCTTTCCCCCCCTTTTTTGCGGTCTTCCTGTCAGGTGAGCAGCATCTCTCTTGTCCACCTGTCTTGTCACCGTGCAGCTACCTGTCACACACATACACACACACGCACACCTTGGTCCCTCCCAGCCGACGTGCAGACGTGTGTGACGGTGACTCAGTGGGACCTTTCTTTGGTCCGCGACGTAGAGATTCCTGTGAGCCAAGCAGCTTTCCAAAACTGCACATAAATTTCCCTTTATCAGTCTCAAACGCCACTCTGGCCCTATTGTGGAATTTGGACTCGGAATAAAGTCACCTTTGTGTTTAACATGTGCTACTCCTGTTTCACAACTAGATTGCGCGCGCGCGCACACACACACACACACACACACACACACACACGCGCACACGCACATGCACACGCACACACACATACGCTCACACACAATGCATATGAATCCAGGGTCAGTTAGCCGTGTTTTGCATAAATTGTGTGTGGGTTTTGCACACAAATTTGCCAGACATTCAAATGCCTGAATACACAGTATGAATTGAGCCACTGAGGACTCGTGTGGGCTAACTCCATTCTTGTCATCTAATCCCAGGTTACTTCATTTCATTCAGGCAACCTTGATGATACTGAATGGGATCCAATCGATGAAACAGAAAATGTTGATGGGATCTCAGTTGAGGAGAGAAGTGCAGGCAATATGAATATTATGTTTGGCAAAATGCCACTGTCAGAGGGAAACCACAAATTCTAGTGCATTATCAGAAAGAGGTCTCAAATTTCTTCTGTCCCTTTCTTCCTTCAAACAAGTTAATCTCAAAAGAGTGCAACTAGGGTGAACAAAGGAGGAAGGACAACTTGGAGATCACAACTAACAACAATAGACACAGTAGTTGGAAAGAGGCTATATAATGCATCATAAAGTTTATGATTAAAGGGTGTGTATGTTGGATGAGGATGGATTCAGATACCCACAACATACCTTCTAGGCCTTTTATATGCATTAAATAAAGGTTTAAAGTTGAATTCTTTTATTTAAAAATATATATTTTTGAACAAATGCGCTTTATCGACTGTAGACAAATGAAAATTATTTATCCTGATACAAGCACAATAGGCTTGGTCGTTATCACAAAAACATCCTTGATAATTTGAGATGTCTAGCAATCAAACAATTTTACAAGCATAAAAAAATAAGTCGCTATGAAATGTCGAGAATCAAAAAATAGAGATAATTCGCTGTTAAATACACTTATTGTAAGTAAAAAGACAAAAACAAAGTCTTGATGATTTGACGCCCTCTATTGACCAACCCGACCTCTACACGAAAATAAATCATTTCCCATTCACCAATAGAAGGGAGTTTTCAAGAAACTGAGCTCTGATTGGCGAATTATTTTTTAGTAACGTAACATCGCCTTTTCCTATTGGTCGATACTCTCGTAACGTGTCACAACCGGATGAGTACCTCTCTACAGAAAGCCTTCCAATAAACATGGAATAAAGCCTTAAACAGGATTTAACAGAAGAACAAGTCATCATGGAGGTAGGAGGAATCCAATAACGAACTCATAACGAGTTAGCTAACTGTTTTAAAGATCAATATGAGGAGCAACGGTGCAGCTGTGGCTCTGCTTCGCTGCTGTATAATGTTATCAATTACGTATGTCTAAAATATTTTCTCACTTCAGCAGAACATACAGAACATCCCGATCGACATTCAGACCAGCAAACTTTTAGGTAAGGTTGAAATAATATTTTTTTTCCTGTCAAGCCATATACATATACTTTTGCTCCAACTCTATGCTTTCATGGACCTCCGGAAAGTCGTCGATGATGCGTTCACTGTCATTACGTAGAGCAGTGTACCCAAATTATTGAGGCTATGTAAATGATGATGGATGCACTGTCTAATTGTATCTTCTATCATCTATTGGAAGAGTCTTTAATTGTTTTTCCTCTCACTATACGTAATCGATTGGTAGGTAAACAGAAGATAAGTTTTTTGTTCTAAGTGTATGCATGCGACTGTGTGCAGACTGGCTCATAGATCGGCGTCACTGCAATCTAAAGTGGCAGAATGCCATCAAAGGGATCCGAGAGAAGATCAACGCCGCCATACAGGACATGCCAGAGAATGAGGAGATCAAGGAGCTCCTCTCGGGCTCTTGTAGGTGTCTATCCGCACTGGATCCGGATGCTTGGTCATGATATGTGTTGACTCCAATAAACTGAACACAACACACTTATAACAGCTTAACTGACGGTGTTTCATATAGACATTCACTACTTCCACTGCTTAAGAATTGTGGAGATCCTGAAGGGGACCGAACAGTCATCCAAAAACATATTTGGCAAATATTCCTCGCAGAGGATGAAGGTGAGAAGATGCAAAAAAAAACAACAACAACCGCGGTCGTCTTCTCTGTTGGTAAAGGACTTCAAAGTCTTCGAATGGTCTGATTGTTTGCTTGCAGGACTGGCAAGAGATTGTGCACCTATACCAGGCAGATAACATCTATTTAGGTGAACACAGAATCAGTTGAAGTGCTCTTGAAAACATCAGAAAAGAGGAAACAAGTGTGCCCAGCATTTTTTTTTTTTTGTTTTTTAATGTAGCTGAGATGGCCAGCCTGCTAAGTCGCAACGTAAGCTACGAGGGTCCGGCTCTGAGAAAGCAGGTGGCCAAAACCAAGCAGCTGCAGCAGGACATGAGCAGACGGGAGGTGGAGTGCCAGAGCTCGGCCGCTGACATGCGTGAGCACTACTACGCCGCCTGCAAGCAGTACGGCATCAAGGTGAGTTTACGTTGTATGAATTGAAATGCTGTCCCACCATAAAATTTGGAAAAGGGGCACTTTTCTGCTTGCACTGTTGTCACCATGCTGCCCCCTCTCCCAGGGAGACAACGTTTCTCGTGAGCTGCAGGCTCTGGTCAAAGATCTCCCAGATGTTCTTGACAAAGTGGGGACAGACGCCGCCAGGCTTGAAGAGAAAATCCAACTTTACACCGCTTTCACCAACTTTGTATGCGAGTGGTGAGTGAGTAGACCAAACAAACTTCATACACGCTCCTTTTCCCATTCCTGAGCTGAGGAGCACCCGTTGGCAGGTCGGAGCCGGTTCTTCCGATTTTGACGTTTGCGCAGAAGAGAGGCAACGCCACCTTCTACGAGTGGAGGACTGGGAAGGTTCCCACGGCGGTGGAGAGGCCGCATGCAGAGGAGACGCCTGTCGAAGCGCTGGCAGAGGACACGGTAAATAACCGTCTATAAGCTTTACTAAGTAAAAATAGGTAACTAAATGAAATTGCACCTGATTTATGTCACCTAGATCGACTGGGGGGACTTCAGCACTCAGGAGCCGAGCTTGGAAATCACAGTAAACGAAGGGATCGACTGGGGCATCGCTGTGGAGCCCGGCTCTGAGGTCCAATTCACGAAAATAATGAGAAAGGAAAGTGAAGATCTGTGGATACGTTCCAGATTGCACTCTTGATGTTGTCTGCCAACAGGGTGGCGGCGATACCATCGACTGGGGGGACACCGACGTCGCTCCCGTTGAGATTGAGATTATACAAGCAGGCACACATTGTGAGAGAGCTTCCAGTCGTACCAATTAGACTTGCTTGTATATTTTTAGATGCTTGTTGCAATCGTTATAGGTCCCGAGGGTGTGGCGAAGGGCAACGATGCCTTGAGCTTGCTGGAGAACGCTAAGTCCCGCGGCCAGTTTATTGATGAACTCATGGAGGTAACAGAAATTCACTCGTACCTGGATTTACGAATGACACGTCAAGTCACAGTGGTTTGTAATCACTGCCTCAAATCTGCCCCCTGTTCCTGTCCCACGCAGCTGGAAACGTTCCTCAGCCAGCGCCTCACCGAGATGGACCAAGAGAGCGACGTGGTGGCCATAAGTCAGTTCCAGTCGGCGCCGCGGGTCATCCAGATCCAGAGCAGCGAGCACATCAGAGGCATGCTGTCGGAGGTTCAGGACCTGCTGGGCCGTCTCACGTCGCTCCGGATGCAGCACCTCTTCATGATCCTGGCCTCGCCGCGGTACGTCGTCACTGCGCTGCAAAAACTGGGCTTCGGACAGGAAAATTTGATATGGCAACATTTCATTATATGGTTTGCACTTCCTAAGCTTCTCGATTTTATATTTTTAGGCTTTTCTTAAGATTTCTAAGCTGTCACAAAGCTAGTTAGATACAAAGCTAATCTGTTTTCTCAACGTGGTCCTTGACAAAGAAACAAAAACTAAACAATAAATGCTCGTGTGCAGCTATGTGGAGCGCTTGACAGAGGTGCTAAGCCAGAAAATGAAGCAGGCCGACATTCTGGAGCTGAAGGCCATCAGCATGGTGGAGAAGAGGCGGGACGCCTTGGAGGAACAGTCCAGGCTAGAGCCTCGAGTCGACCTGTTGGTAGAACGCACACAGGAGCTAAAAAAAATGGTAATCACTTTGTGTGAATGCTCAGTGTCCAATTTGATGTTTTAGCAACTGTCCAGAAATTACATCTTTTTGTTATCATTGCTATCTACGTAAGTACGTATGTATTGTAATATTTTATATGCACTAATGTTTAAAATAAGTGCTGCTTACTGTATTTCGTTTTTTAAATCTTATTTCTCACAGATTGAAAGTGACATTTCCAAGCGCTACAACAACCGACCGGTCAACCTGATGGGCGTCATGATATAGTAAGATTAACCAGGGCATAATAAAAAGTTTTATTTCATTTAAAAAGTCTTTCTGAGCATCTTTTGTCAAGGCTAGAACTGCATGCAGCGTTCTAACATCCATCAATTTTCTTACATTCACACTGCCTTTCACTCACACACACATTGCATTTAAAATGAAAACGGACTCGATTCATCGATTTTATAGTGTCCACTTCATGATCAGTCCACACATGAAGCAAACCGCTTTATTTATAATAAATAAACCATTTTTGGTATACAGTAGCTGAAATGGGATGGCACTGCTTGGGACTAACTGCACTACATCATGTGCTCCGTCCAAAACGCCACTATAATAATTATTGACGTGTAAACAGAATTGTAAGAAAACAATTCAACTCATTTGTCATTATTCCAAAAGACAGAATGTAATGGTTTGACAAGGTGATGATATAAAGAGGCCAGAGCAGTAACACGTTGCACTAATTTACATCACTGAGTGAAACAATAACAAAAACACTGCAACATAAAATATGACTCATGGAAAGTAAGTGACGAGCAGTTGTTTTTCTTAAAAGGGAAGAGTTCCACCGCGTGACGCGTATGTCCTGATGATATTTATAAATCCGTGGAGGGGAATTTCAGTCGGATGATGAAAGCGGAGACTAGAAGGTTCTACGCATGCGCTGTGCGAAAGCGTGTTTTGGTGTCAGCCGCCGCGGATAGGCTAACGTTAGCTGGAGCAGCTAGCAATTCTGCAAGTCATGCTGGGCCGGCCAACGAGGGAAGGCTGGGTGGGCTGAGCTAAATGGGACGACGGTAACACGGAACTTTGGTCCGGGCTGGATTGTAATTGCGGCGTTTTGTGGACTTTGTGGCATGGAGATGTAACACAATTAAAAGCTGCTCGACGTGAGTATTAACTAAATGTTTTTAAATGGGTAAGCCGGTACATCACAGCGAACGACGTCGTGATGTTAGATAAACGCTTATATGAAGAAGTAAATTTTGTAAGTGGATAACATTTGTGTTTCAACAATTAAACAAGTTATCCAGTACGTAGTTTTGGAGTATTTGGTATTTTGACAGCAAGTAGCCCGACAAGGCTAATCGCAGCTGACAGCCGCGACCTCCAATAGAATGTGAGACTTTGTCTAGTCCCGCCCACGTTTCGCATCTCATTGGCTCTGGACGACTGCACTGGCGTGTCGCTTCCGCGTCTGGGCTCCGACGAATGGCTGTTCCCTCCCGTCAATCACCACTTGTTGCTAGGGAGATTGTTTGATGCTAAAACGTCGATTCCGGCGACAACGCCTCTCACTTTCATTTTAAGGAGAGAAAATTCAAGTGAGCTTAACATGCACACGGCTAAATGTCTCTCTTACAGCGGCCTGTTGTATTTACAGCGTGATGCCGTGTTATACGTTAGGCGGGTTAAAAAATACAAGGCGGCTAAGTGCTAGCCACCAGGAAGAAGAGAAGAGGGGAGGAGGGAGGGACCTCGTCTGCTGCTTGGCCAGCTTTCACCTTCAGCTGCACCGCAAGAAGTTGTTGTCCCGTCAAGGGTGGGGTGGGTGATGCTCAAACCGCTCCTCGGTTCTGTTGAATAGGAAAGAATGACAGCGACGTTGTTGGGAGTTGTCTGCGACGTAGGGAGCGACTGAATCCTGTCCTCAAATGTGCAAATGCAGTCGAGCTTTGAGATGTCTCAAATGTCTGCTGCTTCCTCAGAGCTCTATGGAGCATTCATGGTTGTTTCTCTTGCCAGGAAGATGATATTCATATGAAGAAGGAAAGTGGAGTCTCTCACAAGTGGAAACGTTTGTCCCCCCCACCCCAAGAGATGAAAACGTTTCCCTCTGGACTCTCCCTGGCCTGGCTAATTGTTAAGCTTTATTAGTCCTCTGGTACTTGTCACTCCAAGGCCCCGTTTTTATTTTTATTTTTACTTTCACCTTTTTGTTCCTTTTCCAAAGAAATGCTTTACCTGAAAAAGTACTTCACAGAGGGCCTGATTCAGTTCACCATCCTTCTGAGTCTGATCGGGTTACAGGTGGACGTGGACACCTACCTGAGCGGCCAGTTGCCACCCCTGAGGGAGATCATCCTGGGCCCCAGCTCAGCCTACACACCCGCTCAGTTCCACAACCTGCGCAACACGCTGGACGGCTATGGTATTCACCCTAAGAGCGTGGACCTGGACCAGTTTTTCGCCACCCGCCGCCTGCTGAACCGGGTGCGCCAACTGGATCGCCTCTCTGTGCCCAGCCCCGAGCTCGACACCTGGCTTGTGCACCGCGACGTCGAGAGTGGCCAGGCGGGCGGGGCCAGCATCACCCTGGACAATGGGGGCGGCCTCGAGGACGTGAACGACCTCGACGCTGCCCCGGCCATGAGGGGGACCGGGGGAGGCGAAGAGGGGCCGCCGGAGACCACTTATAACCTCAACGTGGCCGACGGCGGCCTCGGGGCAGTAGCCTCCGACGGTGACCAGCGGCAGGACAACAACGACGACCTCAGCAAAGAGGTAATTGGGAAATATCCCATTCATCTGTTTGTCATATCTTTTGGATCAGCTGAAGTCTCTCCATGCTGACTTAGGACCAGAGTGAAAATCTACGGATAATTTACAGTGCACCACCCAGGAACGTTTGTAATTGCCTATAGATGCAGACCAAGATGGCAGTGCAGTGTTACACTCGGTCAAATAGAGACAAGCAAGCATTCTTTTGCATATTCACACAGTTTAAAGTCTTGAGAAAACCCATCCAAGCACAGTGAGAACATGCTTCCTACAGTATGACCTGAGCCCAAATTCGCACCCAAAACCTCAGAATCATGCGGCCATGAAAGGCGAAATATCTTAATAGCATCTTTTCCCTCTTAAGAATGCTCATATTGTTGCAGCACACAAAGTCTCTGTGGGGCCGTAATGAAGCAAAACTCCAGTTTGGTCACATCATGCTCACATGGTCACGTTAGCATAGCACCAATATCATGCTCACGTCAACTGACTGATGCTTCTCGAATTTTAAAAGATGAGCATGATATTTAACTTTGCAATGTTACATGCGTACTAATTCTTGTACTGCAGGACATCGACCTGATTGACATCCTGTGGCGACAGGACATCGACCTGGGCGCCGGCAGGGAGGTGTTTAACTACAGCAGCCGGCAGAAGGACAACGAAGAGGACAAGCCTCGCCCGGCCCAGGAGAGCAAGGAAAACAACAACGAGGAGGAGCAGCAGCAGCGAGAAAGCTGGAGGAACGACGTGAACCTCCAGACGCTTCGCTCTGTGGACATCGAGACGGGAGAGAGCATCCCGCAGCAGGTTTGATCAACTCCTCCTCTCTTTTGTCTTGCACACAGACGTGACATCCCAATTGTATGTTCAGAAATGTTGTAAAACTGTCCTGTAAATGTATTGTACTTGAAAATGAAACACAACCAAAGCGTCTCAATTCAGCAACATGGTCAGCATTTTCACGGGAGAAATATGTTCATGTTAGCTTTTTTTTTTTTTTTGGCAATATGACACCTATCCATGCCTGCGTTGAGTCCTGGACCAAGTTTATGAAAGCACAATTAGTTTCTGCTCTTATTTTAACAGGTACTCGTCTGTTGTATAAGAACCGGTACCTGAGCGTTGCCAATTTTCTTTGCCCAACCCTGTCCCACTCTCTGCATCTTTTGTGTCATGTTCTTCATCTCAGGCGCCTCACGTTTTCACTCATTTCCCACTTTGTGGTGTGCATGTTGTGCAGCTGCCTGCAGCGGGCTCACAGACCTCCCTGTCTCTGCAGGAGTGCCTGAGGCTGCTGGAGGCCACGTTCCCCTTTGGAGAAGACCCTGAGGTAAAAGGCGGCCACATCAAGGCCAGACGCACATTGAGCGACTGAACTAGACCAAATTGGACGTTCGCCAAACCAATTATTGCAGTGAATGAAAAATACAAAGATGATTTTTTGAACTCATCCATTTAAATGTTGTTTTTTTTTCTTAGTTTCCCACCCCGGCCGCACCACCCGAAGTGGCGCCCCCCAGCGCAGAAGCTCCATCCACGTCGTCACAGGGCCTGGCACCCCAGCTGGACCTGGAGCAGCAGTGGCAGGATATCATGGCCGTCATGGAGCTCCAAGTAGGCAAAGCACCACGATTCTCGCACGCAAACCACAAATTGATGACTCAAACTGGAAAAGCCTGCGACTGGTTGGCAACCAGTCCAGGATGCATGCCGCCACCTGCGCTAAGTCAGCAGGGACGGGCTCCAGTAAATAATCACCAAATGAGGACAAAGCGCTTTTTGTCACGATTTTTGTGCTGAAAGACATCAGAATCAGAATCATCTTTATTGGCCAAGTATGTAGAACACACAAGGAATTTGTCTCCGGTATAACACGCTGCATTAATATCATCATAAACAAGAACATGACAAATAGGTATGACCCACAAATCAGTAGAGAAATGTGTAACTGTACTTAGGTAACGACTAAAACAGATGAGTCTGTTCAAATTCACTCAACCAAATTTAGTAATAGCACCACCTACTGAAACAAAGGCTTTTACGTTCCACATACGTAAACTAGTTGATTTTAATTGGGTGACTGGCACAGACGAACAACGAAGTGCTGAACGGGAATCAACAACTCGCATGAAAACAAAAAAAACATTCAGCTGGTCAGCAGAACAATTTAGTGTCCACAGACATCTCAGGCAAGCATTAGAAAAGTCCACACAAAAATTCGGAATCATTAATATGAGGGATGGGCGAGTACTGAAACCAAGTCTCTGTATCGGGGCGATACCGGCCTTATTTTAAGGTTATTGAGTACTCATGGCGGCTGCCAATATCAGCCACCGATATAAAAGTTTTTTTTTTAATCTGACATTCATTGAAGTCCTCAGCAGTGGTTGGCACTTTTCTTCAACAGTTTTGACATATCGACAAATCATCATCTGCATCAGAATGATCTAAATGTATGGCGTTATATGTCGAAGGCCATGGACGTGGACAGCGACGCAGGCTGCAGCGTTGACATAAGCAGGACGTTGGCGTCCGACTTCGCACTGGTCCCGCCCGCGGCGCCGATCCACCAGAACGTGAGTCTGCACCAGGCCTCACTGGCCAGCTGCAGCCAGGAGTTCCCTCCGGTTTTCCCGCCTCACCTGGACTCGGCCGGAGGGGTGCAGGATTCCTCCAGCAACTCCAGCCACATCAATGCCACCTTTGGGTCCACTAACCTCACCGGACTCTTTCTGCCACCTCTTCTCAATGCCACCGGGGCCAATATCAGCGCCACACCCATCCCGGCGGACCCTTTCGGTGGCCTTCTGGAGGAATCCATGCTGGATGAGATCAGCCTCCTGGACCTGGCCATGGAGGAGGGTTTCAGCCACGCTCAGGCCTCGCAGCTGCGGGACGAGCTGGACTCGGACTCGGGCCTGTCCCTGGACTCCAGCCGCAGCCCGGCGTCTCCCAGCAGCTCGGAGACGTCCTCCTCCTCCTCTTCCTCCACCTCCGCCACCTTCTCGGAGGAGGGCGCCGTGGGCTACAGCACCGCCGCGTCCGACTCGGAGGAAGGAGCCGTGGGCGGATACCAGCCGGAATACAGCAAGCTGTGCCGCATGAGCTTCCAGGTTGCCTTTTGATTTCAAATCATCCATACATCCAATTTCTTGCTTCTCCTCATTCGGGGTCGGAGGTTAACGGGAGCCAATCCTCGCTGACTTTGACGACAGGCGAGGTACACCCTTGGCTCGTCTCCGCGGTTGTAGCACTTATTTCCGGGTGTCCAATGTCATGGGCCCATAAACCAACAATGGACGAGTGGCGATTTAATGTTAAGGCACGCATAGGCAAACAATGAACTGGTTCCCAGTCCAGAGTGTACTCTGCATCTCAGCCCGTCAACTGGGATAGCCTCCAACTCAGCCTAATGAGGAAAAGCGCTATAAAAAAAAATGGATTGATATCCCCACGTGACTAACGTCCGTCAATCTGCTCTCTTGCCATCTATCTGTTTCGCCATCTGTCTCTCATTCCTATCTATCCATCCAGGACAACTTCCACGGTCTCCCCCATTTGGGAGGAATCAACCACAACCATACCTACAACCTACCACTCGGGACCCCTTTGACCGAGCACCCCGAGCTCCCCAAGAAACAGAACCCCAAGAACTCCAAGCTTCCTCCCCCGACGTCCGAGCTGCTGGACAAGCACTCGAGCCGGGACGAGCGGCGAGCCCGCGCCATGAAGATCCCTTTCTCCAACGACAAGATTGTCAACCTCCCCGTGGAGGAGTTCAACGAGCTCCTGGCCAAGCACCAGCTGAGCGAAGCGCAGTTGGCTCTGGTCCGAGACATCCGCCGGCGTGGCAAAAACAAAATGGCGGCACAGAACTGTCGCAAGCGCAAGCTGGACACCATTATCAACCTGGAGGAAGGCGTGCACCAGCTCAGGCGTGACAAAGCACGGCTACTCAAGGAAAAGATGGAGTTCCTGCGCTGCATCCGACAAATGAAGCAGAAAATGCAGAGTCTGTGCCAGGAGGTTTTTGCCCACGTGCGAGACGAGCAGGGCCGGCCCTACCCGCCTAGTCGGTACTCTCTCCAGTACGCCGCGGACGGGAGCGTTTTGGTGGTGCCGCGCAGCGAGCAGAACCGGCCCAGGTCGGACAAGAAGACCAAGGACAAAAAGAAGTGAGGCCACCAATCTTGTGGGGGACTTTCTGCACACGGGACGAAGGCGAGGCCCGCCAACCTGCCCGTGCTTGGCTTCCCGTATTCGTTTGGCCCTTTTTTTCATTCTGCTCCCGTTATTTTCCCTCGCTTGCCTGCTCATCTTTCCGGATTTCCGAGGCGGGAACAGGGAACGCAAAGAGGTTTTTTTTTTTTTTTTAAAGAAGCTGCTTTGTGGAGACCGGGCAGAGGACAAATAGCAGGCACCCAGGGAGGTTTATGAAGGTCTGGGATAGACTTTCATGGAGTACCTCAAGCTCCCCACGAACTTGAAACTTCCGCCTCTCCTGCCGAAGCTCAAGGGAAAGCGAAACCGAGCCAAGCCATGAAGACTTATTATGACCAGATCATCAAGATCCAAACACAAGATCATCAACATCGTCATGGGGGAGTCCATCAAGCTTCTGGCCAAGAACTTCAGGTGTCGCTCCTCTTTATTTTTTCCCTCGCTTTTTGCTTCACCACTCATCCTTCGGGACTTTTGAGGCGGGAAGAGGGAACGCTGAGTGGAGGTTGGTCGCAGGAAAAATTGTACTCAGTGAGGAAGGGCTGCGAACCCATTTCACCAAGGACCTGCAGCTACCCAAGACCCAGAACTCCCCCCCAACCCCCCCAAAAAACTTAAAGCTTCCGCCCCCAGCAGAGCTTCTGGATCCCCCACGTCCGATCACAAGATCAGCAATCTCCCCATGAAGGAGTTCCAACAAGCCTCCGGCCAGAACCCAAAATTTGCGCTCCGTATTTCGCTCTTTACGTACTTCCGAGATGGGGGGAAAAAACGGACGGCAAAGAAGGCATTTTGAAGAGGTTGCTTTGTGGAGGACAAATTCTTCGGTTCCAACATCAGGATCCGCGCCGAGGGTTTGAGGAAGTAGCGCTGCCTTGCAACGTGTATCCACGTATTGTTCTTCTAGATTTCCATCCACGTGCACCGTCGTCTCTAAAATGTTCGGCTTGATGCGCTCCGCTGACATGAACTCCTCAATAGTCTGTAGTCCAGGGGTTCTCAAGCTTTTTGGGTTCAGGGACCCCTTACAGGGGAGAATTGTTTTTCATGGACCCCCAACCCCTCACCCTAATAGTCCTATCACCAATCAGATATACAGTAACTCAAAATAAACATTTCAAGCTTGAGATTTAAGGCTATTAATAGCAGGGTGTTAAAGTCAAGGTACCGGGGCCACATCTGGTCTGCTATCTCATTTTTGTGGCCCACAACAGCAAGTACCATGTTTACTTCTTGTTTCTTGCTAAATTGATTTCTTCTTTTGGCAGAAAACCTGTACAGAAATTCTACTTTTTTTGCTTGGTTTTACAAGCATCAAATCGAGTTTAGAAAAGCATATTGCCACTTGCGAATTCAGCAACTTTTTCTGACCCCCTGTAGTGATTATTCACAATCATATCGGGGCTTTTAATTGGCCCACAGCTAAGGTAGGGAGGACTAAGCGCTTCATGCTTTTGGGTGTGCCATACATGGGTATCCACGTACGTACTGTAAAGGACACGGACAAGTTATTGCTAATTCATTTGTGAACCCCCGTTACGTCTTGCCATGGGTGGCCCGCGGACCCCAGTTTGAGAACCACTGCTGTCTACTCAAGTCAGCTCTACATTCAAGGCCTGCACTACTTTTTCTGAGTTTTCAAATGTAATCATCAGAATTTTTTTTTTGGCACCCTTCTTAAATCTAAGCAATTCATCTCAGTTAGGATGTGTGTGTGTGTGTGTGTGTGTGCGTGGGTGCGTGTGCGTGCGTGTGTGTGTGTCAGTGGTGGTGATGATGGTAAAACTACTGTAGTCTGGAATGTCGTGCGGTGATGGGGGAAGCGCGCTTGTTACGCTCGTATCAGGGGCGGTACTGAAAATATGTTGTTTGTGGTCCTGTAAAGAATATGAAGCAAGTGGCAAATGAGTATGGAGCCCCAGACTTGATACGGTTTTGATGGGGTAGAATGGCCAGAATTGAGATACAATATAACTTGGGCATAAAATACACATTTCTGGCCATCGAATGCTTTTGTGGGTTTATTATCGTTCCCACAAACAACTCTGATGTCGGGGCAAATGGAGTGCACTTTCACGGGAAACCGCAGGGTCTTCTGCCTAAGTTTCTCAGGAAGGTGCGCTTAATTTGCTCACCAAACTGTCCAAGGATGGTATGAATATTATGTGCCCATTATCGCTATTCTGTGGCCACAAATTTGCATTTTTTAATTTATTTTTGTGCATGGCACGTCAGGTGGCCACAATGTAGTATTTCATATCCACAAATTTGCAAATTGTGTTTATGTTATATCTAATTCGTGGCCACAAATCCGCATTTTGTGTGCATGTTTTATCTATTGTATGGCCACAATTACATTTTTTGTCATGTTTGGGGCTCCGGAGCACATTCGGAATGGGCGTGAAAGCATCTCCCCTTCTTGTCGCAAACTCTTGCATCCTGCTAAAACTTAAGCACTTTTTTGTCTGTCTTGTAAATATTTGTGTGTCCCCCACCCAAACCACCTTTTGATTTAGATGTAGTCCCATGTTTGCTGGCAATCAACATTTGTTTTTATGGATTAATAAAGTGTTTTTATTTCCAGCCTTTGCATTTTCAGTGCTTTGGTCGTGTCAAACTAAACCATATGAGACATTTGCAGTCAATCTGGCGTTTACAGCTTTATTTTACAACTTTTAGTCGAAAAAAAATTAAAGCGGGTCACCTTTAACCTCCGATGCCACGTGACCTGCATCACCGGAAGTTGTTAGCAGTCTGCGATTGCATCTAGCAATCAGATCTCTTGCGCCAAATATTTAGTTATTCTCATTCAGTTTGTTTCATGTCCAAGTCACCGAGGCCACTGGCAAAGAATTGGAATCTGGAGAGCCGAGAGAAGCATTTTAAAACGATACACGTGCCCTGCGATCGTTACCACGCCTCGGAAGCGCTTGTCAGGACTCGACGAAGGTAGGTAGTGATTTACTTATGACAAACTATTGTGTCGACAATGTTTTTCTGTTTCGTTCATCTTGAGAGCCGTTATGGCTGTTTCTGCTCATGACATGGGTGTGTAAGTGCGTGGGTATGCGGTAACGGGTCGATCATAGGAGGTTGGGCAACCCCTGATGTAGAATGATGAAACTCCCAACTTTGAATTTTGTGTTAATTGCCCCCCAGTCAGTTCTTGTCCTTACTTGGTATCTTCAACAATCAAATAAATGTATGAATGATAAGTTATCAACATTATTGGCAGAAACAGAAGGCCCCAAAGGTTCAAATTCAGCTTTACAGCAGCGCAACCAATGTCCACGCTGAGACAAAGGCATAACAAAAAGTGATTTTATTGTCCTAAAAATGACAGCAAGACATGGAAAAACAACAATAACCATCACCAAGCACGTAGTCATCACGGCAAACGAATCATCATCGGAACACGACGGCTAAGATGGAAGGAGGGAAAAAATATATATATATATAAAATGGCACATAAGCATAATGGTAAACGGTGTGAAATGACAAAAGTTTAACACTGCATGGACACGGTGTCATGCAGGATGACAACGTTCTAAACGCATAAAATCACAACCAACGTCAGACTAACTGTGAATCGTTTAACCGCACTCCCTCCCTTTAAGCTCTAGCTCACTCCTCCTTCGGAACCCAAAGTACAACCAAGTTCAAAATTACACTTTTTTTTGGTTAGTTTTTCTCATCTTTTTTCTCATCTTCGCTGGGGTACGAATGCCAGGTGAGCCGCTCCTCGTAGAAAGAAATGACCACCTGCGGACACTTGACGTTGGCTTCCTTCGCTGGAACCAGGTCTGCTTCGTCAGAATTTTTCCTTCAAGAAATGTTTTAAAAGTGGAGTGAGAACGCTGGAAAGCGGCACCATGACGACGGTAGGGTTGCAAAATTTTTAAAATTGGAGACCGAATGGAACAAATTCAAACTTGAGAAAGTTCGGCCTGTAAATAATGCTGTTGACATTACATGCGGTGGGTACGAACCACTTCATGAGGAACATGAGCTCTCCCGTCGAATCGGTGGCTCCAATGATTCTCTCTGGGTCCAAGCCTCTAGCAAAGCCCCTCAGCTTCTCTGTCTGACAAAAAAACAACAACAGCCAAACAACTTATTTTTGGGTTCTTGTTTTTAATCTTGAAACTGAGCCAACCAAACAAGTTCAATATCTGAATTTCCTGCAGTATTTTGAACTCACATCATCTTTCTTCCTCTTGGATTTACTTTCTTCCCCATCTCCGTCAGCGGACGCCTTTCGTTTGCCCTCGTGCGCCGACTTCTGAGACTGGAGGAACTCTGCGATGAGGTCGGGACAGTCTAGGTTGTCCTCTGGCTCCCATGTGTTATCTTCCCTGCGCTTGTGCGCACACAAAAAAAAGGTGGGCCACACCACAAACGAGACACATACGACGCATGTTAACACACACACACAAAAACCAACAACAATCGAAGGTTTTGAATTTAGTGGCGCACTAAAACGGCACTCACTCCGAGAATCCTTTCCACTTGAGGAGGTACTCCACCCTCCCTTTGACCACCCGACGATTCAGCACCTTCTCCACCACGTATTCCTCCTCCTCCTCATCTTCCTCGGCTACATCATCTGCCTTCTTGTCCTTCTTCTCGGGCGCAGGCTGCTTGCTCTCTGGTAGATGACAGTGTACAGTCAGGCATCTAAACGGCGTACATCACAGCTGACTTTACCACGGCCCCGCAGATTTTTAGGTGGAACGGATACCGGCTATATATTTTTTTGTAAATACACAACAAAAAACAGGACTGTGGTTTTAAGGCGAAAAAATCTCATTAATAGCACTGCAAGCCACTAACATAATGCCCATTAAACATTACAACAGGTAATGATTATAGTGTACCACTAGAGGGAGCATTTGTACCACATTTTAAGAATCGTTGTGCAGCATTGAAAACATAAATGCTAATTATAATGCAAAAAAAAAAATATGTCGGGTGCCACCAATAAATTGGAAGGCCAGCTCACATAAAAATCGGCCAAATTTAGATGATTCTGTATGACATAAGAGAATGCCCGAACCTTCTGTAACGCTGGGGCCATCGTTGGGGGTTTCGGTAGTCAGGCTCATACTCTTCAGGGAGACCTGGAGACCAGCAGGGTCCTGCTCAAATTGGTAAGAAAGAAGAAAAGCGCATTGCACACATTACAACCAATCCACGAATTAATCAGTTTTAATTTACAAAGTCTAGTTGTCGTCGAACAGGATACACTATATGAAAAATAAAATATGTAAGTTTCATTTGTTCAGTACCAAGACTGACTCAATTCACTTTCAAATGTATATTATTATATTAAGCCGGGGTTCTAATTGAAACTATTGGAAGTCTCAAAGTATCCTGCTACATTGTGGCAGCAAATTTTCCCGAACTTACTTCACAACAAGCAGAAATTTGCAGAGAGCGAGCAGTTCTTCAGAAAGGACGCTTTCAGCGTTTTGACGCCACTCCCGGTTGAACTGGCAAAAAAATACAAAATTATGTTTTTGAGCTAAAAGAAACCATATATACTTGGCTTTATGGATTTCAGGTAACTTCATGCTAACATAGTGCGCAAAACATCATATCTGACCTGCCACGTCATTTTACGTGACCCGCAAAAGCCAATCAGACCTGTAAACTTCCATGGTGCTTCCTCAAATCTGTACCAAAATTTCAAATGCTCATATGTAATAAATAAAAAAACATTGCGGATATGGATTACAGGCATTTCCATTCATTCCAATGGGCAAAGATGTTTTGACACATTTGTGTTTGCAGGGCTGTACAGCATTTGTAGCAAATTAATAATTTTTGCACTCTTAAAATGAAACTGGGGAAATTACCCCAGTCGAAAAAAAAGGACTTTTGTTCAAATGGAAAGCAAAAACTAGTGCGTGTGCATCTAAAAAGCTGCAAGCAACCACCTGTTCAAGCAAGAAGATTGTATGAGAATAACAGATTCAGTAACAGCTAGTTGGGAGGTAACAAAATAAAACGGGAAACAAAGACGATTTGGGGGCGTTTTATGCGGCTACGGTCGCCACTAAGTAACGTGGGGGAATCAAAGCGCTGCACGACAAAGCAGTGCATGCAGGAGGCGGCGAGCATGGAGGGAGCATTCCACCCTCCATATTGTGTTGTGCTGCCTTCACCTCCAGTCCAATGCATCACGTAGTCTGGCGTCATTTAGATTTATACGTAGTGATTTTTTTTCGATTAACACGGGCTCCATTTTGATGCAACGATGTAAGGGTGAATGAAAATGTATTAATTCAAGTGGCTGATGACTAGCTGTACTTGCTTTCTGTCTGCCTCTCGATCTCGCTCGCTCGCTCACACATACACACACACACTCAGACACATTGTCTTTTAAAGCACTCGCTTTTGGAGGGAAAAAAAATCAACTCACCTCTGACTCGCAGTTCGTTTTTTTCGGGAGAACCCCTCCCGAAAAGGATCACAGTGCAACGCTAGGGTTTTTATTGTAGCCCAATAGCGTCGGCGATTCAGTGTTTTGGTTTTCCCTACCTGATAGGTTATACAGCGAGGCTAGCTTTTCGACTAGCTTGGAGCTAAATGTAGCCGAGCGGCCCCGCCCCTTATCGTCTGAGACGAGTGGGGAAGGAAGTGGCGAAAGGCGCTCGTCACACGCATGCGCAACTGCGTTTCACTGGGACTGCGCTTTTTAATACCTTTTTGTTCACTTTTATTTTTGCGGCGCGAAATTGAAAAATATTTCCACGGTAAGCCAAAGCAGTCATCAGACAGGTCACTGGGTGGCGCTGGTACTCAAACTGCCATTGGACAAGCAGAATACAAAGGTTTATTTGGAGACAAGTCTACACGAGGGGCATTTATGAAGTGCAAGTGCGGTGCACGGGTGCGACAAGATGATGACCTTTTTGCATCATAAGTACATTTATTTATATTTTATATGCTATACGTAACACTTATTGTAATGCAATTAACCAATGCGCATGCGTAAAGGGTTAGGGGTGGTGCTCCGCTCCATCCTTCCATCCACTGACGTCACGATTCGTAGGCGTGAGGCTAGCCGGGCTAGCATACAGTAGCTCTCGTGTGACTTGCGAAATGGAGACTGAAGCTGTTGGACTAACAAACCGCCAGACTGAAACCCGGGAAGCTTTCGGCTCGTGTTTGAGGAACATCTACCAGACGGCTCACTTTAAACCCAATACGCTCGCTTGCCAATTTACAAACACTTTGTGCAAAGTAAGTCCGCCAGAATTAGCTTTTAGCTCCTGTTTGCTTTTTGCGCAACAACAAATACTGTACTGACAGCTTTTCTTAAAGCACCAGTCCCTTCAAATATTAATTTGACAAACATGTATGGTTAAATATCACCTTTGTAGTCGTTTTGTAAACTACTACAAGTGTGCCGGGTGGCGTCATAAGTGACGTTGCAAATCGTTCCAATTTGGCAACAATTCAGTTTGACATCCTGACCATGAACGAGACAGGTGAGGCATTCAAAACATGCGTAGGTGTAAGAATATCTATTTTTTTAAAAAGGAACTTAAAAGTAAATTGCTTATTCGACATCGACTGTGTCCACCTAATCATCTGATTTTAATGCACCACGTGTCAGTAACACAATCTGCTCGTTTTTCTACTCAATCGATTAGTCTCCCTCCTTGGCCTTGTGATGGCCAGCCGAGTCACTGCTCGATGGCCTGTCAGTGTTGTAATAGAAACCACAAGGTACAGTTCTTCTCGGATGTGCGTGTCAATGCTGAAGAATCGAACTGAAATTATTACAGTTAAACGAAAGAAATCGGTCAGAAATGTGCAAAGGGGTTAAGATGTAAAAATAATTTAATTTCGTGGAAAAAATAGCGTTCGGAGTGACCAATGTGGTCATGGAACAGAATTATTTCCTAAGTCAAGGCACCGCTGTAGGTGAGCCCCCTCGGCCCCCTCAGCATTCACGCCATTCGTCATTTCGTGTGTGACTTGTAAAAGTGCAACGAGAGTGACTTGAACTTTTCTTGCTTCACAGGCTGAGTCATGGTCACACTGCAGCATGTGAATTGAAACCGCTTCTTGCTTCTCATCTCTGTCGACACGCCAGCATCTTTGCGCCAGTGACCATGAACCACGAAGATGTAAGTCACCTTTTCGTATTAATCGATTTATCGGCCCTACATGCAACCTCCCCTCCACCACATGCATTTTTAAGAATCAAGTATGCCGTGCAGTGCATGTCTTAAGGTGTCTTCTCCCTGAATCTTGGTCAAAATTCCATTTGTAGCACCTCAGGGATGCCAGCGTTTTGGACGACAAAAATATATAGACCGTAGAAATATTTAAAGGATGCATTCTCCCCCGCCTCAATGTAGGAGTTTGTTGCCGTGCGGGTTCAAGATCCCCGCATGCAGAACGAAGGCTTGTGGAATTCGTACGTGGATTACAAGATCTTCCTCCATGTGAGTGGCTATAATTGTTTATTTTTTTAATTGATTTTGAACAACATAATTGATATTGCTGAATGGTTTGGGCTCAGTTGGTACAGCAGGTTGCCCAGTGAACCAAACTTGGTCTGTTTGAATTTTGACTGTTTAGATTTGCTGCTGTATTTGTTACTGGTGACACAAGCAAGACCAGCATGAAAACAAAACAAAGCTTTTTAATTTTAAATTTTGTTTTTTTATTTTTTAAAGCATGCCTCCTGTCAGTAATCATTAATTGTAGATTATAAAGCAAGACATAACATAGACAATAAACAAATATTGACATATTTTATTATTCAATGAAACTATTTAAAAACACCCATTTGAAGATCTTTATAGAATGTCACTTGCTTTAATTCGTCAAATAGCTGGACCACGACATACCACACCTCTTTTTAATCTGAGACAGATGACGTCAGCAGATCGTTTCCTGGCGTTGTTGTGGCAACTGTCTGTCTTTCGCACTGCCAAGTCAGCAGCGGTGACGGACGGGCCCCCGACCCCACCACCCACCCCCCTCGTGATCTTCCGTCACTGTCATCCACTTGACTCCTGACTGTGCACACATGGACCAAAAAAAAGAAAAGAAAATGTCATACTGTGTCAACGTGAGACAAATCTGAACTGGGAAAACAAAATATGTAGTCTCCGTGAATGTCGAAGTAGTCTCATGGGACCAATATTAAAGCGGGACCGAACTAGTAAATTAGAGCACCAATATAGATGAACAGAAAAAAAGAGTAAACTTCTTGTGAATCTTTTAAATTTTTTTTTTTTTGGTCTACTATGAAACTGACCTGACAACTACTCAGCGGTGTTGATGCTAAAGTGTGTTTTGCTTTGTGCGCTTGCAGACCAACAGTAAGGCATTCACCGCCAAGACGTCATGCGTGCGGCGGCGCTACAGCGAGTTTGCGTGGCTGAAGAAGAAGCTGCAGAAGAACGCCGGCTTGGTGTGAGCACCGCACATTTACTCTTCGGCATCTGCTAATTCTTTTCTGCTTTGATGTCTTTGGCACCACGTGATGAGCAGCTTGGAGCCGAGGAAATGTTTTGAAGCAAGTCGAGGACTTTGATTCAGACAAAAAGTAGTGCTTTGTTATTCCCTCGTGGCACCTACAACCCCTTATGGGTGGCGTCAATGCCTTGCATATTTTGCTCTTTGCAGCAAGGCGAGATTTCAGAGTTTAACAAGAGATTTTTGTGGTGCTCTAGGCCCGTTCCAGACCTTCCCGGAAAGTCCTTCTTCTCCTTCAGCAACGAGGATTTCTTGGAGCGGAGGCGTCAAGGACTCCAAGTATTTCTGGACAAGTCAGTCCCATCTTCACAGCCAATATTGACTCTTGAGTATTCACCAATACTAAGTACCAATACCCCAAGTACTTCAAATAGGAGCAGTATCAGTGGCTGGTATCCGCATCCTTTGAGTACCCAATACCTTGAAATAAGGCCGGTACCGCCCCAATACTGTTGCTGATTTCGGTACTCGCCCATCCATAGTTTTGTGTGTATTTTTTTGTCTTCTTTTGTTTTTTGTTTAGTGTATTATTGTGCACGTTGTTGTTGTTGTTTTTTCGGTAGTGTGCTTTTTGAGTGCATTGTTTGTTTTTGCGTGGTGTGGAAGAATATTTTAATTTTTTTAATTCATTTTTTGGGATATTTATGGGTGTGTTTAATGACTTGTTTTTATTTGGGTGTCTGTGTTTGTTGATCTTTTTTTTTTTTTTGGTGTATGTGTGTGTTTTCCAGGGTCGTGAACATGACTGTGTGTCTGTCGGACAGCCAGCTTCACCTGTTCCTGCAGACGCAGCTGCCCGTGGGCCACATTTTGGACTGCGTGCAAGGCCATACCCCCTACTCGGTGACGGACGCCATCCTGACCTACGCCTCATCCAATCGGGGCTGGGCTCAGGCTCAGGAAGAGGACGCCGGCAGCAAGGAGCCGAGTCTCAATGTGTCATACGAATCCATGGAGAGGTGAGGGCATCGCCCTAGCAACCATCTGTTCAGTCTCAACTCATTCGCCGACTCATTGAAAATTTGGTATTTGGTACGATATTATCTAAAAACGTGAATTTGATGAGAACCCGAAGAACAAATGAACCAATGGTGCCGTCCTCATGAAGAAAGTAAATCGAAAATTTGAGGATGTGAATATTTTCTGGATGTTCTTTAGTTCACAGTTTCAACTTGAAATCTTCTCCACAGCCCGGCTCCTCATCACCCTCGCCCTCACAACAAAGACGTCAGTAGCCTGGTGCTCTCCTCATGCGTCGACGACGACATAAACGAACTGTGCGACTCAACCGCCCGGGCCAAAGCCACGTCGGCCATTTTCTACCTGGGAGACGGCCTGGACGAGCGGACGCCGCCAGAAGATGCCACGCACGGGAGCAGTCGCTTGGAGACCCCAGTGGAGGTCCACTCTCCTGGCATTGAGGAGAAAGCACAGGTGGTGGTCCTGGTGAGCAGTTCTGAGGTGGAGAAGGAACTGGCGGCTGAGACGGTCAGCCTAAGGCAGGGAGCGGTAAGCGATGAGGACGCCGCCCGGCTCTCGTCGTCCAACGAGAGCATTGTACAAGTCAGCGATGACGAAGACGTGGCCAACCCAAACTGTTTGGCACCAAACGGCTTCGCCAAGATGTGTCCTGAGGATGACAGCCGCTGGCCCCATGTGTCCGGCGAAACCGCTGCGGACCTCCAAGTGAACAGGAGCGCTGACCGGGAGTTGAGTAACTCTTTGGACATCAATTTTGCCGAGAAAGACTTCAGCGTGTTGGAGAGCAGCTCCGCTCCCGAGTTAGCCGGCGGAAAGCACTCACCGTTGCCAGACTGAAGACAATGTTTAGTTTTTAAAGGATAGGTTGTTGTTTTTTTTTTTCATTTTTTTAAACCGAAACATTTACTTGAATGCTTGATGGCAGGCTCCTCTGTTTTGCCCACCCTTGAAAATATTCTTATTGTCTATAGTTGCCACAAGATCTGAATTTGAATTGAATCTCCTCCTTTCATGTCAACACCAAAGCAATACTTTGGTGACCTAACACCCCCACTAATCTGCGAATAAGGTAAATCGTAAATATGGAAAGGAAATCTCTATCACTTTTTTGGAGGTTAAGATCAGATTTTTTTGTCTTTTTCGAGACAGTGTGAAAGAAGTTGTACATTTTTTGTGACTTCTGATGTAGAAAAAACTGAGTAAAATATTTTTTCTAAATTATACTTGTGAAACTCTTTGACCATCAATTTTGCAACAAACAAACAAATTGCAGCGAATCTGTTGTTATTCATAATTTTTTTTCTAATTTCAATATTTAAAATTCACTTGAGGGTGGCCTGGTGGTGGACTGGTGAGCGCGTCAGCCTCCCAGTGCTCCGACCTTACCGTGTGGAGTTTGCATGTGTAAGTGTGGGAATTGAGAGACAAAAGGACACAGACACCCATGGCAGGAGAGATGAAACCACAGTGAGTTGGTCGGATCTCTGCAGATTCATCCCATACCTGAGCTTTTATTGAAAGTCACATGAATTGCAACAGCACAATCAATATGAGATTACATGAGCATGCATGGGAACTTCAACACTTGTTATATTCAAACATACTTGTTTACTCTGACCATATGCGCCCCCCTCTCCCTGGCTTTATGCGTATTTTAAACTGGGCAGCCAGGTTGTCCTCATCTTGTCAAGGGTGGCGACCGTACTTGTGTTCCTGGGATTGTAGTTAGTATGCTTTTCTCTAAACTATGGTAAAATGGTTTAAAAAAAAAAAAATATATATATATATATAGAGCATGTGTGTTGTTGTGTAGACATGGAGGGAATATATGGTTGGAACATTAGATTTGATAATATGGTCCATATTGGTCCCCAAAGAATCATATTGGTCCCCAAAGAATCATGGTGAAATCAAACTTCATTTAATATTGGGCAGGAAACATGGGTCGACTTTCTGCAGGGCCCCAATAACTTGCCCCCTCAAAGTATTCCCTGTCTTCGAGAAGATACACCGATCAATATGCCTCCACCCACCACAACCACTTCCAAAACAAAGTTTACCAAACGATGAAAATGCCTCAATGGGAGGGTTGTCCCCAACGACCGACAGAGGATAATTTGCCCAAATTCTGCAAAGCGCTTTATTGAAGCGTTGTGGAAGCGCGGTAGGAATCAAAATGTATTCTAACTGAGGAAGTCAATTTCTTTTGTGTTTTTGCATACTTGGCCAATACCATAAATTTGATTCTGATTCCGATTGCTTGCCAACGCCTTTGTGGTTACCTGGACAGTTGGGGGCGATATCGACCAAGGAGACCCAATTTACCAAGAAGAAGAACAACAAGCACAAGAACGGGACCACATCCGGCTCAATGAACAAGTGTTTCCGCTTTCCACAAGCTGTGTTCTCGGTAAGTAATTTTAACATTTTAAACTAACTATTCGCCGTTTATCTGTCAGTGTATTTATGTCGACAATTGAGGAGCATAATTACGACACGTTGATCCTGTAATTTGTTTGTTGTTACTCACTAAGTCACTGGAAGTTATCGTAAAAAACAACGTTAGCAAAGGGGCCAGTTAGCTAGCACGCAGCTGACAAGTAGACCTCAGCTGCCAATCAAAAGGCAATCGAGAAAAGCGTTTGACTTGAATGTTATTTTGTATGTTTTCCACACCAAAGTTGCTGTAACCAGTGGAAGTGTGATGGCTTCACATCTGGGGACAGATTTGTCTTAAAAGTATTCACACAAATGCATCCGTGACTTTTTTTCACTTGTTTTTCGGAATATATTTTCGATTTTCACATACTAAATAACGCACAAAAAATATGGGCTGATAATGTTCACAAATATACTCGTCATTTTCACACGTGGTTTCAAATTCAAACGGAAAGTCGTGATAAACGCACACACAACATAAAAAAAACAATGAGGGATATCGCAATTGTTCATTGAGTGTCAGGCGTGGCGAGGCGGCCACGAGCGGATCGCTCAGACTGGTGCGTGTGTAGGCACATTTGGAAATGGATGGGTTGAAAATAAAAGTCTGCCACTTTATGAATCATGACTCAAATCATTAAAAAAACTTTTTGGGACACTGTACTTCATTTTTTCCTGCCTGACCAGATTGAAGAGGCATCTGGCCCAGAGGTGCAGCCAACAGACTCGGAGGACATGCAGAAGGGAGGCCAACCTGCATTTGGACACATGTGAGTATTGAGCCTTGTTGTGTGCTTGGAGAGCTGATGTCTGATGTCACGTCGCACCACAAGGTGGAGGTGAGCGCGCCCGCCTGTCTCTCACTCAACTTAAACTTCTGCTCCGTGTACTGCACAACATTGTCAACTACTCATTGACAACCCGAACATCATCAAGCACTTCCCAGAAGAGTGTGATCATGAGGCGTAGAAAAAATAGTAGTGTGTTTCCGGTAACATGAAATTTCGGCATAGGGTCGGTAGGTCGGACAAATGTTTTTATTTTTTTAAATATTTTTGCCACGCCCCCATCATAAATGTAAACAAAATAACCATAAAACATAAAACAAGGAGACATTGAAACCCCGCTCGCCGAAGGAAAACAAACAAACAAACAAAAAACTACGGCAAGCCTGAGGATTTCACGTAACAATAGTTACGGTAGCGTGTCGTTTCCGTGGCGTCATTTTACGGTACCGAAACATAGTTTAACCATTAAAGTCACCGCACACGACTTGACTGTGTGATCAACGCGATTTCACTGTGCCTCTGTGTGTTTGTGGTGTGTGGGTGTGTTTCTTCGAATTTACTTTCGTTTTGAGTGTTGGGGGGGACGCAACAGATAGGTGCGTATGCGGGTTGCTATTTTAGTCCGCAAATTGAGGAATCGCGCGGATGAAAGTTTGAGATGGCGGCGAAAAAAACTCACAAAGGTCTACTAATTAAGTCATTTAAGAAATGGCAATGCCAGTCTGATTTTTCGTATGAATCGTCCGAAGGGCGTATCACTAAACTCACCTGTGACGTATGCACAAAACACGAGAGCGAGAGACGGACGACGCGAGGCACGATTACATGGCAAATTGGTCATTAGATTTGTAGGCTAATCGCTGTGAAAAATATTATGAAAAAGTATTGGTTATTCTATAATTTACTGGTTGTAGCATGGTAACTTTATGAATAAAATATTCGTCACAAGGTGTAGTAATGCTAGACTGCAACACACAAAACGCGGTCTAAACTATTTTCGGAGATCGCGGCCGCCGCCATGATTCAATGTTGTTGACACACGACGGCAAATGACGCGCATGCTCAACGTGAATATCGCGAGAGTTTGCACCGATGTAAACATCTTTCCTTTTATTATTTACAATTTTGTCTGTGGTTTTATTGTTCTTGTTTTGATTGTAAAGCGTCCTTGAGTGTTTTGAAAGGCGCGTATAAATGAAATGTACTATTATTATTATTATTACACAAAAATGTAGAAGGTTTGAAAAAAATGCCGACCGGAACGTTTTTGTTCGAGGTAGAAATTCTCGGTCGGTCGGGTTACCGGAAACACACTACTTTTTTTTCTACGCCTGATGTTGTGGAGGACACAGCACTTAGTTTTTGTCTCAGTGAGCGAAGTCGGACGTGCTCATGTCCCCCTTGGTGTGTCATGAGATGTGACATCACACATGAGCTGGTCAAGCACATGCAAGACATAAGTTGCTCCCATCGCGGGCCTGTCGTCAGTGTTTGTGCAACTTGAACTGGCCTACAGAAACGTTGACTGGTAAAATGCTTTCACATTGTCCTGTTAGCTTTTCTGTCCAATAAATTGTTCAACTTGAATTCGAGTCTTTGCCTTTCATGACTAAGTCCTCTGTGAAGAATAACACAAATCATAACAAAAACCTACAAGAAAAACTTTTTTGGGGGGCTTGGGGGGACAGAAGAGAATGACTTCCCACTTTTGTTTTTCTTTCTGCCTGACTAGATTGAAGAGGCGACTGGGCCAAAGGTGCAGCCGACAGACTCGGAGGACATGCGGAAGGGAGCCCAACCTGCATTTGAACACATGTGAGTATTGAGCCTTGTTGTGTGCTTGGAGAGCTGTTGTTTGATGTCACGTCGCACCACAAGGTGGAGGTGAGTGCGCCCGCCTGTCTCACTCAACTTAAACTTCTGCTCCGTGTACTGCACAACATTGCCAACTACTCATTGACAACCCGAACATCATAAAGCACTTCCCAGAAGAGTGTGATCATGATGTTGTGTAGTACACGGCACTTAGTTTTTGTCTCAGTGAGCGAAGTCGGACGTGCTCATGTCCCCCTTGGTGTGTCATGAAATGTGACATCACACATGAGCCGGTCAAGCACTGGCAAGACTTAAACTGCTCCCTGGCCTGTCGTCAGTGTTTGTGTGTGTGTGCAACTAATACTGGCCCACACAAACATTGACTGGTAAAATGGTTTCACATTGTCCTGTTAGGCTTTCTGTCCAATAAATTGTTCAACTTGAACTAGAGTCTTTGCCTTTCATGACTAAGTCCATCCTCAACTCACTCAAAGCCTTTGACACTAAGTGGTCACTGCAGCTGAAGACTTCTCAAAGACTTAAGTCTTGAGGAGAGAGTTGCGCATCAGTCACTCCTATGTCCACAAGTGTAACACTGCTTGTCCCGTTGGTCTCCACATGACTCGAAACTCCAAGAATTGAGCTTTTGGGTCATGTGAAACTGACAGGAACAGTGAAAAGACTGTCTGGCGTGACCCAACTGCAACTCTCACCTCAAAATTCAAGTGGGACTTAGAAAAATTTCTGCAAACTCCGCCCAAACCAATCACGATGAGGCCCTCATTTGCATAAATTTGCATAACCAACAAGAACACAGAGATTTGCATAGCCACGCCCACTTTCCACTGTCTAGCCAATCAGATTGCTCCATATTTGCATATCCACGCCCCATAAAGCCCCAACCAATCAGAGTGCATCTAATTTGCATACACACGCCTTCCTTTCCACCAATCACAGCATGTTATTTCCATGCTCCACCCACTTTTCCAGCCATCAGCGAATCATGAGTCATCATTCCAGCTAAGCCACACCCACTTTACAGATTTTTTTTTTCTGCCAGGGGAAAAAAAATTCTTGGGAAAAAAATCCGGAAAAATTTTTAGAAAAAAAATTTGGGAAAATATTTTTTGGGGAAAAAATAAAATCTGAAGAAAAATTTGTTTTTTTTGATAAAATGTTTTAAGTTATATTTTGGTGATGTATGTGAGGAATGAAGTTGAGTTAAAGTATTCTTTGTAATCAAGCTTTATTTCTTTTGCAAAACAGACAATCACAAAGCAGAGGAAAAAGTTGCAAGTTGGATGGCAGTCTGCTTGTCGCTGGGTGGCGAAGTGGTCGGCTCGTGAGAAGATTGTCGGACAGGTGTGTTGACCTGAGAGGAAAGACATCCGTGAGTTACACGCAAGTCAATGTCTTGTGCAGACAAAGATGTTTTCGGCATGAAACTTGCCATCGAGAGAGACAAGTTGTTGGGTCTTTTGTGCAGGAAGCCGATCACGTTTACTGCTGCCTGGAGAGAAAAAAAAAAGTCAAAAAAATTGTCTTCAACTCTGCGGAGAACATGTTTGTTTAAATGAGCCTTCTTACCAGCAGATGGCTCAGTCACATTTCGCCTCGTAGTCCACCGGCTGCATCTGGATAACAAAGTAGAGGTGTGTAGACACCAATTACGAACCAAAATGCAATTTCATTTAACTCGAAGATGCCGCAAGAGCACTTCATTTTTCAAACTTTCAAGTGTTGATTCACTGGAGACTGGAATCTTTTGCTGCAACACTTGGTCGAGCATGATAAGCACCAACAGGCCAAGCTGCTCCTGGTCCAGTGGTCAAACCTGCCAATGTCACAAACGAGAGCCGTCAAGCTCCTTTTTTTGTACCTTTGAACGGCAACGTTGAAAATGGAGCAGACACAAGCTTGTCGCATTTGTCTCTTTGCCCAGCAGGTGGAGGGTCTGACTGGAAGCTGCACTGCATGCAGAATGAAAGAAAAAGCAGGTGAGTGTGCTTGAAAATTCAATGTGCCGTGCTTTTTCTTTGTAGCTTCCGTCACCGTGCATGACGTCAGGTGGGTCGTGACACCATGTCTCCTGAGGGCCTGCACCAGCGCCGCCTCCAACCAACAGTTCCAGGACTTTGATTGGAATTTTGCAACAGGCCCAAAACTTGAGGACGACTCGACTTCACAACGTGTTATCCGGTTCTTCAGCACCACCTGGTGGATGAGAGCAAGACAAACGCACATGTTGAGCAAATGTCTTGGGACCATTCTCTTTTCCCCTCCCCCATTTGCCCCTGGTGCAACACCTGAGTCAAATGATCCAATCAGCAAGGTCGGCGGAAGCCGGACAGCGAATCTGATCATTTGTCTCGATATGCCAGAAAAGGGCCCCGCCACCGTTTGATTTTAGCCACAGGTGCACCTACTGAGTGGGAGGTCCTGTGGTTAAACAAAACTTTTTTTGAATTTCTGGATTTGACACATGTGCTCAATCTTTAGTCGATCACGTGCCGAGTACTCGCACATGTGCACCTCTATGAAAGAGTTGGCTTCACTTGTGAAGAGAGCAGAGCTGGACGCTTCTTCGACAGCACAGTGGCCTGAAAGACACGGTAACGTTAGCGCTTGACTCTTAAATATTCAAACCTCCCAAGCGTGTGGCTGGGCACCCCGATGTTTGGAAGACCCAAACGCCACAGGATGGCAGCCATTTTAAGGGTCATTCTGTCAAGGTGAGCCTGCGTAGACAGAAATGAGAATAGACACATTTGGGATTTAGTCTCATATGCATTCAAATGCGGCAGTTTTACCTTGTTTCAGTCGATTTGGCCATTCTGTAGAAGATGCAAAGCCTGTGGACAGAAAAGAGACAAATTAGTTGAGCTTACTCCAAATGGTTAACAATTTAAATTCCACATTGAAACGCACAGCAAGTGGCCCGTTTTAGACGCCATTTGAAGATTTGTACCTGTGAACAAAAATGACACAATTAGCATGCACACATGCATAGTTCGGTTTAATTGTGAATTTAGAAATGAGTTTTGTCTACTTACCCTCTCGGCAACGTAGCTTTCCTAGGAAGTTGGGGAAAAGCGTTTGTTGCAAAGTAAGGTCGCAGGAGTCGTTAATTGCAATGCTCGAGCAAACATTTTTGCTTTGCATGTTTGCCAGGTGCAAGTACGTTTAACGTGCTGCTTTCCATTCAAAGTGAGCAAAGGTGAGTGTTTTAAAAGGCTATTAAAGAGTAAAAAGTCACCTTGTTGGGGTTCTGCGTGATCTTGTGGACAGGCATGTGGAGCAGGAGCAGCGTGTGGACGAGCGAAGGCTGTCGAAGGTGAGAAAGAATGATTGCCTCGTTGTCGCCGTTTAAATAGGTTTCCGGTGATGACGTCACTTCCGGGAAAGAAAAAATATTTAAAATATTAAGCGAAGATACGGGCTCGAACTTGAGTTCACCACTTATGGCTACCTGTCGCTTACCATTCGGCTATTGCCTCATAGTGTTACTGTCTGTTTTTACGTATATATTAACATAGAACGTGAATGTGAAGTGAAAAAAAACACTAAGTGTTTAGTGCCAACACCGGGGCTCGAACTTGAGTTTACCAGTCGGGACTCCAATCGTATACAATTGAGCTATAAGCGGGCAATGGTTCCAGTCGTTTTTACTTATATAATTATTGTCACCAGATACTGAACCGTTTAAGTATTTGTAAGGTAATCTAAATACGACCATCCAAATTGCAAACTAAGCTATCTGCGTGGTTGAATGGATAAAGACCTGACGTCCCCCCCGGGAAACCCGGGTTCGAGTCTTGCTCAATTTATAAATGTGGCAGAGAGTGGGGCTCGAACCTGGGTCGCCTGACTACCACGCACCGTCTTTTACCATTAGGCCATTCTGCCGCGAAATTTTCGAAAAATTAATATGTAATCATAGGTCAATACCGACACGTGAGCTGACAGGTGGCATATCCCGTGGAGTGAGTGAGTGGCCTCTGTGTTCTAAACTTCGCCTCCTAACTTCGTGACAGCACTCAAACCTAACCCATAAGCCCTCAACCTCACCAGTTTATCCCCTCCGCTCCCTTCATAATGCCATCCTGAGATCAGGAGAGGGAGTTTATCAAGCCATCTTGCTTTGAAATTGACAAAAGAGGCAAAGAGGTAGTGTCGTTTTGTTACTTTGCTTTATTGGCGATCGTGAATAAAGTGCTTGAATAAAACACACGTTTCTTGTCTGCTTCAGTCACAAATAAAACACCCATCTGCACACTTCCAAACGTGGGAGCCAACTTTTCAACTCATTGTTTCAAGATGCTTTGTTGAAAAGGGCAACTCCGCTGGAAAGTTGAGACGCAAGTCTTATCTGGGTGGTCTCGGCTGGTCCAAACGGGTCCAGAGGCTGAAGAACTTGCAACGGCTAAAGAATCACTGTGAAATCAAACTTCATTTCATATTGGGCAGGAAACATGGGACGACTTTCTGCAGGGCCCCAATAACCGGAGATCAGAAAAAAAATACCCTACTATTACAGTAGGGTAGTTTTTAATAGTGTGTGTGTGTGTGTATAAAATAAATATATATATATATATATATATATATATGCGCGCACACACACACACACACACACACACACACACACACACACACACACACACACACACACACACACACACACACACAACTTTACTCTCCTGAACTCTAGCTGAGGCCCGTGGTTCATTGGTTAGTGTGCTGCTGACTTCCCAATGCAGAGGAGCAGGGTTCAATCCTGTGTTTGGGCTCCCTATGTGTCGCCTGCATGCTCTCTCTCTCTCCCGGGCACTGTGGTTTGTGGTTTTCAGACCATTAAATCCAGAACAACTCTTGTGGGGAAAAGTGGATCAGGATGGATGGATGGACATTTATTTGAACACTGATAGCATGTTTCTTAATGATCAATGGTGTCGTGTCTCTTTTGGAACAGCAGAGGGCGCCAGAGTTCTGCAGAAGCTCGATTCAATTCGTCAGCTCATCTTGGACAAGCAAGCAAATTTACATTGACATTTCTGGACAATTTCCGGTCTTCGCTTCATCTCATGTGCTTATTTTTATAATGTGGGAGGAAACCTTCACATGCGCAGGAACCCAAAATTCAAACCCTTCAACTGCAATTGTAATGCAGAAGCGCTCGCCACATGTTCACTGTCCATCCGTTTTCTGATCCGCTCGTCCTCACAAGCGTCCCGGGGCATGCTGGAGCGTCTCCCAACTGTCTTCGGGGGACATCCTGAACCGGTTGCCAGCCAATCGCAGGGCACACACGGACTTGATGCGTCTCGCTTGACCCTTTGCACTCTGAACTTCATGGGAAACTCTGCCGCCTGGTGGCCAAGATAGAAACCTGCAACTGACATCCCCCAGCAGACCTCAAATAGTTCATCGTCTGCAAACTTCATTCGTGAGTGACTGAACACCTGCAGCATAATTGTGTGATCTTTGTCAATAACTCTGATTTTATTTTCAGAAAAAAATCCCCCTGTGTTGCGTGTTAGAATTGGTCGCTTTTGGGGCCGCTTCGCCCATACCTTGCTGCGGCTCACAGGATATAGGCCGGGTGCATAAAGTCCTTGGGGACGATCCCCACGACGCCATTCAAGTCGCCGACCCACCAGCCATCGATGTTGTATTCCTGAAAGCGATGAAACATAACACCTGTCAATCATTCTCATTGTGAGGAAGACTGGAGCGTTCGGGACAATTCAAAACAAAAGGGAGATGGGGTTTTTTTCTACCTTTTACACTGCGTTTCAAAATTAAACCACAATCAACAAAATGCGTCCATATTATTATATTTCACGATCCAGCAATCGTTAAATATGAAACAAGATTAACTCGCGTTGCCTCGAGTCCTGAAATGATATTTGTGCTGCACAATTAGAAAAAAAAAGAACTTTAAATGAAAGAATTTAGCCGGCAGCAGAAGGACAACTCGATGTTAATTGGCCCTTGATTGCATAACTTGGTTTTAATTGCTGCTGTTTTTGTTGGAGCTGTTGGAGGAGGAGGAGGAGACTTCAATCGAAAAACAAAACAAAAAAAAATTACAATAATGCAATGTGGACCTCTAACTTCCTATAAACGGTACATCTCGATCAGTATATCACCGTCAATAATTTCAGACAGTATTTTGTTGGCTACTTTTTTGGAGAAATGCTTTCAATGATATTAATCGAGAACCATGAAAACAACGGACATTGTAATTATTGTTAGTCGTGTCAACGGGAGATATCGTATCAGACAGTTCACCGACATTTCTGTTGTACGCGCGTCTCGTCAGCGGGCGAACTTTCGGCTGTTTGAAAACGACGGTTGGCCACGCTCAAACTCAGCTTGGGGGGCAAACATCAAGCGATAGCAAGCATGCGCACATTGGATCAAATTTCGAAACTCGCTCTCTGTCCATCAATGGGCTCAGCATGATGTAGAGGAAGATGTCCGCAATGGCGGAGGCCTTGGTGGCGAGTCATCAGGGGAAATGGGGGGTGCGCGGGGGGTGGTTGGCCACAGAAGGGGATGAGCAGCGCAGCACTCTCGCAGCGACAAGAGAATTGTATTTATCTGCGCCGCCCATCTGTGCAAAACACTTTCAAATTCTCCCCCGGAAAGGTCTTTTGGATTATCGGCGGCACCATTTTAATACGAGAGGGGCGCGGTGCGAGGCGGGGTGGCGGAGCCAACGGCTGCGGGAGTCTGTCAGGCGTGCAGAGTCCATCTTCCTCGCGCTCGCAACGGGTTCATCCAGAGTACACCTGCCGTAATGGCCACATCGCTGAGTGAATTATCCAAATGACAAAAACGACGAGCTCCTCCTTCTGTGCGATGTCTTGTTTTGAAAGAGGGGCGGGGGGGGGTAATGGCGGGAGGGCCCAGCAAGGGGCGGGGTGATTGAGCGACTCGCTTAACATTATGACCAAGCTCAACTCCCTTTTTTTGCAGTCAATGAAAAAAATAGTTGAATTTACAAAAAAATGTTTCTTAAAAGGGAAGCCAAGCAAAAAAAAAAAAAAAGTTCTCCGCGCCGTTGTAAACACGTCATTCTGATTAATATTCCATGTGAGGACGATGGAATAGGCAGCAAAGTTTTTATCCACCTCAGGTCGGCAGGCTGTTTTGACATTATAGCGCCCTCTGCTGTTGACTGGGAATGACGTCACAGGGCCAAAGAGCTCAGGTCACAACTGTCACGTTGTTTTGTGGGTTTGCTCAGGTTTTGGACTCGACTTCCCCTTTAGTGACTGTAAAAATCTGAGAACATCCATCCGCCATACCGCGGCCCCGACAGCGCCGCGGTATGGCGGCGGCGCCTCGACTCTATGACCTCCCGGTGACTCTTCTCCTTCCTCCGCCGTCGAGGGAACGATCTCGCGGGGAGGAGGGAGTTGCCATGGCAACAGCAGCAGTATGCCCGCCGTCGTCCTTTATTTACCACTCGGAAGGTTGGGGTGGTGGGGGCGGTTGGTTACCCGGATAATGGCGGCGCCCTGATCGGCACATTGCTCACCGCCAGGAGGAAGATGAGCCCGTGGCGTCATCGCCGGCGCCGCCGTTTGTTGCCCCGCCTTCCTCCTCGCGTTTTTAGAAATATTTGTCTCTTAATATTTTACGCATGATGGAGTCGTTAAAGGTTAGCTTTTGTGTTTGTGCGCCATATGGCTTCTATTTACTGGATGTGTCGTGATATTTAAGGATGCCGAGCTACACGCCGAGCTCTCCGACGCCGCCCCCCCCCCCCAATCCATCCATATCTATCTCGAGCTATTTGGGCGCTAATAATGGTGCATGTGGCCGGCCACCAGCTGACTCGAGGCAGAGGCCTTGGGAGTGATGGAGCGCAGGAAGTCTCTCATTGCCCTGCCGCTGAACCCGCCGCCACCTCACGCCCCCTCCCGCCCCGCCCCTTCCGCACACCTCCTTGTCGTCGTCCTCCCAGCCCACGCTCGGGGAAGCTGCACTTCCTCCATCACGCGAACAAAGAAACATGGAGGAGGCCTTCGGCAGGCAGGCAGGGAGATGCCCCCCTCCCCTTTCACCTGCAATCAGGTACAATCCGGATGGCGGCCTGCTCACGAAAGTTGAATTTCTTTCTTTCGAAGAAGAACTGTTTAAACACATTTAAGTGCGTTTTAATAACTAATATTGAAAGCCTGTGGGAACACCGCAATTTTCAGACCATTACGAGCCTTCACTCCGAGTCCTTGCCGATCCTGAGGGCCAATTACTTTTCACATAAAATTTCATTGATCGCCATAAAGAATTGTGCACAAAACCTTTCTTTCTGATGCAGACGAGGATTCGCCCAAACTGTTCGCAAGATTTACCGCTGATGAAGATGTTTTTTGTCTTAATAAGTGGCTGGAATTAGCAGCCTCCATGATTACCCTGACACCTGGTATCATTATACGCCCATGCCTATTAAAAAAAAAGCGTGCGCGCGCACACACACACACACACACACGTGATTTTCAGCCTTTAGAAGTGGTTCTGCGACCTCATCGCCCACAATAAACCGCGGCTGACCGTCTACCCAAACGCGAGGTGCAGAAGCATTTCAGAAATATGGACGCCGCTTGCGCACGTCTGCACATCCGAAGGGCCACTTAGCATCGCTCTTTGTTTCCGAGAGGCCTTTTAATTAGTGAGGTGAAGTGTTGGGAAAGACGAAGGGGAAGCTCGGAGAAGATCTCGGAACGACGGGATGAAATGGGGGGGCCGGGGGAGGGAGGAGGGGGCTTTGGGACGACGCGCGGCTGCTTAAGCTAATGGCCATTTAAAGAGCATTTGTGTACGCCACCAAGCGTCTGTAATGATGACTGCTGTTTACCTCCAACCCCAATCCCTCTACATTCATAATAATTAAGCGGAATGGATCGAGCTTTCGCCCCGGCCTGAATAAATGACCTACTGTAGTTGACCGGACGGTGACCGTTGCCTCCTGCATGACCCCGGACCCCAGACTGACCCCCTGCGACTCGGGGTGGTAAATAGGATGTCTTTCTTGGTGTCTATGGCCACAATAGCAGCGGGGGTCCTTAAATGGCTGTGTGACAGAGCAGGGGGTGGGTGGAAAGGGAGGCTGGGGGGGGGTGACAGAGTTCACACAAAAGAAGAAAGGGCGACCTCAGCATCCCTTTTGTATCCCACATTTGACTTTTGATGCCCTGGAGACGCCGTGAGCAAGTTGATCTCGCAAAATTCATTGATTCATTGTCACTCATCGATTACTAAATTAATCAGAAAATATTCGGATACATTTGCGTTTACAGACCTTAGGTACCTCGGAATTTTCAGCCTCTAAACAGTAAAAAAAAAATCTCAGATTTCTTCCATGAAAGCAGTTTTCAACAGTTTCTTGACAAAATGTTTTCATCAGAGATGCACATAAACTGTACCCACCCATGGGAGGGGCCAAAGGGGTCGGGTGCGATGTGAGCTGGGCGGCAGCCAAAGGCGGGGACCCTGGCGGTCCGATCCTCGGCTGCAGAAGCTAGCTCTGGGGACATGGAATGTCACCTCTCTTACAGGGAAGGAGCCCGAGCTGGTGTGTGAGGTTGAAAAGTTTCGACTGGATATAGTCGGACTTACCTCCACACACAGCCTGGGTTCTGGTACCAGCTCTCTCGAGAGGGGTTGGACTCTATTCCACTCTGGAGTTGCCCACGGTGAGAGGCGCAGAGCAGGTGTGGGCATACTCATTGCCCCCCGGCTCAGTGCCTGTACATTGGGGTTCACACCGGTAGACGAGAGGGTAGCCTCCCTCCGCCTTCGGGTGGGGGGACGGGTCCTGACTGTTGTTTGTGCATACGCACCCAACAGCAGTTCAGCATACCCACCCTTTTTGGAGTCCTTGGAGGGTGTGCTAGAGAGTACTCCTGCTGGGGACTCCCTCGTTCTGCTGGGGACTTCAATGCTCATGTGGGCAACGACAGTGAGACCTGGAGGGGCGTGATTGGGAGGAACGGCCCCGATCAGAACTCGAGTGGTGTTTTGTTATTGGACTTCTGTGCTCGTCACGGATTGTCCATAACGAACACCTTGTTCAAGCATAAGGGTGTCCATATGTGCACTTGGCACCAGGACACCCTAGGCCGCAGTTCGATGATTGACTTTGTGGTTGTATCATCGGATTTGCGGCCGCATGTTTTGAACACTCGGGTGAAGAGAGGGGCGGAGCTGTCAACTGATCACCACCTGGTGGTGAGTGGGCTCGATGGTGGGGAAGATGCCGGTCCGTCCTGGCAGACCCAAACGCATTGTGAGGGTTTGTTGGGAGCGTCTGGCGGAATCCCCTGTCAGAAGGAGTTTCAACTCCCACCTCCGACAGAGCTTTTCCCATGTTCGGGGAGGCGGGGACATTGAGTCCGAATGGACCACGTTCCGTGCCTCTATTGTTGAGGCGGCCAATCTGAGTTGTGGCCGTAAGGTAGTTGGTGCCTGTCGTGGCGGCAATCCCGTACTCGCTGGTGGACACCAGCAGTAAGGGATGCCGTCAAGCTGAAGAAGGAGTCCTATCGGGCCTTTATGGCCTGTGGGACCCCAGAGGCAGCTGACGGGTATCGACTGGCCAAGCGGAATGCGGCCGGTGGTCGCCGAGGCAAAAACTTCGGACATGGGAGGAGTTCGGTGAGGCCATGGAAGCCGACTTCGGACGGCCGAGGAAATTCTGGTCCACCATCCGGCGTCTCAGGAGGGGGAAACAGTGCACCACTAACACTGTGTACAGTGGGGATGGGGCGCTGTTGACCTCGACTTCGGACGTTGTGAGCCGGTGGGCGGAGTACTTCGAAGACCTCCTCAACTCCACCAGCACGCCTTCCTTGGAGGAAGCAGAGTCTGGGGACTCTGAGGTGGGCTCTCCTATCTCTGTGGTCGAAGTCACCGATGTGGTTAAAAGCTCCTCGGTGGCAAGGCCCCAGGGTGGATGAGATCCGCCCGGAGTTCCTCAAGGCTCTGGATGTTGTGGGGCTGTCTTGGTTGACACGCCTCTGCAACATCGCGTGGTCAGCGAGGAGAGTGCCTCTGGATTGGCAGACCGGGGTGGTGGTCCCTCTTTTTAAAAGGGGACCGGAGGGTGTGTTCCAACTACAGAGGATCACACTCCTCAGCCTCCTGGTAAGGTCTATTCAGGGGTGCTGGAGAGGAGGGTCCGTCAGGAAGTCGAGCCTCGGATTGAGGAGGAGCAGTGTGGTTTTCGTCCCGGCCGTGGAACAGTGGACCAGCTCTACACCCTTAGCAGGGTCCTCGAGGGTATGTGGGAATTCGCCCAACCAGTCTACATGTGTTTTGTGGATTTGGAGAAGGCGTTTGACCGTGTCCTCGGGAGTTCTGTGGGGGTGCTTCGTGGGTATGGGGTACCGAACCCCTTGTTACGGGCTGTTCGGTCGCTATACCACCGATGTCAGAGTTTGGTTCGCATTGCCGGCAGTAAGTCGGAATCGTTTCCAGTGAGTGGGACTACGCCAAGGCTGCCCTTTGTCGCGATTCTGTTCATAACTTTTATGGACAGAATTTCTAGGCGCAGCCGAAGCGTTGAGGGGGTCCGTTTTGGTGGCCTCAGTATTGCATCTCTGCTTTTTGCAGATGATGTGGTACTGCTGGCTCCTTCAAGCGGGTCTCTCCAGCTCTCACTGGAGCGTTTCGCAGCCGAGTGTGAAGCGGTTGGGATGAGGATCAGCACCTCCAAATCTGAAACCATGGTCCTCAGTCGGAAAAGGGTGGAGTGCCCTCTCCGGGTCGGGGAGGAGATCTTGCCCCAAGTGGAGGAGTTTAAGTATCTTGGGGTCTTGTTCACGAGTGAGGGCAGAAGGGAGCGAGAGATCGACAGGCGGATCGGTGCAGCGTCTGCTGTGATGCGGACGTTGTATCGGTCTGTCGTGGTAAAGAAGGAGCTGAGCCAAAGGGCAAAGCTCTCAATTTACCGGTCGATCTACGTCCCAACCCTCATCTATGGTCACGAGCTATGGGTCGTGACCGAAAGAACGAGATCCCGGATACAAGCGGCCGAAATGAGTTTTCTCCGCAGGGTGTCCGGGCTATCCCTTAGAGATAAGGTGAGAAGCTCGGTCATCCGGGAGGGACTCAAAGTAGAGCCGCTTCTCCTCCACATCGAGAGGAGCCAGATGAGGTGGCTGGGGCATCTGATTCGGATGCCCCCTGAGCGCCTCCCTAGTGAGGTGTTCCGGGCATGTCCCACCGGGAGGAGACCCCGAGGACGACCCAGGACACGCTGGAAAGACTATGTCACGCAGCTGGCCTGGGAACGCCTCGGGATCCCCCGGGGAGAGCTGGAAGAAGTAGCTAGGGAGAGGGAAGTCTGGGCTTCCCTGCTTAAGCTGCTGCCCCCGCGACCCGGCCCCGGATAAGCGGTAGAAGATGGATGGATGGATGGATGTACTGGGGGAAGTTTTGGTTTACGCTGCTTCCGAATCTGTTTTTTTTTTTTTCCTCTTACACTTTAGGTTTTCATCATCATAAAATAGAATATATTTTGTCATATTTATGAAATAACAGTTCGGCAGCATTTTCTTTCCTGAGACGTCATCGCTACAAATTACAGTTCGTTATGGGCTCGTGCGATTAGTCATCGGTGTCAAGGAAGTACGTGATTGGATGCCAGGGAGGAGGTTAAGTTTTGCCCGCCCGGGTTGTTTGCGGCATGTTCAGGAATTTAAATATGAACGATCATTACAATTGAGAAATAATCGTGGGTACCTTTTTCCGCTATTCGTGGGGCGCCGCGTGCCCCCGCGAAGAGCCGCGCTTCGACGGAACGTTTCCATTTGATTCGATTTACCCTGATCGATTCAAATGACTGGACTTTTATTGGGCGCGGTTTAATCTGGCAAATGCAGGAAACGTCCTCTTTGGGCAATGCATCAGTCCTGCGAGCTTTCCAGAGGACTGTCATACACAGCGGCAGACAAATTCCCCATCGGCATCCGTTTCAATAAAAGTCAAGAGTGCTGTCAAGAAAAGTGTTACGGTCACAAAATCGGATCTGCGAGCCAAGTGTCGGGGTTCAGGGGGAGGTTAAGGGTTTCGAAATAACGCAGTTGCAAAGTTGGGGCTTTCAAATGGGACGGGGTCGGGGTTAGGGTTGGAAAAAAAAGGTTTTGTATTGTGTTTTCAAGCCAGGCTTGGGGTTAAAAAAAAAAAAAAGGGCCGGTGGGTGTTCAGGTTTCAAGTTTGGGTTTGCGTTTTTTTGTGTGTCTTGACCTGCTGGAGACCCTTCCTTCAGGGTATATGTGTGTGTGGTGTGTGTGTCTGCCCACACGTCCCTTATGTGTTTTTTTGTGTGCACGCTGGTCTGTCTTCAATGCAAATGTGTATTTGTGCGTCTACCTCAAGCTTTTTTGTGTCGATATATTCCACGCGTCCGTGTGAATCTCTGTCGGTGTCTTTGTTTGTGCGCGTCCTTGTTTTTGCATCTTCTCAACTTAAAACGACTCCGCCATTTTTACCCCCCCCCCCCTTCCACGTCACGATTCCCCCTTTGAGTATTTTGTAGGAAGGCGCCACCAGGTGTCGCTGCCGTCCACGGGCTTTCGTCTCTTTTGACAAGCAGCTGGACACTTTGGAGCCGGCCCGCCATTGGTCGGCGCCGCTAGCCCCTCGCGGGCTCCGATTGGCCGCCGCTCTGAGGAAGAGGGGAGACACGACGGAAAAAAAAAAACAAAAAAAAAACGGGGAGAGGTAGGAGAGGCGGGTTTGCACCATAAATCGCCTCCCAGTCCATCCCGCCGTTCTCCATGAGCGCCCGTGGGAATACTGGAATGTGACAGCTGACCTGTGGAGCCCACGTCGCCGGGCACATAAATTAGTGGGGCAGAATGCAGGGACGAGCTGATGTTGTAGCGAAGGGCACATGTGAAACAACAACAGCCCTTTAGCCAGTGTGACAAATTCGAGCAATAGCGGAACCGCGTGTAAATCAATAATCAATCGGGGCTGGAGCGGCGGGCTATGGTGGCGGGCTATGGTGGCCCAGGATTGACGTGATGGGGAAAAAAAAAAATGAAACCGGGGCCACAATCAAGATATCATGGGTGCACCAAAAAATAAAAAATAAAAATAAAAAAACAAGATAATTTGTTGCCACAAAATGCTCATTTGTCAGCACAAATGAGCATTTTGTGGCCAAGTGATATTTTGGGAGGAAAAAGTCTTCCAAAACGCTCATGGCTGTTGGTCACATTTAAAAAAAAAAATATCATTAAGATTGTTAATTTTGCTCTTTTTATTTTGTCTGTACTCGCTGCCTCGTCACTGCCCCACTTGCCAAAAAGGTCTCGTCCGCATCATTCTCCCTGACCATAAGCTATGTTTTTGTGGCCCGAAAGTACGAGATTTGGTCCGCATTACACAAACTAATTTGTGGGCATGAACGAGGTATACAATGAATGTCATTAATAGGATTCATTTGTATTTTGTGCACACATTATATCCTCTTTGTAGCGACAAATTAATATTATTTGTGCACGTTGGAACTAATTTGTGGCCACAAAAAAGTATTTTGTGCGTGTTTCCTTGTATATTAACTTGAGAACATAAAATACTAATTTTAGTGATCTGGATTTTTTTTTTAGGTGGATTCTGGTGTTTGGCAAAATAAAATTCAGAGAACAGATGAATAAAAAAAATTTTTTTTTATTCACTCAACATTTACATCAATAAAGATATGAATTAGAGGAACAACATTTGACTTTTTTGAACAATACTTGTCATTTTGTATATAACTTTAGAGAGAAAAAATAAATAAACTGGACGATTTTTGCTAGGAAAAAAAAGGGGGGGTTCTGAATCAGCGCAAAAAAAATCATCAAGAGAAATATGCCATTAAAATTTGTTGATTGGTGCTATTTATCAACCTGCCCTTCATTTTGTATGCATGCTCTATATCGCCGCCCCCAGTGTCGTATCATGTCATTTAAATTTTTTTTTTTAACATCGGCACACAGTCATGACACACGTTATAAAAATCGCACTTGATCTTCTACGAGGTGCCGGCGCTAAAGATCTCCATGACGGATCCGGTCGTGACCCGCGTCACATGCATCAGGGACCAGCGGCGGGCCAACATGGCGACCGAGAGATGAATTCTTCCCAACTAATGGCGTTCACGTGAGTTGTGAGCTTCCTAATTTATTTACTTTGTCATTGATACGCACGTGCGACGCTCGCACGCATACAGTAAAAATGTGCACACTTTACAGTAAGCGAGGGATCAATAATGATGGACGAGGGTCTTGCGTACAACGGGCACGGTGCGCTCGCTTCGCAGCCACGGGACGACCGCGGGTCCATTCGGCAGCGCCGGCACTCCGTCTTCAACGCAACACGTTGTTAGCGCCATTGATTTAGCACTTAGCGCGCGTGTCCTTATTACCTTGTAATTATGCTCCGTGTTGACATAACATCGCGGACAAACGTCCCCCGCCGCCCCCTCCCTCATCCGCCTGGCAATTTATGAGCTTTTATTACGCTCGTTTCACGTGTGTGGCTCCCAGTTTTTATAGGCGACGGACTAGAGTCCCAAGCCCGGGGCCCGTATTTCACCGTAAGAGGTCAAGGTTCTTCGGAAAGCTGCCGTAAAAGTCGACGGCTCGCGCGAGACGCGGGGAAGTCCTCCCAGAGGGCTCGTTAAAGTAAATAGGCGATTCCAGGCTATAATCGGCGTGGTGCTATTCAGCGGGGGGCGTTATACGGACGCGGGTCATCAAAGCAAACACTTAGGGGACGACAGGAGATTGTCTGCACGCAATTTACGAGCGCATCGTCCAAAACACGCGCGAAAGTGAACTTTGACTTGAGGCTGGGGTTGACGTCAGCCATTCGCAGATGCTTTTGCATCCTGACGAAACTTTTCGGCACAGAAATATGGATGCCTAAATACAGAACTCATCTTGTGCTTGTGGAATGTGGAAAAAATTGTTTTTTTAATCAAACCGCTTTTGTCCATCTCAGGGCGCGGCCATTTGGACAATTTCCCTTCGGCGCAGGTTTGTCATTTACAGTCGACAGCACAGAGCAGCCGAATATGAAAATGGCCGCCCCTTAGATGGATAAAAACTGGTGAATTTTTCTGCGCAATTCATATTTCCCAAATGCCATCTTAAGAAAATGTTTGACTTGACTTGCCCTTTAAGTCACTTCTCAAAACAGGCCTCTTTAATTCAACAGAAACAAGTACTTTGGTTTGAATAAATATACAATTATTTTTATTTGTGTTGTATTGGTTCATGTGCTTTTTACGACTTTGCCCGAAATAAAATGCATTCTTATTTAGCGCACCGAAGAGACAAATGTCAGTTCGCCGTTTTGACATTTTCAGCTCCTCGGCGGCGGCTGGCTGGCTGAAAATGTCACCGCAGAAGCCCGTTTCATCCATCTGGCAGGTGCCAGGAGGAGCTGCCAACTTATTTTCGCCCGCTCGCTCGCTCGCACGTCAGCCGCGCAGCAAACCCCCTCAAGTGTCTTTAAATGTTGATTAAAAGGCGTGCTCGCGCACGAGTTCTGCTTCCAGGCGGTTTAGACATGAGAGAGACTTGCGGCGGCTTTGTTTTGCACGTACGAGATCATCGCCGATGCCGTTTTATGACTTTCAAGATGAAACCGGTCTCGGATTTATTTCGGATGGCGGCTTGAGGTGAGCCCCGGAAGAGACGTCCATTATCGTATTATCTGTAAGTTATCTGTAATTTCCTCAAATTGAGATACAGCGCGCACACACCCCGATGGTGCTCATTTCAGGCAGGGGGGGGGAAGGGGGCAAAACGGAAGAGAGTGCAGGCCGGCGGGGCATATTTCCAGAAGGGGGTGCTGCAGGGAGACGCGAGAAGGGAATGGCCCTTGCAGTCGACGCCAAGCGGGAAGGAAGCAAGAGAGAAGCCGCTGGCAGCATCGATTAACCCCCGAGATGGCGCCGCCGTAATGAGCGACGGCACCATTACCCAGCGCCGCCGTGCCACTTGGCCGTCGAGCCCCGCGAGGAGAACGACGCCCCCGCCGAGTTGTCTGGCACTCACCAGCTCCGTAGGGAATATCGCCGCCATCATAAGAAATTTCACGGCTCTCTTGCAGCGAATTTCATTGCTTTCTAAGAGGGGGGTTTCGCTGCTGTCTGACGGCGAAAACGCCGACGCTAATAGCCACGGCGCACGCAGCGACGGGCCAGTGCCGCATGTGTGCCTGTCCGCAACCGGTTTTCACGCGTGGCCAAACGTTGAGCCGCAATTCAAATTAGACGCTTTTTTTAAAATGCTTTTAGTTTCTTTTTAGCATTCGTTTTAGTTTCTTTCCTATAAAGAGTATTTGTTGAGTGAAAGACCCGAAAAATAGTATTATGTAAAAAAAAAATAAACTCCAATTTTATCCTCCTCCTTGCCCGCTGAACACAAATACGAAAATAAATATATTTTAAATAAAGCCCGAAGGCTCGTGGACGAAATGAATTGACACAAGACGAAAACAAATGATATATTCGCCGTAGGCCGAATTCCAGTTCGTTTTCGACATGTTTTATAGCGTTGGCTGGAACCTTCAAAATAAAACACGCGACCGAGTGCGGGCAGACCTTGCTGAGAATAAAGATGAGGTCTCCTCTGTGAAAGGACAGCTCGTCTGGCGCGTCAGCCTGGCAGTCCCACACGGCCTGGTAGTAGTTGGCAAAATCCGAAACTGCGGAAAGCAAAAAGTGTGGTTTTATTGATTCTTGTTTTTCCAATCATGAAATTAATTGATCAGATCTGAGATGATTTTTTGTTGTTTTCACCTGCTTTGCTGGGTGACTCCAAACAGTCGGCGGGAGGATCTGGAAAGTCCTCATCTAAGAAAGTGAAGATGGCCCATTTATTACTGTGGCATTTTTGGTTTTCATTCTTGCCGTAATGTTGCATTGTTTTGTATTTGATGTGTTTTTAATGATTTGCAACAGATCTTGACCACAATGACAACAGTGGCCAGTTTTCTAAATAAAAAGCAGAAAAAGCAGAAAAATAGCACTGCTATTTTTTTTTTTCGTTTTAGGATAAATAGTCTCGGAATCGAATTCAGTGGAATATGAGGTAAGATCAATAGTCATGAAAATGTTCAAACGCTTACACCCGCTTTGAAATATCGGCATCCATTCAATTGTGCGTAATCGCAAACAAACGAGAGTGTCGACGGTTTGGATTGGAGGGCGGCCTTGTGCGGTGGCATTAAAAAGGGAGCATCAAAGTGACGCGGCTCAACGCTAACGTTTGCCGATGTGCGTCCATTGAAGGAGACAATAAAAGAGCCGTTACGAAAAGGAAAAAAAAAAATGTATAAAATGGAGTCAGGGTGAGAGTCGTGCGAACGCGGCGCAGGTTGATTGCGATTCTCGCCGCAGACTGCCCGCCCGCGTGACGATCAATACGAAGAAGAGGATGTTGCCGAGCCTCATTGGCCGAGGGAGTTGATGGGAGGGGGGGGGGGTCGCACCCGGCGGGCTAAGCTGGGACACAGTGATACCGTCGTCTGCTCCGCACATCCATCGTCAACACTCGCCGGATGACAGCCACGCCAGCGAGAGGCAACACTATACCGTTGCCGGCAAGCTGCACTCGTGCTTCCAGGAAGAGAAGGGCACGCACACACACACACACACACACACACACACACACACACACACACACACCCAAGAACATACACGCACTACAATGTCACACAATGCCAATGAGTGACACAAGTTTGTCAGTCCAATTTTGCCGTTTGGATTTTTATTTATTTTTTTTTTGGGCGTTCTCTTTGTCCTGAGTCAGCAGTTTTTCCTCGAAACAGAAAACTAAAATGATAATATTTATGTGAATATTATCAACACGGGAGACCCCAAAAAAAAATGACAACACGGTTCTATGAGTAGTACAAATATGTTTCGAATATGATTTTACAACGATATGGGCGCTTTTTGTTTTAACGGAACTAAAATATGGCTCTAACAAGGTTAGATGCAGGTGTTATTTTAAGGTGTCAGATATGTTACAGAGGCTGCCGATACCATCCGCCGATACTTAAGGCAAAAATAAAAAGAATGATTTCAGAGAGTAAATCCCTCCTTGGCAGTAGTTGGCATTATACTGCGGCGGTTTGACACATCAGCATACAATCATCTGCGTCCGAAGGAAAGGTCAGAGTTCACAATTTGTGTCATTGCGTTACTAGTTACGAGAGACACCGGTGCTTATTCGCGAAATGGTATCATGCGGAGAAAAAGTGAACATGTGCTACTCTGTACTCTGGCGTGATTTTGTGGGTTCCTCCAAAAGCTCTCCGGAAAAGTGCAAGGATGAAAAGGGCCATAAATAAATACGAATCGAAGGGAAAGCAATGAGCGCGCGCGCGGGCTGCGAGGGAGGAAAGTGCGGCGCGCGGTGATTGATAAGTGACGGGGTGAGAATGTGAACGAAAGAGGCCGTCATCCGATCCGCCATCTGTGGTCGGGCCCCGTGCCTCCTCCCAGATGGCTTTGAACGGCGGCGTGACACACACAAGACTGATCAGCCTCTCAGCGCAGATTTTGGCAAAGGTAATGTACTCGGGGAGTGAAACCGAATCTTGATGTATCTTATTTAATAGAAGCAGTGATGGACGATGGCCCCGAAAAGAGCGGCTCGCGCCTTTTGTCCTCCTCCTCCCGGACACGAGGCCGCGCGTGCCCTTCGCCAAGACTCGCAGCAACGTTTTCCCTCAAATCTATCCCAGATTTGACACGAAGAGCCCCAGAACTATTTTAAGCTCACGGACGGGGGCCTTCATTACTTTGACAAAACCGCTGTTGCTGGGCAGTTTTAATTCAAACTATCATTTGTGGACACACACACACACGTACGACATTGTCAAACAATGATGGACGCAAGATGTCCTTCTGTCCGCATTTGCCGAGTCAGCAGTGAAATGGTTGTGTGCTTCTTGGCCAGAGAAATCACGACTAATATGCTTCTAAGCCAATTGTATTTTTTTTTTAATGCTACCTTAGTAAACATTGACTAAAATGTCATTCCAGCATCGTTTGAGTATAAAAAAAAATATGTGAATGGAAAATGTAGTTCTAATAACGGTACAACATTTTTTTTTTTATTGTTCAAATTCGGTTTTCTGGGTCCCAAAATATAGTTCAGAAAGGTCAAAGGTCCTCCAACATGTACCAAATCCTTCAATCCATGCCAGATTTAACGGGCAGAGCTGCAAAACTATTTTAAGATCCCAGACGGGTCTCCATTACGACTAAATTGCTGTTGCTAGGCAATTTTATCCCAAACTGTACTTTGTGAGCTGAAACGGGGAGGCTATTTGTTGCCTGGCAACGTCAGCTAATTGGATGTGCTGCAACACAAAGGAAAGAAGTATCGATCAATCCATCCATTCATTTCGGGACTTGTTGGGACTCGCCAGCAGCCCAACGCAGACAGAAAAGCATTCAGAAATGAATTTGCTTGATATTATTCTGAGTGGGAGCAATTTTCGATACTTAAAAAAAAGGGGCTTTATATATCCGGGCGTGCCTCTGAACGACAGAAGCGAGTTGAGACTCCATACCTGGCAGAACCTCGTAAATGTCACTGTCGCCGTCCTCGTCCGCCTCCGCCCGCCTTCCCGTGCTACCGAGGGACGCCCGGTTGGCGGCGACGGCGGCGGGCCAGGGCGGGGTCTGGCCGCTCGCCCCTTCAATGTCGTCGTAGGCCCCCTCCTCGTCCTCGTCGTCGCCCACTTCATCATCCTCGTCCTCGTCAAAGGGAATGGTGCTGGAGCTGAGATCTGATGAAAGAGGAACGTTCACACACACACAAAAAAAAACAAAACAAAAAGAGAGCTTGTGTTTGGATTTCGGGCTCCATCTGGCTCCGATTAGTTCATCTTTGCACACAAAGCTCTAATAACCACTTCCAGAAAGTCTCAAATGTTTACTGTCAAGCGATGACAATGACTGACAAAATGATTGACGCTTTTCTGTCCAAATATGCAGCAAATGTTTACTCGTAGGCGTCGAGTTGTCTTTTTTTTTTTGTGTATGAAAATTTTAAAATATTTTATGGGTACTGAAAATATGGTTCTAATGTGGGGGGGGACTTCGCAGTCTGGTTCTACTGACGCCAAACATGGATCCAATATTGTCTCGGGGTCGTCCAAATCGGCGACACTAAACATGCTTCTCCCAATCCTGAACATATGTTTCCAGTATGATTCGATCAGATAATTAGAAACATTTGATCTGATCTACTCTCCCGTTCTTAAGAGAGGAAAGAAAAAAAATGTTGAAGATGTAGGACGGCTTTTCGAATTGAGGAGGCCCATCCATCATCGGGCTGCATTTTGTCGTCCCAAAAATAAAAATAAAAATAAAAAAAAGGAAGCAAGACAAACTGCTGCGTGTCCGTTACTTCCCGCAAGTGGCGCGGCCCGAGCCCGAGCCTGTTTTTAGCGAAGACGGCGGGCACGGCGGCCCCCCGGCTCTCTCCAGATGGACGAGCAGCCTCATTGCGGGCGACGGGGGCCGCTGCAACCACGAGGTATCAGGTCCGAGCTGAAATCAATGTCACGGGAGGATAACCAGAACAGCTACAAATCAATTTCCTGTAAGCTGGAATTCAGTAGGAGGGGGGCGGGGGGGGGCGAGCGACATGCAAGTTATGGCCTTTTGTTTGATTTTTGAGGTGGGATTACAGATTTTTTGTTTCTGATTTGTCATTTAAATTCAGTTTTTCGACAAGTTTTGCTCTCCCCTCATTTTGGGATTTGCTTTGATTTTCCTGATAGCAAAAAAAAAAAAAAAAATTAAGTATGTGGTCCCAAAATGAACTCATCAATTTACGCAACTCCGTTCCTCTCCGGTTTGCAGTCATGCTTCTAGTGCGAGCAGTGCTACAGCAGCAGTGATGCATTTCGACGTCCAGATTCCTCCCAAAAGACAAACAGAAAAAAAAAAAAAAAAAAAAATCCCAAATCCAGTGACTAAACTCAAATGAATTGATACCGCCCAGCCCGAGCGTGTGTTCTTGAAAGCACTTACCTCTGAGCACAAAGCTGATGTCGTTGACCCACTCTCGAGCCTCCTGAGCACTGCCGGCCGTAAACTGGCGAGAAACCAAAATGTACTCATTTGAAACTGAACGTAGCTTTTTTATTTTTTTTTTTTTGCATCAACTAAGTGCATCACATCGATTTCCTCACATCACATTTGACGGCCATGAATTACCAACCTGGAAAGTCCTCCTTCCGGGAGCAGACAGCTCGAAGCAGGCGTTCCTTTTGGAGTCTTTCCTCAGGTTGTTGACGAGCTGAACGCTGTAGTCGTTGATGTAAAACGAGCCTTTCTGTTGCTTATCTGCAGGGGGGGGTGAAGAAGACGCGCAAAATGAGGGACACCAAGCAATTTCGCTCCCCTACGGCTTGTTGCGTTTGCCGGCCGACCTTTGTCACTGCAAAAGTAGAAGAAGATGGAATTGTTGAGGACGCACCATCTCCTCTGCCACTCGGAGCCAAAGAAGCTGTGATCTGCAGAGAGATGAGGGAGTGAGCGGCCTTGGGTGGGAGTCAAGGTCAAGTCATGGACAAACTTTGTTCTGTCAGATTGCATTCCCCCTCCGGTCTCCCCACAAAAATAAACATTTTCAAAATCATCACAATAGGCCCATTTTTCAATAGGAGGGTCCTGTATGAAATTGACGATATCAAAGTCCCCTGATGCATGGGAAAACGGCTACCGAATGAAACATGAAAGGGATCACCCACTCTCCATTAGAAAGCGACTAGAAGTGAATCTGACAGCGGCCCTCCGCTACCGATACCTCGACGTTTCTTTTCCAAGTAACCCTGCTTCAGGATGTTGCCAAGGTCTTGAGCGGCGGTGAGGGGGATGTCCTCAAAGTCTGAAAACACAAAGTCGCAGTCATAAAGCGATTCATTCCGTGACATGACTTCAAACTGATGGTGGCGCGGTGGCCGACGAGTTGGAACCGGCAACCCCAATCGTCGCATGCCACCAAAAAAAGCCTATCTTGCCTTGCACTTTAAGGAACCCCTATTAGGGAATTTGTCCAAAGTAAGCCCCAATCAGACAGATGGCCGACACTAATCCGCAAATCTTTTTTGGTTGCCAACATCATCTAATGTGGGTGGACCATGGCAGCAAAGCAAATCAATCAATCAGCCCCTCCCCGATGCCAGTTTCACTTATGAACACTCAATTGGGTGAGATCATAACAGGGAATGTTGAAAAAGTCTCAGGGACTCGCGCCCATTCATCGCTGCCTGCAACTTTGAATTTGTCTTGTGATTGTTTCAGCAGCCGCTTCCTTCCAGGATGATCTTTATTTCTGAGGTGAGTCATCAAGGCGACGTAGCCCCCACACTATGGATTAAATACATGGCCGCGAGGCTTTGGGGAAGTGGGATCAATACATTTACAGTGTTGCTGAGCTCCGCAGCCGTCCGTCTGCTCACGCTGCACCGACTCCACCCCTTTGATTTGCAAAGTCACATCTTCAACGTGATGTTTACGTCCATGACTACTTGACAAACACGCTAATAAGCACTTGTTTACATTAGCATTGAAGCAGCCCGGGAGCGAGGGGGAAAAATGTGTACACTGGTGTCTTTTTTCAGCCTTCAGCTGGGGGGGAAAAAAAAAGGTGAAATTGACCCAAGGTGGGCCTCGGGGGTCAGGTTGTGATGTGTCGTTTCCGCGTGTCAAAAACAAAGTTCAGCTTCCTCCGCAATCATTCGTCACCCGGCGTTCGCCCGGTGGGAAGCCAGTTGGAGCTCACTCTTAAAACTAAAAGGAAAAAAGCTGCCACGCCATGAGAACAATGGTGGATTTTCCTTCCAAATGGCTTTCATATTTGTTGTTTCTTTTAACACGCTAATGCTTTGTTTGCAACCAAGCACGGCTTATTTCTCGGGACGCTGCGTGTGATGCCGTCGGGACCGCGCGAAGCGCAGATGAAACTTTACGGAAGCTCGCCGGAGCCTCCGTGATGTCTCCGGCATTCCGGGTGTACGACTCTGACGGATGAGCGCGTCACGCAGGCGCGAACGTATCACAATCCCGCCTTTGTGGATGGACTGACCCCCGCGCACTATAAATACGGAGTTGCGAGAAGGGGCGACTTTGTCAAAGGACCCGATTCAGTCCATCATAACAAACGGCGGCCATTACGCTCCCCCCACCTCATCTATCCGCCGGCAGCCCGCCTTCTAATCCCCTCATCCGTCTGCCTGCTCGCTCTTCATTCGTCTCAAGAGGTCGAGCCCGACTCATGGCGAAGTAGGCGCAACATGCTCGAGTCAATAAACATCACACGTTTTGGGCTCAAAGTACACTCCTGAGTCACCTGACCCCACGTCACCTCAGGAAAATGGGACGGTTTTAAATGATTCCACAAGGGGGCAGCACGCGTAGAAAAGAATCCGAGCAAATGGGGTATTTTTGGGCTATTTGCAGAGAAACAGCGGAAGGAATGCAACAAATAAAAAGATTCCAAGAGCCTCAATTTTAAGCCTCAACGGGGCTGATTACAGAATACAATGAGTCAAACGTGGCCCGCGCGCCATATTTTTCCCACCCCTGCTCTCTCATGCATGTTATTAAGGCCTCATCAAAAATCTGCGAGCAGACGGCTGCACTTTTTCATACCAATCATAAATTGCTCAATCAATTATTCAGGCCAATAGCACGACTTCATTTTCGTCCCCTTTTGAGTTTTAATTAGCACCATCCACAGCTCCGCTATTGACATTAATTTGATGGGAACGTATCGATCTTTCCCCCATAAACTATTTAGTGGAGCGCAATTAGCCGCAGAGACAAGCGGACGGATGTGGCGTGTTTGCTAAATGGAGGCGATGTGGAGTCAGTAGCAACAACAGCTCTCAAAAAAACAAAAAACATGTAACGACAGGTGTGTATTGATAAAGACAGACAGGTAGAGAAACAGAGAGCTGGCGATCCGAGTGACAGAAATGGCTAGATCGAGACAGAAAGACCGACATTGGCATTGAGGAGAGTCGACGCGGCAACGCACGGGCGGCCAGCTGTTTGGCGCATCTCTCATTTGGTTGCTCACGCCAGCTCAGCGTGGCGTTACGAGCTCAGAAGGCCGAAGGCTGAACGGATGACGGATGGCGGCGGCAACAGCAGAGGAACTTAATGACTACTCTCATTAAAATCCACTCCGGTCGAGCCCAAAGTCAATCAGGAATGGAAGGAAATGCTCGGGCGGCACAGCTAATACGCGGCATTAAAACTAACGGTGGTCATAATGCGGCGGTGATGCCCGCTACGACGCGCCAGAGCAGCAGAGATCCAGATGAGGGGATGCAGGAGAGGATGGGGATGCTGCGGCGCGAGTGCAGCGGTTCACACAGCAGGTGGGGGGCCGGGGGGGCTTAGGAAAAGGCCCTTTCAATGTAGCCGCAGGACGCCAAACATGGAAGTTAAATGTTGTCAGGTTGATGTACATTATGTGATAGGATGCAAATTTAGTAAAGCTGCTTTTTTTTTCCTGTCTTAACAATTTATTAACACAGACTGTTATGTCCTAAATGTTAGGGGTCACTTAAAAACATCCTTACTTGTGGGGGGGGGGGATCACTTTGCTGTAGAGGGGGGGGCCCACAAAAGCGGTCACACAAGTAGGCAATGATCTGGGGTTCCCACTAAATAGAAGGCTTCTGACGTGTATTTTGCGTGCCTTAGGCACTTAGCGGGATGAGGCCGCAAGGTGACAAAGCGCAGGTAGGCATCAAGATGTCATATGTTTCCTCTCTGCTGTGCTTAGTCCTTGGATGCGAGAGGTATTGCATCGAATGCAGTGTTTTGGGGACGGCGGGGAGGGGCGTGACCCCCGTGTGAACTCTGCTGATGAGGTGAAACAGAAGGCAGAGAGAGAGAGAGAGAGAGAGAGAGAGGCGGCTCGGCCCTGAGGGGGCTGCGGGGAGGAATGCCGCTGATTCAAGGGAAGGAGCGAGCGAGCGAGCGACCGCAGACCCTCTCCGATGGCGTCCTTGATTAGGAAAAAGGATTCAGTGGGTGCACCTTCACCCGCCCGGCTCTCAATCTGCGCACGGGCCCAGGCCAAATTGACGCATTTTTCCTCATTACCGAAGGGAGGCCTTTGCGGCGCGTCCCTGCAGCGAGCGCGCAGACCGACAGGCACTGAGGTTAAGGGCGCCGCGTCCTCCCTTTTCCCTCCTCCCTCGGCCTGATGCGATTAGGACCAAAGTCGTCGATACAGAGAGCGTGTTTAGAAGCTCCTAATGCACACAAAACATGCGGGGCATTACGACGGGCCTGCGAGATGCCTGCGTTGTCATCTAATCAACTTTAATGGCGCCGGCAATTTATGCTGGGCTTTTTGATCAGGCGCGTCAATCAGATTAGGTCACAAATCTCTGCAGGTAAAAAGCCTTCGGAGGCCCCCCCACCCCCACCCTCCCAGACACAAAGCAGAACTGATTGGGCAATTTCGTTCGGTGCCAGTTTGAACACATGAAGATTTTTTTTCTCCTATCATCATAGTAACATTTACATATGAAACTCGAGACATGTCATGGGGTGTGGTGGGGGGTAATATGATCACAAAATACAAATTCAAGAGTAAAACAGTTGCGTAAGCAAAGGGAGAACAAACTAAAGTGAAAGTTGCTTCACAGAAACGCTAAATTATTCACGTGAATTATACTAAACACACAAATTAATATTTTACACGCACATTAGAACCATTTCAGAGCCGCAATGATGTCATTTGTGACCGCAACACTGGAGGAGAGGGGGGGGTTAATAAATTGTCGTCTCAACACAGTATTAGTTAAAAAATGCACACAAAATGTTTCATTTGTGGCCAAGAATTAGGGACAATGAGCACGTGAAATACAAATGTGGTGACCACAACTGCAGGCACAAAATGGAAATATGACTGATATCCGTGTCAGTCCTGGACGGCTGGGTGAGCAAATGGAGTGCACCTTTTCTCGAAACATTTTGCAGTTTCAAGTGAAGGTGCGCTTCATTTGTTTACCAAGATGTCACAACTTTCATGCAAACATCAAGACCAATTTTGTGGGCGCAAATTAATTGTATTTGGAGGCCACAAATGACCATTTGGCACATTGTAGGGCAGAATATACTTTCACAATTTCACATTAGGAGTGTTTGTTATTCTTTTTTTTTTTCCTCGCACAACTCGGAAAGAGCAAAAGTTCTTGATCTCAGCGATGGAATAACTCCAGATGACACACACAGCACACGCGAAGCACACTAAGGGGCTAAATTTACTACATGACACGGGCTTCCCCCCTGGGCGGCCATAAGCGGCGTCGACGGTGACCCCGAATTTCCCTTTTGTAGATTTACAACCACCATTCAAATGCTTAAGTGCAGATACAATGATCCTCTAATCGCAAGGGACGCTTTTCAGCTGCTTGGACGGCAGAGGGGGGTAAAAAAAAGAATATAAATACGAACAACGGAGGCGTTTGGGCCCCACAGGAGAGGCGGCGGATGGGCGATAAAAACGGGACATGGGGCCGTCAAAACCAACCTGGAGGCTAAAACACTTTGGGAAAAATCAACACGCTCTAACGGACGGTGACTGCCATTTGTACTTCCTTTTATTTCCCGTCATACGGCGCTAATACTCAGTACCTGTTTTCTTATTGGGGTTCTTGAGCAAAACTGCTTTCACTTTTTAAACAACGTCCAATTACTGTCGCTTACACTAACAAGTCGAGTAAACAGCAATATTGCTTTTTTTAAACTACTGATATAACTGGAGACATAATTTCACGTGGATTAACATCCTTGGATGTTATTTCAATATTTTTAGAATAATTATTCTTATTTGAATAATGCATTTGACCTCTTCATGTTTCAAAAACATATGCCTAAAATTAGGACAGAATTTTTACAGAATTGACACTCTGAACGTTCCTATTCTTCAATAAATACAATTATTAGCTTCATAAATAACTTTGAATGTGTCCCTGATGGAGCATGAACACAAAGCGCTAACATGGAGGACCAGCATCTTAACATAAATTTACCCGAAACATTTCCTGTGCCACCGAGCTCAGATTACTTTGGAGGTGTCAAATTCAAATATGCCTGCGATTAATACAACAAATGTATGACACCTCCGCTTAAAAGGCGATTTGTATTTGTAATCCTCTAAAAAAAAAAAACACACATTTACTGAATTGAATAAATGATTTATGTGGGCATTCTTTTGACAGCGTCATTCTCTCGCTCTCTCTCTCACACACACACACACACACACACACGCACACATGCGCACACACTCTGCTAACTGCCACCCAAAGAAACTTGATCTAAATATTTTAGATTACATAATAAAAATCCCCAAAAATCAATTGATCAGAAAAAAATGGTTTCTATGCTAATTAATTGAGGATTGACTGTCATTGTGCTTTACTGTTCTTTCCACAGTGCACACCAATTAAAATATGATGATGATGAAAAACATTTTAAAACAACTCCGTAAAGGTGCAAAAGTACATTTAATTGGGTTTGTAATCTGCTAAAGAAAATTCCAACGAGGCCGAGTTTCTATCCAAAACGTTAAAAAGCTCAAGAATAAAATACTACGTTCATGTAGTTCCTGTTAAACGCGACATTGTCATGTGTCGAATGAATTTTTCGAATGCCCGTCCATTGACGCCAAAATGTCAAAAGCGCGGGAGTAAAGGCAACAAAGGCACGGCTCCGCTGGCCCACTTGGCTCGGACACGCGGCGCTGACTCGGGCCGGCGGCGTCAAGAGGGATACGTCGTCAACATCCTCCAATAAGTCCACAAGGGCATGTTAATGAGCCTAAAGTGCTCATTAGAGCAACAATTAAACACAAGGATCCCAGAGGCTCTGGGAGTCCGTAAAGTGTGTGCGCCAAGCGGGGCCGCCGCATATCTCCCATCTCCATTTATTTCCCTAAGAAATCAGTGAGGCCACCTGGGCTTGGCATCGCAACTTCATTCATCTCCGGAAATGGATTCCAGTGGAGGGCAAAATCAAATTCTCATTAGCAAGGCAGCAGAGAAAGGAGGAGAGAGCGCGCGGGAGGGTACCTGGGAACGCTAACCTCCGCGTGAACCCGCCGCATCTGATAGTTTTGCTATTTGTCTGTGACATTGACAGCTCTGGGGGAGATTAGGACTTCCCACTTTGCATTCTGCCCGCGCGCCGCCTTACAGATGGACTGCGGCACAATTTGCCTCTGCCTCTTGCACCCCCTCGCACCCGCTCTCCGCCAAGCGCTTGGAGAGCGCCGCACCGGAGGCGAGCGGCGCTTGTAATTAGAACGAGCGCGACAATAAAACAAAGCAAACGAGGACAGAGGCTGCGTGAGACAAACCGGGAGGATGCAACAACTGCACAGCGGTTGGAGGGGGGGTGAGGGGGGGTGATGGATGCCCTTTGGTTAAATACGTCCAAATCCCCCCTTCAAGCCACTATCGTCTTGCCATCCAGTGTGAATGAGTGTGTGTGATAGAAAGAGAGAAAGCACAAGATTAATAGTGTAAACAGAGAGAGAGAGAGAGAGAGAGGGGATGGAGGGGGGGGCGCGTGGAGGAGAAACTATCAGCATCTGCAGCAGCAGCAGCACAGTAGCCCTCAGGGGAAGGCGGTGAACTTTTGAACCCTGATGGTGAACAGTCGTAGCGACGCAAAGCGCTTGTCGCCGCCTCGTAATGGCCGCCCGCGCCTCGCCGGGGAAAGCGGCGGGGCCGAGGGGAGCGGAGGGGAACGAGCCGACGTGGAGGTCATTAACATACTTGTCGCCTCCGTCGTAAACGAGCCGCCGCCAAACGTCGCCGGAGCCGTGATCGAGTCGCAAACTTCTGGCGGCGGAAGGCGACGCTGGACGCGGGGCACCTCGCGGGGGGTTGACTAAAGTTCAAAAGTTGAAAAGGTGGCTCCAAGCAAACACATCGAAACAGAGATGCCCCGTTGAACGGCTGCGTCTGTTGGCGGGATGCGGACGCCGAGTGCGCCGCGCCAACCGTTTTTGGACGCAGCAAAATCCAAATACGTTGTTACCGTACTTAGTTGTTTTTTTAATTGAAGAAAAAAATAGACTTATTTGCGTAATTATGGTGTCTGACTAATGACTTATGTTTACAAAATAAATAATCTCCACATGGGTCTGTTAGTTTTACAAATTATTGCCCAAGTGCTGAAAATTGATACTTCCCAAGATTCTGCCCAATGCCGGCGATAGGTTGTTTCTGGGTGCTGATCAAATATAATCACGCGACATATTTGGGGAAAAAGATCAAGTATTAAAAACAAAAAACGCAACTAAAAAAAAGGAATTGTTTAATCTGATCACGTTGGATCTGGATTTTGAGTTTAAAATGGTTCCTAGATAGCAAATATAGTACATAGCTACTAAATAAAGGAATCGTCACCCAATGGGTCCAATTTTCCACTTCCAATATGGCAGCAACCGCGACATACAATTATATAAACCAGGGGGGGTCACGTCAACCATCAAATCATCTCGCACTCCTTTTTCAAAGTTCTCCGTGAGTTAACTTGGCGCCTCGCGCCGCCAGGAGCCAAGTTGGCATGAAGAAGCTCGCTGATGGGAGAACATTCCGCTTCCGAGCGCGCTGGCCCTCCTCACGCCGTTCCAGACTGACAGCCTTTAGATTTAATATTCCATTTGCCAGCTCGGTGTAATAATGTTGTTCCTGCAGATTGGCTGCTCGTATTCAAATGAGCGAGCCACGAGACATCGCTTCACACTGGTTAGAATGCCGCTAAATTCCTCTGCCAATACTCTAATTGCTGGAGGGAAAGCCTGGCACGCCTTAAAGAGGCGTCCGACACACCTGCCTTTACTCAATCACCAAATACGTGTACATGACTCGAGAGCTCTCAACTATTAATAAACACAAAGCCGCTTGCAGAGCGAAGCCGAGACGGGTTTGCTTCAGAGTAAGACGCAATCGCAATGCGCACCTGAGGAACAACGTGCTTACAGCAACACCGGAGACAACAAGACAAGAATGAAACTTGACCTGCAAATGGCAAGAAGAGGAGGAGGGGGCTGCACACTACCACTATATTTACAAAAAAAAAAACAGACAATTTGGAGCTTGAAAAGGCAACACCCCCCCCCCAAAAAATTGTATAATGTGCATGCAAAATGTTTTGTGTGTGAAAATATTGAGTATTGTTGGTCGAGCAAAATTATTTATACAACTGTTATTTTCTCAATTAGTTAAGTCATTGAAATATTAAGTTTACATTACCAAGTCTGGTATTTGTTGAAATACTTTATTTTGGCCAAAAAGTGTCTTTTTTTTTTTCTTTTTCTTGCTTCATCTCATGAAATAAATAAATGACATTTACATTTTCAAATGATCACTTCTCCAACATTCACAATGTCCTATCACAGGTGGGTAATTTTGTTTTTTGTTTTTTTTAGAACAGGCCCACGGGCTACTCGTATGGTCCTTGGGGGCTAACTGGTTGGTGACCTCTAATTTTTTGCAACTAAAATTAAATAGAATAATAAAATAAACCATTTAGACATGTTCAACGTTTTATTAAGTCATTGGCTCATCAAATAAAATTAAAAATAGAGCTGATAAATGTTGAAATGTGCCTATTCATTATTCTCTTTTTCTCCCTCAGTCAGCATGTTTTGATGGGAAAATTGCAATTAACGCCATTTATTTGTAATAGATATCATTTTAAAACACTAAATGTACAACAATTACTATATTACAAAATGGGGATTTTTTTTTCTCTCCAAAGCAAAAATATCCTCCGTATTTGTACTTTTTCTTAACCTTATCTTTGAATGACCAGGCCCATCTGCGCATTTCAAAAACTAAACCGGAACCAGATTGCTGCCATGCACACGTCCCCTGTGTGAGTGCACGTGTCAAAGGACAAAACATTGCGTCTCTGTGTTTATGTATTTAGATGTGCAGGAATGTGATGCATGCAAAAAAAAAGGGGGGGGGGGGTGTATGCGGAGGTGAAAAATGATGCACGGTGCATGAGCTCCAAATAGCCGAGCGCGAGGTGGAGGGCACGGTCGGCGTAAGACGAGGCCGCGGCGAGGACGCAGGCGCGCTGAGGGGTCAGCGGTGCGGTCAGCGGGTGAAACGCAGTTCACATTAGCATCCAGACAGCCGGCCTAACAATGGAGCCCCCATCTGTTCCTGTCAGCCATTACAAATCTGGTGTCAGTTGCTCCGTCGAAGACAACGGCCCGCCGCATCTCATCAAACCGAGGCGAAGGAAACGCAGCCGTCCAATTGGCACTCGCTCACTCTCCGGTTCGGGACGAGAGCGCGGCGATTACAGAGGATGACGTATCCTCGCCCTTGAGGAGCTCGCAAATACGGCATAAAGGCCACGTTGGGAGTCGCTCCCTGTCTGCTATTTGGCGCCATCGAGTCAGTTCGCCATTTTGCAGTGCTGTGTGAATGCGTTGCGACTCGACGCGATCCCCCATTGTTCAGTTTCTCGGTCGGGTGTTGTTTGATTTTTCAGCACGAGACGCAAGTTGCGGTGCGAAAATATCTTCGACAAAAGGAGCGGATGGATATAAAGCGTTTTGTTTGTGGGAGTGCAAAAATATATATTTTTTAAATAAATTGGATACAAATATTTATTTGCATTTCCATCCGTTCGTTCAAGAAGACATGATTTCAAATTGAGAGTGCAGAAAATGCACAAATGAATTTTGATTCCATCATCGTTTTGGTCCCTGTTTTTCAAAGTAAAAGAGGTTGTTTGTGAATCTCTTATAATTCATCACAAACGTAATTATCTCCTCTCAAGGTGGGCTACGGGAAAATGAGAATATTTGCTGAGATTCTGAGGATCAAAACCCATTGATTACATTTTCTAATTTAATAGTTGACTTGTCGATTACTCATTGCATCTCAGTTTGTACGATACACTCAATTTAAAAAAAACGACTCAATGTTAGAATGTATCCATGTGCTCAATATTTATTTTACGGAAGGTAAACTAGCTGACATTGATCCAATACGCGGTCATCGTGCAACAGCAATGACGTAATTAAGCGCGCGTTTCAAAATGATTTTTCATTCCACTGATGAGTGAATTATATCGTCCGCCATATAAAAATCTCGACGTCGTGATTAAGGAGTAGGCAATGAGTGAATGTTTCCACTCCCAGCTAAAGATACGACCGCAACTCCTTCCAGTCCAATCAAATACATCCTGAGGGAATTTAAATGAGCACCGGCTGACGTATGATGTCACTGATTTTCATTTAGCATCCCCCCCCGCAAGAAAGTGCGCCCGGTGAACACAGGTTGAACTTTGAACTCCACATGCCCTTTAGCTGAGGACACAAGCCATTCACTATGCTAACACCATCATGAGAAAGAAGCAAACAGCGCCAGAGGCTCCTCTCCGGGAAGCAAAGGTTGCACTTGTTAATGCCGCGCTAAAATGTTTACGTTTCAAGTCCAGCTATCTGATGTTGTTTGATTCCAGCCAAATGGCACATCGAAAGCTTAATTGGCTATTGCTCACATTTAACACTGACAAGGGAGATGCACGCTGGCAGAGCTTTAAAAAAATAAATAAAAACTACAGGGGGGACATTTACAGCAAGATCTGAAAATGGCTGTACATCGAGGGATCGGCATCCTACCGGGTGCAGCTTGCGAGACGCGGAGAAGCTCATGGCATCGTATTCGAAAGGTCTTTAGACTGCATTTTAAAGGAAATCCATCCATCCACCTGTTTTTTTCCGGCACTTGTCCTCATTTAGGTCACGAGCGAGCTGGAGCCAATCGCAGCTGACCCAAGCCGAGTGACACTAGACAGGGCGCATAGAGCCAACAATCCATTCACTCTCGGGAATAAACAATTAATGGAATTCAAATCGATGTCGCAATGTAGAAGAAGGCAATTTATTAAAATAATTATTGACTTGGTGACTTATTTTGACGTTGCACGTGTGGTAGAATTTTGTGAAGTTCTCATAGTGAATGCTTAAAAAGACTGAACGTGAACGGGTTCCGTGAGTTAACGACTCTAATTGAAATAGATAATAAATTGCCTTTCATATTAATTTCCGGTTCATTTGCATTTATTTTAGTAAGATATTGCTTGTCTTTTATTAAAAGATACATGCAAAAGGACTTCGAAAAAAAATAATCGGATAAAGTGCAATCACTATATTGACTATTTGTTTAAACTAAAAAAAAAATCCTAATTTTTTGGTGTGTGTGTTTTCAATTAACTTTGCATGCATGGTTTTTGGAATTGTGGAAGGAAGCTCCACACAAGACGGCCGCAACTGGACTATGAACTCAGGCCCCCTGAACTGCGAGGCAGATGCGCCAACGGCTCGTACACCGTGCTGCTTATTTTAAAGCAAATGCAGAGAAAAAAAATAATTACGATCATCCCGCCATCTGCCGGGATCGTCTGCTGTATTTTCCTTGCGTTGCAGAGACGCACGACTTCACGTAGCCATATTTGACGAGAACCAGCTGGCATTAATGAGAAGCGCGCTAAAACCACCGGAAACATTTTTCCCCCCCGTACGCACGGAACGGTCTACATGTGCTCCTCAAAAATAAATAAAACAAGAAATGGGCACCAGAGACGCCCGAGTCAATAATGCCCACCTGCGGCATGTCAAGGGCGATTAGCCGGCACGGCGAGTTGGGAACGCAAAAATTCTGAAGAGGAAGGAGTGAGTAAGATGGAGGGAAAGATTGATCAAGCCAGAGAGGGACAGGACACACATGGGCCCTCAGGTACAGTGTTGTATTTCAAACCCGCTTGTGAAAGAATAGAGGGGCAGGGGCTCAATCAATCACGGCATTAGCCCGCAGCTACACAGCCTTGTGCCTGTGTGGGCTGCTGACAGCTTGCAACCACCACCGGGGGGCGCTCTAGCTCACCAATCAGCCCTGTGAGGAAGCAGGAGAAGCCCACCTGCTCACTGGCCAATGATGGAGAGAGGGGCGGGGGGCGGCTTTGGAGGGAGGAGTCAGTGATGTCACAGAGATATGGCGTGATCTGTTTTCTCAAATTAGGACAACAATGTGTGCTTCCTGTGGAGTGAAGAGGCCATCTGAGAGGGTGTTAAAAGTGCAGCCGGGCAGCTTTCTCGGAGGATACAAACGATAACTCTTCCTTTTAATTGCCTCGCTCGATCAACAACACGCAGACGCACATAGAGAGTGAGACAGAGAGCGCTTACACTCAGCCGGTCCGTCCTCCTGGTAGTCGGAAGCCAGCGAGGCGGCGTCTGACGGCGCAGAGCGACCCAGACTCGAGCTGCGGTTGTCGTCAGAACCGTCTTCCTCCCTCGAGTCAGCTGAATGCAATAGTGGATAGAAGGGCAATCAGCACGGCGGTGGTGGTGGCTAAAGTGCTAACACACTGCACTGCAGTAGAAGTACAGATACTATAGAAGCCTCAAGTAAAAATACTGATTCAACTCCTTTACTTAACAAAAAAAAAGTACAGAAATGTACTGCAGTGTCAACGTAAATCATTATTTCCTGTCAGTTACATATCATACTCATTTACAACAAAAAACATGGCACAACAAAAACCCACACACTAGTGTATGCATTGAGGGGGAGAAAAAAAAATAAAAAAGCTTGCAGTGTCGGCTCAGGGTTTAGTGCCATCACAAAACATGTTGCCATGCCTTCTCGGCGTGACATGCGCACACTCACAGTTGAAACAGTTGCTAATGCCATGCACATGTAAAGGTCTTGTGTTGGAAATAAAATGATACTTACAGGGGAAGGGGAATTCCTGAGGGTTTCTGCAAAGAGAGAGAGAAAAAAAAAAAACATCTTCAGTGAAAGACGCTAAAACCAGCAGTGCATGCATCATGTTGTTTCCGCTCTCTTCTTCACAAGGGATTCTGTCACTATCACATCCACAAATTGAATCAAATTAAAAGGAAATGATAAGAAAAGGGTTCTCGCGCATGAGACGTTTAAAAAAACTGATAACAGCAATAAGCAACAAGCCATTAGACTCGATGAGTTCATCTGAATGCAGCAAACTGTGTTTAAGGCAATTACAGCACCAATTGTTCGGTATTAGCAGAAAACATTAGATAATTGGGCCATGAAATTACATTGTGACGCTTGAGCGGACCTTCATGAGATGTATTTATTTTTTGGGTAAAAAGGTAAACAGTGATGATGCCGACTCCTACCTCACGTGCACCACCCTGAAATTATTCAGTAGGATTTTGCGGGTCTCGGCCGCATTTTCACTCAGCTCCTCGTCCTGAAGGATCTCGGAGACAAACAGCTCGCAGTCTGAATGAACAGAAACGCAAAGAACAATCAGAGAAGTTTGTAAATGTTAAATGAGGGGCAAGCCACCAACAAGTGTACTCACGAGACCTTAGAGCCATTAGGAAAATGAGACAATGGTGCTTATTGTGGTCGTAGTTGAAATGAGACTCTTTTTTTGATACATGAAAGCACTTGTATCATATTTTAAAGTTAAAAACTGAGTACTATCATAATTAAAGCTACAATATCTTTCACTGAATCAACATTAAAATAAAAGCATTGACTGAAATTGTTAGTAGGTTTTTCCTGAGGCTATGGCTACGTTCATACTGCCCAATAAGGATTTTTTTTTGTCAAATTTGATCTTTTCATCTGTGTGAATTTAGCCTAAATGATGCCACATGTTTGACTGCAAACGTAAACGGGCAGTGTGGCAGCCATTTCTGCGAACAAACAGGTTGGCCCATATCACTAATCTCCCTTGTATCCTTCACAGCGTCAATGATATCTTGATACAGTACATGCAAATGTTATCCAAAAGGCATGATAATGGCTATGAAACACTCAATCCAAAATACCGATCCTTATATAGTAAGTTCACACTCGCCCACTTCAAACCACTGCAGTTATAATTTTTTTAAATGAATTAAATTGAGTGCATTTGGCAAAGTGATGAAAAGAAATTACCATCTAGTAGTCTCCTGATGTCGTTTGGGATGGTCCCCATTCCTGACTTCCACAACTGCAACTGACTTTGCAAGACCAGCTGTGCTGTACAGGCGTAGTTTTTGCTTTTAACTCACACACCTCACCTCACGTCCCTTTGCACTGTTGACACAGAAACAAGAACCACCTGCTCTCTGAAACACAACTTCCGTGCCAGTATCATCGTGGTGAACACGCGAGGATGTGTTATCTGGGGGGGGGGGCGTGTGCAGAAAATGATAACTTCCTGTGGTTTGATGCTGACGACAAGTTTGACAGGAAGTGAAGGCCATAGCTCGTCCTATAACATCACAGCCATACACAAGTCAAGGTTAAGCAAAAATGTATGGAAAGTACTGTGAAAAGCATTTGTTATACCATCTTACTCCTGCGTATATACTGTAACTATGATACCACTAACGTACAGACTTCCACCAAGACTATGTCAGTGTTCAAACTTAGTTGAACTCTATTGGACAGATGTGAAACAAAATAGACCTTAAAAAGTACACTACAACACGTGGGGTGTGATAAGAATTGTTTTCATGATTTTTATTTCACATTGGTAGATAAATATATTGTATATCACGCGACTCAACACATTAAATTTGGAATATGGCATTTAAACGAAGGCACTGTTGTGTGACGTCGCTGTTAACGCTTCAAACTCCCACATTAGACAAAACCAAACTTGAGGTCGTCTGCTCAGGTGTAACAATTATATTTGTTTTTTAGGACGCCCACGGATCATTGATCTTTACTTCAAAGTTCGAACATACCTGAATCCCCTCTTAATTGCGCTGAGCACTCGATTCAACACAGACGCCACTTTTGTCGTTCGCTCGCGGGAAAGAGGCATTTCCCGCTCTTTCCCGCGTACCTCTCTTTCCCGCGTGACGTATTTCCGAACCGCCCAAACAGGTGACCTTCAATCCGGAAACATTTGCCCAAGTTTTAATTTAAAATATTAAAAAATAATAATATATTTTTTAAAACAAATAAACACGTTCAACAAAATTAAAAAGATTGTTTTGTTTATCTTAAATTCGTTTCGTTGCACAAATCAAGATAATACACACAATCTTCCCTTCAGTTTTAAAGTACTCAAATATAAAGGCCTATTGAAGTCCAAGTAACCTTATACGTTAAACAACACGCTACAATAAATAAATAAATAAATAAATAATAATAATAATAATAATAGTACTTTAAAAGTGTCAAATTACACGTATGAAGCGGTTGGCTTCCGTGTTGGTATGGATGCTGCATTCAATATCCTTATTGAAATCGGAAATCACATTGGTCAGACCTGGAAAGCACCACGGTTTTTGGAGAAATAAATAACCGCTATAGAATGGTTTCTGGGTATGTTTAATGCATTGTCCATACACTCACTGGATGCTTTGTTAAAGACAGAGTTTATTGCATTTGTTTGCCCATTGTGTTGGGCAATGAGGAGAAAATACTGCTGCTTTGAGCATGCATAAATTCAGTCACACTTGGGAATTGGTATTATTCTAGTCAAATCCAGTTACCATGCAGATTTGCGAGCTGGCTTGTCTGGAACTGTTAAACGCAAACCTACTCTTCAAATTCAATCATGGCTGCTGCTATGTGTTTAGAAATTACACTACGGCGACTGTCGTTTGGTCTCCGTCTTAGCCGATTAGGTTTTGAAAGGATCCATACATTACCTTCACAGAGAAGAGCACATATTAGCAAATGCTTTAATAGATTTAATTCCCTCTCCCTGGGTTTAAATCATCATATTGACCATCTTGATGGCTCTCCGATGTGGGCTGAGAAACTAATTAGGATATTTGTGACAACACAAGCTTCTCTAAATTGGTCCCTCACAGTATCTGAACAGTGATTTATAACAGCAGTAGATGTGTGACGGAACACAAACAGTTTGAACACGTACGGGGTGTATAAAATGAATAGAACACACGCTGGGCCTCGTCTATCGTTTTATTGATCGTGCAACACATCTGACGCACAGCAAGGGAAGCCATCAAATGACCGTTGCTCAATCACACGTGGCTCACGGCGCCCACTCAGGCTGAGCTTTTAATTTGTTTTTTAAATATGGAAATTAATCATCTGGATTTGTCCGTCCTTGCTTTGAGCGCTGGGAATAGTGCAGCAACATCCCAAAACTACTCCCACAACATTGGAAGCATACAATTGTCTTCATAAAATGAACAATGAAGATTGAGGGTCATTAGGGTTTTAGTCCAACCCCTTTATTGACTATTTAATGAGTAGGTGTGTCCTGAGGCTTTTGTTCATGGATGTAATGGTTTTACGAGCATCATCTCAGTGTTTTAGTACATCCAAACAGTGAACCGGGGGATATGTTCAAGACCCTTGCGCAATCGATGAAACTCCACGATGGAGGAAACCATCTAAAAAAATGATATGGTAAAATTCAGCGAGAACAACAAACCGCAATATAGTAGGGAGGGACACTGTATTATGTTAACTTTCCCAATAACACGTCTTTTGTGTCTTTGTTTGTGGTTTTCACGCAAAGCGCGGTTCGACGACGGCCTCCTTCCCCGTCACGTCCCCACAGGAAGCCGCGGGGTCAGCCCGAGTTGAGTCCCGTGTCGGAATTGTCCCCGCGCTGACCCGCGCCTGACTGGCCTTCCAGCAAAAAGCCCCTGTGAAGGTAAGAGGAACTGGGGTCCCCTCCCTTGGAAAAGAGGGGTCCCTCCCCTTGACAGCTCCACAGAGCCGCAGCCACCTGCCTGCTGGGTCAGCCCCATATGAAAAGGGAAGCCCTTTGTAATCCGACGGGGATTACACCAGGCAACAATGCGCCGCTGAAAGAGCGACAAAAGCCCTGTATCAAACGTCGCTGAGGGGGAGCGAGGCTATGATCTCCCACTACTACCAACACTGACTCCTTGACCACCTCTCATCTCACCAAGAGCCCCCCAACCCCTCCACGCCCTCGACCCATATCCCTCCCTCCCTCCGTTTCGGATTCACCAGCTCTGTCCTCCTCCTGCCCTCTCATCTTTGGGATCTGGCCTTTTATCAGTGCATTCCTTTTCATTTGCATTGCGGGCTGGGGAGGGACAGCGGGTCCCTCTGATCTGATAGCACCAGGAGAGAGAGTCAGGAGGTTCCTTGGGGCACACGGGGTGTTGGAGCGTGGGTCTGTGTCCTGTCCTAGCTAAGTGCACACACACATTTGCGCCACACAGAGCACTCTCAAGATAATTTTTGAGCAGATTAGGTTACTTTTGACAAATCCTTAACCCCAAGCAGTGTGGATGTAGATTACGCAAGAAAAGAAAGTAATGGATGGATGTCGGTCAGTGCTTCTGATACGCCAGCAGAGAAGGCCTCGCCGACCCTGACGGTTCGTCACTGCCCTTTAAATCCAAACCCTCCGCAACGAGGCGCTCCGTCCGACACTTCCGAGGGTCGCCGGCAAATGTTTGTGTTGCCGCAGGAGATAAAAAGACGCAGTTTGCTTTTCGGATTTCCTCACAATACTTGTATTCCCAGCCCACCCATTGCTCACACACATGTCAGTGCAAGGGGTGAAGGTAAGAAGCGATGATAGATTGAGGACACAAAAGACAATCAGAGCTAACGCTACGTGCGGGAGCGTTCCTTGCGGTTGCCTCGGCGTATAGAAAGCCGGGATGGGGAGATTGTATTATTGTAGAATATATGAGCCATGTGCAAATATTAATCTAGCATTATTTGAAGTGTCCGCTAAGCATAGCGATCCCAGCTCGCTCACTGAGCGATGACATACCTCCATTACACTTGATGTATGCACGCATGAGAGCGGCCTATTTTTCACGGCCAAGACATTGTCCCTAGAGGCGGTCGCTCCAGAAGAATCCATGAATTATCCCGCTGAAACAAGTGAGCCAACGCTATTGATACAAGTGGGATTGAGATACTGGAAGGACGCCAGGAGAACGTGTCTGCCTGCACTTGTGATCCTGCCGCCTCCCTCCCCGTCTACTTAATTGGAATACAAAGCAGAGCGAGGTCGATGAGGGAACGGCGTAGGGAGGAAGAAGGAGAGAGAATCGGGGGGTTGGGGGGGCGGGGGGGGGGGGCTGTCTGTCTCCAGCAACCTTCACTCCTCGCTGGGAATTGACTGGGGGAACCAGCGAGCGAGACCGACACACTGTCAGTGGTAAAATGAACTGTCACCTTGCATTTCTCAACCTGCTGGCGCCGGCGAATTGGCCGCTTTGAACCGTGTGACGTGACACTGATTGAGTTCTGGAAGGAGCCGCTCCAATTTCCACGTGTGTCCACACAAGGAGCATCCTCCTGGATCCACACGTGAAGATGGAGCCTCACTGCATGGCGGCTCATCGCGTTAGCGGTACATCGCTGATTTTTGAGTGATCGTTTTCTTCATGTTTTTAGGGTGGATATTAAGACTCAAATCTCAATTCCTATTTCTACTTTCGCAATCTTTAAAGAATGTGCGCCTGTCCTGTGTCGAATTTGAAGGGAAGCAAGCCGGTTTTGTTCACTCCCGCAACGGCGCAAACGCACCTTTCTACCTTGGCACGAATCGCCTACCAAGATAGCAAAAGAAAGAAAACTCCACCCATGCGCACACTCAGACTGCCCTTTGCGCTCGACTTGTACTGGGTGTGAATATAAGACCCTTTAACTCGCGGTCTTTTAAGGCCCCCCAATGACAACGTCACAGCATTCAACCCAACAAGTGCGGCGTCAACTTAAGCCACCACGTCATATATCAGATCGCAACCGAATCAGTGACTCGATCACTTCAACGTTTCATGTTTCATGTTCTCTCTGTGCTCCACGGTGCCGCTCGGCTGCTCCGTCTCCTTGCTAGGCTTGTTTTTCTTGCCGGCACGACAGGAGGAAAACTATTAGCGCTCGCCGCTCCGATCCTGGAGGCAATCCCAGCGAGTATTAAGACGTTAACCATGGCCAAGTCACCTGTCTCTCCCAGTTACCGCACTGACGGGGCGGAGAAAGGATGCGGCCGCTGGGGGGATCCGAGAGCCCGGGCCTTGGGGCTTGCACATCCATTAGAGCCTGACACGGATGGGGGGGAGGGTCTCGAGTTTAATGGAGCTTCGGTTCCACAACAAAGGAAGAAGGGAACGCGCTGATCACAACGAGCCGCTTTTCCTTCAATCTACCTTTGCAGTTCGAGGTTAATTGTCCAAGCTGGACAAATGATTCGAATGAAACTGTTTCAAGAAGCCATCACATTTATTCATCAGTCAGCTTTATTTACAGGTTCATGTTCTACCCATTTAAATAAAGTGCTTGTCTTCTGCCATTCGTAAATTTGATGAGCTCTTTAAATAAATGTCCAATTGGTTCTAAATATAAGAATGTATTCTTGGTGTGTTTATATTCAACACGGGTAAACAATGCAGCATATTTCCCTAAAAACACAAGGCCCTCTGAGGCATCTGTGCGATGGGAGAAGCCACCCCCACACCCCTAGCGCCCCCCTGTTCCTTCCATGAACACTGGACCCGGCTGGCCCTTTGAAGCCGGGGGTCCCTGCCGGGTGACGTGCGACAGAGGAACTGGTAGAAACCCAAGGAAGTGAGCCTGGCAATAGACTTGTAAAAGAGCTGGCAACAACTGCCAGCAGCATGGGGTACAAACAGCACTGGCTTGACCTCAAAGTCAGCTCAGGGGGGGGTGTCGGTCATCTTGAGATGTGTCAGATATCGAATGCTGTGCAGTGTTCCCCCGCTACGTCCTGGTTCATCGGTCGCACCACCGCAACCAAAATGAACCAGAGGCTTTGTTTTGTTGTGTTTCAAAATGGCAGCCTCCTACTGCGTTACAATGTCGATTTGAATTCAATTAATCATCCAATTCTGGTTCGTCATGTACTTGCTTTAGCTGTTTGTTGGCGTGCGGGTTCTCCTCACCTTCATCTCGCGTCGTCCACCGCAAGTCTTCCGAGTTCTTGGTCCCCATTTCCGAGGTGAACATCTGTCTCGGAGACGTCGGCCACAGCGCTGACTGTGACACCTCCAGATGGAGAGCCCGCTGGGAGCGTTGAGGTATTATCCATCGAGCTGGCAGGGATCACACCTCCGGAATGAAATCCCACACTTGTCTTCAGCGCTGGTGGCTTCCTTCTTGTCAAATGTGCCACCGTGACCCGTATGGATGATACCCCTTCGCCTCTTATCACCCACCACCACAGCACTTGGCTTTGCGTCTCATCTGAAACAGCTTCTAAACTGAAAAATGCATGAACAATTCTCCATTTTCTTCACTGGTTTCTAATTTTGAATTCCAAACTTTTACATAAGGCGGCCCAGCTGATTGATTTGGCTTCCGTCATTTAAAACATGGGAGTTGATGATCGGCGCTGCTTACACACTAGCTAGCTAACTAGCTAGTTTACAAAAAAAAACTAACTAAAACCCATACCTCCTTTTGACATGTCAAATGCTGCCCTTTTACCTCCAACTGCCTCATTTCCACCTTAAATCTAATTAAGTCCAGCTGTTATAAATCACATGGTGACTAATTTCCGTGTTTATGCGGAACTTTGATGAGAGATCCCTCAAATGCTAAAGCTGTGAAGTGCGAGAGAGGGTCTGCAGCCACCCCGGTGTCCTGACAGATTGACTCCACATTCATCTGTGGCTGAACTCTGCGTGAACCTCGGGCGTTAGGAAAGAAGGCCGCCGACAGGCCGGGGCTGCTGGGCCAGTATGAGCCTGTGGGTGTTTGTGCTCAAACCCAACACCCAGTGTAAATATTGAAACTCCCTGCCCCTCCTTCGGCATCACACCCGACAAGGCGCTCAGGTCCGACGGAAGCCCAAGTAAGTCCTGATATGTCGTGTAGGTTCCCGAAAAATGTGTCATTCATAAAAATAAATCAATTAATTTTTAAATATGTTTAAATGCTGTCAATGTACATTCTTTTACTCATTTTAAACAGCTCATTTTGTTTTCTTTGCCTTCCATTTGAATGTCCTGTATGCATATGTATAATGTATGTTTTGTTGAAATACATAACTTCTTATGGATTAGTCCCGGCAAATTTTGTGAGCTTAAAAAGCCAGCAATGCATTTGACTGTCGGCTCCATCCAGCAGGATTTGGGTAACAAAAATGGAGACTGGCATGCACCCTGCAGTTTGTTGTCATGTTTAGAGCCCCTGGAGGTATTTGGAGGTGAATAGGTCACCAGGAACCACCCCGTGTGTTGTGAAAGATTCCTCTTGTCACATTATGCAAGAGAGGAATAAATATAGACCACCACATTTTGTTTTGCCAACTTGACTTACAAATAAAAATAAAAAAATTGGGTGAACTCAAAATTTTAAGGCCACAGGTTTTGAGAAGATTCAACTAAATATTTTAACTTTTGAGTTGTGAAAATAGTTTTCAAACTGTTGTGCCTTGTATTACCTCCTCCCATCTTAATTAAAGCTGCAAGTAAAAATAACTCAGCAAATCGTTTTAGACCATTGTTGCCATAAATGTCAATCATTTATATTTTAAAGTTGTCCCAACTTAAATGACTGTTTTAACCATCCCCCAAAATGTTACAATGTAAAACAGGAATTTCAGTGTTTCATTTTAAATTCATAAACTTTATTCATCTAAAACCTCTGGACAATTGTTGCAAAATACCCTGTCAAATAAATAGTGCAATCAGTGACACTGAGCGGCTCAGTGCTTGGACACATACATATATTTTGTTTTAAGTTTTAAAAAAGCAGGAAATGAAAAAAACATTTAGCAGTTGGCTATATACCCTGAAAGTCCACGTGCATTTGATTATTTTTTTCTCCCATTGTGTTACGTCGCCTCTTCCGTGAGTATTTTAAGTTCACTCTGTCGGCCTGGCCTTGGGGGGCGGCGGCGGTGCCGTGGGGGTCTCAGGCCCCGAGGGCTTCTCCGCAGGCCCGCCGCCAGCGACGCAGCCCAGCTTGTCGCGCTTCTTCTGCTTCATGCGCCGGTTCTGGAACCAGATCTTCACCTGGGTTTCGTTGAGCTCCAGGCTGGCGGCCACTTCCACCCGCCGAGCCCGCGTCAAATACTTGTTGAAGTGGAACTCCTTCTCCAGCTCGGTCAGCTGCTTGGTGGTGAAGTTGGTCCGGATCACGTTGTGCTGGCCCGGGACACCGAACTCACACACAACCGCTGTTGGGAGGAAGGAGAGAGAAAAAATGGATGGAATGGAAGACGTGAAACTTTTGGGGTGAATGAATGAAAAGTGGACGAAACATTAGTTTGCGGATCAACTTTTTTTTTTTTTTTTTTTTTTACGCATCGCTTTGCGCGTAGCAGCTCACCTGTTTTGGGAGGATTTCTCTTCACTTTCATCCAGTCGAAAGTTTTAGATGTTTCTTCCGCCTGATCCGCGTCCTTGTGCTGGGCCGTGTAAACGTTTTCTGGAGGGTACTCCGGTGGCCTTTGCTCTGCACCGCCGTAGTGGACGTACTGTGCGCCGGCGTTGCTGCAGCTGTCCCCGGTGTAAGGCGGCATGTTGGTTCCGAGAGGCGAGACCTGTGCGTGCGTGTAGCCCCGTTCCTGCTCGGGGGCCAGGCCGTACTGGTGGTGTCCGTACTCCACGGGGGACCCGTACACCGAGTTACCCGGCGGGGGTGGCGCATACTGCAGGTCCAGGTTGACGTGTGTCTGGTGGTGGTGGTGGTGGTGCAAAGGAAGGTTCTGGTGGCCCTCCTGACCGTAACTATCCGCATTGGGCGTCACGTATCCGTGGTTGAGGTTGTGGTAGCCGGCTTTGAAGAGGTTCGGCCCGCGGTTACAGAGCGGGTAGTCGAGGTAGGAATTCATCGCGGACACTCACGCCAGAGAAGTCATTAATCGCCCTAACCCCGGAGGTAGTATGTCAAAGCTGTAAAAAGTGCCCTCCACCCCTCATATCACCTTCCTGACACGACACGTGACCCGCGACCGGCCAATGGCGCGGCCCGCCGGCTTCTCTGTCACGTCCGTCGCGCTCGTCCATCAAGCGGCTCGCATTTGCATGACAAACACTTCAATCAAACGCGCTCATCCATCTGATAAGAACACAAACGTCGAGCAGGCCGAATGACAAGTAATTGCCCCTCTAAAATTCTTAATGAGCTCGCCGTCGTGCATGACTTGGGGAAAAAAATGCCGCTCTTTCAAATTAAAGTCCCTGTTTCTAATTCTGAACAACTAGGGGGGGGGGGGGATCATGTCTTCAAATGTGGCCTTGAGACTTTTCAAGCAGCCGTTCATCTTTTTGGGGTCGTGAAGCTGTCAGTGGAATACAACATTTAACGTGGTTGTACTTTTCTCTGCAGAATTGAGGGATGTGTTGTTGGGCCTTGTTTTTTTTTTTTTGACTGACTGTGCCAGAAGACCGCATAGTGATCCATCATGTGCTCTGAAAAAAAAGGCAGCTTCTGTGACCCTCAAAAGAACAATGACACTCTTCTCACATGTCAAATGTATTCTTATCACAGGCTGACTTTTCTTTTTGGGCCTTGTAATGAGTCGAGTGCTCGACATTAAAAACAAACGAATTTGATTCCTCTTACTTTTACTCACAAATTAGGCCCATATCAAAGTCAATAAATGCATTAAGCTAAGTGGTTGTTTTTATATAATACCACCCAAAAATATTTGTCTCTTCAATCATCATGTCCAACATTTCAATACCGTAGTGTAGTAGGCCTAAATGTTCATCGAAAATGTGACAGCGCTTTTATTCCTAAAAAGTATGGTTGTTGTTCATAAAAGAGAATTAAACAGTGATTCAATTAAAATGTATTGCACAGAATCGAAACAGAAATTGTACCAAAATAAATTAAAAAAACGAATACAAATGTATTTTACTAAAAAGTTAAATACAACTGAACTGGTGACTCTTTCACATACCAGTAGGGGGCGTTCACTCTTGTATCCTGCTGGAATTTGCAAATGATCTTCCATTTTTAAAAATTCAAGCAGGAGTCCTTTTTTTTATCCTTAAATTATCTTCGTTAACTTCATGATGCGATGAGTCAGTGCTGCGGCCCTCTGAGGGGGAAATCTACGTTACAAAAAACATCAGTTTTACGCTTCTGCATTAGATGAATGAAATGTCTAATGGCTTTACAATGATAGCAATAATAACAAAAGTGCATGCACGTATATGGACGCACTATTATAAATGCGTGAGTTTAGGAGCGTGCATGATTCTGTCGTGAGGGCTGCACGAGGACAAGTAAGAAGACGGAAAATCCTCGTCTGGCCTCTGCGCATGCGCGGCGCTGTGCGTGCGGTAACGCGCGTCAAACGCGGTGCTCTGAGCGGGATAATCCGACCACTGCTGCTGTGACTGGGGCCGGAGCGAGGTCGGTTGGTAGTCCCCGCCCAAGTGCACGTAGCCGAGGCTGGACAGAGTGGGGCTACCCGGGGCGGAGGGGGACGAGCCAGGTGAGGAGGAGGAGGCGGAGGCAAGGCCGTGTAGTTGCTGCTGCTGCTGCTGGAGCCTCTCGTCCTTCTTCTGCTTCATCCGGCGATTCTGGAACCAGATCTTGATCTGCCGCTCCTGCAGGTTGAGCAGGCCGGCCATCTCCAGCCGACGCGGCCTGCACAAGTAGCGGCTGAAGTGGAACTCCTTCTCCAGCTCCACCAGCTGCGCGCTGGTGTACGCCGTGCGAGTGCGCTTGCAGGCCGGCGTGCTGGAGCTGGGAGAGTCGGTGGTGCTGGTGACGCTTGCAAGGTCTGCCAGACCAACAGTACAATCAAACCACACACACTTTATTTTTTTAAATCTCCAAAGCAGACCGACAACGTTATCATAATTGCAGAGTGCTGGGTTTTTTTTTTTTGCTTTGTTGAAAGCGTTATTGTTGGTTATTTATTCATTGGCTTTCCACTCGGCATTGTTTTATTGTGCTTAATGTTATTAATTCATTGTTTTGCTTTTAAAAAAAATGTCTGACTCTTTTTTATGGACAGCACTTTGTATGCAGCTGTGGGTGTTTTAAATAAACGTTAATTTGTGATTTTACTGACTGAAATGGTGTGTTATCTTATTTTTTAATCTAGCCTATATATAATGATCATATTTATTTTTCAGGTGTCATAGTTTTTATTGATGATGTGAATTTAAAAATACATATATTTTCCGTTTTAATTGCATTATCTGTGACCATTTATCCTGCTTTGGTATTTGAATATTTGACTTGTATTACACTTCACTTGTATATTATTATTATTAGCTACTGATTTGACGTCTATTTAAATGTTGCACTGATTGATCTCAATGGTGATTTCATTTGTCTCGTACTTGAAGTATTTCCTTTGTATTAAACAAACTATTGCATTGATTGATGTTACGTTGTGGATCATGAAACAAACCTGTCAGCCTGCTGTCCAGTTTGCGCTTGGCCTGCCTGGACTCTTTCATCCAGGGGAAAATACTTTTGCTCTCACAAAACTTGTGATCCGCTGTCTGCTTGCCGCACATAAACGCAGCACACAGTGAGAAGTTCTGCTGCTTCTGCCGCTGCTCCTCGTGCGTCTGTCTTTGCTGCTGGCTGCTCTCCATGACACGCACACAGCGAGGCCCTTTGACCTTGTGACGCGGCTCCGGCAGCCAAAATGTCACATGGCAGCTTTGCAGAGAGCCTGAAAGAAGGCAGAATCAGGGAGGAGACCAAATGATCCATCTTATCAACTCAATAGTGCGCTGACATGAATAGCCTGCACACAGGCATGCTCGAGATTAACACAGGCTGAGCTCAAAGTTGCTGTGGCACCGTAAAACTGCTGGTTTAAAATGACTCAAATTTGAGTTTAAACAACAACAAGAACATGGGTTCAAACTCAAAATGGGTCATTTTACTTTTCCTAAGTGCACCCAGCAAAAAACAAACAAACAAACAATAGGGGTTACCTAAACACTCAAATATGGGTTATTTCAAACGTTAACCTTTCCACTAACTTTTGTTTAATAATAATAATAATAATAATACATTTTATTTATAAGCGCCTTTCAAGACACCCAAGGACACTTTTTATACGGGTTGAGCAGCGGATAAAAAGTGGATGACCTAATAATTAGTTACATTTTTACCTAGTCCAAGTCTAATTGGGTAAAAAAAAAAAAAAGAACCAACTGGGTTAAAAGAAGTCAGCATGTGTTATCTAAAATGTCACTTTTTCCAAGCCAAAATGGGTTCAAGCCTCACTCTTAAAGATAATCCAATATGGGCTGTTTTCAAGCCAGCAGTTTTAAAGGAGCACATATTGTTTTGTTTTTTTTAACATGCCCGTTTCAAAATATCATATAATACCCTCAAGTGTTTATTTTTGACATGGCCCACTATGGAATAGAATTTAAACATCGCATTTGAATCAGCCAACCTGTCAGGCTTATTTTGTAAAAGGACATGTCATTTTTAATAGTTTTTAACACTTTTCTTTTTGTTAATGTTATGCTTAAAAGGGTTGAATAACTTGATAGTATTTTTTATGATGCTTTTTTTAAATTTTAAAACAAAGAAAACGATGGTTAATCGCCCCTTGGCTGACTGTGGCGTATTTGTGTCAATCAGCGTGCTTTGTCCCTGTTCAATAAATGTACAAAATAATAATAATTTGAAGTGAATCTTTCATTGGGTTTTTTTTAATTAAGGAAAACTAAATGCTTGACAAGATGCCAATAAATATAGCCTGTACCCACTCTAAAAAAACGACAACATGAAATCGTTTTGGTTTCTTTCCATTACGTATCAACAAAATATCAGCAATCGCATTTTAATTAATGGAGTAACAATAATGTGTTATTTTTCGAGATGATAACCTTCAAGAAGACCCCCATTGTGCTGGGGCAGCTTTTGTTCAAATCCAACGTGGAAAGGGAAAAACAAAATGTAAACATGTTTCCATGCATCACCACTGTCTTCTTAATGAGGTGAAGCAGCAGCGAAAAAAAAAGGGGGGGATAAGAAGTGTGGAGGCATGCAGCTTTATGAACTCTGCTTGAACCGAGCAGCCTCGAGTCAGGCTCGTAAATCATAAAGACACATCAGCGCGTCTGCATGCGGCCGCCTTACCTCGGAAAGCTCCATTCATCCCCACGCGCGCGCGTGCAAACAACGACGCCTCTCCTCAACCCGATCCACTTCTTATTATTTCATAAGATAAAACTCAAATCATCCTACTGGCCGAGTCGGGATTCGGCATTTGCGGATGTTTGCGTGCATGCAGACGGAGTAGACAGTTTTGTGACACGCACCCTTATCACACACACCGCCCAGCGCTCTGTCTGTCTGCGCGTGAGTGGTGCGCGTGCATGTATGACGAGACGGGAGAAGCGGATTTAAAAAAAAAAAAAAAAACGTTTGTGGTCATCATGCATGCGAACGAGCTAATGCAGCCCGTGATAACAATGATAAGACCGATCTTTTTTCTTATTTTAATGAACACTCAATGGCCTCTTTGTGGAAATTAAACAGCAGCCAGAGCCATCAAGATGGAGTGTTTTGCTACTTAAGTGGCTGGTAGATTAGCACTATACCTGCACTGCAGGGTCCTCTTGACTGCTCTTAAAAATCATCTGATGGCCGTGGTATTTAACACCGACCTCATAACCCTGCTCAAAATTTGCCTGGCTATGCATTAAACATGATATTTGTACAATCGCGATAATACAAACAAGAATGAGAACACTTCCGGACATTTGCAGACGGGCGACGAAACGGGGCCTGGACGCGCTTTAGTGACGCAAACATTGATTTGGGACACTTTTGAACTCTCGTCTTCACCCTGTGCATGTCGATGGATGCGATTGGCTGGTCGAGGTCATTTTTTAACGTACATCAACGAGTCGTTTTCGTCACCGAGGTGTGACCTGGGCGTTTTATAATAATTCATCTGTCATGTAAAAACAGGACAAGTGTGTAAAAAAAAAACATACACACATTTTAATCCCCGTGGCAGTACAGTAACAGGAGAAACGCTTCGGTCTGACGTCACATAATGAGCAGGCACTTCCCCCAGGAGTCACGTGATTAGATCGATTGCTCTCAGGTCATCTCATTTGAGACCTCAATCATAAGCATACAAACAAACCATAAAACACATGTGATGTATGGAAAAAAAATAATAGTTGGCGGTATGAAAATAGCGACGAAACAAAAAACATATTCTCTCCAAGTCATGTTTCATCCCAGACACTCCTACTTACTTTATAATGATTGCCCAAATTTGCTGACTTCTCAATTATTTTAGTGATTAATGAATTTTCTTTCCATCTATTTGAGTTTATAACGGCATGAATCCAGTAAAGGCTAAATTGTAATAATTTAAAAAGATCCATGCAAATTGTTACCTTGTTTTTCTACATTGAGCCCGCATGTGATTATTTGTGTGTGTGTGTGTGTGTAGTGGGAAGACGTACACACAGCTTAATAGAACACACTGTCCATTAATATTATGACCATAATCATAATATCCCACAGTCATACTAAAAAAAAAATGTAATACGTATTCCAATTTTAAGATAACGATGCTCACGTGCACTTCAACAAAAAGATGCAACCCCAAAATGCTTCTTTTTGAGTGACTCTTCAAACAGGACCACATCTTTATGCCTCTCCTATTTTTCCTCCTCTCATTTCCCACAACTAGAAAGCACGCGCACGCGCATAATCCATGCCCATCGTGGCGAGGCAGTCCACGCCCGTTATGTGCGTGTGTGCCCCTCCACACTCCAACTGCTCGTGTGGAGTGCAGACGTGAATGGAGGAGGTGACAAATGATGCGCAGAACAATGGCCTCATTCAAGGCAACTTTCACACACGCCATCTTCTGCACTCATGGACCACAGGGAGGCAAGGCAGCCATCCGGGAGAGCCAATCAAGCGCACGCAACTCGGAAAAGTTCAAATGTAATAGCAGAAAATATATTTCTATAAGTACATTGCTTCTTAAACTTTTTACTCCAGTAGCATAATGACCAACATGAAACTACAGTATCATAGCAGGCCCAAGTGTTCTAAAAGGTGTTTTTATTATTGTCAGACAGTATTACATTATAAAGAGTTTGAACTGCATTTCAGCATAGGAAACGTAAGACAATTAAGTTAGATTCCCAATTGATATAAAGATTTGAAAATAAACAGTCCCTAAAGGTTAAATGCAAATGTAATCAATATACAAGTTAAATATAACTGAACTGTAGTTGAGAAATGCAGCGTATTAAGAAAACGTTTAGGACACACACACACACACACACACACACACACACACACACACACACACACACACACAGAGTAAACATTCAATTCAGTGATTCTTAAAAGTACCACTAGAGAAAGCCTGTAATACGCTTTGAGAAACACCAAGTTACATTCCACACTTGTTGACATACGAAATTGTCATTTCTCTCCCGATTTGGGTCTTTGCACTGTCCTCAGCCTTCATACAAAACATGATAAAAACAAAAATCACATCTACATGCTAACAAGATGTACTTGTGTGAACCAAGACAAAATTGGATTCAAAGCAACCATAACTTGATATTAAATACACATTTTTGTAATTACAAGGCATTCAATTGCACCATGAATAGTTGATTAAATGCAATTAACTCCTTGAGGGAGCACATTGGGAAAATGTTTGCCTCAAGTGCACTGGAGGCAATTCTGAAATCTGTGATTCCACGCAGACGACGCTTCCCAGTTGATCCCAATTGCTTTGTGAAATGGGACAATTGCAAAACCCAAACATATCATAAAAGTGAAATTATCATGATGAATGGACTCGTCAATGTTGAAAACACATCCTGTCCTAAAAAATATATACATAAATTGTTTCGGTGTTTGGAATTCATGTGGAGAAGTTTGAATAAGGGAACATTGCCACCATAAGAAAGGCTGATATTGTCAGAGGTCAAAATTATTGAATCAATGCTCGAATTTCTGTCACTTCATATGAATGTGTTTTTCATGCTGTGGAAATATGGTCTGGTTTGTAATTTTCAGACTGAAGGTAAATTATGTCATAATTTTCCATTGCTGTTTTTCATTTTGTGGACTAATGTATGAAGTGAAAATATATATATTATGGCACACATGTTTCAGCAAATGTCTGAAATTTTTGTGCTTCAAAAAACAAATCCGACACTGTCCTTTTCAAATGAATTTAAAAATGTGCATCATTGAACAAAACTCAACCCCTGAAGGTACTTAAGTGACTGAAGAGGACTACTTAAATCGTTAAGTGTCTTCTTAGTGGCTCATTATCTCGCAAAACAGCCAAGTGTGTGCACTCAAGAAACAGCTGTGTCAAAAAGTATTAGTCAAAACGGGCCCATCCACTATTTGGGTCAATTTGACCCAGTTTGTTGTTGTATTTTATTTTATTTTTGTACAAAATCATTCAATTTTTGAAGTTTTGTGCAACAAAAAAGTCTCAAACTCACCCAAGTGGAAGTCTGTGCCTTTCTGGCACAGAACTGTTTTTTGTTTTTTTTGACCCAACAATTGTTGCTGGTGCTGCATGGGTAGAAAAAAAAGGATCCAAAATGTTCATACAAAAGAAAGCCCCGGCTTCTCTAACCTACATGACCCCCACACCACCTTTCCTCCCCTTTTGGCTGTCGAAGATAAGAACCCCCAGCAGAAAAAAAAAAAAAAAACATCCATCATCCTCCAGGCCGGTCTGAGGCGCCCTCTACTGCCAGCAAGGTCTCATTACATCCTCTCTTGCCTCTCGTTTCTGATCAATTAACAAAATCCAAGGGCGTATTTCACTTGTTTCCTCATCATAAAAAAAGAATTTGAATTAATCAGTCGAGACTCATTGACAGGATTAAATTATCTTTAATTATTGCATGGTAATGGTCAAACGAGTCGGTACTTGTTTGTCAGCCGAGGCTGTTATTTCTTAAAATTAGTTACATGCTTTTGTGAGGGCTAAAGTATTTTATTTTTTATTTCTGTTTATATATAAAAACTTAAGTATATTACATATGAATTGTGACTGGAACTATTGCACGCGATTGCCCAAATTTGCTGCCTATGATAGTACATAATTGTAAATATTGTTCTGCACTGTGACAGTGCAAGAGCATGTCAGCTCCCATTTGGTCTCCTGACCCCCGGATGATCCCGCTGTCATGAATAATGCATGACATCCGGCTCCACATTAGCCCTATCAATATGCAATAGTCGTTACAGGAAGGCCAAATTGCCACTTAATATAGTTATGAATATGTGCAAAATGTCCAGGGTTGAGCTCACTTTTTTTTTCCAGTTTTGAACTTCTCTTTCTTGAAGCGAGAGAATAGACAAACAGGCCTGATGTGTTTCACGTCCTTGGATGCGGCCCGTGTACCACCTTTGGCCGTCCAGTGACTCGCCTGGTCGGCATCAATCACTGCAGAACTATTCTCAAGTTCTTCACACACGCAAACAAATCTAATTGTTACAGCGGTGTGGTGTTTTTTTTTTATGCAAAAGGAATATTGTCAGTCGATAATAAAAAGTCAAATAATTGCTCTTTAACTGCGTAAAATGTGGAGGCAAGCGCGATGTAACCTGAAATGGAATTAGATGCGATTAAAAGGCAATAAAAACGCAGGCCCTCTCGATACTTTTATTGAAACATTGCAAGTCCACATATATGAACGTCCGTGCGCGCTCGGTCCCCTGCACGCCGTTAAGCCGTCACTCTCATTCAAGCCCGCGTGAATTATATTGAACATTGTCTACTCCCCAAAACCATAAAAGCAACTTTATGGAGCTCACGTGACTTTGCCGCGACTGTTGTATGTCATATAGGGCCTTTACAATCTTTGCAAAGAGGGATTTTTTACTTGTACTCGCTTATAAGACAATCTCTGCTTCTCTTTTGAGGAAGTTTCTCGAGATAGAATCGTGGAAAACGCGCGCGGAGACGTTTTACCACCACAAGGTAAGTCACTTTGATTTCATTATTATCTGCTAAAACACAGCAAGGCGGAAAAAGTGTCAGAAAGGTCACGCGTGAGAGAGAAAGTTTTATTTCCAAGCGCTATGAGTTCACATACAAAAAGCTTGTTGGCGAGAAGAAAACAAAGTTGACATCACGCACACACACGCGCTCTCACACGCACCCACACACACACACTCACACGCGCGCACACCCACGTCCGCACTAAACAAACCGATGCACGACAAGCCTTCTCAATGGGCCCATGTTTACATTCAAATGGCAGCAGCTTTATTTTTTCTTATTATTCTGACTTTTTTTTTTTGTCTTAAAACACTCCACTTCAAGAAAGAGCTCACGTCCAAGAGACAAATATGAATATTTACATCAATCTGACTTGACACCTACACGCTAGCACTAAAAAGAACCACAAGATACTTTTTTTTTGTCTTCTATCACAATAGCATGCTGCAAGGTGCTGCGCTTCAAAGCGTTACAATTATTTTTTTCTCCGTTTTGTCATCATTATTATTATTATGATCATTATTATAATTATTAGAACGCTTTCACCTCCATATGCAGCGGCTGCAGAGGTTGGCCATGGCGGGGGCGGAGGTCGGCGGTCTTGGCTCAGTTGTGGAAGGCGCTTGCGCCCGTCACCAGGCTCATGCTCTTCAGTTTATTGTCCTTCTTCCACTTCATCCTGCGGTTCTGGAACCAGATTTTGATCTGTCTCTCGGAAAGACACAACGCGTGCGCGATCTCTATTCGCCTCCGCCGCGTCAGGTAGCGGTTGAAGTGGAACTCCTTCTCCAGCTCCAGCGTCTGGTAGCGGGTGTACGCGGTCCGGGCGCGCTTGCCGTCTGGTCCGGTCATATCTGAGAGGATCAAATAAGATTTCGATTTGGAAATTCACTCGAGAAACACCTGGCAGGTTTATTTACCGTGGCTGATGTGCAGCTTCCTCATCCAGGGGAAGATCTGCGGCGCGTGGCACTCGTTGGCGGCGGGGGCGGACGAGGTAGCCAGGCTGGGCTCCTGCGCCCGTTGAGCGGCGCCCGAGCCCGAACCGCGGTCCTCGGTGTCGGTGGCAGCGGCGGCGGCGGCGGCGGGGTCGTCGATGTCGGTGAATCCGCCGTTGTTGGCGCTTTTGGTGGCCGACGAGGTGTTGCTCCGCTCGCACGCCGGGGAGGGGCTCTTCACTTCCCGCGGGTCTCGGCCGGCGGAGGCGCACGACGGCGGCGGAGGCTGCACCGATTCCGGGGACGACAGCGAGCAATCGGGCGTCTGGCGGTAGCCGAAGCCCCGGGCGTCATCCCCGAAGTGTCCGCCGCCACCGCCGCCGCCGCCTCCTCCGCCAGCGCCTCCGCCGCTAGTGGCTCGGTTCACGGTTAGGTCCATGCCATTGTAGTTGTAGCCGAAGGACCCGGAGTGCATGGTGCCAGGGTCTCTGAAGGAGCCGCTCACTGCGCCGTTAGTCCCATAATTTAGTAACTGATAGTCGGAGCCATTTGGGTAGCGCCCTGAGAACGAGTTTACAAAGTACGAGCTCATTTGCTTGCTTTTTTAAAGCCTCGATTTGTAGATCTTTGTCGCTATAATCCTTGTGTGCTTGCACGATTTATGGACGCAATCATGAATTATAAGCAATGAAGCCCTACTGTACTTTGCCAGGTATGCCGCCAAATATGGGAGCGCGCTCGGGAATCACGTGCCTTTGTTGACCAGTCGTAAATCCTCACTGATGACTTCAAGAGGTAATTCATGCTCGCCGCTTACAAATGATGACGAAATAATGGTCGTTAGGCTCCAGTCAATGGTGCCTCCCCGCTGCGCGTACCGGCATGGCCGCGCGGGGCGAGGGCGCCATCTAGCGGCCGGATGGGGAAGCGGCCTCCGTCTTGTCACGGGGCCTCGGGAGTCATCCGTCATCCGATTTGACACTCATGCGGCTATACCTCGATCGTTTCAATCCTCACATTTATTCTGTCATACGTAATATTTAAAATGAAACCAAAAAAAAGACCAGAAGTCTTTCCGTTATACATCAAAAGGCCTTTTATTTCTATGTACATTTTTTTCCTGAACAAAATATTGCATCAAACACGTTATAGCAATAAATAATGAGATGGTGATAAAACTGACATTTTATGTACAGGCTGGAAGAACAAGTACAACACGTGCACGTACAGAGGCCAACAACACGACGTACATACGGGGAACGACATGGTCCAAAAAAGCACTACAAATTTCTGTACATGTTTGCATAGTCCCTAAACCAAGACAGAGCACACAGAGAGGTCTAAAAGCAGCTCTAGAAGATAGTACGCCACACATGAATAATATCTACAGCATATTTTGTACACGTCGAGTGTCCTTTTTTTTAACTCTTCTTCTCCGCCTGCTCCTCCTCCTCCTCCTCGGGCGTCTTTGGCGGGTTGAGCAGCTTATTCTCCTTCTTCCACTTCATCCTGCGGTTCTGGAACCAGATTTTGATCTGTCTCTCGGTCAGGCACAGCGCGTGCGAGATCTCTATTCGGCGCCTGCGTGTCAGGTAGCGGTTGAAGTGGAACTCCTTCTCCAGCTCCAGCGTCTGGTAGCGGGTGTACGTCTGGCGGCCCCTGCGACCGCTGGTGCCGAACGGGCCTGCGTGCGGACGGAGGGACACGCACACACACACACACACACACACACACACACACACACACACACACACACACACACACACACACACACACACACACACACACACACACACACACACACACACGATTGGGTCACGCTTTTGTTTTGATCGTGCGGATACATGATTTGCATTGCACCCGTATCGGGAAGAAGTTTATTTAACCTTTTCATTTTGTATTGATAGATAGATAGATAGCTTTAAAAATAACAACATTTGGGTTATTTTTAACCCAGCAGATTTGAAGGGTGATAGATACTTCTACTGTTCCAGTTAAAACATAAGGCAAAACCAGGGAATAAAGACAAGAAAAAAATCTAATCATCTCACAATGGTAACATTTAGCACTCGCGTATGGTGGAGTACAATTATATAAAATGTAAACATTACTTGCATTTTTGCAACGTCAGGCAAATGTGTATTAGTGCGCATGCCTGGTGCTGCTGCATCCATTTTACAAACACACACACTTCTAGATCAGTGCAACTCTCGTTCTATTTCTGAATGAATGAAAAAAAAGATATTTTGCATGCATGTAAATAATGACGTCATATAGTATACGTGTGTTAACGGACAGAATTGCATTAGTGCACGCTTGAAGAGTATTTTTAACGCGTTGTAGTTTCACGTCTCGGGCTATTTTTTTAAATTTTTTTAATTACTTTTCGTGTTCCATAGCAGCCACGACAACTGTTTGTTTGGCTCTTGCAGGCCCGTGTGCGTGTGCGCGTGGTTCAACGCGCATCTTGGGGCGCGCGAAGCAAACGTGCCGAACCAAGGCAAACACGCGCGTGGCAGCGTGTGCGTGCATGCGTGCGTGTGTGCGCGGGTGCCACTCACCGACCGAGCAGGCGTTCATCCTCTGCATCCACGGGTAGATGAGCGCGGAGGACTTGTCGTCCACGCTCATGCCCGCGCCTTGCTCCCCCACGCACTCGCCTTTGCGCTGCGCGTGCTCCTGAGCCCCAAAGAGCGGCGGCGGTGGCGCGTCGTCCCGGCCGGAGAAAGCGCACGACCCCTCGGCGTCTTTATAGAAGCCCCCCGCCGGGTTGAAGTCGCACGGAGCCCCGCCGGCGGCCCGGCTGTAGATGGCCGTCTGCTGGTAATAAGAAGCCGGGTAGACTTTGTCCTGCACGGCGGCGGCGGCGGCGGCAGCGCCTCCATAGGTGGCCGCGCCGGAATAGTGCCTCAGTGGGTCGCTGTATCCCGACGTGTAGAGGGGGATCTGGCCCAGGAGAGAGTCCTGTCCTCCCGGCAGAGACACGGGGAAAGTTGAGTTGACAAAATAGGAACTCATTGGGTGGACAACGGGGCGCACTCCGGAGGAAAATGATTTGTTGTCTTTTATAGTCCAAGTGCTTTTGCCATTACTTTATCGGAGATTTGCCTTTTGCTGAGAGGAGGGGGGTGGTTGTGAGGTGCCACTGAACACAGAGGGGAAATGTACCATCTGATCCACCTCTGGCCAATCACCGGCGTCCGCGCGTGCACGGCTGCGCCCGTGGGGGGGCTCTTGTTGCGCGCACCGGGTCCCGGCTGCCTCCAAATCGAGTGCGTGGAAAACGCACGATCGTTAGCGTGTAGGACATCGTCATCATCGCGCGTTCAACTCCAAAATTCCGTCCAAATCATCAGCACCAAACCATCACTCGGCACGCCAATCATCCCAATCGCGTCTTTCACGGGAACGCCGATCGATGACATCATTAGCGACAACATGATTGTTTTGATGTTTTTCTTTCACCCTGATTGATGAGGCCAGATTGCTTCAATGATCATCAATTGCTCCCTGAAATGAATATTGTGATGTTTACACTTCAATTCATCCTGGATGCAGACATTTTTCCAAACAAAAATGCAAATCTCGAATGCACCATCAATCCATTGAGTCGTATTTAGTAAAACACAACACAAACGATTATTACGAGGCAGCATTAAAAACACCAAAACAACAAACACTATTTTTAAAAAGCAATATTTCAGGTTAATTATATGCAGGCCTCAACAGTCAAGATGGCGACTGCAGAACGACAGCAATCAAGTTTGATATACATATTCATATTTACTGTTGTTTTAATGAGTCAAGAGGCCTTATTTTCCCCACTTTACATTTTCACGGTGTTTTGTTTGATTTTTACTTCACAAGGCCACATTTTTATACTCTTGACTTCATTCCGTTCATCTTAAGAGAACTACTCTCTGCATTTCTACAACACATAATCGACAATGAAGCTTCTTGAATCTTTCTTTTCCCCGATTGTTTTTGAACGCAACACACATAGCAAGCATATTGCACAGCAAAAATAAATCCATCCAAAATTCTCCAACCACAAACTCGATCCTCATCGACAAAATGGACCTGCGCGTGCTCGCCTCACCTGCAGCCCTCCGGGCCAGGCGTGCACGCGCCTTTAACCACAATATCTGCTTTTTGACATACACTGCAGTATCTTTCCTGATGCACATAGCAACAAAATAACCCCCACACACACACACAGAACACACACGGGCCATACCTTACTGCCGCATCCATCAGGCGTGCCACCGTGTGCCCCCCACCACACGGGCGCAGTTTTCCCCAAGAAGGTCCAGTAGAATCCCACTTTGCGTAGGCCGCCATGACACCTCACGTATCCTCAGTATAAAACACACAGTCCACTTTCGAGGCCAAATCCAAATCCTTTCCAGTTTTGGGTCGTTTTAGTCCCAACGAGCGCACGCAAAATAAAAAAAAGGGCTGCGATAAGCGCGGGGTTGTATAAGAAGCAAGAAGCAGCTGCACGACGAGCTGTTGGGGAACAAGAAGTTGTCATTGTGGCCGTGCACATGATCCCGCAGCAGCCAATCCCCGAGCCGCACAAGTCGTAAAACTTGCAACGGCAAAGTTGTAAATTTTCATAAAGTGCAGCCCTTTAACGTGCGCCATTTTCAGTGTCCTCCGAGCCTGGAAATTATATTCAAATATAGAATGAAGATACGGAAGAGTCACTTGTTTTATTTTATCTATTTTATTTATCTATTTCGTGCAGGGGATGAGAAATCGGCCATCAAGGTTTGGTTTTGAACAAAGCAAAGGTTCAAAAAAAGAATTAAGTATAGCCAAACAATAATAAAACGAAATTGAAGGCTTATTTAAATCATATTATTTCCACCAGTCACAAATTCTTAAGGCCAGATTTTTTTCTTGGTTAAGTAATTCTCAAATTTAATTTATTTTCCCCGTTAAAGTCAAAAAGTTCACCCTGCTTGGATTCGCATTAAATTCCCGGTAGATGTCATTTTAAAGACATGTTGTCTTTAAATGTTTTGTTCATAATTCTCAATATTTTGGACTTCTCATTTGACTCAAATGTCTTTTCCAGCCGTGGGCCAGCATGAAAGAGGATTTCCGGGAATTTACACACGCAATAAAACCATAAATTCCTGAGACACATTCCACCTTTGTGTCCCTTTCTTTTTTTTTTAACCCCCCCAAACCTCCCAGGAAATAAGATCAAAATGTTCGCAAATAAGGACGTCAAATCTGAAACGGCATGCTAATTAATTCAAGTGGAATTATCGTTACAACATATTTTATTAAAGAATGCCCAAATTATTTTCTCATCAAGGGCAATTTTTTTATTCGTTTTCCTTTGAAATTGCTGAGTAAAAATACAAAGGCAATCTTAAATGTGCACAGCACAAGAATCGATTTCGTTTCAAACAGGACGATTTTCTAAAATACTTAAAATACATTTTTAGTATTTTACAGTGTTATTGTGGCCAATTTGTCGTGTTTTTTTGTTGTTGTTTGTTTTCGGAGCGCACACAAAGCAGCTGACAAACGTTGTAAAGTTTTATGGCCTCTGACAAAATGCTACCACGTGGATTTTCATTTAATAAAAAAGGTCAGAGTAGGGGAAAAAATGCAATATGATACACGAGTCGGAAATTCCTTCCGATATAAGACGACATTTTCGTGAATTATAAATAGCCTCATGATGACGACAATGCCCCATTTAATTCATTTTTTAGTTGTTTATCAAATTTGGAAAGGCCATTTCTAGACCAATTTCTGCAATAACGACCTTAATTCATGTGAATTAAATATGAATTTATTTCCTTAGTCCCAGCGAGTGGTTTATGCCCTGAGGTCTGTTTGTGTTTTAATTGGCACCCCCCACCCCCAGACAAAAAAAGCAACATAAAAAAACTCCTTCAGGTGTATTTTAACTTTGTTAGAAATTATGAGCCGTGTTGGGTCTCAGGTGCCCCCATCCCCCAGTTCAAGGTCCCTCACCGTGCTGGGTGGGGGGGGCATCGGGAAAGGCTAGGTCTCCGGAGCAAAGGGGGGCGCGTGGAGGTAACCAGGAGGCCTGCGTGCAGGTTCGCCGTGTTGCCTTGGGCTAAGGGGCAACGTCCTTTGGCGACCCCCGTCACGAGGGCCCGCGGGTCAGAGATCCTGACGTTTTGCAAGCGGGGGCCTGCATGGAATATACGGGGACAGAGATACTTCATGACTGTACTTGAGTATTTTTGAGTATTTCACTGCAAATAAACAACATGCATTTGGGAGGAATGGGGGGGGGGGTAAAACACACTTATTTAAATTACAACAACTTTAAAATATAAAAATGACTGAAATTGATGCAATAATGTTTGTTCAGTAGTTTGCATCAAAACAATTTCCTGAATTGCTTTTACTGGTGTTGATGCAAATAAAGGAGGCATGATGAACTATGTAAACTCTTATTTCTTTGTTGTGATTTTTTTCCCCACTTCGGTGCAGCATATGAGTACTTTTTCCACCTGTGAATCTTCCTAGGTAGTTTCTTATGACTTCACTGCATCATGAATGAAAAAACAAAACAAAAAAACCCCAAACAAAGTCCAGTAGGTCCTCACCTGCTCCAGGGACCCTGACAGCATTCATGGTCCATTCTTTGTTTTTCACTTTTTGGCTGCCTTCTGTCTCAAGTGGGGTGTGAAAATTCTTGATGGTACTCGAAGGCCTCAACGAGCTCTTGGGGGACAATGCAACACACTTTGGAATCAGAATGACTCATCGGATTCATTCTGAACCCTTTTGACTAAAATACAAAATAAGAATTTGCTCCTTGTGAGTGCTCTCATTTTCTATTGTTGCGCATTACTTTTTGTTCTGCTCATCAAACAGCTGGAAGTGCAAATAAGACAGCATTTTCCCCATTTGGCTCACAAGACAAAGCAAAACATAATAATAATAATAATAATAATAATAATAATAATAACAATAAAAGGTACCTCTGTATCATATAATCTGAGTACATTAAGAAAGGAATGAGACCATCTTTTACAAGCAATGATTCAACATTTATGACAAGCTTTCTTAGGTGTGTTTGCGATTTTCTGGAATATTGCCATGGATTTGAGGGGGAAAAACAGCAATTAAATAATACAAAAAAAATCCAACGAATCCAACGCAAATGTTCAAGCTTTGTATTTCTTATCTTGGCAATTTGGTATCAAGCTATTTGAAAAGCATTTTTTGGGGTAAAACAGCCCAAGGGAAATATGAAATGCAAAGAGGAAAAACAATGGCTTTTTTTTTTTTGTATCGCTGGTGGATCAGTCATATCAAAACATATGACCAAAGACAAGAAACATCTGTGAAATTATTATTTTCTTTGACAGGAAAACATACATTTCAAGTTCCACTTGAGTTGAGACCGTAAATCTTGCCCACGCACGCACACATCTTTCCAAATACAAACGTTCCACCTCCTCCAAGATCAGAAAACCCTCCGCTCAAATAAAGAAAAACATTTGCAAGCTCCGAAGTCTCCGCCAAAACCACAGGTGGCGCTATGTCACAGATTTATGGGCTGGGTGGGGAACTTACACCAGTGGGCCTGCCATGAGATTCTAAAAACTCTCGAAAAATGTGTGTGTGTGTGTGTGTGTGTGTGTGTGTGTGTGTGTGTGTGTGTGTGTGTGTGAGCATGCACAGAATAATGTCTTCTTTTATTCCCCGCATTTAAATGATAATAATAAGTGTCCAATCTAATTACTGTTTCTTTGTGTCAGTCACATACGTACCTGCCTGGATGGCAGAATGCAGGACGATGCCTTGGCCTTTGAGGGAAGCGACGTCGAAGCGTCCAGCTGCGGCGAAAAGTCAAGGTGAGTCAACGTTGATGTTTGGGCGAGGTGTTCACAAACGAGCAAGTCACCGTTAAATTTTGCTTTATGACCGGTGGCCTTTGCTGGCTGGGATTGTCGGCGTCGCGGCCCTCCAGCTGCAGCAGCTGGCGGATGTGCTGGACCAGGCCCAGGTCCAGCAGCAGCTTCTTCCTCTGGATCAGCGCATTGACCCGTTCCTCTTCTTCCGCTTCATCATTCTCCTCTTCCACCTCACAGGTTTTGATTGCAGCAGGAGGCTCCAGGAGGGAAAAACAAACAAACAACATTTTTGATGGGCTGAGCTGCACATGTATTAGCAGTAACCCCGCAGATGTCACTTGTTTTTGTGACAAAATAGATATAACCTGCCCAAAATAGAAAGCAAATTTATTGCAACAAAATACTAATTTGTGACCATGAAATACAAAATTGTGGCCAGGATAAGCTAATTCTAGCCTTGACATAGGTATAACATGCACATCCATCCATTGCACATTAGGGCATGTGAAAATTTGGGCCAAGAAAAAGGCGCAACCTGCACACAAAAATAGTGATTTGTGATCACAAAAGGCTGATTTGTGGATGGACAATTTGCACGTCAGGTTAAACAAAGGGCGCGCATCTTGTGCATTCCATCTGTTTATTTTGTGGCAGCAAAATAGGTATAATGTGTGTAATTTGTTGAAACTAAATATGTATATGCACATAAATTACAAAAAATTCAGGCAAAGAAATTTTAATTTGAGGCCACAAAATAGCCCTAATTTGCATGTAAGATACTAATTGGCGGCCTAGAAAATCATATCACGTGTGCACAAAATACTAACTTGTGGCCACAAAATACTAACATGGAAACACAAAATACAAATTTGTCGCCATGAAATAGGTGTAACGTGCACAAAATACTAATTTCTGGTTTTATTTTCATTCCCCCCAAAAAACAACTCGGTACAAACGGAACACACATTTTGCAAGAAACTTGACCTTTTCTAAAGACGGTACACTCCAGGAATGATCATATTATTCCAAATTAGTGTTTCATGGCCTCACATTATCATTTTTTTTTGCAGATGTTATTTCTGTAGTGTGGCCACAATTAAATCCCGCCCCCCACCCCACATGTCATGTCTGGGGCTCTGTACATTTGCATGCGGCGGCACTAAAAGTGTGCGAGCATCATCTGGCTCATTTGAATGCTGCCAGTGGGGTCAAAGAGAAGGCCAGCAATTTATCCTGGGACAAGAGAGCGCGTGGACGCCCTCTCGCGGCGGCTTTGGAGTCTTACCGGGTAGGTGGCGGGGGGCCTGCGCAGTGCCGCTCGAGGTTTGGGCCGTTTGGGGCGCTCCCCTGCCGTTTCACCCTGAGAGTCGCGATGTCGGGCGAAGGTCACGGTCCTCTGCCTGTCGCGCAGCTCCTGTCGTAGTTGCCTGTAGTTGCAACTTAGTGAATTTAGCTCAACTCAGACAAAATGTCAATTTTTTTTTTTGCTTTTACTATGTGCGAAGGTGGAAAAAAAAATCAATTTAAATGAGAAATTTAATTTTTGGGGAAAAATCCAGAGATTTTATTGTAAGGCCATATGAGACACCGCTGCGGCTGGCTGGTGTTCGGACATACCTGCCGCACTCCTGTCGGGCTCTCGAAGCTTCCGTGGTCGGCACAAGCGAACTTCCTTGCATGAAGAACTTGTCGTACATGTCTGCTCCTTCCCTGGGGAAGATCCTCCTGAAGCCTCCCAGATGTTTGCTCTCGTATCTCTCCATCTGCTGGGCCGAGGCCGCCTTGCACTTGTGCAGCTCCTCGGACCTTCGAGATCAAACGCAAAGCAGAAGCTTGTGGCTCTCGAGTCGGACGTCAGTCGCCATGCTATTTCGCTTTAGTCTGCCCGCCATGAAAGGAGCATTTTTAAAACGTGCGGTTGAACTATGAAAATGTGAGCATAACATATTTTTTGGTCACCATATGTGATCTCGTAGTATGCAAACAAACAAAACAACGTGAGTCAAACCTTGCCGCTCTGGACCGGCTGGCCTGCAGACGTTCCTTGGAGCGCCTGCGCTCCTCCTTGGTGATTCTGCTCCTGTTGCAGGCGTTCAAGTTGATGAGCAGCAGCGTGTCCAGCAGCAGGGCGTCCTTCACCTCACGGTCCAGCGGTGAGTCCGTGGTGAAACTCGGTGAGTGGTTCACCTGTCAACGTCACACAACGTCAAATTCATTGCTGTTTATCCCGGTTGTCCTTCAGCAACGTTGGCGACAGATCTTTAAATTTCTGAATAATATGTGCAACTCTATATGCAACTGGAACATCGAGCTGCTTGGAGATGGTCTTAATGCCTTTTACCTTTAACACGCTAGTCTATAATTTGAAATTGAATCGAATCTCCTGCGACAACTGTCTGCTTCGCATCCTCTGGTCCATGGTTAGTGCGGTACACTCTAGAGGTACCTCGAGCAGCCACGGCCGCATGCGCTCATCCAGCAGGACGTCAAAGCCGAGGAGCTCGAAGCAGGCGCTGGCGGCAGTGTGGTGTGGGAAGCACGCGTGGTAGTTGTGCTTGAGAATTGGCTGCACGGCGATCAGCGTCTTGATGATTATGTCCTCGATGTCGTCCCATAGTTTCGCCGCGTCGGCGCGCGCCGCCTCCAGCTGCCGGATGAGCGTAGACAGCTTCCTGGAGGAACCCGAACCGGTGACAACTTTTCTTGCTTGTATTACCCTCCCGTTATAATGCCAAAGCACCGTTTGCTGCCAGTGTGGTCATCATGGATGAAGTTGTCCTGGTGCTTGTTGATGGCGTAGTTGGTCAGGTGCATGCACACTTCGTCCTAATGAGAGAAACTGAACGTTACCAAACCGTAATACCAAAAGCACTTCAGTCACTCTCGTCGTGGAATGAGTGATCGAGTTGAGAACTCGGGTCCTCACCATGTTGCTGAGCGTTGGTTCCAGGTACTTGGTGGTGCAGAAGCGGGCCAGCCCCTCCTTGAATAGGAAGATCCTGAGCGGGTCACATGACGTCACCAGCACGTAGATACGCAAGTCGAACTTGTAGCCGTCCATGATTAAAGGCTGGATTCAAGACATTTACAATTTAAGTATGTGTACGTGTGCAAGAGTGTGTGTGTCTTTGAGAGGTAAGGGACTTGGTACCAGGATTTGGTACTTGCATGGTTAAAACCATGGCTGTGTGTTCATGAGCTCTCTTTTTTTAGGCGCGTGTAAATCTGTGCAGGGGTGGGCTAGACTTTGTTTTGGTATTTTCACACACAGCTTTAAAACAGGTGTTTTGTGGGCGTGAACACAGCCAACCTGATTTGCCGGCACCTCTCATTCCCTTTGAAATCAGCATGCAAGTGGCATCGGGGTCGGCATGCCGGAAGAAGAAACGGGTTCCATGGAGTTCACGGGGGAGCTCAAAGCGTTCAAACTACATTTATGACTAGACTTGTCACTTACATTTACAGTGGTTACAAAAAGGCAGAGTTATTCAACTTTATCGTGAAATATAGCATCAAGCAAAGATGCATTACATCCTTTACGGCTGACGTGAATGAACATGTCCGCACAACTTGCTGTTCTCTAACCTTCGTACTGAAATGCTGGACAGTTGGATCTGCATTCAAAAGGTTCACCCGTCATGATTACGTTACGTTTTTAGTTCACGTGAGTAGTGCATGCAACTTACTGTCACCTCTGATGTGTTGAGCACCCACCCTGGTGATGTAGAGCTGACAGATCATGTGTTCTCCAAGATGAATGTCTCTACTGGACCTTGTCATGAAGATGCCCCGTCCCTGACAGCCTGATTCTGGCTTGCAGATGAAGGTGGCCTGCTTTCGGACGCGCGTGTACGCTTGGAAGTCGGAGTAGCTACAAAAGAGAAAGGAGGAGGAGGGGTAAGTACTCCAGGTGGTTTTGTGGGGTAGAAAACAAGCAAACGCACTCTCCGGGAAGACACCACGTCCTGGGAAAGATGTTGTAGTCTTTCGGGAAGAGCTTCAACATGCGGTTCAAGTTCCTGGCCAGAGTGTCCTTCCGGCAGATTTCGATCATCCCGGGGAAATGATTGATCTTCTGGAATGCAGCAAACACACATGTAAAAGGCTTCTTTTTCTCTGGGTTACAAAGATGGACAACGCTGCAACTACTGTAGAAGGTATAATTCCATCAGAAATGGCAATTTATGAACGAATGAATGAAGTGAATTCTGAGAGTCACGATGGGCTTGGAACCGGTCCAGGGTGTACTCCGCCTTTCATCCAAAGTCAGCTGGGATGGGCTCCAGCTGCTTTGTGAGGATAAGCACTCTAGAAAATGGATGCAATTTTCAGAGATGATGTAATGGATTCGAAATGAGGCCTAAAACGCTGACGAATAAATCATTGAAAACTTTTGAGCCGAGGTATGTGCCTTTCATATATGAATCTGGAATCCTTTTTGAATGAGGAATGCCGTCGCAAGGCAGTGGCAACAAATGGAGGCTAATATAATGTTTCAAGTTTGACTTTGGACCTTTAATTAAGAACTTTTCCGGCGAGACTACCTGGTACTGCTTCATGGCCATGACCCTCTCCAGAGACACGGAGCAGTCGGACCACATCAAGGTCCAGTCGTCTACGTCCGTCGCCACTTTCAGGCCGTAGCGACGAGCGGCACGCCGCACTGACGTTCAAAATACAAACCTGTGTTTTAGTGGGTAGAAAAGATGTGTTCCATTGTCTGTTTGATATATTGTAATTCTTACCGCTTTCGTACTTGCAGTTGGTCAAGTTAACCCACACGTATCTGTAAGAGGGCCAAAGAGACACACGGCGACATTGACATGCAAAAAATGCATCCAGGAAGTAAAAAATATAGCAACTTTTTTTTTTAATAACCAACTTGTATATAAAATTGTAAACAACTTTTTTGTCCATTATAAGGTGTTGTGTGGAGAAGTTTGAATTTGTAACATAAAATGTGAAACTCTGAAGTGCTTTGAATAGCTCCGGAATGCAAGGCAGATCACGGGATGAGATCCACTACCTCCTCTTGGACCTCCTCCGCCTCTTTTGGACGTTTGGCGATGTGCAACCTGACGTGCTTTGGGTTTGGGTGACGCTTGTTGCTTGTACTTCATTCTGCTGCTCGTCTCCAGGTGGCAGAGTCATCCTGAACACACACAAATGTGACATAATGGATGATCAACATGCCAGGAGATGAGAGCCCGGTTTGTTTTGGATGCATCACTGTCAGAGGGCAGAGTATTCATTTAGGTATAATGCGCATTCAATTAAAAATGTCTGTTACTGCACCTCTCATTTAGCTAAGTAAGGTAGCAAACATTTTGGAACGAGCTCTCGCTATTATGTCGTGCAGTTATACAAATGTAATGATTAAGATTGTCAAATGAATAGCTCTTCTGACGGTGTTCTTGTATTGGATCTTGTTAGTGTGTACAGAGTTGTGTACGTGACAAAAAGTTCATCAGCAGTGTATAATGGAGGCTAGGTTGAAGTCAGAGTGTCACGTGACGAATGAATTGTAATTTGTACTCCAATACGATCCCACTGTATGTGTACAGACGTGTGTTCTTACTGTGCATCATTTATGGAGGCAAGGCGCGGCCTTCGGGAGCATCACAGGTACAAAATGGGCCAGGTCTGGGTGATGGGTGTCAGTGTTGGGATCGAATGAGGTGGATAATCCTCAGCGTCTCTCTAAGGCGCCGGTCAGCCTGCGTGATGACATTTGCTGGCTTTAGTTACACGGCGGGATTTGTGTTACCGTTTCACCTTCATCAATGCTCACGGCGAGAAAAATGCATGTGTTCCATTCGGATGACATTGAACTAAAATGAGAATTAAAAAAAATAAAAATGTACATGCTGCTGTATGTTAAACCATGCCAAAAATGTAAAAAAAACGAAGGACATTACATTTGTCCCTTTCATGCATCAATAATGATAACCTGTAACCTGATAACATGATAAGATGTCCACTGTAGTAACCGATGTCCCTGAAAGAGTTAAACTACATTGCTGCAAGAGAGAGTTAAAGGCACTCAGCGCTGATTTTCCAAATTAATTCTGTGACTTTACCTTCAAAACTCACAGATGATTCATTTATTTCAGCATCCGAGTGCCCTCGCGTATGTTTTTCAGTCACTCGCCTTCGCCTGCATGGCCGAGCCAACGCAAAAGGGGATGCCACATTGCGGCAAGATAAAGCCCTGAGCCGCCGTCTCCAGGAGGAATGGAAGCAGGCGTCATGTTGTCATGGCGAGCTCGGGCCAGATGAGCATCGCTGGGATCTGTTGAGCAATTTGAAGGTGGCAGAATAAAAAAAATCTGACTGGTGCACACTTGATGGAGAGATGACAGACGATACAAAGTTATTCCACATTTGTGAACATGCAGGACAATAATGAAAGATATGACTTGCACATTACATGTCTTGCATCGATGCAAGTCAGTCACTCTGAACAAACAAAAACAGAGCAGCTTCAAGGTACACTACACACATGTTGCCATGGCAACCAACATCTTAAAAACAACACAATCACCATTGTCACGCTAGTGGTGCCGATATTCTTATAAAGACTTAGACCTACTATGGTACTGTATTTTAATGAGTCATTATATTAGTACTGGGAGCGCTCAGTATTTTTTTTCGTGATTAGTATTGTTATGATCATTTGAATCAGGAGACAAATAAGTTAAGATTTTGAACTGAAGAATCAGCATTACTTACAAAGAAAGGTCCAGTCGCTTCCGTTGACATTTACCATTACTGTATCTTCATTTCAGGGGAACGTCTTTGACTAGCCTCAGTTTGAAAAAGTTCCTATGAAAACTGTCATGGTTCACGAACTAATCATTCGCAGGAATTGTTCCCTAAAAATATCACAAGAATAACTACTCCACACGCATGTATCCTGTTTATTGAGGTTGTAAACTTTGCGCAAGTAAAAGGAGGTTAAACCTCCACCAGTTTACGCCCTGCTGTCATGCTGCTATGGAAACCAAATGCTGCAACATCCCTATGGAGACCGACGGCTTTGACTTTCGACACCGCTCTGCAGCAAACCAGTTAGCATGCTAGCTTGAAAAAGGCTTTGAACGTCACAAACCTGCTCTGGTGGAGTGTGTTTACCGACAAGCCGTCACTCCGTTGGCTTATTTCGGCTGCGGCGTTGCTGTTCTTGACACTCACACGAAGTCAAACACGAAAACAAGTCACCAAAGTTTCACGCTCACGTTGCCGCTTTTGCTGTTAGCCAATCACCAACACGGAGATGCTGGCCTTCTTCACTCTGATTGGATGTTGGTTTGCTCTTCGCTGATTGGTCGTTGGTCCCCGCTGGCCTCTATGGGAACTGGACCGAGATGGTTATGATTTTTATTTATGGTTTCATTTTAAGATATTTGATATTTCATGGTTATGAAACGCATGAAAATTACCCTGTATATTCTGACAAATATATATTTACTTTTTCAATCCTCATATTGAAAATGTAACCTGAAATGTACTACAACTTTTTTTTTGGTTATGTTGTTGGTTTGAAAAATATTTGAACTACTGTATTAAAGAATACTACTGTATTAAAGAATATCTCCACAATTTTTACAATATTGCAAATCTAAAAATGTTCAAGTATACATTAACTAAAAGTATGAGACTAACGCCGTACTTTTATCTTTAACTAATTTAACTGTCTTGTATGTATTATTGTGACTCTTAAAAATGAATTACATTAAAATGTAAAAAAAAAAATAAAGCAAACATATTGTCCACGAGTAACATTTTTTTCTAAATTAATGCAGAAAAAAGCACAGACACAAATTGCATTTAACTAAAATTAAATTATGAATAAAAGTACTGTTGCGAAATGAAACGAAACCTGTTTTGTGTATTTTTAGAATAACGTGACAGTACAAATACATTGAAGAATATTTTATCAAGGTAACAGCAAAAATATAAATACTGTACTAAACGGTGCAAAGGAACGTGTAATTTTGTTTTGGTGGATTTGTCTCCCTCTAGTGGCATAAGTAGTGATTTTCATATACAATTATTTTGTTGCAGTTAGCCCATTCAACGGGCTAGTGGCGCAATGGATAACGCGTCTGACTACGGATCAGAAGATTCTAGGTTCGACTCCTGGCTAGCTCGATCTTTTGTCCTGTGATTGAATTTAAAAATGGCCTTCGACCGATACGTTATCTGGCGAGATGATCCCGTGGCCTCTTGGTTAAAGTTCACTTTTAGCTGCCGGAAAACCCCAGTGTTTTCTGCACGACTCGTTCAGAAATAAACACATGTAACGCATGCAATTACTGTACCTATGAAGACACCTCCAAGATACAAAGGTAGATGCATATGCGTTTCCTTTTTCTTTTTGTTTTGAGGCTTTCTCACAATAAATACCCGAGTATTTTCTTAGAGTATCCTGTATCTCCGAGGTTTCATGATGGCACTAAAATTGTAGCTGATAAATGCAATGACGGCAATTCAGTACTCTTGTAACCACATTTGAAAAATACCGTGGCAATTTTTTTTCACGACTTGACCACAAAAGTGCATTTGAGTTTTGTCTCCCTGGGTCAAATCTTTGAAAAACATTGAATTCAGAGTACAATTGTGATTAGGATCAGTACAAACGTTTAACGTTTATTTTGTGTGTATATTACTTTTACGAATAAATACATGAGAATAAACAGACTACTACTTTCTCAATCATACAAAGTACTTTAGTGGAGTATTTTAACTTTTAGCAACAGACGCGGCTTGAGGAACGTCCCCAAACAAGGCACTGATCCGAGGGTCCGTGAACGCACCAGATTAGTCACAGATCCGAGTGACTTCACTCGTCGGACGCAGTGACAACAACAACAAAATGTAAGTTTTATCAACTCCCCCAAGCTTTACGTCGTCATCTCAGCTCTTGTTGTTATTCAATTATTTATTTGTCACCGTGACGCTTTATGACAAACGTGATCCTTATCTTACAGGTGACTAAATAGCGGCGGTTGTTTATACGCTTGTTGCGTGTTCAGTGCAAACTTTTATGTTTGTTTGTTTTTTTAAACAAGTGCAGACTAGACTGCAAAAAGATAGAAGACGACGAGGGGAAATAGCGTTTTAAAAGAAGTGTCATGTCACCGTTATGTCTCGGTGACACCTGCTGTCTTCACTCACCCCAGCCAGATAACTGCGTGCATTTTATTCCAGTATGCACAACTCCACGAGCGGCTTCTCCCAGGTGGTGTTCAGGGACATCCCGCACTCGTACCCTCCAGCCACCTCCGTCAGCTGCTGCTACACTCTCGCCGCACACTTCCAGCCCAGTCCACGCGACTGGGTGGGCATCTTTAAGGTGGATAATATATTATTTTTCGGAGACGTGGCAAACAAGCGTTTTTACATTCGGATCTCAAATGATCCTTTCCTAAAGTAATGAGTGGAAATGCCATTAAACCGTTTCAGCCCCACATTGTGCTCCTTTCTGTTGTACGTGCCTTAGCCACAAGAGGGTGCAATGCAGAAACATGAAGAGTTTCACAACTGGCTCAAGATGGAGTATAGTTGTTTTTTTGTTTAGTTTTTTTTTTGCAGAGGATAAAAAATATATATGCATATCAGTGAAATGGTCCTTCTAGTCTGTGGTTATTAGCCAATAGATGGTAGGAGAATACAGCCATACAGCTTTTTTTCTGCCCCCCCCGCCCCACACACCTTATGGAGCCTTTGAGCAGTTCCTACACACTGAGCTGTGTTTTCCTTTTGATTTTTCCAGGTTGGGTGGAGCACCACAAAGGACTATCACACATTTGTATGGGTGGAGTCGTGTGGGGACTCGAGCCAAGAACAGTCATCGAAGAGGCATGCTTATTTTAAAGGTGGGCCACCCCTTTTAGATTTTATTGCTGAGTCATCCACTTTGTTGTGTGGAGCTCCTTATCATCAGCATTCAAGCTCTTCATGTGTGTCTATGCGATATGGCCTTAAAAAAAGTAATACAGTCTACCTTTGTTTAACTGATTACATTTCTTCTGACAGATTATTACCTGCCCAAGGATGAGTTGGACTTCTATCAGTTCTGCTACGTGGACAGCTCGGGTCAAGTGTGCGGCGCCAGCACGCCCTTTAGCTTCAAAGCGCAGGATGTCAACAATGAGCAAAGTGCGGCAAACAGCTCAGACGACCTGCTGGTCATTACCACACAGGTACACACACACACAAACACACACAGATTAGCTTCAGACATTATAGAAGCAAACTTGTTGGGACAGGAACAGGTCAGTGGAAATGATCGCATGTCTGACTCTCAATCAGAAGGCTTTATCTTCATCGTCCCATTGCATCAGGACCTTGTGGCGCAATGGTAGCGCGTCTGACTCCAGATCAGAAGGTTGTGTGTTCAAGTCACATCAGGGTCAGCAGCTAATTTTGTGTGGAACCAGGAACAAGTGGAGCAGAGCGATCGGGAGATTGCGTCGCTGAAGGACGAGGCCCATCGCATCCAACGGCAAAATGTAGAGTTGGAAAAAGCTCTGCGGGAGGAGAGACGAAAAGCCGCCGTCATGAAGGTCTTAACACGACGTCAGTGATGGTGACGGACGGGCGCCAGTTGACTGTTTGCTTCACAGGACAAACACGATGAACTCGTGTCAGAACTGCGTCAGACGAAAGAGAACAAAGAGAGTCTTCTGTGCACTTTGCAGGAGCAACATGAAGAAATCCAACGCTTAAAGGTTTTATTTGCCCGTTATGCCCATAGAACCTTTTGACCGTGTCAATATTCTGCTGCGTCTTTTCTCCAGGAAGAGATGTTGGTCCACATGGCCAATCAGGTAGAATTTCAGAAGCAGAACCTTCCTGAATGCACACAGTCAGATCCAAATTCAGGTGATGACAACGGACTGTTGCTACAAACTGAGGTATGGAAAGGAGAAAAAAAGGCCAAAACATGGATTCAAAACTCAAATCACAGATATGTCAGACATGCTAACCACTCATCCAATTTTCCTAGAATTGTACATTATAGTTTATATTGTACATGCGTTTTTTGGGGGGCGGGGGGGGGGTCCTTCTAGCTGCAACTCCGAGAAGCTCATGCGGTGATCGCGGACAAAGATGCTGTGATCAAGGAGGAGAAGAACTTGTCGTCCATGTTGAAGCGCCACAACCAGGAGCTTGCTCAAGAGAACCAAGTAAACAGAGCCTTTTACCGAATTAGAAGTTGCATATTTTGCCGCTGCTGTCCTCACGGTGGCGTCCATTTTGTCGTTAGAAGCTCACACGTGACATTGAGGAGCTGCGCAGGACTTTGGATGAGCTTCAAATGCGTACGAGCACCCACTCGGCGGACCAGAATGCCACAACGAAGACCCACTCTGCCACAACACAGCCGGATGCTGTGGAGACATGTGACCTGTCATATGACAACATACCTATAGGTCAGTGTATGGCCATATTTAACTTTAGCATGATTGATTTCCCATTCATTGTCAGTCATCTTCATCTGACGTTGTGCTTTTTGCAGTGAGCATTGTCGAAGATGATGAGGAAGACCAGGTAGCGAAAAAACCCCAACCCAACCTCATATTTTTTGTTTTGAATGTGATCATCCCTCACTCGACCACTGGTGTCATATTCTGGACTCATAATTTGTGGCCTGTGTTTCTTGCTTAAACCTCTGTCAAGACTGTAAATTGTCTCGAACTGTTGCGTTTCCCCGCCCTGCTGTAAATAGTAAAAATCCACGAGTTACTGACGTATTACCTATTGATGCCACAAGACGGCAGCAAAGCACAAATTTCAAGACCTCCCGAGGTCAAAATAGGTGACTGATGACGCCGAAGCAATATTTTTGTGACACATGATTTAGGCCTGATCACAAAACTGTGAATGATGAGATTTCCAGCGAGTTAATATTCAGGGAATTGAATGGGTGAGTGAATGAGTTGAAGAATTTCATTTGGACATAAAGTGCTTTCTGCCATCATGCAATATCTATATCATGCAATATCTATAAGCAATTATAAACCTTTTGCAAGTTTTCGCTATTTCAAACTCAATTGCATAATATTAAACAAACATGAATAGCGGACATACATGCTCTGTTCCAATGTGCGTATGTTTTTTTTGTGTGTCCTTTCACCCCCCACCAGCCGGCCCTGATGTGCCGCCATTGCCTGGAGAGCTTCCCGGGAAGCACGCGGGCGGAGGTGGAGTGTCATGAGCGCAATCATCAAGTGTGTCCCTTCTGCACGCTCATATGCGACGACATGGAGCAGAACGTGTTCGAAGACCACGTCTACAGCCACGAGATGTGACGGTGAAAAGCGCCTGCCCGGTGTTCCTAAGAAGAAGTCAATGAATGATTGTTAAAAAGTAGAAAGGTGGGCTTGAGCATTTTTGAATTGAGGCAGTGGTTCTCAACTGTTTTTTTTTTTTTGCTGCAAGTCGTGACCCTCCTGTATAGACGTGAACAAAGAAAGAAAATCTATTGTTCAAAAATAGCCCCTTGCAAATATATATTTCGAAAAAATGCACAGCCATGTACGGTTTTAACAGTGTGCCCCGTGACCATATAGTCTTACGTTATGCACCAAACGATGCATCTTTAGTCACACAACAATGCCTATTTACACCTTGCTGTTTGAAGTGGTAATAGATGAAAGGAGAGAATTCATCTTTTGTAACCTCAAGATCACTTGGATGACCTACTTTTCGGTCTTAACCCACCAGTCGAGAATCACTGCTTTCAGGGGGTAAAGCCACGATAATTGCAGCTTAAACGGTGTCAAAGCTTTGCACAGTCTTAAAGAGATCACAACAGTCTAAATGTATTTTTATTCATGATACATGATTTTTAGACAATAAAGTGCGGCCACAAAAACAAAAGGCTCAACTGTTCGTGATTGCATTGACGTTAATCTGAAGACATGACAGTGTTTCCCCGCTATATCGGAGATTTGGCTGGGCAGTACTGAGGGCTAATAGAAGACAAGGGGTGTAAGAGTAGGACATAGCTGAGAATATCGTAAATTTTCACCTATTGAGGATGTGACTGATTTTAGGGGTGGCGACATAATTTGTACAGACACACGTGCCCTAAACCCCTCTGCCCCCCTTGCAATGTCACAGTATGGGCTAATAAATACCCATCCACAGTTTGGTCAGGGGCTCATCTGATTGGCCTCCTCAGGCGTGACATCACGCGAGGTGAGCTCGGAGAAGAGCGCGGGCAGCCAGTACTGCGGCTCGCCACTTGCCTGAGAGTCCAGCCAGGCCAGGCCCTCCTTTAGCAGGTGGTCCTGGCAATGACAACGCAGGTCAGATTAACACTAAAGGGGTGTATTTGCTACGATATGTATTAATAAGAGTTGTTTTTGTGAGATTTAATTTGAAAGCCGTATCTTCCAGCCCTTTTTCATTTTTCTCCCCTTAGACACTGTTGACATGGACTCACCAGGACGTGACTCGCTCTCTCATTCTCCCACTTGAGACTGTCCTTGATCTCACTCACAGTCACGTAGCCCTTCTTCTACAAATAAGTGACAAGCACAACCTGTTTGAACGAGAAGAGATAAAATGTTTTTTTTCCCTGCATGCGACTTACTTCGGCCAGCTGCAGAACCACTGTGTGGTCCATATTGAGCTCCGCTGGGACGGACTGCACCAAGTAGGAACCACCCACCGGAATCATCCCGAAGCCATTGCCCATGACTTTAAGTTTTTTGATGGCTCGAATCAAGTCATCCCTGGGGAAACACCCGACACACACACAAGTTTAATGTAACAGCTTTAATCATGCAATGTGCGGACTTGACTTTGTTAATTTCTCATCGACTCTTGTCCACTACCCTCTTTGTGGCGACATGTTTCTTCCTTGACAATCATGCTTTGTTTTTGCGGTTCAATAAGTAATCATAATAATAATGTAGAAATGGTTCTATTGGAAAGACTTACTGGCTGACATCCTGAGCGTATTTACCGCGTCCCTTAAGCACCCTATGGTGGAGTTCATCCAAAGTGATGAGCCCTGACAGAACAGATACAAGCCTTTCCTTTCACTCTTGTTGCCACGTTGATGTCTATTAAGTGGCATTTATTTTATTACTAACCTCCATTTCTGTGTTTGAGGGCCAAGCAAACCTCAATAATCTGGACGCCAAGCTCATAGTAGAAGTCGCCCACGCCGAGCATCTCTGACCAGAAACCTTTGCCGGCTGTGAATAAAACAATCTTCAAAAAATACACGAAAGAGTATGTTCAAACGTTTTTCTTCAGAACGATTCTGACAGGCAAGCGGATCAACTCCAATAGTGGCACACATCTCCTGAAACTGCACCCGAAACTGGGAACTCTTGCGGATTTCCTGTTTGTGCTTGCTGGCAAACTCCTCCAGGTGAGACTTGAACATGTCCAGCTGCTTGGACATCTGACACAGAGATGAAGTAACATAATTAAAATGTTGCTGTTGGAACATAAGTGCAACAGCAAGAAGCATCACTTTTAATGTGGACACACTTCAAGTAATAAAGGGAATTTCTTGCCTGAACTATTTGATCCTCAGCAAGAACAGTTCCTCTCTCTTTATATTTGGCCTGAAAATAAAATGAAAATATCAAGATAATCAAAAATCTACCAACAAAAAATGTCATTTAATTTTGACTTTCTACTTCAAGGCATGTGGGCTCCCTTAACCCTATGTTGCATACGGGTTACTTACAGTAACCACAACTTTAACTCATATTGGTTATTCAAGTTACCAGTTTTAGTTTTTAAATCCACCGCGAGATGTCACTAGCGTGCGCAACAGCGGGAGGAAAAGGTGAAAGAGGGTCCACAAAATGTTGAATAATTTTTATCCGTGAGATGAAAAGGTCCAAATACCCTATTGTACTTGTGCAGAAGAGTATATAGAACATATAGAACACAATAAATAACAGTTTCTATGTGTTACCTATCAGTACTGCCATGCTTTTTGGCAAGGTAATTGTAGTGACCATTATGCACACAAGTACCCCCCTATTATGTATTTTTTTTCCCAAAATTGTGAATTTATTATGATATTTGGCCATAATCTACCCTAAATTTAAAAACAAACCACAATTGAATAACTCCTGCAGAAGCCATGCAACATAGGGTTAAGTGGTCTGCAAAATAAGAGTTCAGTTGTATTTTTGATGCACTTCATTCAGTTGGGTACATTAAATAGAATGTTTTCTTACCTCGGCTAGCTTCTTTTTGGCGATGGCGCCAGCACCGACGCCTCTCCGGTGCATTTTGACTTTAATAAGAACAAATTATAAAGAAATGATAAAATACTCCGTTAATGTCCAAAACGATGGCAGCTTTCGATGTGACGAAGAAAGCTAAACCAATTACGACCACTTTTCTCACTTCTCATCAAGGTATTGAACCATTTAAAACCGTTAAATTTCGCGGTTTATTGATGTATTTCAAGTTAGAGCGCGATGAAAAAACACATTTTTTAGGTAAAAGAATGCTTCGAATGGCAGAGGTGAGTGTTACTTCCGTGCAAGCGTTTCCATTTTGACTGTTTGATGGGTTGGGGGATGCCATTTTCTAAAAGCTGCCTCCTAGAGGCTCGGCGAATATTGCAACCTCATTTTCATACGTCACTGCAGTTAAATTTAAATACAAATGTAAACTTTTGAGGGAGGAAACACGTAGGACCTATTTGAATTTAAATAAGTGTGTTCTTCGAATAAATAAAATCAATGAAAATTATTTTAAGCTGAAATAAAAATGAAAACTACTAATACTCCAAATATGTACATGCTGCTGTGTGTAGAGTACTTTAATTAGACGTGTAAATGTGATTGCCTGTTTGCCAGACTATTGCACCAGTATCTCCCGGTTGACTTTGATGATTTAGTGTGATGCGTCTTCAAGAAAACCCTTTAAGAAAGACATGGCAATCTTAGTCTCCGCGCATGCGCAAAAAGAACGCTTTACAAGACTTGAACAGGGAACATGACGAGCATTGTTGGTGGACTTCAATTATAGCCCGGGTAAGCTCACAAGCCGACATGTTGGATGTTTGAAAACATGCCTGTAAGGAATTTGAGTGTTTAGCTGCGATCGGTGCGGCGGCGACGCTTTGATCGCTGGTTTTTTGTGTGTGCTAAGCTAGCAGGCTAGCCACTGGAGCGAGGTAGCTGTTATTGTTTTTTTTTTTTTTTTAATCACGGCGAGCTAAAATGGAGGAGCTAAGATGGAGGTTGCTTCATTGCCACTCCCGAGTCCTTGAACGTCTGCACACTCCGGCTAAATCGTTGCTAACGTGAGAAGTAAGTCGCTAAAGTAGTTGTTGCGTGTTTGTGTGGCGTGTGCGCGCTTGTATAGCTTAGCTTGCAATTTCAAACCCCGGCGTGTGACTCGTATGAAAAGGAAAGGTAACGCAGACTTGACGTAAAGTAACAACATAACGGCGAGCGTATTTTTTCGGACAAGACACGACACGGCCGTAAGCGAGAGTCACAAACAAAACAGTGTCTTCACGTTTGTGTCTGCAGGGTTTTTCCTGGCTCAAATTGAGGCAGGAGTGGTAGTTTCCGTTCATTCGCACAGGTGCGTATGTTTATTTTGATGTATTTTATTGTACTTTCGACGTTTTATTTTTCAAAGAAAATCCTGGAAAAATACTCTGTTTCCAAAACCACAGGGTGTGATGCATATTTAAGATACAGGACCAGAAGATTGCCAATGACGTCCACCGTAAAGGGTTTGTAATTCCCTGTTCACGCAGATTCCCCCCCCCCCCATTTCATTTATTTCAGCTAGCGGTAAACATAAGACAATCAAAACACAATATTCCAATCAAAACTTAAGACCGAGCCTGAAAAGGAGAAGGTAGAAGATAATTGTTTTGTGTGTGTGTGGAACTGCAGATTATTTGTTTAGACAATGGCATGGCCTTACTAAATGAAGCTGCTCTGCACACTAAAGCATAGTGCCCTGGGCCCAAGATGGCCGTAAAGGGTCTATGTATCCGTTTTCTTGTACATCTTACCTCACTTGAGTCACATGTGAGCTGGAGCCTACCCTGTTGACTTTGGGTAAGAGGCAAGAACCATCCTGGACACATTCAGACATTCTTGGTTACAAAAGGCAATTGTTACCTGATTGAACCTGGTAAAAATAAGCAGAGGTAGATACTTCCAAACGTGAGTGGAATAAACTTGGTTTGTGTGCACTTTGCAGGGGGCAGCTAGCCACGTTCACACCATGAACAGTCGCCATGAGCATGAGAGCCTCCCCAGGCCCGCATCTAGGATCCAAGGCAAACGCTAACGCCATAGGTGGGACGTTGTCTTTGTTTCCCGTGAGCCTCAGGAGGGAGTCACGTGACTCGCCCTCGGATGCTCCAGGCGATTTCCGGTGGGCCGGAAAGATCCCGAGCAGATCAAAGCGCTCGGAACAGACTTACATGAGCGGCGACGTCTCGGAAGTCGTCGAAGTAGATCGGGCCGCCGCTCTGGGGGTTCTGTCCCCTGTCAGACAAATGGGGGGTGAGGGAACCCCAGTGAAAGGCAAACCCCTCTCCATGGACAGCATGGAAAACCCTCAGATGGCGCCGAACAACAACACTCCCAAGGATGCCGATGGCGTTCTCGGCGCCGCGTCAATCGAAGTGTCGTCCGAGGGCAAGTGGAAGAACCTTCGGAAGAGCCCGGCCAACCCTCACACGCAGGCCAACTGTTTGCGGCAGATCCTGCTGCTGCAGCTGGACCTCATCGAGCAACAGCAGCAGCAGCTGCAGTCCAAGGACAAAGAGATTGATGATCTCAAAGCAGACAAGGAGACGGTATGGAAAACAAATAGGCTTGTTTAATATACTGACATGTACTTTTTTTTTTTAACTTGTCAGCATAGTCATTCAACGGTTTCTTACATAGGACTGGGTGATTTAAAAAATGAAGACACATGATAAAAAGTGTAGAGAAATAAAATCCAATCTCACAGATTAGGAAAAATATATAGCATTGAGTCTTCATTATTTGAAGGTAAATCTCTCAGTCAATAGGATTTTCCATTGACTGCCAGCAATAAACTGCCAATGTTTTCCAATATGACTTACCGCAAGTTATAAGTCACTCCGAAGCAATGACACTTTGCCTCCACTTGTAGCTTCTGGCACGTATTGAGCGCATGGAACGCCGCCTGCAGCTCACCAAAAAGGACCCGCCACGTGACAAGCGCCTCTTCCAGCCGCTGGAGCCTTGGACCCCTGACAAGGAGGACATGTGGGACCTAGAAGTAGAGGAGAGCCCGCAGCCCAATCCATCTACCCTGCTACCTTTAAGTCGAGGCAGCAAAGGGCAAAAGAGGTAAAGACTAAATTCGACAAGGCAATTTCAGTTGAGCCGACGCTCATTTGAAACGCAATTTGATTAGGGGAAATGTAAAATGGGACATTAGGAAAATGCAAAAAAATAACTTGTAGTCATGTTGCATTGAGAATGAGCAAAATCAGTGATTTCCAGTTTTCAACATTTAAAAATTTTCCTTGACGTAATTCCCAAATTTAGCTAAACCTTTGTCAACAAGCTATTTCACACATGTGTGCCCAACAGAAAATCCTGCTTTGGGGACTCCAAACTCCAGAAGTCTCGCGGCAAAAGCGCCAAGCTGAGCCCCCACAAGCCGGAGAGTCAACCGGCTTCTCCATCTCAGCGCGAGCTGCGCAGCAAGGAGACGCCGGAGAGGAGCGCTCCGGCCAGGGGTAAAGAAGAAGAGGAGGCGGCGGAGCTGAGCTGCCAGATGGACGACCTCCCCTTCCTGTCCACCACGGAGATGTACTTGTGCTGCTGGAACCAACCTCCCGTGTCGCCGCTGCGCGAGACTTCTCCCAAGAAGGAGGAAGAGGAGGAGGTGGCCAGTGAGTGGACTTCTCGTGTACTCTCCGATTATGCAGATTTTTTTTTTCTTGTGTGTGTGAACCGAACCCTCCACCACCTCTATGTCCTTCAGATGCATCCAGCACACACTCCATGATGAACTTCCTTTTCCCGTCTTCGTGCCGCCTCTCAGTTCCGTCATGGCGGGAAAATGTCATTGAGCCGTTGGGTGAGGATTTAAGCTTTGACGCACAGGAGGTGAGAACGTCGCAAAGATCGGAATTTAAGTGGCAAAAAAAAAAGTGGCAAAAGTCAATCCGTGTGTCTTGTTCGTCCAGCCGCTGGACGACGGTGTGTTTCTCAAACGCCACGCCAAGCTGGAACTGGATGAGAAGAGGAGGAAGAGGTAAAAGCATTGTCATATTTTTATTTTGGGGGGTATTACATCAAGGGTGTCAATAAGTGGTCCGTTTGATTTTAAGACTCAGAAGAAAATATTTGGACACCCCTTTATTGGAAGCTTCAAATGTCAGCCTCATGGGGTTCCTCTTGATTCCTGCACACAGGTGGGACATCCAACGGATCCGAGAGCAGCGCATGTTCCAGCGCCTGCAGCAGCGCATGAACAGGAAGAAGATCATACTGGAGACTGAGCCTGAACTTTCGTCGTTCTATCCAGAAACCGAAGACGGTACCTCATCGTCAACCCTTGTGCCCTCCTTCAATTTACTACCTTTTGTAGCATTGCGAAAAAGAAACAATGTTTTTGTCAAGATAGACACTTAACACTTTTTTTGTTTTTTCCTTCCAGTCGAAGCGATTATGATCACACCCTTCTTGCCAGTGGTCGCATTTGGTCGGCCGTTGCCCAAACTTTCACAAGAGTAAGTTTGAACATTTTATAAATGCTTTTCATCAGTCCATGTTACTTGTTTGAGATGAAATGTGAACATTACCTTGTGTAACTTACCATAAAATTTTAACCAAGCAAGTCTGATGTCCAAAAATTGGCAAATAGCCAGAGTCGTTTTATCACTACTGGTTCTTAAACCCCTCCAGGAATTTTGAGCTGCCTTGGCTGGATGAGCGCAGCCGCTGTCGCATCGAGGTGCCCAAGAAACATACTCCTCACCGGACCTGTCGAAAGTGAATGTCGCCGAGTGGGAGACGCCGCCATTCAGTTCGATACGGTCAAGTCACCAATTGTGTAACTGCTGTTGCTTTTCTTTGTGGAAGAGAAAGGCGTGTCAAACATATCACTCATCAGGCGGCGTGACGCGGTAGCTGCGTTCCCATCTTCGAATATCTTCACTGTTACTGCACTCAGCTGACACCGATTAAAAAAGAAAAATATGGTTTGCGTCAGAGCTCTTTGGACAACTTTACATTTTGCAACTGCTTTAGGAAAGAAATGTCCCAACTTTACTGTGGTGCTGTGTATCTGTCGCTCAACCATCCATTTATGGAGCAATGCACTTTTCACACACAGTGAAGGTCTGTTGAGGAAAGGAAAAAAAAAAAGCCTGAATCTGTTTTCTCTGTAGGAGGAAGAAAAAAAACTAGAAGGGTCCTAATGTTGGCTTGAACCCGAATGTTCTGTTCCCTCAGTTTAAACTTAAAAACTAAACTACTCACAAAAAAGGAAAGTGGGCTTTCGGTTCCACTTCTATGCCCCTTTGTGACTTCTGTGCAAAAAGTTCTGAGACACCTTCAATCCAAAGTTTAGAGTTAAAAAATGAAGTGCACCTCTACAGGTTAAGTTCCAACCTGAAATTTCACCCCCAAATCCCTTTTTTTGTGAGTCGTTCAACATGTGAATTGCATGGGTTCCATTTAGCTGTAAAATACATCGGATACAGGTAGCATGGCTTAAACCCCTCGATGGATCTTCTCTGCTCTTAAGCAAAATAAAAAGGATGCAAGCATGACTTTTGGCTGCAAAGTGTCCAGAGTGTCGGAAAATATTGACACGCACACAAATAGTGAATGTGTATACATTGACCTCTTCCAGGAGCAGTAAGTCAACATCGGGGAATCCATTTTCGACGGAAATGTTCCTAGCTTGTAGTTCTAACGACATGCTGCCATTCTCTCCCCTGCACAGTAAATTTGGTTTGTTTTCCTTCACGAGGCAACAGCTTCAACCGCTTTACTGTAACAAGTGGAATAGATGTTGGCTAGGTCTGGAAGCTTCGTCTGTACATAGCCTTCACAATGTACATAAAACATGGCTGTTATTTTTTTATTATTTAATGTTGGAACGTGTTGTGTACATTCAAAATTCAATGATTGTTGACAAATTGAAAGTTGCATTTTCTTTTTGGAATAAAATGACCATTTCTCTCTTGCGGGGTTGGATTTAGATCTTTTTTCCCCCCCGATCCCCACACTGAGGTTGACTTTTCATTTTGTCATTGTTAACCTGAGTTGTTTTGCTCTTTATAGGGAAGTCAGCAACTTTTGAATTTCTAAAATAGCATAACTGAGGCTGTTTGGATTTTTCACACCAAAATTATCTTCTATCTTGCATTAACCGAAACAGCTTTTGTTAAATGTGGAAAATGTTTATTATTCAACAACAAAAAAATGAACACCATTCCATCTCGGTGTAAAAACTATAAACAGGTTTTGAGTTGATATCAGCCCACCAAGGGTCTATTTTTAAGTTGCTTGTGTAAAATGAGCCACCCTTTTTGTAGACAAAAAATGTTTAGATAATAGATTCAACAGCTCTGCACTGATGTCCACTGATCACAATATCTAAAATTGTTCTATAACTTGGGTTATTAGTGTTAATTTAAAAGTAACAAAAAGTAAGCATGGATACGCTGTCAGTGGATTTGTCTTTTGGCATTATCATAAATGAGACGGGACTATTCAGGTCCCCATCAAGGATAATTTGTATTTTGATATAACATACCCACATCAAATGAAACACCGCAGAAAGAAAAAGCCAACCACCGTCATGGCAAGACGTTGATTCCAAGAAGTCAGCATGTGTTTTGCATTCAGTCTTTGCGGAGGTTATTGAGCCGTGCCTCCAGGTCGGCGTCCGCATCGGCTAAGGTGGCTTGAGGCTCCGCTTTTTTCCCAGCGGCCACTGACAAGCTTCCACCAGTAGCTGGGAGATCTGGAAGGAACACAGTGGACAATTTACAATCCAAACACTGATATTTGTGCTATGAAATGTTAACTTCACTCCAAATGAGTCATTTTTTTGTCTAGTTGAAAAAAGTTACAATAACAGTAATAACTCTTGGCATTGTTTTGTTCTTACTGGAGAGTTCATCACTAAGATTAAGACCCAGCTCATCCAGGACTTGGGAAACAATGGCGTCACTGTGAAAAAGATCAAGCAAAAAGTCAGCACACACAGCACAGACTTGAAATATGTATTGTTGCAGAATCATACATCAATGCCGCCGTCATCTTGAATGTGTCAAAGAGGAGTGATAGCTGAGGATGCTTCAACTCAAACCATGCTGTCGCGGCTCACCTTTCGTCCTCGTCATCTTCGTCCCCAAGGGCGTCATCGATGGCGTCGTTCATCATCTCCTCCTTCATGTCCATAATCTCACTCTGCCGCTCAAATTCCATCATGATCTTCTGAATCTGAGGCAGTTTGAGCTGTGAAGGAACACGCACATATGCACTGCTGTCAATTTCGTGCTTTTGATGAAAGGGGTTAAATGATTTTGGAAAAATAAGCAGATTGCATCCTACTCCCCACCCCCTTAATATTGTGATTGAATATGTAATCATTTTTTCAAGGTACACTTACCATGTATTTTTTTATTTTACAAAGAAAAGTGATAGGTGAATCTGTTTTGTTCTTATATGTTAGGTGACTATCTACTTCAATTGGATTTAACTTATGAAACATTTTAAATTGCGCCCACGACGGCAACTTCTCAAAATTCTACCAAACAAGTCTTCAAGTGTGTTTGACATGACTGAGGCGGGCGGACCTGTCTGTTCATGGTGGCCATGGCTTTGGTGACGCCCTTCATGGCTTGCGCCATGCTGTTGTTGGACTTGAGCGTCTGAATCTTCAGACTGACGGCCTGAATGTTGGCTCTCATCATGATGAACTTCTTCACGTAGCGTCTGGAGCGGACCAAGTCTTTGGCCATGATCTTGACGGCATCCTGCACACATTTCAATCACGTTCAGAATTGGATCTCCTTTTTTTTGTTTGTTTGTTTCACAAGAAGACTTTATGCACCATTTGTCCCTGTTTGGCCATTTTCTTGATGTCAGCGATGATCTTCTTCTCCTGCTGCTCCAGTTTTCCTCGCTCTCTGTCCAGATCCCTCATGGCCCGGTTGAGCGCCCTCTGGTTCTGCCTCAGCATCTCCTCCGGAGTCTTTCTCTTCCCAAAAAGGAAGTCCATCTGTTTGGAAGCACATAGGGGGAAAAACTGATGATACAGGAACATTCATACACTTTCTATACTGCTTATCCTCAACACACTCGCGGGTTAGGTGCCAGGCTGACCTTCTCCAAGAGGTGGAGTACACCCTGGACTGGTTGCCAGCCACCTACAATTTAGTCTTCAATTCACCTAACAAGCCTGCTTTTGGGATATGAAAGGAAAACCTGATGCAAGAATGGGGTGAACATGTTGTAGCCGGGATTCCAAGTACAAATACTTTGCTAATGTACTTACCGGTAAGTATTTTTTTTAGTTCTAGGTATTTATTGACTATTCACTATTCTGATGACTTGTTTACTTTTACTCACTACAATTGAAAAACAGTTTGTCAAAATAAGATTGTGAATCTTTTTCAACCTCTTCATATGAAAACAAATCTATTTAGGGCAGCGACAAGGAGAACAATTGTATGCTCTTACACTGAAGGCACATAACTAACCTGTGTATCCACATTTTTGCGCCTTTTTTCATATGGAAAGTGTGTGCCTTTGCTTAATAGAGATTGGAGAACATCCAAACAAGTGATGTCCCTGTATATTGCTCGTAATGACATGTTTACATTTTAGAAATAACGAGAGAGGGTATACGGGAGATGCTACTTTAGAGTGTATATAATTGTAAAAACTTACGTCGTCAACTGACAGTTTGTGCCAAATTCAAACACTACATTAATGGTACCCCAGTTTAGCCTTGTAGTCAACTAAGTAGGTTAAGGCCTGTTCATTTCTTGGCTCCCGACATGACGTCTTTTTGGAGCCGTCATTACCTCACCAACACTTCCCCTCCACCTCCACTACTTGCGTTAGCCGTCACAAAGTCTCTCAGCTCACCTTGATGCGCTCTGGTCAAACCAGCACAAAAATACAAACGACGTTTATTAAGATTTCCTCACAAACGATCTTCTCAAACGACGAGTTCCTTCTCAAACGACGAGTTTTGTTTTCCTCCACACACTTCCGCGTTGCCTTAGTTTTACTTCCGGTTAGTGATTTCATCGACAACGTCACAAGTGACGCCAACCATACCGGTCACGTGCACGAAATGGAAGAAAATACAGGAAGTGAATATGACAACCATGAACACATTTCAAAATAAGGATTATCTGAACATTAGAAGTGGTCAAAGTAGCATATAGTTTATTTTGTTGGGAACACGTATTTCATCTTACAAACCAAAAAAATGCTTGTATAATCTTAATCACCAAATTACGACTGTGATGCAATATTTTGACTGTTGCACTGTTATTTTTGTAGTGCAAATCGCTCGTTATCCTGTCTTGAGCTCAATTGTACCGCGACCTTACAGACCAACGTGGTTAATTCAGTATTGGTTTTGTCAGTCCGCGTTCTGGTCGTCAAAAGCAGTTAAGCGTTTGCGAGCTGATATTTAGGCTTCTTATCATTATGGAATTATTGCGGCTTAAAAGGCTCTACTAAAAGCCTCAGTATGAGGTTATTCAATTATGCTTCTAAGCACAGGCTGCTGTTTATTAGGACGTGGAAATTTAGCTGGGCTATGGACTCCCATTTTGCTTACCATGAGGACAACAGAGTGAATAACTCCAGGAGATCCAGCAAATCTAAATTGTCAGGAGGAAGGTACCCGGATGAGAAAGCATCACCAAATAAACTTCAGACTCCAAGACGAATGTCATCAGAGCTTCAGAAGCTGGCTCTGGAGGACTTGTCAAACAGGGAGAGGACTACAAGACTCAAACCATCCTTTGAGTCTTTCGACCAGCATGAGATTGTCTTTGGGGTCGCTCCTTGTCTCCTGGCTCTCACTCAGGCTCGCCGGAAGGCCTTGAAGCTGTTTGTGAAAGATGGTGACATCTCACACAGGTCATTGCTTCTCAAGGTTTGTGAGGAAGCTCACCAGCGACGAGTTCCCATCCAGCGGGTCAATAAGAAATACCTGGATCGGATGGTTTTAAGTCAGGTTCATCAAGGAGTTTGTCTGCGAGCCACTCCACTGAGCTACCTGACCGAAGACTCAGCCCAGAGCTCAAAGTCCACGCCTCTCTGGCTTGTCCTGGATGGGATTCAAGACCCGATGAATCTCGGGGCCATCTTGCGCTCTGCGTATTTCCTCGGCGTGGACCGGGTGGCCAGCAGCGTCCGGCACAGCTGCCCTTTGACGCCGGTGGTCAGCAAGGCCAGTGCCGGCATCATGGAGGTGATGGGCGTGTACGGGTACGAAGACCTGGAGGACATGGTCAAGGTCAAGGCGGCACGAGGCTGGCAAGTGGTCGGCACAGTGGGGGCTGAGGCGCCGGAATCTGAGAGCGTTCCCGTCATGCCATGTTCGGACTTTCGCTTGACCATGCCCACGCTGCTGCTGATTGGAGGGGAGGGTGATGGATTGTCCCAGAAGCTTTTGGCTTTGTGTCAGACGCTTGTTACCATTCCAGCCGGGAGACAGCTTCTACCTGGCGTAGAGTCACTCAATGTGTCTGTCGCCACCGGTATCCTGTTGCACACGCTGCTTGCCTCGACCAGGCCCACATGACGCTCCGAAGTTTGAACTGGGCAAATGAAATGTACAACAGGGCGGGGTGGGCAAACTTTTGTGCTCAAGGGCCAGGTGAAGTATTCATGCTTTAACATCTGACTCCAGGTTCAGTTGGCCATTTTCAATGGAGGTGCTCCTTGCGAGGGTTGACATTTTGCATTTAAGTGTTCGACTGCTTGACTTGTTTAATAAAGTGAAGCTGAAAGTACATCTTTTCGTGTGGCCCTCATTTTTTTCACTTGACTTTAATCACTGACTGAACTAATGTCTGGTCCATGCTCTTTGCAAGTGTTTTCATTTTGTGTCTGTGAGTGCTGCTGCATGTCATATACAGTATTAAGAGCGGAAACGCCAGGAGGGTAAAAGAAGGGAAACATGGGTAGTCCAACTTAGTAGAGCTACGATTTCATTTTGTAGTAAGTAATTTAAGTATAATTAAGTGTACGTTTCTGTATTTTGTCCATGGGTTATTTGCACGTCATCCATTTCGCCATCTCCCACAAGGCGGCAGTATGAACAAACGGAGGTGGCATCAAGCACCCGCCGTACGGAGGAAGAAGACTAGCGCACACAATGCACTGCACGGCTGAAAAGGGTTGCGTCTCCCTGATGTCCAAGATACATTTACTATTCCGAGGAAACGCGTGAAAAGGAAACAGTGGAGGACGCTGGCTGCCCCCAACGCACATATGTTTTTTGCACACTGGGCTTGGCCAGGAAATTTAAATCGCGAGCAGGGGACGCCGGCGACCAGTTGAACTTGTGCTAAACATTGGATCTAAACTGTGAAGGCTGCACAGAGGAGCTGCCCAGCCCGACGGGGGTTGGTCGACACCCTCGTTTATGGAAATCGACACCGAGGCTTTCAAGAACGGGCCTTGATTTATTGTTCCACGTGATGGAAGGGGATCGGAAGCATATTTGAGCTTGAAGGACTAATACGACATTATTAAACGAGTGATTGTCAATATTGGCTTCGCATTCCTCCAATTTCCTTTGGAGGAAAAAAGGATAAACCCCCGCTAGCTAACAGCTGGGTCGGCTAATGCTAACCTAGCTGAAGTGCTAACGTTACGTCTTTCTTTTGATGGGATACAAACTCAAACCATCATTTATCGACCGTCAAACTCATCGACAGTTGAAAAAAAGAAACATCAACTGGAGAACATTTTTCGACCACGCGGTTAACTGTTCGGATATTAGTCGCGGGTCAATATCGCGAAAATAGGTATTTATTCTTAGGTTGCTGTCTGCATATATTGTGATGTATCGAAGTTAGCCTCGTTTGTGCTATTGATTTAGCAAATGCTAATTTGTTGGAGTCAACGCGAACCTAGTGCTTGGCAAGTGGTCGCGTTCATAGCGTTAACAAATGCCAATTTTGGCCTTTAAATTTGACGTTTGTGAGCGACTGGTTTAGTTTTGACCTAATATTACAATGTCACGACAGCCAGTGTGTTTGCGTTCCACTATTTGGCCTCTGGGCCTTCCTAACTAGCTAACCGTGTCGTTTTTTGTGCTAGCACTCAAATTAATTGTCAGTAAATTGTTGACGGAAGTGTTAGTTGGCGATGGCCTGATTTTCAACACTAAACCGTGTGAGACAGTTTAGCGGACGTTGTCATCAATCTTAGCACGGCTGTCGTCGTTGTTTACATGCTTATTCACTTATTTTCCTTGCTAGCGAGCTAATGTTAGCCATTTAGAAGATGTCTTGATCGTTGTACTTGTGCTTCACTTCCGTCGTGGCTCGTTGAAAATAATTGAAATGACACTCAAATTCCGCCGAAAGAAAGGCCCCGACGCCAATAGACTGTTGTCAAAGGAAGGAAAATAGTATTATCCACTGGTTCAATTAACGCCATTTTAACTGGGGCTCCGAGCGAGGGCCCCGGGGGGCTGGTGTCATCTCTTTGCGGTTAGGTGCCACCTTCCACCGGACCGGGACTTAAAATAAGTGCCTTTGGCGTCATTTGAGTTGGACAAAAGGCTTGGAGGACATGGAGGGTCCGAGCCGAAGCACTGGAACCAGGCAGAGCCGCCGCTCCCGTTCCCAGCGTGACAGGGAGCGGCGGCGGAGGAGAGTCAACCTGGCGGAGGAGCGGGCCACGTCCCTGTCGTCGGGTTCCGATCGGGAGGATCGTGGGACAAACAGCGTCCTCGGTCCGGGTCCGGGTGAGAAAGAGGGCCGGCCTGGTTTTGGTCGACACAGACCACCGCGTCGCAGGAAGAGGGAGTCGGTGTCGTGTGAGGAAGACATCATCGATGGCTTTGCCATTGCCAGCTTTGTCAGCTTGGAAGCTTTGGAGGTAAATGTGTGCATGTTGATGTTCGCAGGCATTTACTCTTCATCCAACAACTGTTGTGAATTTTCCTATTTGGGGAAGTTGTGCAAAAAGTACTGAAACATTGAACAGGTGGATTATCTTTTTGAAAGCTATGAACATCAAACTAAATTCATTTAAAGCTCATCCTGAAATTATGCCCGAAAGCCCAATGTCCTGAACATTGTGAGAGTAGTGCATGTATATATGTGTGTGTATGTGTCACAGTAAGGGGTGTTGTGTTTATCTCTTCCTATCAGACCCATTATCATTGAACTCCTCAACTCTGACACCAGTCCTTGTTTGGAAAATGCAATCCACTCAGTCAGGCTATTGATGGCTTGTTGAGAGGCCTCAATTATTCATGCACTCGTTCCGGGAGGTGTTGATAAGCAGCCAAATGGCTTTGCAAGAAAAATGTTTGTGAAATGATCCACACACCAATTTGTGTATTGGTGTGTCTCACTAGGCGTGTCGCTGTCAAGACACACCAGCCACATGTTTTTTATTTCATATGTCAAAAGATAAACAATTTTTTTAAAGGGATTTTCCCATTTGGATGCATTGAAATAGTGATCACCATCAGTCAGAAATCACAAGTACTTTATTGACTAATACATAGGAGGAGTAGCCTTTAAAAAGGTAATTGATTTGAACAGATTGGTGGGCGGTAAAGGGTTACTGTCAGACTTGATGTTAATTACAGCCAATCGCAGCATTGCCATGGAGACAGGCACAAACAGGGGCTCTGCTGAGCCTTCATCAGCTGCTGTTCAACTAACTGGTCAGTGGGATGATTCTGAGTCGAGCGAAATCCATGCCAAAGAGATCAGTTTCAAAGAAGAAAGATACTCCTGCATAGTCTTCGTAACGAGTCAGTCAATTCTGGTTTAATTTAGATGACAACAAAGGAGCACCGTTCAAAAGGACTTTTAGGGCATAATAATTTGTCTAAAGTGGTGGGGGCGGGGGGAATGAGATAATGTTTAAATAGCTGGAGTAATTTTTCATAATGTACATTTATTCAATAGAGTGCGAACGAACAAGCCCCGTGAAATGCAACACTGATGTTCTTGCGCATCACGGCGATGGTTTACTAATGATTATTCATTGTAGAAACATACAACTCACGACAATGACAATTCAGCCTCCTACTTTGTCTTCTTTGGGCTTACCCGAATGAATTTGTTCTCCTCAGATGGACTGCTCTATGAAGCCCAGCCAGCACAACGACATGCTGGGAAGGAGGAACAAGGGCAAGAGGGGTCCGGAGGAGAATGGCGGGGGGCCGCTGTCTGAGCCGGAGGAAGGCGTTCCGCACAGCTACCCTAGCAGCTGTCGGAACAAGAGGAGGAAGCTCGAGGTGAGACAAATCTTTCGGGCTCTGGTGTCCCATCAGCTGAGTTCTCGGTGGGCATAGATGGAATATTCAACTTAATTCCTCTTCCACGAATTCCATATTAATCACTGGGGGCAAAGAACATTTTTGTCTTGCGTTCCCCTTTCATTCACTTTTTTAACACTCTTTGAGATTGTCTTTTTATACTGTTGGAACCACTAACATTTCTCTCCTGCCCTAGGGACACCCTTTGGAGACTGGCTACATTGTAAGTGTCAAGTTGAGCATTGAACATAATACAGAATCCTTTTTTAAAATCTGATCTCATCATGACTGTCCCCCCCCCTTACCTCAATTTGTTTCAGTGTGACACTGAAAGTGATGCTGGAGACAAGGTACAGTATGTGCTGCACCGACTCACCGGTCTTCTCACATCCAGTGGTAGTAGCCATTGGCTGGTATCTGATTCTGACAGCATGATGACCGTGAGCAAAAGTATTTTCAAAATAGTTTCACGGTGTACCTTCCTTGAAGCTGCAAGCTGGCCCATGCCTACTCTTCAGTCAAGCCACCATTGTATTTTTTATTCATTAAATGTGTGGCACAAAGCCGTCTTTTCTGCTGTAGACAGCGTCGAGAGTCTTCTGGAAATTTGAGATCACCTCATTCATATAATTTTTGAGGAATTAAGCACTTTGTGGTGTTTTAGACATTTGGTGCAATAAGCCATTTTTACTTTTTCAAGGCCTCGGACCGTGACATGGATCCAGTGTTCACAGTCAGCACCCGAAAAGGTTAGTGTCTCATTAAGTGCTGCACCCACCTGACTGGAATCCACACCAGTATAACTATTACCTGATTCATGAGGTTAAATATAGCATGGCGAGATTATAAGTAAAATTTTAAAGTCTTCACAAAAATGAGTACAACTAAGGTACAGACATCTGAAAATCTACTCAACTACAATAACCAAGCATTTGTACTTGATTACTTTCCACTACTGCTTTCTTTTATATCCTCTGTGGTTAAAATGAATTGTACAACACTATGGTCATGGTTAAAAAAAAAAAAGAGGCCAGATGCTTGACACTAATTGTCTTTTTCTATTTTTCACTTGAAGTTGTTGAGCCTCCACCTTCAACTGTGGGCAAAAGCTGCCCGGGCATGTCGGCGCGGAGTGGCATCCCGCGCTTGATGGTCACGCCCAGGGTTTCTGGCCTGGAGCGGAGCCAGGAGAAGAGTCTGGAGTCGCATTTCCCAGAGGCCGTTTCGTCTTGTACCTCTTCCGCCTCCTTCTCGCGCCTGCCTTCCCGCTCCCCGGCCTCAGCGGCAGGGCCAGTCCCCAGACCCGGTGCCGTCAACGGTAATGGCGGCCGCCACCACAACGGCAGCCCCCCGCTGTCCAAACCGAAGCCCTTCCTCACCTTGCCGGGACGGTCTCACACCCTTTACAGCAGGTTTGTTTTACTTGTTAATGTACATCTTTTGGTTATATATGTGCAAGTCTCAAGTTGTAACTTTCAAGTCGCAAGTCAATGTGGCAAAAATCAAGTCGAGTCCACACTTAATTTTTAGCTGAGTTCACCCCACTCACTCAATAACTGTACTTGAGCTAACTGAACTTACACATTCACTATCATGTAATTTTTAATGGTCCTAAACTGGTGTACAAATTGTCGATTACTTTGCTGTCTTCTCACTTCTCGCTTCTTGTCTTTGACATGTAAGTGGTGTCCACTGTCCATACTTTCATTCCGAAAATGCCAATTTTCTGCAACAAAATCAATAAATCTGATTGAACCAATAAATCCATAAATGCATACAGATGTTATACGGTCAAGATTTTTGAAGTCATGAAGTCCTAAAATTGTTGACTCAAATCATGTGACTGGAGTCCCGCACCGATGGTTACTGGAGGCAAAAATGACTCGCTTGTTTTGTCCCCAGGAGCAACACGCCCGTCAAACCGGCGTCTGTTGCTTCGTCCTCATCTTCCATGCGCCCTCCAACTCCCTCCACCAGTGTCTCCATGTCTTACATCCGGGGCGCAGGGTCCTCGGGGCCCCTCCGGCCTCCATCCCGGGCCAACTCCGGGGCCTTGTTTACTTCCTCACCAGGGCTGCCTCCCCCTCCTCCTCTACTGCAGGGCCCTTCCCACTCATCAGCAGCAGGTACAGTTAGCATAGGAGCAGCACCTGATTACCTTGAACTTTCACAAGGTGATTTTAATTGTCTTTCCCACACTGTAATGCCATCCACCACAGATCAGGAAATGCTGCGGCAGAATTTAAACTCTCACTTCCTGAACGCACAAGAACGCGAGGGCAGACGCAGCGCTCCGGGGGCCGAAGGCAGTAACGCCGCCGTGGGTCGTTCCACTCCCGGTGGGGCGTCGGCGTCCAGTTCCACCCCGGGATCGACTGGTCGGACGTCCCAGAACCAGCCCAGCGTCCAGCCGCTGGCCTACCAGTTCCATCAGCATAACCACCAGCACCAACATACGCACACGCACCAACACTTCACGCCCTTCCTGCACCCTACTGCCACTGCTCCGCCCCTGGTGAGAAGTCTCCTTGACAGATGTCAAATTGCAGTCGTTCTGGAATGTGGACTGAATTCCATGTTTGTGTTATTTAACCCATCTCCCACTTTTGCTTTTTCAGTTTGATAAGTACCCGGGCAAAATGGAAGGGCTGTACCGGCATCCTGTAAGTACCACTAATGATCACGCTTACACTGCTGTGAAAAAGGCTTTGCCCCCTTCCTTTTCGTTTTGCTTTTTTTACACCTAAATGTTTTGGATCATCTGGGTCATTTTAATATGGACTACCCAAGTAAATACAAAACACCCGCACTCATGATCACAACCATGCTTAGTGCTGCTTCATCGAATCTTTGAGTGTTCATGAATGTGTCTTTCTTGACAGTTCTTCCCACAATACCCGCCGCCGCCCTCAGTGCCCAATATCCAGCCTGTGATTCCTCCCACCGGGCCTTTCAGCTCCCTGCAAGGAGCGTTCCAGCCAAAGGTGCGAAGAACTTTCTTGACATCTTTCATACTTTCTGTGAACCTGTCCTGACCGATGAGATCAGAAATTGGTGGTGGCTCCTTGCGGTTCTCTTCAGTGCACAAGAGGAATCCGGCGAAAGCTCACCTCCTGTTTAGGACTTGTGACACTCAGTCATGGCCTCATGTCGATTAGCACTCAAGACATAGTTTGATATAGTGAAGCATTTTTGTCAGTTTAGTGTTGGTAAAAGGGAGGAGGTGTCCTAAAGGAGTGTGGAAGTAAAGCTCCAATCAAATGCTTTATGGTACGATACTCGGAATGCATGTAAGGACCTGTTCTAGACACTTAGGACTGGGTGATTTGGCCTTGACATAAAATGAGTTCCCTCTTCATGGAAAAAGTAAATCACAATGACCTCGTTCTCCAATATCCTGTCTAGTGGATCCCCGGGACTGAGCTAAATAAGCTAATTTGTGGATACCAAACTGCGCATATATGGGGGAGGTCCTCTGTAATTGTCAGATTTTATTTGTGTTTTTGCGCCTTCTAGGTTGAAAAAAATAATAATTCAAAGTTCTGACAAATTCCAAAGAAGCACCCTTGTGTTCCCGGGCATTTTCTTAGCGTAGGCTGTGGACCAAAGTGTAGATGTGAGACGTTATTATATTAGCTGGTTTGCCAGCGATACCTGACGTCTTGTTTTGTGCGACAGCCTCTTGTCCCTCAGGGAACCGGTCCGGATCTGAGTGCTCGCCTCGGGGTCGTGCCACACCACCTGCAGCCCAAAGATCACCGGGTAAGGAGTGCCTTGTTGTTGAGTCAGTCTTGTCGTTTCCACAGCGACATCGCATTTTTCATTGCACTTACAATATGTAGTCAGGTTGTATTCCAACCTAAGACGAAAAGTCTTTTCTCCTATGCAGTGTGAGAAATGTGGATTAAAAGTGGCTTTACAACTGTGTTCTCTCGTAGCTAACTGATCCATTCGGGACATCGTTGAAAATCAGTAATGTAAGCACAAACGGATGTTTTGAATGCACTGGCTCAGCTTATCTTACTTTCTCACTGCTTCATTCACACCGCACTAACCTCACAACATGTTGGCTCGCTGTTGCTCATTGAGTGGCCTTGCACACCAGTTAGATATTTCACATTTCATAATGCTTTGACTTCTCCTGTCCTCACTATGGCCGCTCTCACTTGTAATAGTAAAAAGATGTTGAGAGATGACTTAAAAATGTGGATTGATTGCTCGTGATTAACCAGGGGTGGGTTAAGCATGGTTCGGGGGCCACACACGACCCACTGTTTACATTGTAAAAAGCCATATTTGTTGTATTGCTGTAGCTGTTTTTTCCCCTCATAATAAATAAAAAAATATTTTACATATTGGTAAATTAAGTATAATCAAATTACAAATAAATTGTTATATTAAATTGTACAAATTGTTATTTTTATTCAAACAATATGTATATATTTTTAAAACTCATCCCTGATTGACATGGCCCACTGTTCTAAAAAGCCAACGTGGCCCTTGAGCACCCACGTTTGCCCATCCCTGGAGTAGGCACACAATCAGACAAGAAATCACGTCTGAGATCACAGAATAAAAGTCAAGATTGATTAATTAACAAAGCAAACATGTTTTTTTGTGGTGTGCAGAAACCTGGAAAGTGGTGTGCTATGCATGTATATGTGGCGTGGATGATCCTGAGCCATCAGAAGAAAGTAAAGGTACATCCCCGGTCGTAAGAACACTTGGACACACTCCCCAAAACAAATGTTTGATTTGCGCTGTGATCTTACCTTCCCACAGTTGATGCAGGCTGATCCTCACAAGTTGGACTTCCGCAATGACCTGCTGGCCCGTCTTCCTGGGGCCGGTGGACTCGGCCCCATGGGTCCCATCGGAGGGCCCCTGCCTCCCAATCACGACTTGACCAGACCTCCCAGTCTCTTCTCAGCAACAGGTGCAGCCAGCCGACCAGCACTTGTACATTTAAAAAAAAATATCCATACACTCTCCTACTTGAGAAAGTTACTTTCCACGAGGCTGTTTGTAGCTTCTTCCTACTCTTCATTGCACTGTAGCGCTACCTCTTTCTAAAGACCAAAGTGCTACCTGGCATGGGTTCAGACAAAACCTGGTATGCACTGAAAGCGCACAATTCAAAATGTAGACATCCGGACGCATTCAGAAAAATGTTTTGGATGTGCTTTGGAGCAGAGTCTTTCATAGTTGGAAGGACTGGAGTTGATCATTGCTGTCACGTTACCTTCCGGCAGGTGCAGTCAATCCGTCCTCAGCCCCTTTCATCGCCCCATCAGCACCCCACTCATCTTTCCTCACCCCAGCTGCACATTTGGGTAAGAGCGACGTCTAAATTCTACAATGTTGCTTTGATTCACTCTTTTGAAAGATTGACTGGCTAACTATTGGGTTTGGATTGCGGTTTAAATAAATGGAATCTCCTTAACTGCAGCCCAGGAAGCCAGTGGAGAGGAATTTGAAACAGTAATCGTGATGCATATATGCGCACATATTTTAGATCCATATGGCCGCTCTCCACCCTTTACACCGCTGGGAGCCCTTGGTTCGGGTGCCTTTGGAGGACTCGGAAGCCCAACACTTGGTCAGTCTCTTCGTGTCCCTTTTCTTGCAAATTGTTGGCTTTAATAAACCTCAAACTGGCCTCATTTTGACAAATAGCAAGCTGTAGGAGTGAATTTAATGTTAAATAATTACTGTTTTATATGAGCTCAGTCATGATTTGTGATAGATATTAATGCAAAATAAAATTATAATAATAATAATAATACATTTTATTTATAAGCGCCTTTCAAGACACCCAAGGACACTTTACAATAACAAAAAACACAAAACAATACAAAACAATACCAAAATTGAATCCCTTTTATTGTGGAGGATGTGTTACAGACCCGCTAGCAGGTAGTGAAAATGGGATATAGACAGACCGTACACAGTTTTTAATATAGTTTTACCCCACCACCTACAGGCACATTTAAACTTACAAAAGCACACTTATTAAACATTTTAAATGATTCCTTAGCACCTAATTGCCAGTTGAAGCGAATGTACAACTGACATAAAACAAAAGCCAATCAAACATTTGGTTCACCCACACTGGAATCTTAATTAGTCTGCTGTCATAATGCTAACATACAGTGTAATGCAAAAAGACATAATATATGCAAACAGAAATTAACATAGATGTTACTGTAATTATAAACCTTCAAGCAACTGCCACTTTCACTTGGAGCAGCAACATATACATCTATGAATTAGGACTCGCTCGTACACTGTAAAAACCCATAAAGAAAATGATCGCTTAAAAAATCGGTGACATTGCAAGGGCACAGTGTGAAGTACCCTGAATTCAAAAGTAACAGACAAATTCTGGTTTGCAGCAGGCTCCATGTTCGGTCCTAAGGACTCGCCTGCCAGCGTGGTGGGAAGCTTGTCCAACGCTTCCAACCACCACGAGCCGTGGAACCGCCTCCACGGCACACCGTCGGGCTTCCCGGCGGGCCCTAGCTGGGCCAAAGGTGGCGACAAGCGAGACGAGAGGGATCGCGCCAAAGACAGCGAGCGTAGAGACATACCCCACATCAAAGATGAAAAGGACAGGTACGATGTGGATTTTCTTTTTTTTTTTTAGATTCTGTTGGGAAAATTTGAAAAATGTTCTTCCCTTAACCCAAAGAGTTTGTGAACCACTGAGCTGATTTGCCATATTAACTGTGCTTGAACTGTGTGTTTTTCAGAGACAACATGCTGTATGGCCGTCCACCTGTGAGGATGTCTCCTGTGGCGCCCTCCTTCAAGCCCCGCAGTAGCACCCCCATCTCCCACATCAACGGTCACAGCAGCTCCCTTGGTGGTGGAGGCGGGCCCGTTGAGGACATGACTCGGAGTCTGAACAGAGACAGAGAACGCGAGCGGGACCGAGACGGGGACAAGAGGCCGCTGCCGACAGTGTCTTCACGGGGGCTTCCCCTTGGCGCTTCCACTTTAGTAGCAGAGCGGGACAGACCACGTTCTTCCTCGTCCTCCGTGCTCAACACCCCTCCGCTTGCAAGCCGCTCAGCCCAATCACCACTGGACCTTTACCCCCGATCGCTCGGGCCGGCAGCACACATCCATCACAACGAACACTCCCAAAGAGACGGCAGCCTACCTGCGTCTTCGGCGGCTTCTGCCTCCGTCACTTCTTTATCTCAGGCTAAGAAGTCTGATCGGACCACGACGCCCGTCTCCAAGCCCCCCCTGATCCTGGGGCCGATTAAAGTGAAGGAGGAGCGCAAAGAGGAGCCGGAGCACATTCCCATTTCCCTGCCTGCCCCACTACCCAACAACACGTTCGACCGCCCCAACAGCCACCCACACCATCACAGTTCTGGTACGCCCTCGTCCTCTCTCTCACTGACTCCCACTCCAGGTGTTCCCCTCCCTCCACCCACTCCCAACCCACCTTCTCACCTTTCCCTGCTGGATCGCTCTCGGGCTATTGAAGCCTATTTGGGGAGCGCGGCAGGTTCCGGTTTGGTAATGGGCCCAAGTGGGGAGCGTTTCACCCACGGGGCACCCCAGGGACCGCCGCAAGGTCCCCACAGCTTCACCTGGGATCCATGGAGAGAGCTCGCAGCCCAGCAGCATCAGCAACATCAGCAACATCGAAGGGAGGCTATGGCACTTCGTTCCGACCCGCACCTCACCCTACGTTCTGATCCCCACCTGGCGCGGCTCCTCCAGCACCAGCGCCTCCTCGAGGCGGAGAGGGCGGCAGCCGTTGCAGCCGCAGCAGCCGCGCCTCACCACCCTTCCACATCTACTGCCTCCACCCAGGCGGTCCGCCAGGAGCTCGCCCTTATGGCCCACCACTTTGACCGGCCTCACCAGCTGGGACCGCCGGGAGGGGGCCTGATGGATGAGGAGCAGCGTGCGCAAATCCTACGGGAAGACTTTGAGCGGGCGCGCTTCTTTGGCATGCACCCCCACCTCCCGCCCGGCTCCCACCTCTCCAGCCCCTCCCATGCTGCTACAGCTGCTCACCTGGAGCAGCTGCACCCTGGCCTTCTGTCCCACCACCTGCCTCCAGGGGCCGCCGCTGCCTCCCAGCATCACGCGTCTCTGTACGCACGTCTGGGTCCACTTAACGCACACCACGTGCCCAACGGCATCCTGGCGAAAACGCCTGCGGGATTGGTGGGGGCTCTATCAATGGGGGCGCCGCCACCTCTCATTCCGTCCATTAGCAGCCGGGCGTCCACACCACCCCGCGGTTCCAGACTAATGGGCCCCGGCGAGCTGACGCTTTTCGGCGCCCACAAAGATGGAGAATCCAGATAGTACAGGTTGAAGGAGATGAAGGGAAATGTCAGGATCACTGTGCCGCTCGCTAACACAGTCTCTTACACAAAATAGTCCCAGCGAGCGGAAGCCAGCTGCTGGTAAAGATGCAAGACTTACTGAGGGGTTACTAGTGCAATTTAGTTTGAGCATTTTTCCTGGATATCCAGCTTCACGTCTGTTCTCGTACGCTCTTTGCAGACACTAGTAAGACATATCAACACACTATTCAGATGTTAAATAAATGCTCAAACAGGTTGCCATGAAGCCATTTGAGCATCTATTTGATATGGTTTAAGGTCCAAAACTGCATTTGTTGACAAATGCGTGATCCCAAAAAATGTAATAAAAAAATCCAGGTTAACACCTCAAGCTTCACTGCTAGTTCATTGCATGGTTTTGCCTCATTGGTAACCTTTGGTTGTCCTGTAGCTGTTCTGCTATTTAAAAGACAGAGAGCTACATGGACCTGAAAAGGATATCAAGTGAATGCTCTTAACAGCTGGCCGTAAAGCCGTTGGAGTATTTATTTACTATCCTACGATGGATGTCTTACTAGTAAGAACAAAGTCTACCAGTAAATACATGGACGCTTGATATCAGGGATGTCAATTAAATGCTCTCCATGCTACATCGGGTGCATCTGACGAGTTTTATTTTCTGTGGGCAGTTGCTGACTGCAGGGCCGTCATTGGCGGCACACTTTCTGTCGACTTTTAAACAGGCCTTTTTCTGCGTGGATCAGCAGTGACTTCCAGAGCACCTGAAAATGTGTCTAGAATTCAGATTCTCATAAGGTCAAGTCTCAAAATCCAGAAAACGTGGTGCTGAGGAGGAGGGCGTGTAGACATGAAAAGGTTTAAAGTGGCACGTTTTGTTTGTGTGCACGTTTGTCATTGTGAAAAGACAGAATACTGATGAGACCAATCCATGAGTCAGTATTGTACCTCAGTTTCTTGCTTTACCCCAAAAAAACAAAAACAAACCCAAAGCCTCACCCTCATGGAACATGAGATTCATCCCATTTCAATTTGTTTTTGGGCTTGTTTTGTTCTCTGAGGATGGATGGCGAAATGAACTGTGCAACGCTGTGTTCACTCACACAGCGTTTTAGAGCTTCCTCTGTTTCCCCACTCTCCTCTGGACTATACAAGCAGGACCAGATTATTGTAGTCTAGACAAAATGCCTTTGTAATTATTATTCTTAACATTATCTTCAATAATAATAAATATATTCACTGTTATGTTATTGTCATTGTTTCAGGTATGCACCAGTACTCTCTCTCCCACCAGGTAGTAATTCTACACATCTGCAAAAGGCTTGCTTCACACTAAGGTTGAAATACTGGTGAAGAAGCCTTTGGACTCTTCAAGGATCTCATCTATGCCTTTATTACGCTCACAGGGAGATTTGACTGGGCCCTTGCTTTGTGTGTTCTATCCATTTGGGTCGATGTTGTAGAGCCTTGTACAGTAAGATTTGGAAACGGTTTGTGTTGCTGACAAAAAAATAAATAAGTTATATACATGGATGAGTGGGACATCTGCCGAAGAACTGAAAAGGCATACAAAGGACATCCACAGTTGGACGTAATGAGGGGAAAGACTGGGTCGATTATTTTAATATGACCATTTTATACCTTTCCAATCCCTCCCCCTAGAGACGACAAAGATTAATTATTAAATGAACTGTTGTTTACTCTCTCGTGTGGGTCTTTTGTTCTGGTCTCATAATTAGTCGGCTTTAATAGTCCTTTATTTGTCAAATGAAAATAAATATCAAACTTCATGCTGACTAAAATGTGTGTACATTTAGGCCTTGAAAACTTGTGTATTATACATAAATTTAAATATACAGCTATTGTTCAAGTTATGTGAAGAGATTTGGTTAAAAGAATATCTCATATTTTTTATTTAAAATTTCCTTAGCAAATTTAGGCCGGAAGGTAGATGATTTTCTCCCTCAATAGAATTCAATATAAACACAATTGTTCTTTAAAATACAGCGTGTTCCTTAAACATTAGATAAATAGGTGCAAGTCGTAGCCGAGTTCAGATTTGAAAGCGGTAATTCAACTGCAAAGTCGTCGACATTTCAAGGGTCGCGCCGGTTACGGTATCGCGAGAGTTGCGTCTGTTGTGTACTTTGCGAGGAGCAGTGCCGCTCCACCATTTCGTTGCGCTAAGTCTCCTCCCCGCGACCGCTACATTCTGAGCCGAAAGACACTCTCTCCCCGTCCGTATTTTAACTTCTTCATCGAGGTCGACTGCTACCTCGTTGGGTACCGGGAGGCAGTTTGGACCGCCGGCATCACGGATTGAATGCGATTTTACACGGATGACGACTCCTTCAGCGAGAATTTAGTAAAAGAAAACTGCTCGGAAAATTCAGGTAGGTGGGAACTTAAGATGGCGGCCTTTGAAAGGGAGGGGGCCAAAGAGGAAGTCATGAGAGACTCGGGGGGGAGCTCTGACTTACGACACCGCATTATCACTGCACATTGTTTCGGTGTGCACCCGTAGATGGTTGTCGGAATGTAAAAACAGCTACGACCAGACACTAAGCTGCTAGGTCGTGGTTTAAATCTGAAATTGAATCGAAATTTGATTATCGGACTAAACGAGTGTTTTGAGTGTTCTATCATTGTGGTCGCTGCTAAAGAGCCAACAGTCGACTGGAGCGAGCCCCCCCGAACCGCCCCGTACAAAATTGTTTAATGTATACTAAAAGGAAACACTATTTTAATTTTCACTTTTACTATAAGGACAAGTGAATGGCCCGCGTGATAAAAAGAAAAAAATGACCGGGTTTGGTTTTCGCTAAACACCCCCTCGCGTACTGACGTCACGAATGATTGTCCCCTATTTGTAGTACATGCACAAGCGGCTTTTAATGGCCCATTTTCAGCCGCGGTGGCCCATTTCAAAGCAACTTGTCACGTTTGAACGCAATAATGGAAAGCATTACATAACTCCGGGTGGGAATGCGGCGCCTGCGCGTCCCACGAACGCAACCGACTAACTCCTGGTAGCTTGCTAGTTAGCTGCCTAGTGCCACCCTAGTACAGTACTGTTGTTGTACGACGCTAGCTAGCTCATCAGCTAACCGCGTTAGCCAAACCGGCGTTGCGAAAACACCAAATTTAAGTCATCTTTTATGACGGGGAAACGGTGTTTTCTTTGACTGTGTTGTTTTTATCCACAGTCGCTACGTGTCTATGCATTTTATGTAAGCCGCCAGTGCTCGTGTAGCCACCGAGCATATATGTGAATTGACTAAACGTAGATTCCATTGAAGATGTCTTTGTAATTAAAGATCCTACTTGTGGTCGATAAATCTTTTAAAAGGGACTGAAATGAATGAGCAGAGGCTAACACTCATTCGCCGGCTAGTGGCGTGAGGGCGCGTGCTGCAGACTTCTTCCTGTGGGCGAATGCAGCAAACACAAGTTCACTCTTTTTTTTTACTGCTACTGCAGGGTGCACACTCCATACACACAAGCTCAGCACACTGGGGCAGTCGCAGCGGCGAATTAGCCTGCTAGTCACTCATCTCGCACCTCGTGACTTTTGTGATGAGATAGATGACACTTTACCAAGCTGTTCTCTGTAACTTCTCACATCATGTTCATGTCGCCGTACAACAGGCTTGGGGCCAATATCCCGGACGAATAAAGTTCCCTGTCTCTATGTTTGCTTCCCAAGAACATGTGGAGGGGACCCTAATTTCATCATCCTGGAAGTAGAAAGCACAGAGGATCCGAGTCTCATTCCACAAACAGGTGAGGAGTTGCCTGCGGTCAAATCGTATTGTACATATATGTGATTGAATGTTGTTCAGTGTTCCCTCGTTACTAAGTTTCTCATTTGTATCCTCACCATATACGTAGATTTATACACACATATATATACACACACACACACACACATACATACATACATACATACATACATACATACAGGCAAGTCTGAATTTTATTGACACATCTTACGTGTAATATAACAAGGTGTGTCGCAAAATGCCAGGTAGCACTGAGGACTACTGGACGAGGTGTAATGCAATTAAGAGTAAGAGGAACGGAGAGGACATACTAACCTCCTAGTTTTAACCTGCTCCTCATGCTTTTGTAGTATTAACATCTTTTGACTTTAGTGGAACCAAAAGACAAGTTGGGGATTTTATTTCCAAGAAAAACAGCATGGCAGTCATTTGGGAGTATTTTAGGTTTGAGCCTGCAGACGTCGGTGATACCAAGTGTTCAGGATTCGTCGTGACCTTTGCAGTTGTTATATATTCAGCTGTTACAGATAAGCCGAAAATGTTGTGAAAAGTTTGTGTACCAAGTTCTAATATTATCTACATATTGTAATGTAATATGAAAACAGTCTGCCTTAAAATACAAACTTCTATTGTTTATTTTATTATATTAATGTGTTTGCATTCGCTCTATTGCCATACAAACTTTCATCAATGTGAGTGGGTCTTGAATGTAAACGATAAAAACGTTATTATTATCATTATTGTTATTTTTTTTAATCTCCAGGTTCGACGTGTGGCCCCAGCAGCAGCGAGCAAGGAGGCTGTGGGGAGGCGGCAGTGCGGCAGCGAGCCTCTCCGGCTGTGGATGTGCTGGGTGGCAAGTCCCAGGCCGCACACAATGTGTCTGGGGAGTCACCTGGGCATGTCTCGCAGTCGGCCGCCGCTGCCCCCCGCCCGCTTCCTCCTTTGCCAGAGAGCGTCCAATCGCAATTCCCGGTCATGGAGACCGCTTCTCCGCTCACCGTTGCCGGTGCTGCTAACGCCTGCAAATCACGTGGCGAGCCCGTCGCCCAAGTCGATGGCATCAACTCGTCCAACACTGAGGACTTCAAACCATGTGCCCCCCTTGCCTCACATCTGCAAATCACCAGCGGGTTTCGAGGGTTGCAAACTGGCTTGCATACTGTTACTAAAGAGACAAACATCTCCAATAGCAAGTTGCTTCCTCTTCAGTCTCCCCAAGCCAACGCTGGACTCGTCACTGGTCGGCAGGAAAATTTGGAGTGTAACTCGGAGACTAAAACACACTTTGAATTTGATGGAAAACATGCCAGTGGAACTGTTGCAGCACAAGCTCAGGTCTGCATCACAGCCTCATCCCTCTCAAGCACCATGGACAACAGACCTACTGAACAGTCAGATCAAGCGAAAGCATGTCAGGAATCGGCGTCGCCTTCGCCTGTTGCTTCGAACTCTGGTGAGCAAGTCAACCTGCTACGGGTCCTCAAAGAGGTCCAGCAGGATGTTGTCCACGTTAATGAGATGGAGGATGCATCAAACAATGCAGCCCCTCCCTCGGCTGAAACACTTGAGACTCCAAACACAGGAGAACTTGGCTCAGGTTCTTCACATACGCCAGCGTTGTTCAACAGCACAGCAAACGCTCAGACGGGCTGTGTGACTGACGAACCGAGTGACTGTTCCCCCAAGTCCTCCGCTGTCTGCTCGGTGCTCGACTCGGGCCTGCTTGTATCTTTGCAGGCAGAGGCAGAACCGTCTCAAACCTTCACGGAACAGCCCATGATTACAGAACTTGTGCATTCCGCTGACTCGCAGCAAATCGTGGTGGTCAGCGAGGCGGCACACATCGGGGGCGGCTGGTCCAACGTGCACCTGAAGCAGAGTTACCTCCTGCAACGCGCCGACGGCAGCGTGTGCGAAGCAGCCATTGTCACCGAGCACACGCCGGCTGAGGCCAAGCTGTACCAGGAGAGCATGCAGGGCGACATAGGTATAGACGCGCAAAACGTGGAAGTGTACCAGTTCTGCGGCCTGGTGGAGGAAGTGGCTGAGGAGACGGTGTGCGTCAGTACCAGTGTGCAGATACCTCACTCTCCGGGATATGAGGTCAACCTGTTCAATGCTTTGTTGGACCCTTCCGAAGACATGGAATCCCACCTAGAACCTTCAATCCACACTATTACAGACAGTGACACAGTCATTATATCCCAGCAGGAACACGACGCAGGCCAAGCACAAGTTTGCTCCACCAACAATGTCCACGGTATTTCTGTAGCTGCAGTGGGACAACACCTGCTTCTCGACACCAGCTCCAACCAGGTGTGTTTGCTCGAAGTGGACTCGTTCCCGATGGAGCAGACTCAGACGCAAGTCTTGACACCTTGTCAGCAGGTGAGCAAGGACAGACAGGAAGCGGATGGAAATGCTGATTTTTCCTCGCTCGTATTGCCGGTAGATGCTGCGCAAAGTGAGCGGGTGGAAGTTTCCAATGCCACACTTGAGGCTGGCATTCCCTCTTCTGCAGGAACGAAAGAACCTCCGTGCGAGGGTTCGTCCCAGCCTGCTGCTGTGTCCACAGGTGCCCAATCGGGCACTATTGTTGCTCACCCTGCAGGAGGTATTAATCCAAAGCTGTTGCTCATCCAACCAGGAGCAGCATCTCTCCTGAAGCAGGCAACTACATTCTTCAAGAAGGCAGTAGACTTGAAACCGGAAGACAATCAGGGCACCGCGGTGTCCACCGAATCCGTCGTTGTTGGTTCTTCAATGCCATCTGAGAGTGGTAGAACACACGTGGCGAAGCCAGTTGCCAGGCGGATCACAGCGGGTTCACGGTGTAGCCAATCAGAGGCCCTAAATGTCAGAACTTCAAGCCCGACGACCTGCGCTTTTAGTGAGGAAAGTGCCGTCACGCCCTCTTCATCTAGCGCCAAGGACCTGACAGAGCACGACTCCCTCTTTGAGGAGGACGAGGAGGAGGAGGAAGATGACGAAGAGGATGACGATGATGATGATGATGAACCTACGGGGGACGCGGAGGCCTTGGATGCCGCTTCCGGACAAGTCAGCAGTGAAGAAGATGGCAGCGACGACGACACAGAGAGACCGGATGGAGACATGACCGCTCCAAATTCTTCACACAAGGTAAACACATTGTGTTACTTGAGGAAGAGTCGCAATCATCTTGAAACAGTGTTATTTATGTGTAATTATTTGAGTGAATCCCTGGTTAAAGAATGTTTCACTGCAGCTCATCACACATGCAGCACGCTGGATTGCTCTATGCACGTTTTTAGCATTCGTTTCTTTCATGATAATGGAGATTACAGTACAAAATAGATACACAAAGGAATAGTGAGAAGACATGTTTTTCAAACATTCATCCATCCTCTGTGTGTTGGCAGTGGCTAGGAGATGGGTCCTCACCCTCCACCTCTTCGTCCTCCTTCCTCGAACCTTCACCCGGCAGCGACTGGGTCGGCTCCCGCCGTGACAAGTCGTCGCCTCTGCGAGGACCTCATGGCAAGTTTGTGTCTCCCACCTCATTCGGGGGCTACACTTCCTTGTTGTCTCCGCCCGATCATTCCACCCCGCAGCGGCCCCGTGGAGAGCGGCGTTCCGACATGGCTGAGTTGGCCAAACACGTAAGTGGACCAACCCAATTTACTGTCTGCTCTTTTGCTGCTTTGTTAGGTTCAATCCAACTCTATACAATAGTTAAATCAAAACTCAAAATATAATTTTCAGTTTGATGTTGTCCCGCAGGAGGCCGACATAGAGCACCGAAGCCAGGCGCTGAAGCGAGAGGGTTTTTGGTCCACTAAGCGCCTCAACCGCCTGACTGAGCCGCCGCGGCTCAAAGTGCACTGGGACTACCTGTGCGAGGAGATGCAGTGGCTATCTGCTGACTTTGCCCAGGAGAGACGCTGGAAGAGAGGCGTGGCCAGGAAGGTGGTGCGAATGGTGATGCGACACCATGAGGAAGTGAGGCAAAAAGAGGAAAAGGCCAAGAGAGATGAGCAGGCAAAAATCAGGAGGGTTGCGTCCTCTATCGCCAAGGAAGTTCGTGCTTTTTGGAGCAGTGTGGAGAAGGTAAGAGATGCCCTTCCAAAAATGTTTTTTTTTCCCACACCAAGATGTGCAGTTTGTTTCAGATTTGTAGCCTTGCCAGCTTTCATCTAGACGGGACTGCTTGTGGAACCAGGAAAAGATGTTGATGTATGATGATTTAACAAATGTTTTGTGTATGTTTTTTTTTATCAGCAGAGTGTGGCTTTTAAAAATGCAACATTTCCCTAGAAATGTATTTTCACAAGATTTAAAAATGTAAAAAAATAGAAGAAAAAAGATGTGCAAAAATATCAGAAGGGTGAAGAGCATTTGCATCTTGTTTGTCCCATACAGGTGGTGCAGTATAAGCAGCAGTCTCGACTGGAGGAAAAGAGGAAGAAGGCTTTGGACCTCCAGCTGGACTTCATCGTCGGACAGACGGAGAAATACTCGGACCTCCTCAGCAAGTCTCTGGCGCCTGCCAGCCGGCCCGAACCGGTCCCATCGCCTTCCAAGACATTTGTGCCCGCCGCCGCTGATGAAGATGGTGAGAGCTAATAAATCTGCTTCTTTGGAAATTGTTCACGTTAATTACTTTTTCGAAGCAAAAGAGACAAAATATATTGAAATCAGAAATTGAATTTCTCGGACAACATTTTGAGACTTTCTTATAAACTGTATGTCAAAACTTTCAAACTTCTTTGTTGTCGATGTGAAGCTAATCTCCCACAGAGACGTTGTCATAGTTGCACATCCCGGATACTTTGAGTAAGAGTTGTGATGGCTGTTCCGTTTATCACATCGCCCTCGTCTGAGCATTTGTAATGCATTTCAAACTCACAGACAAAAGTGGCACGACAGGCCCAGGAACAAGGCCTCGGCCATCACGACCCGTCTAACCTGTTTGACTGTGCCTCTGCCGCTGCACTATTACTCACGCATCATTCCTGCGCCACCAGGGCAGCCCCACGTGACTCTCACATGATTGACGACAACTACATGAGCTCAGACTGACCTTGAATGTCTGACTTGGTTAAGTTCCACTGATTTCATTCAATGCGGCCTTAAAAAATTTCTGAATACAGTGAAATCCCGTTCATCACTGAGATATGTTCCAGACTCCCATTTTTTTTCTTAGTCTTTACATCTCCCACATTCACATATTTAAACTTATTAATATTCACTTGAAATTATTTAACCACACATTTTAAAGTATTCCTTTGTGCATGTTGTCATTCTGTTACTCACAAGTCATGCTACAACATGGTGCTACACTGAAGGCGTACAAACTTGCACTTGCCTATTTATTCTAAAAATCCATACAAGCAATTGTTTAAAAGTCCTTCTTTTGCCGGGGTCTGGATGATGAACCGTGATATAGCCCAGGAACATTGTAGGAACAACAATAAAAAGTTGTGTCCCCTCATGCAGACCGAGACTTTGAGCCTCCTTGTGAGGAGGAGGACGATGAGGAGACCATCGAGGTGGAGGAGCAGCAGGACGGTAACGACGCTGAGAGCCATCGTCGGGAGATTGAGCTGCTGAAGGAGGAGAGCACGCTGCCCCTGGACCAACTGCTCAGCACGCTGCAGCAGGCGCAGGTGTAACACCCATCAACGCTCCGCCCCAAAAATGAGTTAATCTGTTTTTGTGACGTTTCAGTGCAGGAGTAGGCAAACCTTTGCAGTTTTCTTGGTCATGTAGTTAGGACGGATTAAATAACGGAATATAGCCATTTGTGACCTATGGGCTGCCCGTAGGCCAACATTTCTTTGGATGAATAAATCACATTGGCTTCGTGGTGTAGTTAGTCCTAAAACACTAAATGATGTGGATGTGCAGGACTTGGTCTCTGATGAAGAATGCTCCAATGAATCGTCCTCATCGGCAGAACAAGGGGAGGAAGATGGAGAGTTTGCTGCCAATGAAGAGGATGGTGAGATGACTTTCAGTTTTGACCTCATTCTTTATCTGTCCTACATTGAGGAAAGTTTGACAAGTTAAGAGGGGGAAAAAAATCAGTCTTCTCTAGCGGTTTTACATGGTAACATTTGACCTTTATGGACTGTTACTAAAATTGTTCTTTTTTGTATGGTTACCAGCTGAAGATGAGGAGGACACCATAGCTGCCCAGGAGAAAGTGGAAGGAGATGTGGATCATGCAGAAGAACTGGATGACTTGGCTAAAGAGGGTGCGTTTAATTAGTATCTTTATTTTATTGGTCCCAATTTGTAGATACAAACTCGTCATTTAATTTATTGTGGGCCCCTAAGTTATGGCTCGTGGAACCCCGGGGGTCAGTTTGAGAACCACTGATTTAGCCATCCGGTGTCTGCTTTTACACGGCTGACATCCCCTTTTGCACCTACAGGAGACATGAGCATGGAGGAGCTCCTGGAGAAGTACAGAGGAGCGTACACCTCTGATGTAGAGGAGCCCTCTGCCTCCGGCTCCAAGGCAAGCTCTGAATGGGAGGCGTCCGGCGATGAGGAGGATGACAGTGAAGATGAGAGTGATATAGAAAGCAACACTTCCTCCTCAGGTAACTGACAAGATTCTTCGCAAGAATCAACCAACAGCATTGTGCCACATTGATGATAAATGAGTGTCTTGTCAGACTCTCCAGGGGAAAGTGAAGAGGAGGAGAACAGTGAGAAAGACGAGAGCGAGGAAGAGGACGACGGTGCAGATGAAGGGATGGAGGTCTTGCTCAAGGAGGGAGACCAAAGCCCGTCTTCATCAGGCTCACGGCCCAAGAAAGAGATCAGCCACATTGCAGCCACTGCGGAGAGTTTGCAACCCAAAGGCTATACGTTGGCCACCACCAAGGTGAATTAGTACATTAAGCCGACTGTTAGTTTTGCTGCAATTTAAACATTTGAGTCTCCAGTAAACTGTGTCAGAACATAATACGATATACGAGCCGTATCACAAGTTTTTTTTTTCCCCAACCAAAATATGTCCTGGTGTGAGGACCAGAGTTGTTGACCCGTGCTGTACACGGTGAGTGTGCAGAAAGTGAAAAATAATCATTGAAATTGCCCTTCTTGTGTCGTCAAGGTGAAGACGCCCATCCCCTTTCTCCTTCATGGCACGCTACGAGAGTACCAGCACATTGGACTTGACTGGTTAGTCACCATGTTTGAGAAGAAGCTCAATGGAATCCTGGCTGACGAGATGGGTCTGGGCAAGACCATCCAGACCATCGCACTCCTGGCTCACCTCGCTTGCGAAAAAAGTAGTGCTGATGTGTTCTCTCACACCTTTTTTTTTTTGTTTTTTGGTTTTTTGGATTGAAGATTTTCTGATGGTTCATGTCTTGCGTGCAGGTAACTGGGGCCCTCACCTCATCATCGTCCCCACCAGTGTCATGTTAAACTGGGAGATGGAGCTGAAGCGCTGGTGTCCCGGCTTTAAAATCCTCACCTATTTTGGAAGCCAAAAGGAGAGAAAGCTGAAGAGACAGGTAATGACTATTGCATCGTCTTAGTTCACATATAGAATGACGAATCTCTTGACTGAGCTTTTAATTACTGCGAAGGTAGGGAGGAGTCGTCTGTTTGTATATTATTGGTGTGCCAGTCCCTAACTGACTTCTTTAAATTATATTGCAAATGATTTTGTGGACGCCACGACTCGCAGCCCCACGGTCCCGAATTTGAGACCCACTGTACGAACCGCTTTTGTTCTCCTCAACAGGGTTGGACCAAGCCCAACGCTTTCCACGTTTGCATCACGTCGTACAAGCTGGTGCTGCAGGATCACCAGGCTTTCCGACGCAAGTCATGGCGCTACCTGATTCTCGACGAGGCGCAGAACATCAAAAACTTCAAGTCCCAACGCTGGCAGAGCCTGCTAAACTTCAACAGGTCTCGACAGCCGTCTGAATAAGCATGAGGACTCGAGATCTCAGAACTTAAAAGTCCAATTGTGCATTTGTCGTGTAGTGTCCTCCCTTTTCACGGTGAGGTGAGACAAGGGGGGGGGGGCACACTAGCTCAAATTGAGAGCCCAACTTATAAAATTGATTGTGTCTAAGGTTGGAGGCAAGGTAGGGAATAACCTGTTTGAGATTTTACATGGAAGTGCTTGGGTTTTTTTCTGCATTTATGTCACTGTATTTTCCACCTCATGTATAAGCCTCATAACAACAAGTCATAAATTGTTGTATAGTTATTTAAGAGGTATTTTACGCTGCACTTATTTTCTTAATTTTCACAGTGATGATTTTATGACCCTCCAGTTTCTTATGAACAATCGAATCAGTCATGCTAAATGTTGCCTTGGTCCTCTGAATTTCAGCCACAGACGCCTGCTGCTGACAGGGACTCCACTGCAGAACAGCCTGATGGAGCTGTGGTCTCTGATGCACTTCCTCATGCCGCACGTCTTCCAGTCGCACCGCGAGTTCAAGGAGTGGTTCTCCAACCCGCTGACTGGCATGATCGAGGGCAGCCAGGAGTACAACGACGGCCTGGTTAAAAGGCTCCACAAGGTTCTCAGGCCCTTCCTGCTCAGGAGGATCAAGGTAGATGTGGAGAAACAGATGCCAAAGAAGTATGAGCACGTAGTGCGCTGTCGCCTCTCCAAGAGGCAGCGTTTTCTCTACGATGACTTCATGGCGCAGGCCTCGTGAGTAAAGTACATTTTAGGACCTTTCGGTCTCTGCGTCGTCTCGCCTCCAAATGTCTCTTCGTTCCCAGGACCAAGGAGACCCTTGCTAGCGGGCACTTCATGTCCGTCATCAACATTCTAATGCAGCTTCGGAAAGTGTGCAACCACCCCAACCTGTTCGACCCTCGACCCATCCAGTCGCCTTTCATCACCAAGCCTATAGTTTTCTGTACCGCCTCCCTGGTGCTGGACGCCCTGGAGGTGTCTCCTCTGAAGGTTGGCATCATAGCAGTCGTGTCAAATTTTTACAGCTGTGTTGCTGAGTTTTTTTCTCTCTCATGCAGCGCTGTGACCTTTCTATGTTCGACCTCATTGGTTTGGAGGGCCGCATGACTCGTTATCAGGCGGATGTCTTCATACCAAACCACAAAGTCAGTCGCCAGCTCATTCAGGAGATCATCGAGTCTCCCGAACCCCTGCCTAGACCCCGAACGATCCGCATGAAGGTCAACAGGTACATAGTCATGTTTATATTATCAATGAGAAGTGCTCATTTGTTAAGATCTCATATAGAAATTGACAAAATAATCCATTTGAGCCAGGAAAAAACCTGAATTGAAAACGTTTTGAGCGATGCTGCTCCTTACAATTTTAGTGTCTGATATTTCAGGACGCTCCTCCCGCCTCCCAAGGGCGACATCGGCTGTGTGGCGCCTATGAACAAACCCACCTGCTCGGTGCCGCCTGCAGCTCAGACCGCCAAACCTCTGAGCCCAGAGGCCACAGCGGCGCCTGCATCTTTGCCTACACCGACACCTGCACCCATGCCTACGCCCGCGCCTGCACCCCTGCCTGTGCCCCCACCTGCGCCCCCACCTGCTCCTGCTGTTCAACAAGGTAGATGTTATGCATGCGATGACATCGCATTTCTTGCTATTTGTACATACAGCACATTGTTCTTCCCACCGTTTCTCCCTACAAACCTCCACATTTCTCAAAACCATCAAACCATTTCAATTTCAAAATGTTCCGATCAATTAAGACACCATGGAAGCTATTTTTCCACATTCCAAAGTTTTACATTTTCCACCCAAAAAGTTTTCAAAAGTAAATCACTGAACAAATTAAACTTGCAAGTCAACATACCAATGTATATTTCGTCATTCTAATTAAATCTACATCATTTAACATCGGTGTCAACATTTCACCATTCACACAGAAGTTCTACAAAAATGGCATCCACATTTTTTCCCCCATTACAGTGATATGTTCGGTGACTGCCACACCCCCTCCACGCGCCCCTCTGCCTCCTGGTGCTCAAACGGCTGTGAGATCCAGCATTCCCAGGCAGGTGCTGACGGTGCGCCCTCCCCCTGCTCCGTGCACCACCGGCATTCCCGGACACCCGAGTCCCAACCCCGGCAGCATCATGCCACAAAGGGTTCTCCTCAGTCCAGACATGCAAGCCAGGCTGCCTTGTAAGTCTTTCACTTTTACTCATGCTCATTTTGCCATGAAAAGATCAAAGGACAGGTGCGCTTGCTTCAAGCTGTTTATTCCTCGCTCCCATCTGAAAATTACTGTAAAACAGATGCATAAAGCAAGAGAATTATTTATGTATATGTATATTTAAACAACAAAATGTTTCATCAAACCGTTAACGTCAGTCCTAAAGTATTATCCCACGAAAATACACAGTACAGTAAAATGTTTAGAAAATTGCGACAGGTCATCATTTTATTGTGCCTGTACCTAGCTGGTGAGGTGGTGAGCATAGCTCAGCTCGCCTCCTTGGCGGGGCGTCCGGTGTCGTCGTGTCAGGGCAGTAAACCGGTCACCTTCCAGCTGCAGGGCAACAAACTGACCCTCTCAGGAGCGCCCATACACCAGGCACCTACCCCACGTCCCATACAAGGTATGTTGCTTTTTAAAAATTGGTGTTAGTATCTTTAGCAGTTGTGTGTTACAGAATGTATTGTAAGAAAAACACATCGAGGTCAAATAATAACCGATTCAATTAAAAAAATAACTATGGCGGTAATGTAGTGCTTTGGCGCGAACACGTGACCGCGTATTCTTAGGCCAGAACGCAAGCTGTTTAATTGTTTGTACAATTAGAAATTGAGGATGCCCTGTCAGTTTTTTCTCACGGTTGTCTGCAACTCGCTTTTGGTTCTTAACCTGCCAATTGAGAATCTAATCAAAAATTACCAATTTTGTGTCCTGCAGGCAATGTGATGCACCTTTTGTCCAGTGGTGGGCACCATCATCTCATCAGCCAGGCCGCCCAGGTGACCGTCCAGAGCCCTGCACCCACTGCCCACCGACTTACCCCCAGTGCTTCTTCTCAAGGTGTCTCTCTTCGTCTGTGTAGTGCGGGGGTCCTCAAAGTTTTTGCACCAGTGACCGTTGCAGGGGAAGATTTTTTTTATCATGGACCTCCCCTTTTAATGTCATACGAGTTTAAAAGTGGGCTGATTTTTTAGAAATAGTACAATAAAAAATGTTATAAGAGTTATGTCATATCTTTTCATGAAAAACAATTTATACTCTTCCTAAGTTGTTTATATGTTGACAGCTGCAGATAAATATTCTATATAATTTCTCCTTAGTGCCACCTTCCTGCGTGGTGAGCAGCCCCGGGGTAGTGAAGATCGTCGTACGTCAAGCAGCAGGCAAGGAGGGGGGCCCCGTGCCCACCCTGGCCGTGGCCCCGTCCCCTCGTGTGGCTTCCTCTCACCCCCACCCAAACGCAACCCCTGTCCGAAACACGGCCACGCAGCAGGTGGCCCAGCGTACCCCTGGTCCTGCCACCGCCCACTACACTCTAGCCCCCCCTAGAATTCCCAGCACCACCCCCAACCAAGCCCAGCCCCCGGTCCCCATCCTCAAAATAGTGCAGCCTCCTCCACCTTGCACAGAGCAGCCAGGTGAGAGAACATGGAGTTTTTGTCTCTCAATATGGTGTGTGCATGAGCAGAAGTGGATCATAGCCAGCAGGGGGGTCTTGAGTCACATGACTTGACCGGAGTCAGACATAAGTCGCTAATTTTTCCTGGCTAAAACTCATGAAAGACTTGACTTTTGACATGTAACTTATGATATATCACAAGCGGCTAATCCAATTAATGATAGGGTTTGACTTGTTTGAAATTTAATTTGGCTTCAAGGTTAAGACTCTAACTTGCACAAATGTGACTTAGTCCCACTTGGCGGCTGATCTTCAGTCCTCTTTTTCACCTCACTGTCCCACTCCCATTTAATTTGATTACTTTGGACTGTCTCCAGCCATGCTGATGTCTTTGCCCTCTTCCCCTTTCAGCTCCAGCAGAGGCGACGACATCATGTGCTGCATCCAAGCCGGCAGCCCCTGATGGCACAAGCACCGACACCAGTACCACAACCTCCACTGCCACTGCAGCGGTCGCCAGCACCAGTCAGACTCCAGCTGTAATAAAGGCAAAACCCACTGCTGCTCCGAAAGCCCGTCCTCCACCCAGAAGAAGGCCACGACTGCTTCCTTGCTCTCCTTTTTACATTGTAAGTTTAGGCAAATTTTAAATAATGTCAACATCAAGATAGCAAATTTGCAATGGTTTGGCTTCTGTCCCTGCAAACAACATCAGTCGTTTTAGAGCTATAGCTTGGGAACCACAAAGTAATTAGCAAGAAATGACATTGTAACATTTACAAAAGTGGATCGCTAAAAAAAAACAATAAAACAAGCCGAATAAATCAATTATTCCTCATGACCGTATCTCTAGAATTGGTAAAGAGATTAGAAGCCAAAACAGAAGCTCTGATGTGGTTGTGATGTCACATAAATCTAACATGCCTGTTATTTTATAACAAATATTACTGACACAAAGTCCCCTTTTAATTTTTTTATAACAAACGGCATGTTTTTTCAAGAATTATTTTTATAGCGAATAAATACATCTTTTACAGGAACAAGCATAAGGTGAGAATAATTGTATTTAAAAAATTCACTTGTCAAATAACTTGTTTCTTTGTTTACCTTTGAGTTAACATGATTTTATCAAGATCCCGTCCTCACTCTTCATTTCTGCTCCCCCCTTTCTCCTGGCTGTTAGCCGTCGCAGGCCGAGGCCGTCAAGAAGCAGCGGGACAGCAAACTGGACTTCATCTTTAGGGTCAGCGAGTGCCATTCTGCTGCAAAGCCTGTATTTGGCGCGGAGGTTCTGGATTTCCTGACATTCCTGCCCGGGCCCCAGCCCTCACCTGCCGCTCTTCGGCCTGCCGAGGCCGAGTGGAAGCGTTCGGGCCACGGCAGCTGTTTGATGTCACAATGGCGACACCCGCACAACTTGTGGAGTCACAGTCATTCGGTGGCAAATGCCATCCACAGCATTGAGGAGAGGTTAATGCTGCTCTCAGGCATTGTGGACCGGTAGGTTTCTAAACCTCCATTGTATGACTTTCAGAACATGTTTGGAGGTAATTCTCAAAACATTTTTTTTTTTTTAACAACACTAGATTCTGAGTATTTTTCACTTATATGAAACTCACTCCAACCAACCAACCGATGGCTTGTGACTTGAAGAACTTGTTTCCAAATGTACCCGCTAGTAAAGTACAAATTGTGCTCTTTATTGTCAGGTTTACGTTTGCCATCCCGCCAGTGGAAGCCGCTCGCATAACAATGCACTGCTGCCATCCTCCTCCCTCTCTGAGCCATAAGGAGGCGGTGTTCTCCTCAGCGCTCTCTGCTCAAGTGGCGCCTCTCACTCGCAGCCTACATCGCATCCAGTGCTACATGAGGACCCAGTTCCCGGATCTGCGGCTTATCCAGTATGATTGTGGTAAGAAGTCTTTTTTGCATAGTTGGCAATACACAACTAAAGTTGACTACACTCCTAGATTTTACGTTCAGACCATGTTGTCCCACTCCACAACAACGTTGTGTACTTCCTACGCAGTCCTTATTTTTTACTTTGGTTTCGTCTTGCTTCAGGGAAGCTGCAGACCCTCCACCTGCTGTTACGAAATCTGAAGACGGGCGGTCACCGAGTGCTGATCTTTACGCAGATGACGCGTATGTTGGACGTTTTGGAACAGTTCCTCAACTATCACGGACACATCTACCTGCGGCTGGATGGCAGCACACGGGTGGAGCAGAGACAGGTCGGTGCAGATGTCTATCAGAGGTGGGGACTTTAGTCAAATGAATTGACTCAAGTCAGACTGAAGTGGACAATTTCAGAAGTTGGCTCCTTGCTTGGACAAAATTTTGGTGTGACTTGGCCATGGCTTGATCACACTCCCGAGTTCATTTAGACTTGAACTTTGGACATTGAACATGCCTTGCTTGATTTTTGCAACAGTAACTTAGATTTTGCTTGAGACTTGAAGGTTAAGACTTGAGATTTATAACTTGCACATTTATACCCACCTCTGATTTATTTTTTTGGATACAAGTTCCAACCTTCTCGTTCTCTTCCAGGCCTTGATGGAGCGCTTCAACGCAGATCGTCGGATATTCTGCTTCATTTTGTCAACTCGTAGCGGAGGCGTAGGAGTAAACTTGACGGGTGCCGACACGGTCGTGTTCTACGACAGCGACTGGAACCCCACCATGGACGCTCAAGCCCAGGACAGGTGCCACCGAATTGGACAGACCAGAGATGTCCACATCTACAGGTAGGTTCTTAAGTCTTGCTAATGGCCTTCCAGTGTGGAGTTTTCATGTTTTACTCCAGCTTCCCTCCACATCCCAAGAACATGCATTTCTATATCAGTGTTTGTGCTGATGATGCTTTTGTGCTCGTCTTCAGGCTAATCAGCGAACGCACCGTGGAGGAGAATATTCTGAAAAAAGCCAACCAGAAGAGAATGCTGGGAGATATGGCCATCGAAGGAGGAAACTTCACCACTGCCTTCTTCAAAGAGGTACAAGTTCCTGCCCGCATACCAATGAAATCGCTTCTGAAAACTTTCCAAACGTGTTGTCTGTTTTTCCTCAGCAAACTATCCGAGAGTTGTTTGACGTCAACGATGGTGAGAGGAGGGAGCCGGCTGTGGAGGTGTCAATGCCTCACACTGAGGACGAGGAAGCTGGCAACAAGCAGAACACCACCATTCTGGAACAGGTTAGATCAGTGATTCTTAAACATTTGTGAATATTTGTGAGAAATATGCGTTTGGTAGTTTTTTTTGTGGGGCAGGGGCAAGATTTTAAGATTGTTAAGCTGTAAGTGGGCTTAATTTATTTATGGAATAATCAATACAGTATAAATACGTAAAGAGTCTCCTAGCCAATGTGAACAAAAACAGTTGGGCTCTGAGGTTAAAAATGTGAAGAACCCCGGGATTAGATGATGTGCACACGAGCAAACAGTTCGCTTGCCTCTTTTTCAAGTGCTATGAACAAAGGTAAATTGAGTTCGTGGACTGAATTAGCACAACCGTCTCGCAGGCGCTCTGTCGTGCAGAAGATGAGGAGGACATTGTGGCAGCCTCTCAAGCCAAAGCCGAGCAGGTGGCAGAGCTGGCAGAGTTCAACGAGAACATTCCACTAGATGACGCAGCCGATCAAGAAGAAGTGGAGGAGCTCTCAAAAGCGGAGCAGGAAATAGCCGCGCTGGTGGAACAGGTGAATTGAATTAGCATGACAATTATGAGGATTTCCTTTGAGGAAAAATAATCCTCCTCTGTTCAGACGTCTTCGACACTAAAAGTTTGAGAACCCCTGTGACATCTCTTCTGAAACACCGCTATGCCCTCTTTCATATTCCCAGCTCACTCCTATTGAGCGATATGCCATGAACTTCCTGGAAGCCTCCTTAGAAGATGTCTGCAAAGAAGAACTGAAACAAGCTGAGGTAATTCTTTAGTAACCTGGCAGCATCTAGTTCCCAGGACTTGAGTTTGACATGCTTGAATGAGACCGTGATCTGAATCAACATGTGATGTTTTCTGCGTGTTTAGGAACAAGTGGAGGCTGCCAGAAAGGGTCTGGACCAGGCCAAGGAGGGGGGCCTAAGGCTGCACGCTTCCTCTGATGAAGATGAGGTTTTGTTGGCTCAACCCTCTGTGGAGCCCACTCAGCCTGCCCCCGCACGACGTGGACGCAAGCCCAAGGACAAGGACAAGGACAAGGTGAAGGTTGTCACCTCGACAAGGACTAGTGGTCGTCTGCGTGGAGCTTCGCCTGAAACCGAGCCCGAGCCCACAACACATAGGGAAGTGCCTACCCGCACTGGTCTTAGAGGACGCAACGCCGCCAAAGACTCTAATATCCCATCTCACACAGACCCTCCAAAGACATCAACAAAGCTGCAGGATCCCCCCAAATGTTCCAAAGCCTCGTTGTCTCCTGCCAGAGACCAGCAAGCCGTCGTAATCAAGCCTCCGGCCGATTCAGTGCCTTCCTTGCCTTCAATCCTGTCCCCTGGAGGGAAGCAGCAAAATGCGGCTGAAACTGAGAACAAGATGCCCAAGAGAGGCAAAGAGGAAAGCATGATTTCTGAGTCCTCGCTCGAATCAGTCTGTCCAGGGCACCATGAGGCAAAAGATGATGAGGCTAAAGACCAAAGCGCCATGTCTCCACCCTCCACCAGCTGTCGCTCGCCTCGCAAGCGGCAGTCTGCCGACGATGAAGTCCTGAAGGGCCTTGTAGATGATTCGCCGTCAGCCAAAGTCCTGCGGAAGCTTCCGGGTCGGCTTGTCACTGTGGTGGAGGAGAAAGAGCCAAGGAAGAAGAGGTGCCGAGGAAGTGGAGCCGGAGCATCTTCAGAGGAGGCGTCGGTGGAGGAGAACTCAAGTGAGGAACCAAATAAAGACTCATTGGTCCCTGACAGCACCCTGAAAGACCCTTTGACCAAATCTTGTCAAGACCAAGACTCTACATCGAGTCCACCTGTGCACCTGCAGCCTGTCAGAGCTTATCCTCCATATTCTCCTCCCCACTTGTCTCCGGACATGCCCGTGCTGAGGAATCTTCCAGTCCGCCGCAGGCTTGAAACGGAATCTCGCATGGCGGCTCAGCTTGGAGAGCAGCTGCATGCCGGTCGAGGAAGGAACCAGCACAAGAAAATGGACACTTCACTGAGTAAAGAGACCTTTCCTGCTTTGCCCGATGCCGGTGGCAATTCCCTTGATGTGCCCACGAAAAGAAAGAGGGGCCGGCCCCCTAAATGTCAGTCCAAGTTGCTTGAGCTCAACAACACAGTGTCTCCTCCTCCCACGCAACCTGTCTCACCATGTGAGGATGGAAGCCTTTCCCCGAAGCGCAAACGGGGACGACCCCGGAAAGACTCTGTGAATTCTCCAGACTTTGTTTTTGATGGACACAAATCTAAAAAAGTCACCTCTGCTGCGGATGTATGCAGTGAATACAATCCTGATCCACTGAAGTCAGAAAGCACGGATCAGGACTTCCTGTCTGCCAAAGCTGAGGAAACAGACTCAAAGACTGTAGAGTCTGCATTATCGATAACACACACAAATAAAATGTCCTCTTCTGTTTCAACTTCAGCAGTCGAAGCTGATGCCACACTAGAACCTCATGCAGCCTCCCCTGATCCTGTCTCCATCCCTTCCTCGGCGACCCCAAACCAGGTTTCCACTGTCCTGATCCCTGAAAGTCTATCACCACCTGTCAGCTCTGTCTTGTCACCTCCTCCCGTTCCAGACTTTTCTAGATCATCTGATGCTCCATCAGAGCCCTCAACAGAACTTGATTCTGCCAAAACCACCACTGGTGCAACACCGGCTTCTTCACCACCACCACCACCGCCGACAACGGTAGAGGCAGACCCAACATCAAAACCGGACGTCGTCATGCCATCAGCCATGGAGATCCTGCAGACAACCCCTGTCCCTCCTGCTGAACCTCCTGTTGTTACTGATCTGCCAGCAAACACTACAGAAACCCCCAAGCATGACTCCGCCATCTCAGCAAGCCCAGTGCAAGACCCAGAAACAGACAAGAATGAGCATGTGTCGGAGCAGTCGAAAACCAGCGAACCCACATCTTCGCCCACCGTTGCGGCTTGTGCACGTGACGCACAGCTTCCTGTGGAGCCATCAACAACCGAGCAACTTAAAAACACAATCTTGCCAACATCTGCTACACTTTCTCCAGCCCTCACTCCTCCATTAGCAGTTATGACCACGATAGGTGCAACACTCACCGACACAGTCACAACGTCAGTATCCGCTGCCCTCTCAGAGGATTGTACTTCTGTTGCTTCGCCCAACTCTGAACTAGTCACTCCATCGTCTACCATAAGTAGCACTACAACTACCCAAGTGCTAACGAGCACGGCCCACACAGAAATACCAATCACATCAATGACCACAGCACTTGCTCCTCAAACGTCTCCAGTCACCTCTTCACAAGTAGAAACTGTAAGTGCAGTCATCTCTTCCGCTAAAGAGTCGGCAAAGACCCTTGCTTTAACAGAGTCAAATCCGTCCTTGTCTGAAAAGGATCTAGACCAGACTACCCAGATGGAAGTGGATGGTGTTCAGGCTAGAGAAGACACACAGCTGGACATCAAATGCAGAAAGATGGAGATTTCTGCTGAGGCCGAACACATCGAGAAGGAAAACCAAGCGACAGACATGGACAAAAGTGCCTCTGTCACGGAAAGGGAAGTCAAGGAACCCGGCGAGGAGCTCAAGGCTCTCATTCAGAAAAGATCTCTCAGTCGGCAGAGCAGCCAGGAGTCGGCTTGCTCGTCGTCACCCTCATCCGGCTGCTCCACGTCCACCCTCACTCGTCACGCTCACCACAAGAGGACATACGAGAACCGACATTCTCCCAAGAAACGGCGAGTGGACGTCACTTCAGATGGGGCAACAGGAGACAAACTGGAAGAGGACGAAAGCCAGAGGGACCCCTGTGCGACATCACCTCACAGGAGATCTGGTTCATCGTCCTCCTGCGACTCAGACGACGATGAGCGGGGGAAGGAATGCCGCTTAACTCACAAGCGGCAAGACCGGGACCAGAACCAAGACAAAGTCAAAGAGCAGAGCAGCAAGCGCCGGGGGAGGAAGCCAACCCTCAGCTCCGACAGCAATGCCAACACATCCACTGGTGGCGACTCTGGCAGCGACTCGTCGTCTGTTAGGATCACAAGGAGATTAGCAGGGTCTTCTCGAGACAAGAAGGCTCCTGCTAACCGTGCGGCCCCACAGCCCCCCGAACCTGAAGTCTTGGGGAAGCGGTGCTCGGCACTCAACGCAGCTGCCAAACTTCTCGCCATGAAAGGAAGGGTGGATACCCCTGGTCACACCCCCCGCAAGGACCCTGCTGCTAAAGCCAGTGGAAACACTGCTACTGCGTCTTTGTCTCCTGACCAAAAAAAACAAAAATCCAAGAGTAAAACTGTCTCAGCTTCTGTTCAGAACAGTTCTGTTACCCAAAGTAAAAATGACAGCAAACCCTTGACACACAATCAGGCCAGTCGCCCCATACCTCGCTCCACTAGGCAGTGCCCGGGGTCCCTTGTGCCCCCCCTGGATGGGCCTAAATACAAAAGGCTTAAAGCGGACGAAAAGGATGTCAGGAGTAAAAATGTGGCAAGAGTGAAGGAGCATGACAGGGAGCTGATGCAGGGCCGGAGCGCCTGCAGCAGCGATGGCGAAGTGGATGGCGAGAGGCCGGACAACAGCAGCGGTGGGGCAGACGGCGGGGGGCCACAAAGTTGCCGAAGTCGTAGCAGCAGCGACAGCAGCCGGCGGGCCCCCAGTGTCAGCTCCCAGAACACGGACAGCAAAGGGGCCAGCTCTTGTGCCACCTCCTCGGGTAGCGACCGAGACCGCAGCGCCGAACGGGGCGGCAAGGACCGGCACGCCCCACGAAAGGGAGGCCGTAAGACTCAGAAGCTGATGCAGGAGGCGGTGGGCACCGCCGGGACGGAGGGCACGCCAGACCGTATCCTGAGGAGTGTGGCGGCGGCGGCTGCTGTTCAGGCCCGGTCCCCGGCGGCCAGCACGCGGTCATCCGCCAACCAACAACGCCACAACAAAACATGAGCGCCAGTGCCCTGGAGTGTGAGGTGTCGTCACGGAGCGCGTCCGGGCCTTCGGGGTTACCGCACAAGCCCAGAGACATCCCGGTGTCTTGGGCACCCCTCGCCCTCCTTTAGATACGAAGCTGGCCGGGGGGCGGCGCAGTGGGGCCGGACTGGGTGGAAGAGATCCACGTTACAGCAGGCTGGGCGGCGGAATGGAGGTAAAAAGCGTGGCCGTGGTGTACTGTCATCATTTCAGGACTGAAGAGAAATATCGCAGGGATGGCTGCTAGCTGGAGCTTCTTTGCGTTCTCTTGGTTCTTCTTATTTGCACATCCTCACTTCTTTTTCTTTCTTTCATCATTGGTTCATCTCATCACAGCAAAATTGTGATGTGGTCCCAGCGACCCCGAGGCAAAGTTACTGTAGTGTTTCTAGTGCGTCAGTGCCTCTTTGGCCTTGTGAAAGGGTTCGGACCCGAGTTTGCCTTGTGAAGCACTCTGGAGTGTTGAGCTTTTCTCTTTCTTGTGAAGAAAAGCCTCCCTCCCCCCTGAAAAAAAAAAAGATACATTTCTGGAATGAGCAATGAATGAGCTCTGTATTTGTGCTACCAAATTATTTTACTTGTCACGCCTTTGTTCTGTAAAATATAAACAGGGACAAAATATGTGAATGGAGCGGTCCACAGAAAGTGACCAGCAATGAATTTCCTTTCAGGTGTGGGATTGAGGATGTGAGGCGGGGGGTTGTTTGGTCGGGTGATGGTCTTTTTGGGGGGGGGGGCGGAAGTTGTCAGTTTATTTGTTGCATTCCTTCAATCCCTTGTAATAATTCCACATTGTTTTACTTGAACAATAAGACAGTTACTATTGAATAAAAAGACCAAAATTGAATATTTTTCCCTTCATTACCAAAGTTTTTCTTCTGACTCATTTTCAGACTAGTAGCACATTGCGTTCATTTTTAAATTAATGCTTTTTGTGCCGCTTGTTCGAAAAAGTTCAGTTAATACTTTAAGGTAGGGATGGGGGCAACTTCAAATGGAATAGAAATGGAATAAAAGTATGATGTAAAATATTTACTAATATTTACATGCTCATTTAAAACCATATAATTGACAGATTATGTGCATTTTTATTTTGACAATTTTTGTTGTATTTATAAAAATTGAACAGATTACTTCATTAACAATGTTAAATGTGAACATCGAAATATTAATTTGTTTCAGCAAAAATCATGGCAGCCGACAATGTTTTCACTTTCGCGTGCACCTGCGCCACATTACTCTTGTTCTCTTTAAATGACACAAAACCAGGGAAGATGGCAGCATTTTATTTTGAGACCAAAGCCACAGTAATACACGTTTCCCAAATGAATCTTCCAAGTGATTTCATTGCAAATGCACAGACCAACTGCAGCTCGAGTTTGACTGCAAGCAGCGGAGGATGGGGGTGGGGGAAACGTTTCAGTGCATGATGAGGCCTTTAAGAATTTAATATGCTCTTGGCATCCCACACGTCCCAAGTTCAAGTGATAAATACAAAAACTGGTCCGTGATGCTATTAAAAATCGAAAGGGGAGGAGCCGTGGGGGTACAAACATCTGTATTTACACCACATAATTACACTAGGGCAGTTAGTAACGTTTGCGTGAACAGCACCATACATTATGTACAATTAGTTATAAAAGAGATCCCCCTTTGTCCTATAAAACCAAAAGTATTCCTGAGTACTGATTGATCAGCGCCAGTCAGGCTCCAGTCTGATTGGGGGGTGGGGGGCTGTTATAACAGTCCTGGTCTTGATGCATGGGACATTTTTACAGGGACGAGCAACACAGGGGAAGGCCGACTATGTGTTAGAGAGGCAAAAGGAAGGCGCCGGGCATATTCGTAACAGATCCAGACCCCAGCGTTACAGGCGGCCCGCTGCGTCAGGAGAAGGTGGCGGCCAGCGAGATGGCGAGAATGATGATGACCACGGCCAAGCAGATTGCGATCCAAATCTTTTTCTGCGCCAGAACAAAGATGATCAGTTGCGTGATGTTAAACGTGCAAAATAGCGTTTCAGTAAATGAGTGAAAAAAGTTCAGTGTCTTTGAGCAGTGTGTAAGCCCCCTGCCCCCAAATTTAAAAGCTACTCCGTAGTGAATGTGAAAACACTCAATAGTTTATTGTGAGCGATTCGGTAGTGAGCAAGGTTACGTATCATAGTTTGGGATTTTTCATTATAGTTTTTTACTTCATTTTGAAACTGACACTAAAGAATATGTCACTCACTACCGAAACAGTATGATGCATTGCAGTATTGGTTAAAAATGAGGCAGGGGAGGGATCAGTTGTGTGATCTCCTTTAATGGACAATAAATAACATTACCTTGCGTGCTTTCTGTTGATATGTGACCGCTTTCTCCGTGTTTTCCTTGGCCCTTTCCACGTAGTTGGACGACTGCTTGATGTTGTGCTCGATCTGGTCCACCATCTCCCCCTGCAGGGCACAAGATGTTCTGAAGCTCAACTTCCTTTCTAGCACATTTTAAAACCATTCTTAAGTGTACTACTGAAACACGTATGTTAGTATATTTTGTGAAAGCATAGAAATTGGAAAAAAATATCTGCAGTGTCTGGGGGTGAGAAGTAAAGGTGGATGTCGGACCTGAGCTTCCACCTCCATAGCCAAGTACTGAAACATGTCGTGAAGATCTTTGATGCTTCGTTCCAGCTTTAGGATCTCGTCGTGCCGTGACTCGATCTCGTTCAGCGCTTGTTTCGTGGCTTTGGCATCGCTCAGAATCTGACCCACAAATTCAAAACTTTGGGTTTAGGAATATGACAACAGACCCATCTCAGTGAGATTTCTTTCCCTCATTATTGCGATGTAATATTTTTTTTCAAGGTCCTGTTCCAACTTCAAACGCATACAATAAAGACTTAACGGTACGTAAAATTGTATCAAATATAAATTCACCATGAGTCAAAATGCTATACTCACGTTTTGCGTGAAAACGTCTGTCTGGCCACTTTCCAGCATTGAATCCAGCTCCTCATCGGTCACTTGGGTGCCAGCTAACAAAACAAGTTCGCATTGTTTATTAAATCATCGTTTGAGCAACTCATCGCGCCAAAGAGGCGGCACCATGTGTGCAACTCACTGATCTTGAGTTGCCTCTGTATCCTCTCCACATTGCGGTCTCTGTACTGCGCCTGGATGGTGTTGCAGTGGCCCATCAGCTCCACAAACTCCCTGGACAGGACGGCGTGCTGTGGACACAGAAAAATATGGAGACGAGTGCCCAGGTCAAAAAGCCCTTTGTGGTAATTTTTTTTTTTTTTTTTAAGTGTGCGGCTCTACCTGAGTGCGCTGCATGCGAGCGTTGACGGACACATATTTGCCATCGTCGTCTCCCTTTTTGGGCTCAATGCCTGCATTGCGTTGACGAGCAGTCAATCAAACACACAGACAACTCAACATCTCCAAAAAAGTGCATTCTGATGAATTAACTCCCAAGTCTTGATTTCAAGTGTGACATTTACTCTTCAGTTTCCTTTGGATTTGACTGGCCAGCGTCTTGATCTCATCTCGGAGTGTCTGCAGCTGTTTCTTCATCCCTGCAAAGATGACATCAACGCGCTTAAGAAACGAAGTTGTCTCGTGTAGTGTACATTCGACACGTTGCACACAAAATCATGACAAGCACATCTCACCCTCCTCGGGCAGAGCTACACCCAGAACCGTTTTCTGCTTGTTCTCGAGGTCGCACACCATTCTCTTAAAGCTGTAAAGACCCTCATGGATTTCTTGCACCTACACAGTCCAAACCAGATGCACTTTTATCAAGTTGTCAACCAGTTCCGTGGCTCTATGGCTCGCAGACCCCAGTTTAAGAGCCACTCTTCAAGGTCAGTCAAAAACTCATGGAAAGTTGTGTTCACCTTTTTCAAGAAGCCCTCATTGTCCTTTTCCTCCTTGGCTGAAGAGCTTCCAGGTTTGATCATCAGAGATTTGCCCTCATCATCGTCATCTGAAGCGTCACCTTTCTGCGCATGTGGAAAGAAAACAGACAATGAGAAAACGTCGTAAGGTGAGCTTTTAAACTTGTATGCCAGGAAAAAAAGTGATGAGTTGTCCCCTTTCACCAGTCCGCCCCCCAAAAAGTTAAATCAGACAAAACAATACAGTTTGTGATTCTAAATTTTCCCATTTCACCAGTAAAAAAACAAACATTTTAATGATAGAGAATTGTATGGAAGCCTGTTTCTGCCAGTAAAGAGGTGATTTTTGTTTCACCAGAAAAAAATGCTAAAGTTTAAAAAAGTGAACTGTTTTACGCAAGGCAGGAATGGGTTTTCACACTAATTAATTTTTGGCTGAAAAATATGTTTGGTTAATCCAGAATGACCAATAAAGGCCCACGGGTTCAAATATTTTGAATTTTAATAGTTCAGGCTTTACGGGAATAATTGTTACGGGAATTGTTTATTTGCATCAAGTCCTGTATCTTTCTTCACCTATGGATGCCAGCAGGCTTAGTGACCATCATAACAATTGCATGTTCATCAAGTTGGTAGCAGAAAGTACATATTTAACCCGTGTGTCCACTTTTTGTGTCATGTGTATGGTGTGTCGACTTTCCGAATGCGAAACATGTGTCTTGATTGAAAACCACTGCGACTGGCCGACCCTCTTGCACATCCTCCAGCGGAAGTCGCCGGCAAAACAACGCCCAAACCGAGCATGGAGGCAAATAGAAAGGTCAAATGATATTTAGGGCATTTTAAACCCGATTTGATTATGTCCTGATGTGAAAGTTGTCGCGTAGTGAAGGTTGACATTTGGAACCGTTCATCGAGTGGGTGCTAAATTGCAAACCTAGCGAGCTAAAGCTAAGGGCTACTGCAGTTATAGTACTGCAGTACTTCTCACACTTACGTTCCCCAATTCTTTCGTTCGATCCCGCATTTTTGTTGGCTTCTAACCGCGCAGAGTTATGCCGGAGACGCCGCAGCGGTACGCCGAAATGCGCCGACTTGTCAGCAGGCTGGAAGAACGTCGGCGATGAAAAGGTGAAAAGTTTTTAGTTTGGTTGTCATTCAACAAGTTTACTTGTTAGGCTTCGGTTCTTTCTGCTTCTCCACATGCCGTTGATGGGCAGAAGCAGACATTTGACTCATTAGCGCCTCAAGGGACGCCGTTGTGTAATTTCACCAATAGTACAGGCGTTTAGCCCAACAGTTTTAATTGTGCAGTACATTATTATGTACAATACTGGAAAGAGCGTGGTGGGAAATGAGGAGAATTGAATAAATATTAAAATGTAAATTGTCGAGGCATTTTGCCGGGACAGGGACAATCCAGAATTAACGCCCACTGAAATGTACTGAAGAAAAAAAGAAACCCCAAATATTCTCCAAAAATGCTGCCAAAAACAATAAACAGAGGTCCATTGATATGAAACAACTGCAAATGTGTCATACAAGACAAATGTAGATTTTATTTGACCTTTTGGAATCACAGTTGTCTGATTAAACTGAACTGAACGTTTGTGTTTTGATAGACTACACTTCCCATGATGCACCGAGCCCCCAGCGTCAAGAGCGGCTGGGAGGGAGGGAGAGCGGGAACTGTCAGTGGCCAAGCACGGACGCGCAAATTCGGTCGACGAACAGCACCGCCATCTCCTCGGGAGCGAGCGAGTGAGGCGGCCCACGGACACACGCCGGCCGGCCGCCCTCGTCGTCGCCGCCATGAAGGCAGCAGCGGTCGCTCGGCGTGGTTGTCACGGCGGTGGACGACATCCATGAGACCCCGCGGAGTTCGTGTGGCGCAAAAGAAGACGACAAAATGAAGAAGCAGTTCAACCGAATGAGACAGCTCGCCAACCAAACAGTGGGCAGGTAGGAAGGAAGGAATGGATGGATGGAGGTCGCGCTGCGTGAACGTCGTGTGATTGACGGCGTGGACGCGCACGCACATGCGCGGGCATGATGGCCGTGTAGGACTGGGCAATGCCCCCCCACCCTTTCGGCACTCTGCAGTTATAAAGGGGGCTCACTTGCATGGCTGTCACGTATTGATCTGACAATCATCACTGAGGACACTTGATTAGGTAGTCCTATCTATCTATCTATCTATCTATCTATCTATCTATCTATCTATCTATCTATCTATCTATCTATCTATCTATCTATCTATCTATCTATCTATCTATCTATCTATCTACATTGTTGTGATTATAGATTATCAAGTCGCCGTGTCTCCATTCTGTAGCTTTGTTTTAATTTTAAGATTGGTTCCCGCAGACAAACTGCCTTTTTTTCTTCTTCTTCTTTTGGTGGTGGATTCCAGAAAATCTTGTTTAATCCCAGACTTGAACCGGGCATCCAAGTATTAAGCGGCCGTACCGGTTAAACGCAGTGACACGTCACACTTGATGAGAGAAGATGTGATTAATCCTGCTTAAATCTACAAAGTACATAAACACGCTACATATTTTTGGTTTAGGGCAGGTACTCTAATTCTTCTCTTCTTTTTGTCTCCTGGTAAGGCTATTAAGTGGTTGTGGAGAAGCTTGTGTTGTTGCACGCCATGATGGATACAAGTTGCTTATTTTCTCCATTACAGTTGATATCCTTGGCCCACCTTTTCGAATGTCTCTTTCTCGGTACACCAGTAGTTTCTTTCTTTTTTCTAACATTCCAAATTGTTGTATTGGCGACACCTGATCAACTAGAAACACCCATCTGCCACAAGTTCCACAACTCCAACACTAGTATTCATAACCGCTTACCACGTGTATTTCCTGCCTGTCACGGAATAATGTACCACTATCAAGCATAGCTGTTTGGCCTTGGCGGAGGCCTTTTGGTTGTTCAAAGATGCATCAACCACACAGTGAGAAAGTGGGTCGACTTGTCGCCTCTCATCGACCAACGGGCTTTGTGTTTGTACAAACTGGAGCTGGGCCTGCAGACAGGAGGTGCTGATTCCAGCCATCAAAGAAAAGATACTAGTGAGACTCAGAAGCTCATCATCATCACGTTTAGTTTTGATTTAGAAATGGCGGTAGTGTTGTCATATTTTTTTGGGTGTGAATATGTGGTTGATGGAGCCCAGTGGGTGGAACATGCCGATAATGACCTACCTCATAGGTGACACAATTAGCGTGTTTAGAGGAGGACAAAATGCTATGTATGGCACATATGGAATACATGCAATATCAGATTCAATATGGCCTGTCAAGAATTTAGTTTGCCCAGGACGGCGGTTAAGGTCATGCATCCTATTGCCCAATCTCCAGTGTGATTTTGGGATCCCGCTTTACTTAGAAGCCACCAATGTTTTCCGTGATTGTGACCTTAAAGCCACATCATTAAAGGTACTCTTTTATTCAGACGTGATTTATATCAAAAGATGGCTGCACAACCATTTTTTTCCCCACCGAAACTTGTTCCCCCAATGGTGTCACTCCAATCCAGATGTGGGTCGCCAGAGGTTCAGATGCAGTTCAGCTCATCTCCAAAACAGCAAGCATGCAGCGCTAATCCCGCCTAAACTGTGTGACTGAGCGACGAAGTGTAAACCCAAAGCGTGCAGTATGAGTGGGGGATGACGTGTCCTCTTCGATTTCATTCACGGTTTCCATGGCGATGATGCCGTAAAGAAAAAGGGGGAGTTTCAAGGTTGGGTATGCCGAGACGCGGCGCTGGTCCATATCGAACGGAAGTCAGAAGGTACGGAGGCCCAGACATTAGGAATTTGTGGTCACAAAATGGGTATAACGTGCACATAAAATACTTGGGTTCAATCCCATTCTCAAGAACAACTTGGACGTCCTGGTAAACAAATGGAGCGCACCTTGACTAGAAACTGGAATAATTAATGTCCTCGACATTGTGTTTCTTGATAAGGTGCACTTGATTTTCTACCAAACTCTCCAGGAATTATATTCATATTATTTATTTGTATTTTTTGCCTGCAGTGCACCCAATTTTTGCCCACAAATGAGCATCTAAATCTTTGTAATTAACCAATTGTATGGGGGGAGAAACCTGAGAAATTAATGCAACAAATGTTAAAGGATGAAAATAAAATAAAAGTGTATCCAAACGGTATAACATAGTTCATTTTATTATAATAATAATTAACCATCAGTTGTCGCAACCAATTATGGAATAGAATGAAACATCCTCCTGTAACGCTGGTGATGAGAAACATCTGCGCTCTGTTGCGACTTGTGACCCTCCGACGCGAGCTTAGTAGACTGGGGTTTTACGGCTTATTTTCGATGAGGATGAGGAGCTTTCCCTCTGATTAGATGGACGCATGACAAAGAGACGGGGGACGCTCCCACTGTTTGTCCTCCGCGTGTAATCCCATCACTGCCGTCCCCATGACGCACACAACCTTCATGAGTCGTGTGACGTGTGGGCAGGAAAATGGTGGATGGCGTTCAAAGTTTGTTTCCCGTCACGCGTCATTGACGAGTTTGTGGCGCGTTCGTGGCCACCAAAAAGCTCAAGAGCGTTGACTGTGTGTCTGATGCAGCTGTGGTGGCACACGCCTATGTTGCCGCGGCGACTGGGGCCGGGCTGTCTCGAGGTGACGTTAGCCACCCAGCTGTAGGCGTGCTCTTGCTCGCTTTGTGGTGAGAGCACTTACTCACAGGACAGGAAGTGATGTCCCGGGTTGGGGTGCGGTGCTTCAGCGATGCTAGGAGTAGCTTGATGAGAGCCAGGACAGTTCCTGGAATGTTCCGTTTCATTCAGGAATGTCGAAAAAAACAGCTGCATCTTTTATTTTATTTGGAGCTGTTGGAACAGTGACGCGCAGGCGCCACGTACTGCGTGACCTCATTCAGGCATTTCCACGGCAACGGCGGTGGCCTCTTGTAACTATGGTAACGGCAATCGCGGTGATTCCCCGTGTCCGTGTGTCGACATGACCCTCGACTGAGATGGGTCAGCCGACACTGATGAAGGTTCACCCAAGGGCATTGATCACATGACGTGTGGACAACGCGCTCAACCAGTCAGCTCCAAATTTGAGGTTGCCATGGCATCTACTGTTGACAGCCCATCATCTATATGATGAATCTTGTAATATTAGGATTTGTTTTCATTGCAGAAAATTACAACTTAAAAAAAATGCTTGACTTTTATGGCCTTTTTATTGTGACATCAGAGAAAATTCCATAGTTTAATGATTTATTTTATCTTGCTTTTCATAATCATTCATTTACATTTTAGGACCAGGAAAAAGTAGGTCTTGGAATGCCGCCTTCGCACCATGAGTCAGGTGATGAGTCAGAGCTCAGCGGACATTCCCACCGGCCGCCTCGTTCCTTCCCGGGACGATGAGTGCATCTTAGGATGTTCTGTCTGGGCACAAGAGTGGACGTGGATGTTATTTATGTCTCACGCTAAACATTCAAGATTTACTGCCATTGACTCATGCCTCGAAACTTTCATAGGTAAAGTGGATGAAAGCAGGTAGGGACATGGCTCCTGAGTAATCAAGTCAGTTGTTTACTCACCATCAGTAGCAAATAACATCCTCGTACAGCGTGTTCATCTTCCCGTTAATTGCAGAGACGTGTCCCCGCGTTGCCGCGTTCGCGCTTCGCCGCGTAGCAGCTGCGGCACATCCCGAGGCGTCGTCTTGCGGATGCCGTCGCGAGTATGTTTCTCCTCAGAAGGCCTCAGGCGTCCCTCCGGACGTGACGCCTGATGAAAGCACAGCTGACATTTTCAAAAAAGACAAGCCAAACACTGTGGCAAAAATCAAATAAATCAATCCTCCGCAATAAATTTTATAGTAAGCCTCGTCATTACTTGGGCTAATCAAGTCATAACTTTAGGCGGGTCGCCCAATTATGCTCGGTTGAAACATGTATTCGTACATTAGCTACCGCACTCATCATTAGCATAAGGTTCAACACTATTTGTAGTTGTGTTAACTAGCTCAACTAAGTTTGATTCTCTTCTATTCCAGCACATTCCCAATCTTTCAGTCTTTAAGTTTTAACCCTAGCAAATCCGCAGTCCCAAAATCAGCCGATTCGAGTCGGATCGCGTCAGTCAAGTCCCCCCGTCCCATTCCTGCGAACGTCGAGGAATGTGGAATGTGGGACGAAACGAGAAGGAGAGGCCTTGCGGGGAGCGCCATAAATATCTCCCTACTTTAAATGGCGCTCGCTGCTTTATTGGGCGCTCGCAGTAACGAGTCCACGCGGCACCAAGAGGAGCTGAGAGGAGCTCGAGGCCAGTTAACGCTTTGAAAAACGCACAGGAGCCTCCTCTCTCGTTATTTCATCAAACCTTTACATAAAAAAGTGAGCGAGAGAGAGAGAGAGAGCATCCTTCGAGATGTTGCAACACATCTGCTTGATGGGGTAAAAGCAGGCGAACATCAGGATCCGTCGTCATTGTTGAAGCTTTTTGAGCAGCCGGGTCATTTGTCGACGAGGTACAGAAGAAAACCTGCATTGTAAAATTCATATACTATTATTTTAATCAGCCAATTCAAAAAACTTGTTCCTTTTTTTTTCTTCAAATTGATGCTATTTTTTGGGGGGGGTTATTTTTTGCGATTTATGTGATCATCCATATTAGAGATTTTAATTGCCCCGATGCTGAGTTTAGGAGAAGGAATTGCTATGTTTGCTTTATTGGGACCCCTACTTCCATATTTCGGTATGCATTTATTAACGATATGACGTAATTAGTGCTATTATATCATAGTGCTAATTACACTCGTCATCCGGCAGTTTTTTTTCATGAATGGACGCCTTGACACGACAGTGCATACCCACACACACCCTCCACCACTGCAGCCACATTTTGTTTGTTTTGTGGTTGGAAAGCAAACACTCGTCTCACTGCCAATAAGAGCCGCAAAGAAACTGTCCATCGTTGCTTCACAGTTTGGAAACACTGGTTTGACTGTCACTTGACTGTCAAAAATGGCAATTTTTCATTCCTTAAGGAACATAAGCATCCAACTAAATACATATAAGAATCTATATTTCCATGACAGAGAAATTTTAAACACCTTCTCCTTTCTGTCTTCACAGAGGCACGAAAGTGTTGTTGTTATTTTTAGCCCTTCTGAATTATTGATGCTGTCGGTGAGAGAAACATTGGAAGTTTTAAGGTCGAGCTGCTGCAGCAGTTCTGCATCAGAACCAGAACCTCAGCACTTACTCACCAGATCCACGACGGGAAGTTCAAATTTTCTTTTCCCATTCATCCGTGATCTAAAGCATTTGTCCTATGAGGGTTGCAGGTGAGCTTGACAAACATTGAAATGGTCGACAGTCAACTTCAGGGCACAGTTGTGTCTCACATGAAGACCATTGCCGAGATTGGATCCCGTGCCCGATAACATTTCGGCGCGAAGTGGGTCGAGGTACGGCGGCAGAATTTGGAGCGCAGCCCGCTTTCTCTTTGTGTAGAAAGGTTGGAGAAGTGGGGTGCAAGTCCCTCCCCGGGGTGCCGCTGGACACTTTTGCAACTTTGGGCCATGAGCGGCATTTTGATGAGCTCCTCTTTCTGGGCCAGCTCCAGCTCTAGGCCGGGTTTTGTCGTCACGTGACTCCGTTTGGCGTGCAACACCAGTACAACACCAACGGCACCAGTGCAGTGTGGTGGGGAGATGTGGGCGGGGGGGGGGAGTGAGAGGCGGTAATATTTATTACGTTTGCTTCTGTGACTCCTGTTTCAGCAGTATGTTGTGTGTGTGTGTGTCTATGTGTGTGTCCGCGCCTGGTTCAGCAGTGTGTTGCACTGATAAACATAAATGTGCATGTGTTGTAGTTCTCTCCGTTTTCTAAGATTATTGCAACACACAATTTCATCATTCGGATGTTGGCGACAAATTCCGTGCTCGTACAGATTGTCAGCCCATCAGATCAGTTCACTGTCTCAATGCACCATCAATCAAGCTTACATTATGTTGTCAATGTCAGAAGTGTGTGTGTGTGAGTGTGTGTGTCAAGTGGAATTCCTACTGACGTCTTTCCTCAGAGCAACTGTCAATCAGAACGCCCCCATGCCGCCACAGCTTGTTTACACAATGGTGCGTCTCAACGTGTGAAGTGCATTCATTCAGTTTTGCCTTAATATGTATTACATTTGCTTCTGTGACTCCTCAAGATGTACGTGTGTGTCTCAAGCGCATTTCCTACCTTGTCTTCCCCTCGGAGCAGCTGTCAATCACAACCTCTGGCCTCATCACGGCTAGTTTCCACAATAGCGCGCCTCCGCCGCATAAAGTGCACTCATTCAGTATCAAAGTGCGACTATTCTGCCTGCCCGTGGATGACATCATCCCAGAAAGTATTTCCTCCTGCTCTGTGGTTGCCACGGAGACCACTGGCTGGTTAACAATGGGCGCAGACTGAAAGACCTATTAGTCACATCGCTGCTAATCCTGACATTGAGGCTGACACTGTGTGTCTGTGAGAAGGCGGAGGAAGTGCGCACACACACACACACACACATATACACAATTGCATTCGAACACTCACTAGCATATGTGCACTCAAAAATATGTACTGTACATACTAACGTGTGCACGCACACACAAGAACACAATTGTGCAATGGGTCCCGTTGTCACGGTGACAATTATCAGGCAGATTGATGGCTGATGAGGCAAAGAAGCGTAAGGACCAGATAGTCAGGTCTCATTCCCTCTTCCCTATCCGCCCTCCTCCTCCTCCTCTTCCTCTTCCTCCTCCTCCTTCGCACTCGCTGCCTCGGCGGGTCTGAAAGCAGGCGCCGTCCCGCCTGCTTGCGAGGGGATGTGGAAGAGAAAGCTGCGGATCAGCAGGGCTCGAGCTGCCGTTCTGTGAGTTGTTTTGTTTGTTTGTTTGTTTTTAAATTTCGGACAGGAAGTGAGGGAGGACAGGCCCGATGTGGCTGATGACTTTATTGACAACTTGTGGCTTTGAATGAATGGAAAAAGTTATAAGAACACGATTTATGATTTACGATGAATGGTGATTTTCTGCCGGGAAAGGTGAAAACAAAGTTGGAACGCCGGACAAACAGAAATGAAGTTGTCCTTTTCAACTCCCAGAATGCACTGCAATATCAGCAAGCCACTGTGTATTCTCTGATTTTATTCAATCGAGCCTCTTTTCTACATTTTCATTTCAATATCTCCTCACATTGTTCACTGAAGAGCAACGAGGGGCTTCCCACAATCCTTTGCGTCAACGGCGGAACTAGAAATGAATCATTTGCTCCACTCTTTTCCTGCAATATTCATAAGAAATGCAGCAAACGACATTGTGACATGCATGTAATAGGTGTGTACGTGTGTGTGCGTGTGTGTGTGCGTGTGTGTGTGTGTGTGTGTGTGTGTGTGTGTGTGTTTTTCCCAAGTTGCTATGGCAACTATATCCCTCCAAGTTGAGCCTGACTCACAATGAGGCTTCTTTTCTCTGTTCCCTCGCAGGGCTGAGAAGACTGAAGTGTTAAGCGAAGACCTCCTGCAGGTAAGTCGTCGTGGACGCGTGCGCTCCTAAGCAATGAATGAGAATGATTTCATTCGTTGGAATTTTGTTACGCGCGTGTCAGGCGGAGAAGCGCCTGGAGCTGGTCAAACAGGTGTCACACAGCACCCACAAGAAGTTGGCCGCGTGTCTGCAGGGTCAGCAGAACGTGGAAGTGGACAAGAAGTCGGTCAGGTCGCCGTCGGTGAGCAAACACGCCATCATGAACCTTTTTATTTACGATTCACCGCTTTAGCGATTCAATTGACTTTATTTGTCAGGTTTGCTGAAGCAGTTATTTATCCTCATGGGTATGTTTTTTCCAAAGTCACTCTTTTGCCAACGTCAACTTGCCTAGTAAGGAGTAATTGCTTATATGTCACAAAATGGCACCGTAGCACTTTTTTCTATTAGACAAGGTTATGGCCTGACTAAATTAAGTCCCTCACGTCAACGCAGTTGCTTGGCATCCAGATGCCACTAGATGCAATACTTTTATATTTGACATGGCTTTGGTGCCCTACATATTCAAATAAAGCATATCTCGTTTAAAAAAAAGCAATACTTAGAATGTCATCATTCTTTTCATGTTTTTTTCATGTAGAAGAAACTTCCTCTCGCAACGCTCGCACAATGCATGTTGGAGGGGGCGGCGTTGCTCGGGGACGAGTCTATGCTAGGGTGAGTACATTAGTGCATTAGTGGTGAGCCTGCAGTCGGTCCTGAAATGTCTGTCATCTGTTGTGGTGTCGCAGGAAGATGCTGAAGCTGTGCGGCGAGACGCAGGAAAAACTGTCCCAGGAGCTCGTCCTGTTCGAAGTCACCATCGAGAGAGACGTCATGGACCCACTGTACGATCTCTCCGAGGTACGAAAACCACCATTTGAAAATTGGCAGGGGTTCACTGTACGACAATGTCTATTCTAACCAAAGCCTGCCAAAAAAATTAAAATAAAATAAAAAAAAAGAGAGAAAAATAGATTGATTAATCAAAAGCGGCAGATAAGAAGTGACAGTACATACAAGAAGATGTAGCTTCCTTGGTGGAGGTAATGAAATGAATGCTGACCTTGTGTTTCCTGCTTTACCTCAATGTGACACCTGCATGCTTGTAAATGAATCCGCATGAGACCGGCACACATTCGTGTGTGTGCGTGTGTGGGTTCCACTTGTTCACAGCTGACAACAATAGTCAACTCTGCTTGCCCCCTCCCTCAGGTGGAAATCCCAAACATCCAGAAACAAAGGAAACATTTAGCCAAACTGGTCTTGGACATGGACTCTGCACGAACACGGTCAGTGTGCATGTTTAGTATATTGATGTGGCCCAGAAGCAGACCTGAGATCAATCTTGAATTGTTTTGCTAGTGCTGTAAATTGTCTTACTAGTTCGGGTAAAAAATTGTACAAGTACACGGACCTTAAAATGGATCGAATACATGTTTTCCATTCCTTAACTGTATATTGAATTGGTCGCAGATACTATCAGTCCAGCAAGTCGTCCGGCCTGTCCGGCAACCTGCAGCCCAGCGGCGCCAAGGCCGACCACCTGAGGGAGGAGATGGAGGAGGCCGCCAATCGCATGGAGATCTGTCGGGTCAGGAGTTTACCTTGACGTGTGACCTTTGCCGCGCAATGTCTTGAGTTTTAAAATGGACCGCTCTCCATTCAGGGGGCAAAGCGGACAGCGGTTACTTCAGTGGACAGCTTATCATGTTATCAGTTTACAGGTTATCATTATTGGTGCATGAAGGGGTTAAATGTGACCATGTAGCCCTTGCACTGCAAACAGGTGTACGCATGTCATGAATGATTTTGTTGTAATTATACACACTCGTGATGACACACTTGTATCTTGTTTCTTGTCACTAGGACCAGCTGTCTGCAGACATGTACAGCTCCATGGCCAAAGAGCTCGACTATGCAAACTACTTCCAGACGGTAAGTAAAAACATGCACGCGCTCAAATGCACACACACCCGCACACACACACTGATGTCTTGTGTGCCCTGCAGCTGATTGAAGTCCAGGCCGAGTACCACAGGAAGTCACTGGAGCTGCTGCAGAACATTCTGCCTCAGATTAAAGCGCATCAGGGTAAACAAGTGACCACACACTGCTTTCAAATATAGAAAAAACCCCAAAGCTGTACTTAAATGATTCAAGTTCAAACAAATATAACGCACAAAAAAATTTGACTTGAATAGAAGGTCAAACAAACCGTTCTTGAAGAGTAAATACATTTTAAATTTGTTGTACTAAAAAGTTAAATACAACAGAACTGTAATCTGTCATTTGTTTATAATGTACCGCTAGAGGGAACCACATAGTGCCACACTTTTAGAATCATCGCTGTACAGTATTTACATGTGTAAAAAACAAAGAACATTTGTGATATAGATTTCCCCAACAGCCCCAAAAATACGTTCCACAAAAAAAAAAAAATCTGTGATACAGCAAGGGAATATTGTACAGCTGAGTGTACATCTAAAGCGTGTGTGTGTGTGTGTGTGTTTTGACAGAGTCGTGGGCGGAGAAGCCTTGCTACGGGAAGCCGCTGGAAGAGCACTTAGAGCTCAGTGGGAGAGATATTGCTTTCCCTATCGAGGCCTGTGTCACCATGCTGCTCGAGTGCGGCATGCAAGAGGAGGTCAGACTCACACACACAAACGCATTGGCTGGGATGATGATGTCACGTGCACACAAACAGATTATTTTACACGACACTCAACCGAACAAGCAAATTAACACGTTATGGCAACATCGTGACCCGTGACGTGTTTCTGCCGACGTCAGGGTTTGTTCCGAGTGGCTCCGTCCGCCTCCAAGCTGAAGAAGCTCAAAGCGTCTTTGGACTGCGGCGTGCTGGACGTGCAGGAGTACTCGGCCGACCCGCATGCCATCGCAGGTGGGCTCGTGTTTCCATGCGCTCTTGAAACTGCTGCGTCAAAAGGGGCCCATATTGGGTGAAATAGCTAACCTAGCACTTGCTCCAAAAAGGAGTCGGCCAACGCCGGGTTATAAATACCCGGCGCATTGGGTTGAGGATTTGATTACCTGTACTGATGACTTCAAGCTACCGGTACTCAGAAACTTGTTAGCAGTAGACATTCGTAAAACTGCTGCGCCCCCCACCACCCAAAAAAATTTTGAAAAAAATGGACCGACCCACTACTTTATCCAACCCAACAGTCTGTGATGTTTTGAAAAGACGGAAATACATCATGTCATGAATGCGTAGCAACAGACGGTGGTGCATAGCTTTCACGCTCCCCAGTGCACTGTATGGGAGGAGAATTATTCTTGAGCGCAAGCGTGCAGACGGCTCGTTAAATACGCAGCCAAATCCAAAGTCACTCGCTCGTCGAGGCGAGAGGACGAGACAACTCAGCGCGGAGGACAAATCCCTCTCCAGTAATCCCAAATTCATGTGACTCGGCTGCTACGGCGCATCAAATTTGTGAGCTGGGGGGCGGGAGGGGGGGGGGGGCATCCCCCGTGCGCATCCCGCATCAGCTTTGATGTGAAACTGTCCCATCACTGCGTAGCTGTGAATAATGTTTTTATGAATGTATATTCTGTATGCATATACGCTTCCTAATCTCCCTTCGCTTTTCTGCAGCATTTCCCTGCCACGCAGGCTGCAGATAGAAATTAGCTACACATCTGTCCTCCGACACAAGAAAATCTTGCGTGACACAAATGTAATCATTGTCCTGTAGGAGCTTTGAAATCTTACCTGCGTGAGCTCCCCGAGCCCCTGATGACATTTGAGCTTTACAACGACTGGATCCAGGCCTCAAAGTAAGTAGCCACTAACATACTCCAGGATAGAGTTGTGTAAATTATTATTATTTTTTTTTTCACTTGTGTTGTGCTTCCCGCAGCATTCCGGATCAGGACAAGAGACTGCAAGCTCTCCGCTGCGCTTGTGACAAACTACCGCCCGCCAGCAACAACAACTTCAGGTAAGACCTTCGCTCCTTGTGTTTTAACACATGACATCCATCGCCCCTTCTCCAAACGAATCAAAATGGATGTTTTCTTCATCCTCGGTCCTTTTCAAATAGTTAAGTTGTTTGGTGTGAAAAGAGCTTAAAAACGTCAACTTATTGGGTCTCGGATCTTGCACGCAGCAGTGTGTCTGTCGCATCTTACAAATCGAGTTTATTTTTAGCGCTTCTCCTCAGAGATGTCAGACACGAGTAAGCGACCGTCGTTCGCCACGACGAGCAAACATCAGGCAGCTGATGTTTGCGGACGCGCACGCACACGTGGTCGGCCCACTGGCCCACTTTTGTGTCCTCAAGGGTATTCTCAAATGGGAGTAGTGTTTAGCTCAGGGAGGCTTTTATGGAAGTTTATCACACGCGGCTTCACTCGGTTGTCGGGAAACTTGTACAGCTCAGTAATCTCGTGTTTTTCTTCTCATGAGTCCGCTGGGAAAAGAAGAAATGAGGAAAAGTAGGTTATGCAAATGTGCAATACGACCTTGCTTCTACTTCCTGCGACATGTTTGCAGATATCTGATTAAGTTCCTGTCCAAACTGACGGAATACCAGGACGTGAATAAGATGACTCCTGGGAACATCGCCATCGTGCTGGGGCCCAACCTGCTGTGGACGCACAGCGACGGGTAACATTTTCTATTCATTTTTTCAAAGTCAATCGTTGATTGTAATCACATTCATTTTCAATAAAACATCTGTAAAATATAACTCTTAGCTTATGACCAAAACCAACAATTTAAAATGTATATTCCAACTCATTTTTACCGCCGCTACGAAAGACTGAATTCAATCTGTCTGTTTTAAAGAATCAAATGTAGCCCTGGTTTGTGCTAGACCAACAAGCCCACCTTCACAGTTCTCGCTGTCCTTTTGAATATGCTGATAAAAACCTCGGGACGACCATTTCCAAGATGGGGTCTGCTCAGGATGATGACGCAGCAATTTGGGAAAGGAGTCGGCCTCCCCGGCGTCCTTCTCAATGTGTCGGCCATCAATCTATCAAGCTCTTAATTATCCTTTCACAGCCGTCGTCCCGCTAATGTACCCGCTGCAGGGATGGCAAACGTATTTGTACTCTTAAGTGAAAGTACAGATACTTAAATTGGAAAACACGTTAAAGTAGAAGTTCCGGTTCAGCTCTTTTTTCCATGAAGTACAATTGAAAAATTCAAAATGATGGTGCACGTTTGTGTCCTCCGCAGCAACATCACGGAGATGATGACCACAGTGTCCCTGCAGATCGTCGGCATCATCGAGCCTATCATCCAGCACGCCGACTGGTTCTTCCCTGGAGGTGAGGCATCAACACCGAATTCTCGTATAATATCCCGGAAACCAGAAAAAGATGAACCCTTTCATCCCAAGACTTTGAGCGATGCACTGTGCTTTTCCCCCAGAAATCGAGTTCAACGTGACGGGCAACTACGGTAGTCCGGTGCACACCAACCACAACGCCAACTACAGCTCCATGCCGTCTCCTGACATGGAGCAGATGGAACGGCGGCAGAGCGAGCAGAGTCGCAGACCCCTCAGCGTCGCCACGGACAACATGATGCTGGAGTTCTACAAGAAAGACGGGTACGAGGCTTCTCTTAAGCAACTCTTAAGACTGCGGGTTGAAAATTCACCCAAATTGGGTGAAATAGCTAACCCAGCGCTGGGCACGAAAGGCACCGAGCCGGCTGATTTATACTTCAGGACACAACAGAGCTGTCAAAAATGGAGACCAGCTTTAGGTTCAGGAAGTCTCTAAGTCCAAAGTGACAAAGGATTATGTCAAGACATTCTCTCTCTCACTTTTTGTGACCTCCCACCATTCTTTTCAAGCTCTCGTTTGCCTTATCGGGCCCAGCGGGGCGTCTCGGCGCAGCTTGGCTAATTAAACCCGGACCCAGCTCTGATCCGTAGAGTGCAGCCGTCGGCGGTCTTAGCTGTAAAGGAGTAACGCTTTGCCATGAAACTTCTGAACTTGATAGGAATCATCAGTTTTATTTCCATTAAAACAGTTCAACTTGAGAAAAAAAACGTGACCAAAACTTATTAGGTCCTCTTGGAATCTCTGTTTAGTATTATTCTTTCAGAGAATTAATCACCTTTTTTGGGGGGGGGTCTCAAGGACGTTTCTGTTGTGTTGACCTTTCACCGTGTCCCCCTTCTGCTTTTTTTTTTCTCTATTTGAACCATGCAGCATCAGGAAGATTCAGAGGTAGCGTGATACCCCTTTCGCCCCTTTCATTACATCTCACAGTTTCTTTGTGTGTGGTGTTCGTCTTCGGTGGATTTGAACAAAGCGGTCTTGTTTCGTGTGCGTGTGTGTTTGAGTGTTTGAATGTTTGCGTGTCTGTTGCATCACTGTGATGTTTGGCACCAGATGGACTTGTGTGACTGCAAAAAAAAAAACTCTTTCACAAGTTCATTTTTATCAAATGAAGTCATAAAAATATATCGAGTTTGGGACCCAATTTATTTGATTGTTATTCTTTAATTATTAATAGCAAATCAATGAGAAATAATGATCAAACTAAACAATTAGGCATTTTTTTTTGTTTTTTAATAATCAGTACTTCTGCTTCTACCATTTGGTAGACAAGGAACAAGACTCAAGGCTTTCAAGTCTTAAAACATCCATGGTTAGACGGAGGAAGCTGATCCCTTGACTGAGCACCCCAACACCCCCCCCACCTGCCCCCCCAAGCTCGCGCCCTCCTTTGCAGTGATTGGCTGTGCGTCTGTGTCCCACTGCAGCATGGGAGTCAGGGTGATGGACACTTCTTGGGTGTCCCGCAGGGGTTCGTCGTCCTCGCGTAAAACCTCATCCACACCCCCAAGTGTGCGGGCACCCACCCCGCCCTCGGACGCACTCGCCCCTGAGCCGCCCGGGGACCCCTCAGGGTCCCCTTCCCCCACCCCTCCTCCCACTAACAGCGAGCGAGCCAGGTAAGGCTATTGTGCCCCCAACCCCAGTCCGTCCCACTGTTTCAGCCCCCGAAAACTGCGCTCCCAGCTGCCCCCAGACCAGTGCTGTGTCATCGTCATCCTCCAAAGGCCTTCCTTCGACTTTTTAACCTTTGACCCCAGAACATGCTTGAATATGTTAATTTTTTGGAGCCCCTTTCACATTGTCTCCCTGGCAAATTTGCACATAATGAGGTACAACGTAGAGTTAAAATTTACTCGCCTGTGCCTTTCAGACCAAACTCCCTGGGGGGGTTACACATCTCTTGCGACTTGTCACATTTAGATAATTAGATGCAGCTTCCCACTGTCACGTTTTGCGTCTAAAGCTCTTTTGCCAGCAAAGCTCTTCACGGTTAAATTTAACCCATCCACTCACTTCAACCTAGCTTCTTGGCTTGAAGAATGGGTATAGAATGGATTTTTTGGAAGCCTAGTGACATCTAAGGGCTTCCTGAAAAGGATACAAAAACAGCAATTAGGTGAATTTTTTCAGCAAAACAACTCAAACCCGAACTGTGACTAGGCGATGGAACGGTACTCCGACGATGTGCCAATTGCGTCGGCGTGAAAGGGGCTCTGGCTGCCCGTGCGGCACTCTCATGTTGTCTTTTGGCCGTCAGCCCCCGCATGATTCACAGCTTCACCTTCCATTGTCGCAAGGCTCTGCAGTGGATGAGGTGACGCTTCTTTTTTTCCCCCCCTTCTTCACCAACAGGAAAATTTCCCCACCCCATTCTCCTCTTCAGCAGCTCCCCCGCTCGCCGTAAAACATTTCTTTTATCATTCCAGCTCGGATGACGCCTCGGACTCCTGTAACGCCCACCCCTCCCCTGAGGAGGAGAGGCCGCCCCTTACCCCTCTTCCTCACCCTTCTCGCTCCCCCCTCAACACTTCTACGCCCGAGCACCCCCTGGTATGCGCCCGCTCTCCCGCAGTCCCGAATGCGTGCCCACGGGCCCGTCGCCCGTCCCACGCCGCTCGGGCTACAGCCCGCCCCCGTTCCTCCACTCCCTATGCCCATCCCCGCAGCCCCTTGACATCAACTCCAATCCCCGAGCCCAAAGCTCCCCGCCCTTGCACAAGCAGGCCTCCCTTTCCGAGCCCCTGCATGCGCCCCTAGCTGACACCAACGGCTCCCACCTCTACATCAAACCCCCGCTCGTTCTTACGCGTCACGATCTATTCCTGGGCTCCCCCAAATCCCCTGGCACCCCCTTATCCGTCCCCCCTCCTTGGGCCACCTGTAGCCGAGAGCGAGGACGAAAGGCCACTAGGTAAATGCAAGAACACCGCTTTTTGTGTTTTTGTTTTTCCCCTCCGTGCGGCCCCTCCTGTAAGAGGTGGGAGAGAGAGAAGCAGCAGCCTTTTTTTGTTGCAGCTATCAAATGCATCTTTAATGCAAGTCATCACGGCTACGCGCCGGTTGCCAGGAAATGCAGGAGGCAGTTGCTAGGCAACAAAGAAGTGTCAAAGCCTTCACTGATGAAAGAGGTATGGCGTGTGGGCAGGAACCAGGGAGCTGCGAGCCGCAGCTTGGGGGTTCACGAAATGATCCTGCATCATTTAAAAACATGAAGCGAAAGGAAAACAACTATATGGTCATTGACATGTGAATGTCAAAGACTCATCTGCATGGCTCCGCCTCCGACTTGCAACGCTTCAGTCATCCTCATTTCTTGGAAGCTTCCGTATGGAGCCTTAGATGGTTTTGCCCTTCAACCCTCATCGTGGCTATCCTGTAAAATGAATGAGATGATAAGTAAAGTCAAGATGTATTTTTTTATTACAATGATGAAGGGATACAAGTATGATGGCAGCATCAGCTTGGCGCCTCATTTGGTTTTTGTCTCACCTCAGCACCCTGAAGAACAAGGAACTGTCTCCGGTGATCGGACAGAAGGGATTCCAAGCCACGCTGTCTTCTGGTAGCCAGTCTGAGCACAGCCCGCACACGGTGAGAAGAGGTAAGAAGATGTCATTATTGATGCCGCTAATTGGACATGGAGCAGTCCTCTGTAGGTGCGCCCTTTTTTTTTTCTTCCAAAAGTTGACACATCATCATCATTGGTTGCAAAGGATTGCGGACCCCCACGTTACAGCTGGCAGACACCCAGAGGTGGCTCTAATCTGAAAACATGCTTTTCGCTCCCCCCCCTAGCAAAGAAGCTTGCTCCGATCCCGCCTAAAGTCCCCTACAGCCAGACGGGAGCCGTGTCGGAGCAGTCAACGGGCCAGCCGTCTCCCGTCAGCCTGTCGCCCACGCCCCCCAGCACCCCTTCGCCGTATGGCTTTGGCTACCCGCAGGGCTACGCCACCATCGGCTCCCTGGGACACGTCCAGATGGCCAGCGCGCCATCTCTGTCCTCGCCGCCCTCGCTGGCCGGAACGCTCACCAAGCCCCGGCCCACGCCCAAGCCGCCCCGGCAGAGGCCCAGCTTGCCTCCCCCGCAGCCGCCCTCCACCCCCGGCAGCAGCCCGCAGCCACTGGAGCACTCGTCCGGCCTGCTGGATGGTTTGTCTCCTGGAGAGAGCATGTCCACAGGTAGGAGCTGTCATTTTCGTCAAAATGCTGAACATGCACGCCGTGAGATGCAGTACGAGTGCGTGTCAAAACCCAAAGGGTCAAACTCACTATTCGTGAAGAGCGTATTTTGAGTTGGTGTTGACACAAAATGTGTGCTCAACACAAACTGCTCTGATGCATAATTGTTGTTGATCACTTGCAGCCGTTTGAGCCGTCGTTGTGTTTGAGGGACTTTTAGGGTAAGCCGGACTTCCATTGACATCCACCATCCCTCCAACCCTATCTTGGCCACATGGTGACACCCCCCCCTCCTCTCTTCCCCCCATAAATCCAACCCCGACGTCTCATTGCGCCCATTTCGCATGGCTCGTGTGGGCATGAGGGATGCGCTAAATTAAGCAAAACTAAGCTTCAGCTTGGCACCCGTAATGCCTTGCTCCTGCTGCCCGCTTTCAACGTCACCGTCACCTTCTCCCTCCCTGCCCACTCCTCCATGCTTGAATTTACACAACATTATTTTAGGTTTGTTGCTGCTGTATGATACATACTGCAGTAGGGCTGTTAAACGTGTTAAATACATAGCCTAGTTCGCTACATTATTGAACATTCTCTGGTCATATTGAGAATTTTTTTTCCCTCCCTCATGCCTGATTTGGACTCGCACATTCCTTGCCCAGCATGGCCCCCAGCCCCCACCTGGAATATTCTCCACATCCCGACCCCAAAGAAATCTTTGAATGATGAATAAATGTTTTCCTCTTCCTCTGCCTCCTCCTCCCGCAGATTCTTTCTGCAACCTGGACATTCCTGTCATCAACATGGAGCTGGACGGCCTTCTGGACTTGGCGCAGATCTCCCACCTCAGGCACTCGGTGGCGCTGCTGGACTCGAGCCGCCTCAGAACCACCGAGTCAGAGGAGGGGGAGGATTCGGAGAGCACAGTGTTATGACGCCCCAGCCTTTCGCTCCTTTACTCCCCTGATTTATTCATGCGTTTTGGATTGTTCCATTTTTAGTTTGTGTTTGCCTTATTTGATGCCTTGAATGCCAGACAAGGAACACGTGAGTGGGGGCAGGATTTATTTCTTCCACAAGGAATCTTGACAACCATTCTGCTCTCGGCATGGACATCTGCCTGTGTGTGCACCGTGTGCATGTGTGTGTGTGTGTGTGTGTGCGTGTGCGAGTGTACCATCAACAGATATGCACGCTGTACATACTTAGCCCATTAACTAACAAAAACAAAACCCATCTTGATGGTTAACATTCAATTACTGAAATCTATTTATTGTCTATAGTGTACATTTGCAGAATTTATGATTCCTATTCAAGCATCAGATCCTATTTTATATTGACACGAGAACACAGAATATACAGTATATGAAATAGTCACAGGGGTGGATTTCATTTATTGATTTAAAAATCAATTAAGCTATTTCACTATACAAATCGAGTAAAAAAAAAATCAGAATCAATTGACCAACTTAGAGGGGGGAAAACAGCTAAATTGATGCAACAAATGTAACAGGGCTCCTGAATCTTCCCCTTGGGGAATCAATTTAAAAATTATCTTTTGACTCTTAGCAATGTAAATGCTCAGTGGGCCAGATTAAAGAGCGGAGAGGGCCATTTGTGGCCCGTCGGTCTTTCTTTGCCCATCCCTGTTTTATGGCTTGTTTCTCATAGTTGTGGTTGATGACAGTCAAGGTCATTGTCTTGAACAGTGGCTCTCAAATATTTTACACCAAGTACCACTACAAAAAAAGGGGCTCATCGAGTTACCTAACAATATTTTTTTTAAATGGTTCTAAGGGATTGAATTCAAATGTATTTGTGGTCGACAAATCTAGCCATTAGGCAGTTTAAACGTTCTATTCATTGATTTTCTTTTTAGTGTACCACTAGAGAAAGCCTGCGCACCACACTTGGAGAGCCACTGATTTAAGTCATTTAGGTGAACGAGAACAAATATTGAAAACAGGCTCTGAGCACCAAGAAGCGGCCTGCTACTTTTTTTCTTCTTTTGCCTGTTGATGGATGCACATTTTCCCCCCACGTGGAGGATGACTGTGTATGAGCGTGTGCGTGCATGTGTGTGTGGGCACAGATGTGCAAAGCATCCTGTTTATTTTGAGCAGAGTATTTATGATACAGATCTATTTCTTGCAAAGGCTTTTTACTTGACATCCAGGTGGGCGAAGAGTAGCTTTCACGTGGGACCAGACATTCCTCTCGCTTGTCACATGCAAAAAAACAAAGACTAACCTTGTAAATACAAATATGTACATACATGCTTTCTGTATATAGTGACTTAAATCTAAATATATATATGTAGATGTATAGGAATACTGGACTGGTTGAAATGAACACATGAAGAGGACGCTTAAGTTATGTCTCCATTTTTAATATTAGAATACTTATTGTCTTTTGTTTTGTACAATTAACCATTTAAACGACTTTCCATATTTATTTGATAAAAGAAATGGACAAATACGTGTTGACTTGGACATGTTATTAGTGGGACCGGACTTGTCATAAAAAAGAACAAGAGACGAAAGAGCCCCGTTCACAATATGAAGCGACAACTAATTAGCACTGTTTACAATTTCAACATTAGAAAAACCTAATGTAGAACAATTCAACGAATCCTCTGTTATGTTATTTTGCTAGTGCTTTTGTAAGTTTCCTGGTTTCTGGTCATCACATTGGTGACGCCATTTTTTCTACACGATTAATTGGAATGTAAACCTGGCAGGTTGTGTGTGTTTTGTGTCAAAGGAGGCAGTAATAGAAGTGTGTGTGTATCCTGAGTGAAAGTGTGCCAGCATGCTTTTTAACCACCTCTAAATGTCTCATCTATGCCGTCTGTGGATACAAATGAAGAGAAGCAAGTGATGCTTATTATTCTAAAAATGTTTTTTTTCACGTCAAATTTGCCCGAGAATTGTCTTCTTGAAAAAATGGGGAGTGTCCAGGCTAAAAAACTAAATTGTGTATCTCATTGTGTATCTCGTGTTTACTTTGCATCAGAGGAGGCCCCAACAAGTTGGAAGTGATTGTGACAAAGTGTGTTGATGATGCTATTAAAGTTTGGACTCAAAAACAAATGTGAACATCTCGTATCAAAGTGTGTGTTTGAAGGGGAGGGGTTGTCATCAGAATGTGACTACAATTAAAAATGTTTTGTAGGACTTGCAGTGTGTGGTGCTTTTGTTACATTTTTTTACTTCAATGGGATTTAGACAAACGTGGAGGTGCTGTTGATATTGACTATAAAGACATTGTTTCGTCCGAGGCATACAACGGGCTAGTGGCGCAATGGATAACGCGTCTGACTACGGATCAGAAGATTCTAGGTTCGACTCCTGGCTAGCTCGGCTTCTTTTTTTAAGAAACTTAATTCCTCAAATGTCTCTCCAAACCTATTTCCATGAAGCGGCACTTTATTGGATTAAATTGACTTGTCTATTGTATCACCATGCTAGCACAACGGGCTAGAGGCGCAATGGATAACGCGTCTGACTACGTATCAGAAGATTCTAGGTTCGACTCCTGGCTAGCTCGGCTTCTTTTTTTAAGAAACTTAATTCCTCAAATGTCTCTCCAAACACATTTCCATGAAGCGGCACTTTATTGGATTAAACCGACTTGTCTGTTGTATCACCATGCTAGCGTTGAGGGCTAGTGGCGCAATGGATAACGCGTCTGACTACGGATCAGAAGATTCTAGGTTCGACTCCTGGCTAGCTCGTGTCCTTTTTTTTTTTAAAGTAACTTAATTCCTCTAACATCTCTCTCAACGTATTTCCTTCATAAAATGAATAGTCTAACTTTATCGGACTCCCTTGACTTGCCTGGTCTCCTCAAGGTCTCTGTGGTAGTCAAGGGCCGCATTGCATCACCAGACCGAGGCAACGTGGGTTGGACCTAAACTTTTGTCTGCCCACAGGGATTCTCGACCACTATGTGCTTTCCTTTATCTTATTTTTTTTGTTGAACTATTTCCTTGGGGGCTGTAATGATGCATATTTTATAACGTCACGTGAAATGTGCAAACTATTACTGACCGATACCCACTCCGATTTTTGGGGGGGGAATGTGTTGTACCACCCTTGCATTTTATGTTTGTTCTAAATTTGATATGACGTGTACACGATGTACTGCTGTTGAATGTGCAATTTGTTCAATAAAGCATTTACAATTCATTTAAAATGATGACGTAATGACTACCTTTTACGTCCTTTTGCGTCACAGTTTCGTGCTTATTTGACTACGACATAGCACTGTATCAAAGCTCACATGAAAAATTATTGTATTTTATTGAAGCACAAAAAAACCCAATGCGTTATATAACTCCAAGCTATTCCTTTTGATGGTATAATTGATATTAGTCCCTTTACAATTCTTATCCAAGAGTCGGGTACTTATACAATATGTCCAGTGGGGGCGCTAATGTCCCGCTGTGTACCTCGTCGGCCGCCGTTTAACAGGACAAGGAAGAAGCATCTTCTCAAGCTTTGAGCTAAATGTTCCGATAAACATCTCATTTAGATGAGAAATCATTATTTTCCTATGGTGATGTTCAGCAGGTAACCTTTCAACTTATTCGTTGTCTTTTTTTAAATCGAAGTAAAAGCGCAAATGTTTAAACAACACGGATGAGTGTATTTTTTACGAGCTCAGCCATGTTTGATATTTTGCCTTCGTCTCTATTTATGTCGGTAATCCTCCTGTCTTTTCTATTATTGTATTTCTATTATTCCTCAGTAATGTTTTAAGGTGGATGTTTGCTTATTTTTGTTTACATTGCCCTATTTGTCTTGAAAAATTAATCGTCGTCTGAGCTAGAAATCTACATCAGGCCATGTTTACCTGCTAGAAGATGACAAATCACGTCAGCTACACGAGCTTTCACGTTTAAAAGTCCTATTTGACTTAAAATTAGTGGACAATACACCATGTATGTAGCTCAGCAGGCTATACGTAGTGATGCCAAGTTGTCTTCACACCCCCTCTTCAAATGTCACGTTTCGAAATCAAAAAGTTTTTACATCACTTTTAACCAGCTGAGAACATCTTTTAATAAATAAATAAATGAACATTCCTTCCTGCTTAGATTTGATGGAAGCGGACAAGATACCTAAATTCTCCTCCAAGGATGAGGAAATCAACTTTTGGAAAGCTCTCTACGTCAAGTACAAGGCAAAGTATGTGGCACTTTGTTTTGTTGTGAGGTTTAACCTATATAAGCGTTTGACTGTCGATTGTGGAGTTCTTATGAGTTCTTGCTAGCTGGGAAGGAAAGCGGGCTTTCATTTTCTTGACGTTACAGTCACATTTAGCATGACATCTTTCTCCGTCTCTGTCCCCATATGTGCTCTCTGCTATCATCCGGCAGCTACCAGGAGGCTCACGAAGAGCTACTGGAGTTTCAGGAGGGCAGCAGGGAGCTGGAGGCTGAGCTGGAAGCGCAGTTAGGCCAAACCGAGCATCGCCTCAAGGACCTCCAGACGGACAACCTCAGGCTGAAGAATGATGTGGAGACGCTGAAGGTAAAAAGCAGACCATCACTCTGACCTGCTTTATATGCACAAATCCTTACCTCCTTCCTCCCTTTGCCCAAACTTCTGACAGGTTTGTATTCACCTTTGGATCCTTACATTCTTTCCTTGCTAAAGCTACTTGTGTTGCACCGCCCACCTCAGACATAGGTTGTGAGTAAATAACAACTTTTGTCCCACCCTTTGTATAAATGTAGGTCACAACTGAGGACAATGAGGAAGGCATGAAAAATGTAAGAGGACAGTGAAATGTTTTTGTGTGCCGTGACAGGAAAGGCTGGAGCAGCAGTACTCCCAGAGTTACAAGCAGATCTCTGTTCTGGAGGACGACCTGGTGCAGACGCGCAGCATAAAAGAGCAGCTTCACAAATATGTGCGAGAACTGGAACAGTCCAACGATGACCTGGAACGAGCCAAGAGGTCTGGAGACATTTTGCCGGCGCTGTTCCATCAGTGTGGCATTTTTCTTCTGACCGTGTTGGGTTTTTGCTATGGCCCACCCACAGAGCGACCATCGTTTCTCTAGAGAACTTCGAGCAACGTCTGAACCAGGCCATCGAGAGGAACGCCTTCCTAGAGAGTGAGCTGGACGAGAAGGAGTCGCTCCTCGAGTCCGTTCAGAGACTCAAAGATGAAGCCAGAGGTGACACCTTGAATGAAGTCATTCATTTTCACCTCTGACTAATTAACAAACGTTTGTCTTTTGTCAGATTTGCGTCAGGAACTGGCCGTGCGGGAGCGCCAGGCGGACATGAGCCGGACATCGGGCTCCAACTCGCCCACCCATGACGACGTCAAAATGGACTCGGCGTCGCTCTGCAGTCCCGCGTTGCCTCTTAGCAAAAGTCTGGACGTTACGCTCATTGGTAACGCGGCAGGTCAGTGCAACCTTGCATGTTTTGCTCCATATGGACAAAAGTATTGGCACACAACTTTTTTTTTTTTTTGCAGGACTTTCCACGAGCAACTCACCGCTGACTCCCTCAGCACGGATATCAGCTCTCAACATTGTCAGCGATCTACTGAGGAAAGTTGGGGTGAGTCATTCTTTCAAAAAAAAAAAAAACACTCATCTGATTTTTGCCTCTCCTGATCATGAGTCTCATGTGCCGGCAGGTTCTGGAGGCCAAACTGGCTGCGTGCAGGAACCTTGCCAAGGAGCAGCATGCCAAGAAGACTTACGCTCTGGACAACGGCAACATCCTCAATGCTAACAGTAGCGCCTACTCGCAGTCATTGCATATCACCTATTTGGACAAAGGGTGAGTCTCCTTGTTACCGACCTTACGCCGTAACCTAATTTTGTATATTTTTTAAAAATTGATTCTTTTGTTTTTGCAGCAGAGGGACCAGCAGGCTAGATCCAGGGACCCTCAATGCCATCACGGTCCCTCCTGCCGCCTCATCGGCTGGCTTGGTGCCCCTCACCGTATGAACACCACAGCAACCACCTCGCGCGCGCACACACACACAGACATACGAGACAGTAAAGTGATATGCAAACGATTTATCACTCATCGCTCAGCAATAAGAAAAAGAGTCGGAGCGAGCATTCACAAGCTCACTGAAGTGTTTCCTGAATAATTGTATTTTCATTATTTCTAGATGTTTGTAGATGTTGAAAAAGTATTAAGGGAGGTCATCTTGAGCATTTTGTTTGCTTTCTGTTGCACATATGACCAAAGACAAATAGGACACCGTTCAAATGTGTCACATGTTTGGTCATATTGATCGTTCATATTGTAGTTACAGGTGGCAAGAAATCAATTTGGTCACTGTTTAAATTCCTACAAACAGTTCATTACTATGGCGGACTAAAATTATTCTAAAAATACTTCTCAGAAAGACTCACTAAATCTCAGTAAAATAGCCATTAAAAAAATTATACTGCACAAGTTTCAGAAGAACTGTTTAAAAATATTTAATTTAATTGATGGGTGAAATAATTTTGAATGTAGCAGACTAAGAATTATTAGTGGTGATGTTTCAACATATTTAGTATTTTAATGAATTTGATATGATTAATTACAACTTCAATGACACAAGTCAGTTTTTTTTTTTTTTTTTTTTTGGAGGGATGTTTTGGTCCGAACAACAAAGCACTTCAGTTCATTTGTATTTATTCTTTCATGTGCAATATAACTTGTGTGTGTCAATGTTTGTATTTTTAATTTATTTCAATAAAAAAAACGACTTCAATGTTGTGATAACATCCACGAAAGAAGCATTCTATCTATTCACAAATAAAGGGCATGGGTTCTACTATTTGTCTTTCTAAGATCTCGCTAACCGTTCTGCACCCCCCAGCCCCCCCCCCCATGTTCGTCTGAGTTATGTTTACGTTCCTCTGAACGAGTCATAACTGGGTAAGTCAATTCCTTTTGTGTTTTTGCATACTTGGCCAATACTGCAAATTTGATTCGAATTGGTTGGAAAATGCCTTTGTGGTTTCCTGGACAATAGGGGCGCTATGGACCAAGGAGATCCAATGCATCGAGAAGAAGAATAAGAACAAGTACAAGAACGGTAGCACATCCGGTTCAATGAGCAAGTATTTCCGCTGTCCACGAGCCGTGTTCTCAGTGAGTAATTTTAACATTTTAAAGTGACTCTTCGCGGTTTAACTGTGTGTATGTAGACAATTGAGGAGCATAATTACGACACGTTGCTCCCCTAATTAGGTCGTTGTTACTAAGTCGCTAGCAGTTAATCGTAAAAGCATAAGCAAAGGGGCCAGTTCGCTCGCACGCCGCCGACAAATAGCCGTCAGCTGTCAATCAAAAGGCAATCGAGGAGAGCGTTTGGCTTGAATGTTATCTTGTATGTTTTCCACACCAAAGCTGTTGTCAACCAGTGGAATTAGCTTCAAATCAGGGGGCAGATTTGTCTCAAAATTATTCACACAAATGCACTTTCTCTTGTTTTTCGAAAGATATTTGTGATTTTCACAAACTAAATCCTGAATTCCAAATATGTGTTGATAATTCTCACAAATATACTCCTTGTTCTCACACGTTGTCGGGTTTATTCTATGAATAATGACTCAAATTGTGTCACTCAAATATTTTTTATGGATAGAAGAGGATGACTTACCAGTTTTGTTTTTCTTTCTGCCTGATCAGATTGAAGAGGCTACTGGGCCAAAGGTGCAGCCGACAGACTCGGAGGACATGCGGAAAGAAGCCCAACCTGCATTTGGACACATGTGAGTACAGTATTGAGCCTTGTTGTGTGCTTGAAGAGCTGATGTCACGTCGCCCCACAAGATGGAGGTGAATGCGCCCGCCTGTCTCTCACTCAACTTAAACTTCTGCTCCGTGTACTGCACAACACTGTGAACATCACAGAGACAACCCGATCATCATACCATCAAGCACTTCTGGAATATGTTTTTAACATCGAAGTGGCCCAAGTTAGTTTAAAAATGTGCATGCATATGTATACATATATGTCTAAAACTTACTTGGCCCACTTCAATGTCATTTAAATACTTGACCAGAAGAGTGTGATCATGATGTTGTGGAGTACACGGCACTTAGTTTTTGTCTCAGTGAGAGAAGTCGGACGTGCTCATGTCCCCCTTGGTGTGTGATTAGATGTAAGTGACATTACACATGAGCTGAGCAAGCACATGCAAAACGTAAGGTGCTCCCATCTCGGGCCTGTCGTCAATGTTTGTGTGTGTGCAACTAATACTGGCCCACACAAACATTGACTGGTAAAATGCTTTCACATTGTCACGTTAGCCTTTCTGTCCAATAAATTCTTCAACTTGAACTAGAGTCCTTGCCTTTCATGACTAAGTCCATCCTCAACTCACTCGAAGCCTTTGACACTGAGTGGTCACTGCAGCGGATGACTTCAAAGACTCAAGTCTTGAGGAGAGAGTTGCGCATCAGTCACTCCTATGTCCACAAGTGTAACACTGCTTGTCCCGTTGATCTCCACATGACTCGAACCTCCAAGAATTGAGCTTTTGGGTCATGTGAAACAGACGGGAACAGTGAAAAGACTGTCTGGTGTGACCTAAATGCAACTCTCACCTCAAAACTCAAGTGGGACTTAGAAAAATTTCTGCAAACCCTGCCCAAACCACACCCGATTTCACATCCACCAATCACGATGAGGCCATAATTTGCAAACATTTGCATAACCAATCAGAACACGGAGATTTGCATAGCCACGCCCACTTTCCCATCTTCAACCAATCGGATTGCTCAAAATTTGCATATTCCCGCCCTATAAATACCAACCAATCAGAGTGCACCTAATTTGCATAACCACACCCTTGTTTCCACCAATCACTGCATGTTATTGCCATGCTCCTCCCACTTTCACAGCCAGCGGCGAATCATGAGCCATCATTCCAGCTATGCCACACCCACTTCAATTTTCCTGCCGGAAAAAAAAAAATCCGGTAAAAATTTTGTGAAAAAAATTTTGAAAAAATTTTGGGGGGAAAACATTTTTAAAAAATTTCGAATGTTTTTTTTTTTTTTATTTAAATGTGTTAAGTTATATTTTTGTGATGAGTTTAGGAATGAAGTTGAGAGTTCAAGTGTTCTTTGTAATCAAGCTTTATTTCTTTTGCAGAACAGACAATCACAAAGCAGAGGAAAAAGTTGCAAGTCGGATGGCAGTCTGCTTGTCGCTGGGTGGCGAAGTGGTCGGCTCGTGAGAAGAACGTTGGACAGGTGTGTTGACCTGAGAGGAAAGACATCCGTGAGTTACATGCAAGTCAATGTCTTGTGCAGACAAAGATGTTTTCGGCATGAAACTTGCCAACAAGAGAGACAAGTTGTTGGGTCTTTTGTGCAGGAAGCCGATCGTGTACACTGCTGCCCGAGGAAAAAAAAATTAGTCTTCAACACTGCAGAGAACATGCTTGTTGAAATGAAATGAGCCTTCTTGCCAGCAGATGGCTCAGTTACATTTCACCTCATACTCCACCGGCTTGATCTGGATGACAAAGTAGAGGTGAGTGGACACCAATTACGAACCAAAATGCAGTTCCATTTTACTCAAAGCTGCTTTCAAGTGTTTATTCACTGGAGACTGGAATCTTTTGCTGCAACACTTGGTCAAGCGTGATCAGCACCAACAGGCTGAGCTGCTCCTGGCCCAGTCACTCGTCCAAGGTGGTCAAACCTGCCAGTGTCACAAATGAGAGTCATCAATCTCCTTTTTTGTACCTTTGAACGGCAATGTTGAAAATGGAGCAGACACAAGCTTGTCGCATTTGTCTCTTTGCCCAGCAGGCGGAGAGTCTGGCTGGAAGCTGCACTGCATGCAGAATGAAAGAAAAAGCAGGTGAGTGTGCTTGAAAATTCAATGTGCCGTGCTTTTTGTTTGTAGCTTCCGTCACCCGACAGCATGCATAACGTCAGGTGGATCGTGACGCCACGTTTTCTGAGGGCCTGCACCAGCCGCCTCCAACCAACAGTTCCAGGACTTGGAATTTTGTGACAGGCCCAAACGTCGAGGACGGCTCGACTTCACAACGTTATCTGGTTCTTCAGCACCACCTGGTGGATGAGAGCGGGACAAACGCACATGTTGAGCAAATGTCTTGGGACCACTTTCCCGCCCTTTTCCCCTGCCCCATTTCCCCCTGGTGCAACACCTGATTCAAATGATCAGATCAGCAAGGTGAGCGGTAGCCGGACAGTGAATCTGATTTGTCTAAGTGTGCGAGAGAGCCAGAAAAGGGCGCCGCCACCGATTTCATTTTAGCCACAGGTGCGCCTACTCAACCAGCTCTCGGGAGCTGGTTGAGTGGGAGGTCCTGTGGTTAAACCAAACTTTTTTTCAAATTTCTGGATTTGACACCTGTGCTCAATCACGTGCTGATGTAATTACAAGTAGTCGCACATGTGCACCTCTATGAAAGAGTTGGCTTCACTTGTGAAGAGAGCAGAGCTGGACGCTTCTTCGACAGCACGGTGGCCTGAAAGACACGGTAACGTTAGCGCTTGACTCTTAAATATTCAAACCTTCCAAGCGTGTGGCTGGGCACCCCGATGTTTGGAAGACCCAAACGCCACAGGATGGCAGCCATTTTAAGAGTCATTATGTCGAGGTGAGCCTGCGTAGACAAATGAGAATAGACACATTTGGCATTTAGTCTGATATGTACTCAAATGCGGCAGTTTTACCTTGTTTCAGTCAATTTGGCCATTCTGTAGAAGATGCAGAGCCTGTGGACAGAAAAGAGACAAATTAGTTGAGCTTGCTCCAAATGGTTCACAATTTAAATTCCACATTGAAACGCACAGCAAGTGGCCCGTTTTAGACGCCATTTGAAGATTTGTACCTGTGAACAGAAATGACACAATTAGCATGCATACGTGCATGTTAGTTCGGTTTGTGACTTTAGAAATGAGTTTTGTCTACTTACCCTCTCGGCAACGTAGCTTTCCTAGGAAGTTGGGGGGGGGAAAGCGTTTGTTGCAAAGTAAGGTCGCAGGAGTCGTTAATTGCAATGCTCGAGCAAACATTTTTTCTTTGCATGTTTGCCAGGTGCAAGTACGTTTAAAGTGTTGCTTTCCATTCAAAGTGAGTGTTTTACGAGGCTATTAAAGAGTAAAAAGTCACCTTGTTGGGGTTCTGCGTGATCTTGTGGACAGGCATGTGGAGCAGGAGCAGCGTGTGGACGAGCGCAGGCTGTCGAAGGTGAGAAAGAATGATTGCCTCGTTGTCGCCGTTTAAATAGGTTTATTGTGATGACGTCACTTCCGGAAATAAAAATAAAAGTATTTAAAAGAGGAAGTGAATGAAGATATTGTGTGAAAAATAACGGAGCGTAATGACAAATGCATTGCCTACGAGAAACACCGGGGATCGAACCCGAGTTCACCAGTCCGCACTACCTGTCGTATACCACTGTGCTATTATCTGACACTGATGTTCCTGGTTATACATGTGCATTTAAAAGAAGCAATTATGAAGATGGAAAATTACAAAGGTTATGGCTACAGAGAGCGCCCGGGCTCGAACCTGAGTTTACCAGTCGAGCATCTCTGTCATATACCACGAGACTGGCGTTCTACAGTGACGCGGATCGCTACCTATGTTTACTTATTGTCATCATATAGTACCGTTCAGGAATTAGTGCAGTTAAATAAATATAACCACCTGAAAGATATTAGCAGTGTTCGACCGTGGTCGAATGGATAAAGTCCGAACGTGGGCCCCGGGCTCGATTCTTGCTCCACTTATAGATGTAGCAGGCAGTGGGGCTCGAACTCGGGTCTCCCGACTACGACCCATCGTCTTTTCCCAATAGTCCATTATGCTGTGAAAATTTCTAAATTTTCAAATACTCATAGCCACATGACCTCGTATGGAAGTAACGATTGATGAGACTGTTGCATCTCGTGGAGTATCCGCTCCTGGTCCAAATTTCGCCCCTGTATGACGTGACGAGAAACCCTGGTTCGATTCTTGCTAAATCTATAAATGGAGCAGATGGTGGGGCTCGAACTCGATTCGCAGGACTACTACGCGCTGTCTTTTACCATGAGCCCATTGCAGAACGGAAATTTCGTTATTTTTTATATGTAGTCAAAGGTGATTGACCACATGAGTCAATTGGTGAGACGGTCTGCGTCTCTCGTGGAGTGGAGTATTCCCAACCACTGCCTGCCTTCATCATGCCATCCTGAGATCAGGAGAGAGAGTTTGCAAAGCCAACTTCGTTTTAGATTGAAGAGTATCACAAAGAGACAGTGTCGTTTTGTCATTTTGCATTATTGGCGATCGTGAATAAAGTGCAAATAAAACATCCATGCGCACACTTCCAAACGTGTAAGCCAACTTTATTCATTGTTTCAAGAAGCTTGGTTGATAAGGGCAACTCTGCTGGAACAGTCGAGACGCAAATCTCGTCTGTGTTGTTGCGGGGTGGTCACTGCTGGTCCCAACGGGCCGGGGCCTGCAGTACCCGCAACACCCAAAGGATCACGGTGAAATCAAACTTCGTCTAAGATTGGAGAGGAAACATCGGATGACTTTCGGAGGGCCCCGATACCCCCTCGCTGTCTTGCGGAATATATACCAATCAATACGCCACGACCACTTCCAAAACAACGTTTACCCAACAACGACAATGCGTCAATAGGAGGCTTGTGTGTCAGCGGGCGACGTCCCGACCGTCCCGCACAGGATCATTTGCCAAAATTCTGCCAACCGCTTGATGACAGCTGTTATGAAAGCGCTGATGTATTGTATAAAGTTACCGCAGGCTATTTTTTTCTAAATATGCTCATAATGTCGTTGTGGTGTTGAGCTGCTGGTGGGGAGGTGAGCTGTTCGGAGCTGGTCATGTCGTAGCTCGCTGGTCGTGTCGTAGCCTCCTTGCTCCGAGTACACCCGCATGAACTTCAGCAGAATGCAGTCAATTCCCAGCCTCTGCGCCACCAGGAGCAGCCCGTCACAGCCGGACAGTCTCACAAACATTTCAGTCTCAAACTCCAGCAGAGTGCCCGCCATTGGCAAGGGGAAACAATCAACTCGATTTCGATTTTCCAATGTCAGCTAACAGCAGTAAGAATCATTGTAAAATTCGACCGCGAGAGGCTCGCGCCCGTCGTCGAAAGTGTTGACGCTTCAAAACAAACCAAACAACACAACAAAAGGTCTTCACGAAACGTAAGGGCGCCGTCTACTGGTGCACAATAGGAATGACAAACCTGCGACTGAAGTGGCCCTCAACTTTACAAGTGTCGTCCCACCCAAAAATACAACTCTCTGGGTACCTTTGTCGGGGGAAATATATTGGTCTTTGTTGTTCTGTTTATGTTCCTCTGGACGAGTCGTAACTGGAATGGGGGGCGTGGGGGGATTCCTTTTGTGTTTTGGCATTCTTGACCAAGACGGTGAAATTGATTCCAATTCTGATTGCTTGCCAAATGCCTTTGTGGCTTCCTAGACAGCAGGGGGCGATATGGACCATGGATAGCCAATCTCCCAAGAAGAAGAACCAGGACAAAAACAAGAAGGGTACTACATCCGGTTCAGCGAGCAAGTTTTTCCGCGAACTACAAGCCGGGCTCACGGTGAGTAATTTTAACATTTTAACGAACTATATGTAAATGTCTTGATGCAGACAATTTCGGAGCATCATTACGGCACGTCGCTCCTCTAATTTGTTGATTGTTACGAAGTCACTGCAAGTTATCGAAAAAACACAACAAAGGTGGCCAGTTCACATACGAGGGCAGATTTGTCTCAAAACTATTCCCACAAATGCATCCGTGACGTTTTTGCAATTGGTTTTCACAAAATAAATACTCAATTACATAAAATACGTGTTGATAATGTCCACAAATATACTCGTCATTTTCACACGTGTTTTCGGGTCCCCAAATCCATTCAGGATTTTTACGTGTTTCTCTATGTGGCGTGAGCATTTCTCATGACTTTGAGATCCAGTTTTCGTCCGCGAGGAGGAGGCAGTGTTGCTGTCTCCAATTTACGGGAACTTTAGTGGACGGTTGAACGAAGTTGAGTCTTTTCAATAGTTGAGCAGTTGATTGAAAGGAGGTTGCTCAATGTACTTTAGGGCTTTAGGTGTGGAGAGAAAGCCGCGAGCGGGCAGATTTGGAAATGGACGTATTAGAAGGGAAGGTCTGCCACGTACTCTGTGAAGAATAACACAAATCATAACAACAACAAAAAATTTGGGGGGGGGGGGGGGCAGAAGAGTATGACTTCCCACTTTAGTTTTTCTTTCTGCCTGACTAGATCGAAGAGGCGACTGGGCCAAAGGTGCATGCGGAATGGAGCCCAACCTGCATTTGAACACGTGAGTATTGAGCCTTGTGTGCTTGGAGAGCTGATGTCTGATGTCACGTCGCACCACAAGGTGGAGGTGAGTGCGCCTGCCTGTCTCACTCAACTTAAACTTCTGCTCCGTGTACTGCACAACATTGGCAACTACTCATTGACAACCCGAACATCATCAAGCACTTCCCAGAAGAGTGTGATCATGATGTTGTGGAGTACACGGCACTTAGTTTTTGTCTCAGTGAGAGAAGTCGGACGTGCTCATGTCCCCCTTGGTGTGTGATTAGATGTAAGTGACATTAATTCACGCCTTTGTCACATCCCGGCTCGATTACTGCAATGCCCTTTACTTTGGAGTCAGCCAGTCCTCCATTAAGCGGCTTCAGCTGGTCCAGAATGCCGCTGCTCGCCTCTTGACTGGTACTCGTAAGAGGGAGCACATAACTCCTACTCTGGCATCCCTTCACTGGCTCCCCATACATTTTAGAGTTATTTTCAAGATCCTCTTATTTGTTTTCAAATCTCTAAATAATCTCACGCCACCTTACCTCTCTGAGCTCATCCGCCCCTACGCACCTGCCCGGCGCCTCAGGTCTGCCGACCAGACATTATTAGAAGTACCAAGAACTAAACTGAGGCTGAGAGGGGATCGAGCCTTTTCTGTTGCTGGTCCCTCTCTCTGGAATGACCTCCCACCGAACATTCGTCAAGCTTCCTCACTGCCCATCTTCAAAACCCTCCTCAAAACTCACTTGTATTCCCTGGCTTTCGACTCAGCATGACTTAAATTTGTTCTTGGTTTTACTGTTTGGTGCTTTCTACTGTCTTTATTACCGATTTGTTTTACTGTTTATTGTATATGTTAAACTGCTCCATGTACAGCACTTTGTATGCGGCGATGGCTGTTTGAAAGTGCTCTATAAATACAGTTGACTTGACTTGACTTGACTTGACATTACACATGAGCTGAGCAAGCACATGCAAAACGTAAGGTGCTCCCATCTCGGGCCTGTCGTCAATGTTTGTGTGTGTGCAACTAATACTGGCCCACACAAACATTGACTGGTAAAATGCTTTCACATTGTCCTGTTAGGCTTTCTGTCCAATAAATTGTTCAACTTGAACTAGAGTCTTTGCCTTTCATGACTAAGTCCATCCTCAACTCACTCGAAGCCTTTGACACTAAGTGGTCACTGCAGCTGAAGACTTCTCAAAGACTTAAGTCTTGAGGAGAGGGTTGCGCATCAGTCACTCCTATGTCCACAAGTGTAACACTGCTTGTCCCGTTGTTCTCCAAATGACTCGAAACTCCAAGAATTGAGCTTTTGGGTCATGTGAAACCGACGGGAACAGTGAAAAGACTGTCTGGTGTGACCCAACTGCAACTCTCACCTCAAAATTCAAGTGGGACTTAGAAAAATTCTGCAAACTCCGCCCAAACCACACCCAATTTATAATTCACCAATCACGACGAGGCCATAATTTGCATACCCAATCAGAACACATAGATTTGCATAGCCACGCCCACTTTTCACTATCCAACCAATCAGATTGCTCCATATTTGCATATCCATGCCCCATAAAGCCCCAACCAATCATAGTGCATCTAATTTGCATACACACGCCTTCCTTTCCACTAATCACAGCATGTTATTTCCATGCTCCACCCACTTTCCCAGCCATCAGCGAATCATGAGTCATCATTCCAGCTAAGCCACACCCACTTTACGAGATTTTTTTCCTGCCAGGGGAAAAAAATTTCCGGGAAAAAAAATTTTTGAAAAATTTTTGGGGAAAAAAATTTGAAAATAAAAAAAAAAACATGAAGAAAAATTTAGAAATGTTTTTGGTAAAATGTTTTAAGTTATATTTTGTTGATGTATGTGAGGAATGAAGTTTAGTTAAAGTGTTCTTTGTAATCAAGCTTTATTTCTTTTGCAAAACAGACAATCACAAAGCAGAGGAAAAAGTTGCAAGTTGGATGGCAGTCTGCTTGTCGCTGGGTCGCGAAGTGGTCGGCTCGTGAGAAGATCAGACAGGTGTGTTGACCTGAGAGAAAAGACATCCGTGAGTTACATGCAAGTCAATGTCTTGTGCAGACAAAGATGTTTTCGGCATGAAACTTGCCATCGAGAGAGACAAGTTGTTGGGTCTTTTATGCAGGAAGCCGATCATGTTTACTGCTGCCTGGAGAGAAAAAAAAAAAAGTCAAAAAAATTGTCTTCAACTCTGCAGAGAACATGCTTGTTTAAATGAGCCTTCTTACCAGCAGATGGCTCAGTCACATCTCGCCTCTTGGTCCACCGGCTGCATCTGGATAACAAAGTAGAGGTGCGTAGACACCAATTACAAACCAAAATGCAATTTCATTTAACTTTAAGATGCCGCAAGAGCACTTCATTTTTCAAACTTTCAAGTGTTGATTCACTGGAGACTGGAATCTTTTGCTGCAACACTTGGTCGAGCATGATTAGCACCAACAGGCCAAGCTGCTCCTGGTCCAGTGGTCAAACCTGCCAATGTCACAAACAAGAGCCGTCAAGCTCCTTTTTTGTACCTTTGAACGGCAATGTTGAAAATGGAGCAGACACAAGTTTGTCGCATTTGTCTCTTTGCCCAGCAGGCGGAGAGTCTGGCTGGAAGCTGCACTGCATGCAGAATGAAAGAAAAAGCAGGTGAGTGTGCTTGAAAATTCAATGTGCCGTGCTTTTTCTTTGTAGCTTCCGTCACCGTGCATGACGTCAGGTGGGTCGTGACACCATGTCTGAGGGCCTGCACCAGCACCGCCTCCAACCAACAGTTCCAGGACTTTGATTGGAATTTTGCGACAGGCCCAAACCTTGACGACTGGACTTCACAACGTGTTATCCGGTTCTTCAGCACCACCTGGTGGATGAGAGCAAGACAAACGCACATGTTGAGCAAATGTCTTGGGACCACTCTCTTTTCCCCTCCCCCATTTGCCCCTGGTGCAACACCTGAGTCAAATGATCCGATCAGCAAGGTCGGCGGAGGCCGGACAGCGAATCTGATCATTTGTCTCGATATGCCAGAAAAGGACCCCGCCACCGTTTAATTTTAGCCACAGGTGCACCTACTGAGTGGGAGGTCTTGTGGTTAAACAAAACTTTTTTTGAATTTCTGGATTTGACACCTGTGCTCAATCTTTAGTCGATCACGTGCCGAGTACTCGCACATGTGCACCTCTATGAAAGAGTTGGCTTCACATGTGAGGAGAGCAGAGCTGGACAGCACGGTGGCCTGATAGACACGGTAACGTTAGTTCTTGACTCTTAAATATTCAAACCTTCCAAGCGTGTGGCTAGGCACCCCGATGTTTGGAAGACCCAAACGCCACAGGATGGCAGCCATTTTAAGGGTCATTCTGTCGAGGTGAGCCTGCGTAGACAGAAATGAGAATCAACACATTTGAGATTTAGTCTCATATGTATTCAAATGCGGCAATTTTACCTTGTTTCAGTCAATTTGGCCATTCTGTAGAAGATGCAAAGCCTGTGGACAGAAAAGAGACAAATTAGTTGAGCTTGCTCCAAATGGTTCACAATTTAAATTCCACATTGAAACGCACAGCAAGTGGCCCGTTTTAGACGCCATTTGAAGATTTGTACCTGTGAACAGAAATGACACAATTAGCATGCATATGTGCATGTTAGTTCGGTTTAATTGTGAATTTAGAAATGAGTTTTGTCTACTTACCCTCTCGGCAACGTAGCTTTCCTAGGAAGTTGGGGAGAAAAAGCGTTTGTTGCAAAGTAAGGTCGTAGGAGTCGTTAATTGCAATGCTGGAGCAAACATTTTTGCTTTGCATGTTTGCCAGGTGCGAGCACGTTTAACGTGCTGCTTTCCATTCAAAGAGAGCAAAGGTGAGTGTTTTAAAAGGCTATTGAAGAGTAAAAAGTCACCTTGTTGGGGTTCTGCGTGATCTTGTGGACAGGCGTGCGGAGCAGGAGCAGCGTGTGGACGAGCGCAGGCTGTCGAAGGTGAGAAAGAATGATTGCTTCGTTGTCGCCGTTTAAATAGGTTTCCGGCGATGACGTCACTTCCGGGAAAGAAAAAAAATATTTAAAACAGTAAGCGAAGATACGGGCTCGAACTTGAGTTAACCACTTATGACTACCTGTCGCTTACCATTCGGCTATTGTCTCACAGTGTTATTTTCTGCTTTTACGTGTATATTAACATAGAACGTGAATGTGAAGAGAAAAAACACTAAGTGTTCAAGGCCAACACCGAAGCTCGAACTTGAGTTTACCAGTCGGGACTCCCAATCGTATACAATTGAGCTATAAGCTGACAGTAGTCCAGTCGCTTTTACATATATAATTATTGTAACCCTAGACTGAACTATTTGTAAAGTCTTCTAAATACGACCGACCAAAGTGTTACCAAAGCTATCTGACTGGTCGAATGGATAAAGACCTGACGTGGCCCCCGGGAAACCCGGGTTCGAGTCTTGCTCAATTTATAAATGTGGCAGAGAGTGGGGCTCGAACCCGGGTCGCCTGACTACCACGCACCGTCTTTTACCATTAGGCCATTCTGCCGCGAAAAATTCGAAAAAATTATATGTAATCATAGGTCAATACCTACACGTGAGCTGTCAGATGGTTGGCATTTCTCGTGGAGTGAGTGAGTGGCCTCTTGTGTTCTAAACTTCGCCTCTCAACTTCGTGACAGCACTCAAACCTAACCCATAAGCCCTCAACCTCACCAGTTTCTCCCCTCTGCTCCCTTCATAATGCCATCCTGGGATCAGGAGAGGGAGTTTATCAAGCCAACTTGCTTTGAAATTGACAAAAGAGACAAAGAGATAGTGTCGTTTTGTTACTTTGCTTTATTGGCGATCGTGAATAAAGTGCTTGAATAAAACACACGTTTCTTGTCTGCTTCAGTCACAAATAAAATCCGTAAACACACACTTCCAAACATGGAAGCCAACTTTGTTCATTGTTTCAAGATGCTTTGTTGAAAAGGGCAACTCCGTTGGAATAGTTGAGACCCAAGTCTCGTCTGGGTGGTTTTGGTCTCTGCTGGTCCAAACGGGTCCCGAGGCGGAAGAACCTGCAACACTAAAAGAATCACGGTGAAATCAAACTTCATTTCATATTGGGCAGAAAACTTTCTCCAGGGTCCCAATAACCCCCCCTCAAAGTATTCACTGTCTTCGGGAATACAGTACAGTTTACGCCAATCAATACGCCCCCCTCCCCCACCAACCACCGCTTCCGAAACAAAGTTGACCGAAAATGCGTCAGTAGAAGGGTTGCGGGTCGTTGGGGTGACCCCACCGACTGGCAGATGATAATTTCTGGAAAGTGTTTTTTTGCGGCCGTTGTGGAAGCGCTGTCGAAATCAAGATACTGTATATTGTATGAAATTACTGTTTACTAATTCGATTTGAATGTTTAAAATATTTGCGCATGCGCACGGACAGACGTGCGTGTGTTGTTGAGTCTGTGACTGATTCCCGAATGCGGCCCGTGGTATATCACCTTTCCAGTACAGCGGTGCAGGGTTCGATCCCAATTTTGGGCTCCCTGTGTATAGCTTGCATGCTTCACCTTTTCCGGTTTGTTGCTTTCACATGGAAAAAGCAACCCCAAAGAAAATCGTGAAAATAATGTTAAAAAAAAACGACCATGTATAGGAGGCATGCTCTTCCTGTGTCTCAACGAGTGTCCTCCCACATTCCAAAAACGTGTGGCAGGTTCATGGAACACTCCAAATTGTCCCTGGGTGTGAGTGTGAGCGCAAATGGTTGCGATTGGCTGGCAACCAGTTCAGGGCTTAACTGCCCCCCCCCCCCCCACCCCAGATCCTTGTGAGGGGATCAGCGGATCAGAAAATGTATGAATGGAAGCCAAGCCACGAGGCCGCCTGCTTAACACACAACGGAGAATGCCATTCGTAGTGTCCTGTCCACAAATATCATTTCTGTGACACTTACCTTCTTTTCTCTCCACTTCGATGAGGAAAGAGGATTTTAGTGTTTCACGTTCAGCTCAGTCATGGGACAAAAAAAAACTTGTATCCCAAAGCGCTTCCTGACCGAATAATCATCACAGAATCCTAATAGACAATTACCTGTTCTCAGATTCCCTTGCTTGGTGGTGTCCATCACTGTGGTGCTGCTCCGCTTCTTCTTGCGGGCCAAGACGATGAGATCGGTGCGTGCCATCACCATGGCAACTGTTCCAGAAGACAGCGGTGCCTCCATCCAAGCCATTTCGCTCACGGAAGGTCAGGAGGTGGCGGATAGACGACTCCAAACTGACGAGCGTTTGACCAGGGGGCTCGTTGCCACTGGCCCCCCTCGAGAGCGCGATCGCCCTCGACCGGCACCCACGCGCACAAGGCGTCCCGCCCTCTGCCGAACTTTGACCAACCCACATCGCCTTTCACCGACAGGCATATTTTTCTTGCTCCGCATCAAAGATTGCATGCAGATCATCCACCCCTTCGACACACCAGCCACGCCAACACGTGTCTTTGAGTGACAGCATCGCCTTTATTACAATACACTACTGACAAGTCAAAGGTAAAATAAATATGTGGAGGTTGCGGGTATTGTCGGAACGGGTATTTAAATAACCGATGACTCCTTGGCTTTTTGAAGCGCGTTAAGGCAAAAGTATGTATCGGGAGGCTCGTACGTCACAAATAACGACTATCGGCTGGAACAGAACATGAAAAAGTACAGAGTGTCCGTCTTCATATTCATTGGTCTGCCATTCTGCTCAGATGATTTTTTTTTTTTAGCTGGTTTGCATTTCTCAGTGCTACAAATACAAGTGACCCGAGCAGGCCGTGGTGCGAACGGGTCATCAATGTTGGCCGCTTTTCGACTTTTTCTTGGGGGCCAGATTGTTGCTTCCCGATCGCCCTTAAAAGACACTGAAAGAACAAATAGTGGAGGGGCGGGGCGGGGCGGGGCGGGGGGTTACATCGTAATCGACAATCAGTCCCACACAACGGGCCAAACGATGGCCGTCCCTACTCTAGACGTCTTGTTACCACGTTTGCGATCGGCACACACCCGCTCGCACGACTGCCGCAAAAACAGAGAGCCGACTCTAAAACCGTTCCGATATCCACAGAATGAGGACAAATTAAGTAGAACACCAAGTCTGCCCAAAGACATCAATGAACATTTCTGACCGCCCCCACCCCAACCCCCCGAATGGCACAGTGGAGGAGAGGGGGGGGGGTGTCAGAGAAAATGGTCCCACGTTCTCCAGCTGCGAAACTCAAAAGACCCAGCTGACAGGCACCCACTGCTGCTCGTTGAACAGTTTTTCCATGGCAGAGCGCACGCTGCGGAATGTCGCTTCGAGGCCGTCGTTGACGATACAGAGGTCAAAGTAATGTCCGTAGGCCCTCTTGATGCGCTCGCTCTCGTCCACCGTCCTCTTGAGCTCAGAGTCCTAAAAGGAGGGGTGGGGGGGGATCACGCCAAGCGGTTGAGCGTTGCGTCGGGGGCGCTTCGGTCGTCTTTCAAGCGCGAGAACGTTTGCACTCACCGTGAGCTGCTTGGTGACCACTCCCGACTCGATGGCCGATCGGTTCATGGCTTTGAGGACCTCAAAATCGGGAGCCTCGATGAACACGACGTAGGGCAAGAACTCCGACGTCCGCAGGACTTTAAGAGCCTTGAAGAAACGCACACACGCGTTCGGCCGTGAGGGAATACCGTCGTCACTGTTCGGCGGTTCATGCCAAACTTTAGAGGTCAAACAGTTGACCCGGAAAGGTTAAATTGTATTTCAACCAGAGCCCCAATATCCTTGAATGTTCCCTTACCTGAGGGTTGACATCCAGGATGCAGACCTTCCCCGTTTCCGTCACCTCGTGGATGGAGTTGATTTTGGTACCGTACAAGTTGCCGTCGTATTCGCCGTGCTCCAGGAAACGCCCGTTCTTGATGTCGCACTCCATTTCGCCGCGCGTCATGAAGGAATACATCTGGCCGTCTCTCTCGTCCACCTTTGGTTTTCTGCTGGTGACTTGGGAGACAAAATGGCGGAACGTTTTCAAGACGCTTGGAAACGCGACGAAAAGGACGGACGGGCGCTTTTCTACGCCGCCGCGCTCACAGGGGATGGTGGTGCCGTAGCGCTGGGGATCCAACACCAGCAGCTTGTTCTTTAGACTGCGACGGCCGACGCCCTGCGCCCCTATCAGGACCAGCGTCTTCCTTCGGAAGGGGGGCACCTTGGCCACCTCCTCGTAGATCCGCAGCTCGTGACGATCAAATTCTTGTAAAGGAACACCATTCGTGAGCAATTACAAGGAGGTTAGGGAAGTGTCATTTCATTTCTTTAGCATGTCAGTCTCCAGACAACACAAGATTTTAATTCAGGGTACCTGCGTTCTTGGTGGTTAAATACATCATCTTTTTCTTTTTCTTGCCACCCACTCCACCACACAAAGGACCTGTGAGAAACCAAAACAAGACTGAGCATTACTCGCTTTTGCCTGCTCCTCCCACACGGTACCAAGGAACAAGTCCACATTTTCGATTTTCAACGAGCGGAAGAATCTGATGCAATGTGCGGATGTGACCACTAGAGGGCACCATCCGAACGCTCTGAGACGGCGCCTTTGTGTGACAGGCAATAATGTCTTTTGTTGAGAGGCATAAAAAGAGGCGCATCGGCCGAAGTGCCCCCCTCCCCCCCAAAAAAACATTCGGCTCTATCAATTTAATAGAGACAAAAATTCCAACCAATTCGAGGATAAGATTGGAAAATGAAGGCAACAAATATGAACGGACTGTATGCTCTGTCAGCCACGTCCATTGATCAAAAGTACCAATTTTTAATCTGAACGTTGACGAGTATTGATTGTCACTGGACTGTCACTTTTGCAAAAATCAGTTCATGGACGCCGTGGGCCAGGTCATTTACCAGGACTCCGGCGCTCACGGGCAGACCGGAGAGGTGACAGCGCGGTGGAAATGCGCGCTTGATGCCGAGCGCGGGGCACAGATGTTGTCTTTGTTCCCGGCGTGCTTTTTAATGCAGCACGGGGGTCAAATCTGCATAATTGCCAGCGTTTCTCTCTGTTGGCTCTGTTGTTTTTGTCTGGGTCGTCGTACCTGTGGTGACGAGCTCCAGGTCTCTTTTCACAAACGCTTTCCTCTTCTCCTCGAGGAGCTGACTTGGAATCAAACCGGCGCTACCTCCCTGGATATGGCAGGCCTGAGAAAGACGCAAGATGAGCAACTAACAGCTCCCGTGCGCTGTCGTGTGCGCGAACAAGCCTGTGCGTGTCACTGTAGGCGGGAGAGGCTGTAATGACCTGCCACCAGTTCAGATCTTCCTGGTTGAAAATCTGCAGAATGTCTCCGCTGCAGAAGCTCAGTCCCGCCTCCTTACACGGAATCAGGTTGTCCTGAGACGGGTCGTAGTCAAAGTGGCATTTGACAAAAGCCTGCGAGGACACACATCGGGGGATTGAACGTAACAAGGGAATTCGAAACGGACGCCGGTCAATGAATCCCTGTCGGGGAGCGTTATTCATTTTGGCGGAAGAACAATCGAATCGACTCCCCGTCACCGTTTAAAGGCTCATAACCGCCGCGTTCAAAAGGCGGGACAGCAACAGACACAAACAAAGCGCAAGAGAGGGAGAGAGCGAGAAAGAGGACGACAGCAAGAGCCAGCCCAAACACGTCGCCATGGAAACCATTCCCTCCCCCCTCTGCGGTTGATGCCCTTTCTCATACTCCTATGATGCATGATCATTAAAACACACACACACACACACACACACACACACACACACACACACACACACACACACACACACACACACACACACACACACACACACACTGCTCTGTGCGTGGCGCTTTTAAAAAACGTTTTCGAGGCTGCGGCCGGAGGTGCGAGCTCAGCAGATGGGACCCAGATTGTAATCGCAAAAACTATGAACCAGTCGAGTAGCCCGCACCCTTTTGGAAGACTTGACAATAGGACCGATATTACGTTTTTTTTATAATCGGGGCACGTAGATGGCACTTGGGATGATTCAGTGACCGTTTGTCCGGAGAAGCCAAAGCTCAAATCTCTTGAATCGTAGCGCGACGAGAGGAACGATTGCTTTTGTTGTATTCATATCGGCGGAGTGAGTCTCGGCCGCGGTCAAAAAGAGCCTCTCTTTGCAGAGCGTCGACTTGGAAAGCGGATGTTTATCGGCGAGGACAAAACACAATTGGCAGCCACTTTCCTCTTGGACGCCGCATTGTAAACGGAAACATCGAAAGGCTCGCTGCGGATTTGATCTCATTGGGATTCAATGTCGGCGACATGTCAATTGGAAAGCTGGTGCATTGGGAACCGCAATTTCCGGTCTGTTAAAATCTTTTTTTTTTTTACTCACTCCAACCATTTGGGACTTAAAAAAAAAGAAGAATTACATTTTTATCAGCCTTTTAATGCCACACCAATTTTGAACTCGGTCATTCGCAAAGGTTGAAGTGAGGACACGGAATCAAAAAGAAATCATTCATGAGTTGTCCTCTGAAGGCGGTTTTCAGAGGAGCGTTTGGCACGGTTCCTCAGATGCAGTCGTAAAGCAGCAAGCAAGCCCTTAAGCTAGCAAAGATTTGTTTCCAAAAATTTCAAACAAAGTCCTGCACCGACCTGTCTGGGTGTGTGCGGCTCCTGGTAGCTGGGCAGGATCTTGAGCACCACGCTGCCGCTGGCCTCCTTGAGCATCTCCTGCAGGACTTTGGGGTCGTTGCCCACCTCCTTGCCGTTCACCTCCTTGATGATGTCGCCCACGTGGAGCAGACCTTGCTGGTCAATCATGCCGCCGTGGAGGATTCTGGCGATCACCAGCTCGCCGCTCTCCACGCGAAACGTCACTCCCTTCAAACACAAACGTTTTTTTTTTTTTTTCTTCCCGACCGAGCGACACGCAAGCAACTGTACCACCTTCAACAATAAGACGTTTTGAAAAGTGAACGGCGGCTGCGTGGGGTATTTGAAGACAGTGACTGTACGTGGCATTGACGCCGAGTATTGATCAAGAAGCTAATGAAGTGACTCCAGATCGATCCACTCTATTTTCTGTCACGAGGAGGAATCATTATTTTTCAAAGCCATTCCCCAAAAAAAATAAATCAATCCCCTCTCATTTTCAGCGCGAGTTGATTGATGTTCCACTTACCAGGTGCTCGCCGGACACCTTGCGGATGCCCACCATCCTCACGGCGTCGGGGGGCACGGGTTGGTTGTTGAGGGCGGCGTCCATGAAAGCGCAAGGGCTGGGGGGAGGAGTTTCGTAGTTTTTGGAAGCCACGGAGTCATGAGTCTCCAGCAGAGACTTTAGAGGAGGAGGGGGGGGGGCAGACGACAGGAAAGGTCGAGGATTGCAATGAGATGGTGGTTAAGATATTCGCGTACTTGAACGCGATCAATGAGATTCGGAGAAAGACCTGAAAGTGAGGCTCCTTCAGGATGCGCACCAGCTCGTCGGCGGCTTGGCTCCTGTGCGCCACAGGGCCGAGCTCCTTGAGGATGTCCTGCACAAGTTCCACGTTGTTCTCCCTCACCGCCTCCAGCTTGGGCTCCTCAAAGCGCTCGTGAGCCTTGGGTTTGGATGAGGAGAAAGCAGACGCCGCACAAATGGGATTTGGGCTGACCGGTATCAGTGTCTTGGAGATTTTTTGGGAGAGTTTTTCCTGAGGCACTTTCACATTTCTGGGAATCATGGAATTTTCCACTCTTCTCTAAAGTCAAGGACTTCTCGTTTTTGTATTACTGACTCACACCGACGGTGAAAAAACGGCTCGAGAGCGACATGGGAGGATCCGAACAATCATCAAGTGTGAGTGACAACCGCCATGAGCGAACCTCTTTGAATGCCAAACGTCGAGTCTGCCCTAATTGGAAGTTACCTCGCATCGGCGTGTCAAACACATCAAGGCGAGCCGCCGGCCTCGACGACCTTTTGTCCGAGCGGCTCATTTCGATCGACGGGCATGGAAAGAAAATTGCAAAACGCGGCAAAAGCTTTTTTCCTTTCGCTATATTAGCAACGCGCTAAGCGTTTGGATGCGACAGAATCTGCCGAGAGCGTTTCGGATTTTGCTCTCACCACCGGGCTCTCCATGATGCCTTTGAGGAAGATGAGGTCCAGGTCGTTGGCCGTCGTCGAGCTGACGCTGTCGCTCAGCGTGTCCAAAGTCTGATGCATGGCTGCGCACGAGACAGAGACACAAGACAACAAATGATTTCCCCGCCCCCGCGGATACTTCAGCAAAACAGCGGAAAGTGCAGTTGTGGGTGTGTTTGATTGACAACCGACAACGGAGCGAGCGGAGGACACCGACAATGAGTCCCGTTATGCCCGCGGCGACTCTTAACACGGAGGAAACGAGGCGATTGACAACTCTGCACAAGAAAGAGCGCTCGACGGCGAGCGTTTGTCGCTTCAGCTCGCCGCAATCAGACAACGGCGCTAATCTCCAGCGCGTGTTGCGCCGGGCCTCAAAGTCAGCGGCAAGGACGCGAGTCACATCTCGGCTTCCCCCTCGGGACGAGACGGAAGCCAGACGGGCAATAAAAGGAGCGACGCAAGCCGACGACCTTGATCCTCTGTGACACGGTCCTTCCGCCCTGTCGCCGGATCATTTCAAAGCAAATTGAGTTACTAATTACAAAGCATTTAGCGAAGGTTATCTGGGTTGCTATGGAGGGCGAGGGGTCCCGCCACGGGGGCGCAGAGAGCCGCTCGCTTGCATCTCGATGAATCCTCGCCCGATGAGGTGGTTAGGATCTAACTCGCCGGGCGGGTGAAGACGGATGTTCGAAGAGAGAGGGTGAAAACATCTGATCGTGGCTCGAGTCACCCGATGAGTCATTTCTGACTTAATGAGGTGTTCATTAGTCATGCTGCCGAGTGCCGAGACGTCCCAGGCCGACGTGCTCGCGGAGCGCAATCGGTCGGGAGCTTGAATGCAAAAACAACGCGTCGAGGACTTGTGCGAGGACTTGTGCGGGGCCTGAGAAAGTTTTTGGCACGCCGGAAATGTTGAGGGCAAATCCTCCGTAAAAAGCGACAGTTTCCAAACTAACTCGCCGCCGTGAAAGCGGTGCGAGCGCCACGGTGTGGAGATTTCGTCTACTAGCAATCGACTTTTGTGTTCCAACCGAAAGAGCTCGTGCGATTTTGTGCGCGGCTCGAGCGCTCGGATACGTTGTCGGCGAAATAATTGCAAGTGTGATCTGCGCCCAAGCGGATTGCAATGCTTCCATTTCTCGCGTGAATTGGTGTGAGTGTGTGAGAGAGCGAGAGAAAAACGGGAGAAAGTGAACAAAGCCAGATTGCGTTTCAAGGTTGTAAACAATGACACGTTAAGGCCCGCCGTCTCTGGTTAGCGCGCGATGGCATACCAAATGAGCTCGTTACGCATCATGAATGTATGCGCGCACGCAAACTCTGATGCCCCCCCCGATAAACGGGCTTCAATATGGCTGTCACTACCTGTCAGGTCGGATTACAAACTCGGAAGCTTTGGCGTGGCATCGGCGCTGCGCTTAGAACAATGTCAATTTACGCGGATTTAAAAATGGACGTGGTGAGGCACGCCGCCGCCTAACTTTTTCTGGCAACCGTGACGGTTTTAGTGGCGCCGTTAACAATTTAAGGCAAGCCATGCCTGAGGACAACTGATGCAAGCGCATAAATAACCCTGGACACACACACACGCGCGCGCGCACACACACACGCACACACGCAGAGGGATATGAATGCGCAATATGAAAGGCAATGCAATCTTAATGAACTTGGTCAATTATGGATGCCGCGGGTATGGTACGTCCGACTCGGCGCGACTGGCCAACGGGTGAGCATTTTAATTTGGTGCGCGCGCACACGCCCACAAAAAAAAACTGCCTTGTCACTGTCCAACGACAACAATGTAACAATAATAAGATAAGATAACCTTTATTTGTCCCACACTGGGGAAATTTGCAATGTGTTTCAGCATTTCTGTTTCGGACATGACTAACAACGTTGCACAAGCATCGCTGCAGGTGCACGGAAGGTTTGAAACGTATAAGCGGAGTACTCGGAACAGCTTCTGTGAGGTGGGGAGGTCACGAAAAGCCTCTTTAAGCCACAGGGCAACGTTTGACGTGCAGAGATCCAAACTTTTTTTTTTGTTGTTGTGTCCATCATCATCTAAAGTAGAAGCACGTGTTTTGAGGGACAATTCCCAGCACAATTTCAACAGCACACGCAGGAGATCGGGGGATGTCAAAGTCGCCAACTGTTTGACAACAACATTCTAACTTTAGCCCACTTTCGGTCGCGTTGCATCGCACTCGCTCGGGCAGTCAACGTGTGCTTAGATCATGAAAAGACGGGACTGCTCCCGCTGCTGACACCGGGTGCCATCCTTGCCATCTTTCCTCATCCATCAGCTCATTTGGTCGCTTACTTGTCGCCGTCACAGAAGACGTACAGACAGACTCCTGAGCGCGACGTCGAGCGCTTTGCGGACCGGCGTGAACCCGTACTTGTCGCGCCGGTTAACGCGCCGCCAAGCATTTATCCGCGTAGATCCCCCCGTAGGTAGACAACCACGCTCTTACCGTCTCCCCCGAGCTTCATTTCCAGTCCCTCCAGGGAGAAGGCCGAGCCCCCCTCCTCAAGGGAGAGTCTTCCAAACAGGCTGCCAGCCATGGTGACCAACACCTCACGACAGAGCGCTCACACACATACTCAGGGCGACAACACACACAATGCTGTGCGTAAGGGGGGTGCGGGTGGGGGCAGCTCGCGCACTTTCCTCCTCCTCCTGCCAAAACAGCTCCTGGCTCTTCCCCTCCCTCTTCCACCTGCTCTTGACGTAAATGTGCGCGAGCTACGCCTGACTGGGCGTCTTCTCCGCCGCGCATGAATGAATGCAGACGACAGGCTTGTGTGCATGAGCGGAGTTGGGGGGGGGGCTCGAAGCGTGAAAGGGGAGTGGGGAGGGAAATAGGAAGTGTGATGCGTATGCTCGGGGAAGGAGGAAGAGAGACTGGGCAATTTTCCTGGAGGCTTCCCTGTGTTTGTGAAGGCGAATGGGGCGACCTTTCCCCACGTCTTTCCCCACGGCCCGTTCAAAAAGCCACCTGGAAGTTGCTTTGTGAAATGCTTGTGGAAAAAACGGTTTGCGCCCAAGTACTCAGTAACGATAGAATGCCCCCCCCCCAAAAAAAGTCTACTTTTCATAGGCTCAGCGGTACAGAGACTGAATGGATGGATGAGTATTTCGAGTCCCTTTTGGCCGCGTCGCTCAGGAATGAAATGTGATGCAGCTTTTGGTCCCCCCCAAGTCTAAGTCTGCCAGTGACGTCAACTGGCTCCGCACTCAAAAGCATACAGCGGAAAAACCCTCTGAGGCGCGACTAATTTAAGACCGGCGTCAGAGCGAACCATTATCCGCTTCATTAAGTCACGTTCGAACTGGTGAGAGGAGATGCGCGCCTGGAGTGCCGGATTAGCCGCAAAGCTTTCACTATCACTTGCGTTCTTTTGACATCGCCGATGGCGATACTCTACCGAAGGCGCTCGATTTCATCGCTGCGTTGTCAAACCTTCTCTGACAGCATTCGTTTGATTTGAAGTTCGATTGTTTTTGTTTTTTTTTGGTCTTGTGCTGCATTAATTTCCTTTGCAGGCGTGACAAATTGAGGCTTGTACACAGACGCTCTTGTCGCAGTTGATGAAGCTACTTACCCGAGTCAGAAAAAGCCGTTGCAACGGGCATTTTATGATTTGCTTCTTCCTTGCGCCCTCCGCCAAACTTGCTCGGTCACCTGTGAAAGGGGGAGAAAAAAAACAAAAGAGAGAGACATCAGAGAAAAAGTCAAGACAAAACCGAGTTGCTGTCTCAAGCAAGATAATCTGGTCGATTGTGAGCCTTCCAACCAAAGTCAACAAAGGGCCCGATTGTCAGACGGCTGGAAAGATTAGCTTGTAGGGTGAAGTTTGTGAAGCGTGCCCCCCCCCACCCCCTCCCACTGATGTGCTCCCCTGTGCCGTGACAATAACAACAAACTCTTCCTTCCATCGCCATCACGTTTTCAATCCGTCTAAACAAGCTGCCACCCCGATGCTAACTGCTCTCTAACTCACTTTGGAACTATTAATAGACACCCCCGGCAGTTACTGCCCCTGTGTCCGCGAGGGGGAATATTCCGAACAGATGGAAAGATTGAACGAGCGGGTGAGCGGGCAGGCCAGCCAAGGTTTGGCTTAAGAGAGGATCTGTTGATTCTAATTGATCCATTTAACATCAGGCAGCATGAGAACGAAGCAACACCCCGGGGGGGGGACCCAAACCTGGCTTTGTCAGGTGATGCGTCACTGGGGACATCGACACATTAAATAGCAATATGGGCTTGAAGTAATATAAACAGAGTGATGTGATAAGGGGGGAGGAGCCCCCCCAAAAAAACAGTGGGAGTTGTGGCAACACATCAGGTGGGAGGTCTGACAGGAGGAGAATGGGTTGAAATAACAGGGATGAGAAAAAAAAAAGCACACAGCTGTTGAACAAGAGATGCCAGTAGGATGCTAATTTCTGGTTACTATGACAACATCTACCCATGGTCGAAAGCAGTGCGACGGCAGACCGAGCCCCCACTTGTGTAAATGTAGGAGCCCCAACTTCGCGCGAAACTTTTAAATGATTGGGGTCATCGTCACAGAACGCCGACGGAATTGTCGTTCCTCTTTTGCGTTCTAAATGGCTTGGTTGGCGGGCGCCAAATATTTCTACTCGCTCAGTCACACGAGCAAATGTCAGATGCAGAAAGCGCTTTGGCATCATTGATCAATGCGGATTTGGTCGTTAATAGCACATTGGGGTTCAGCTCCCTCCTAAAAAGGTTTACAATTGCCTGTGCTAATAGATTCAACCCTAAAAAATTGCAGAAACTAGGATCGCATGACACACTTCATAACTAATACACATTGAACTTGCATTACCCGACAAAAATTTCAATGAAAAAAAGGCTAACGGATGATTCATTCAATTCAAATATAGACATGACAGACTCATTTATTGCTTGTGTTTGTTAAAAAGGAAAAAAATCGCATATTGAATCGAAATCGCAACATTGATCGGGGGATCGCAAAGAAGATTACTTTTCAGAAGCGTTCGGTCCTGGTCATGGGAATATTTTGAAATGTCATATGTATACATTCTGGGCCGGCCCAGGTGTCCATATGACAACCGCCTCAAGGCGTTCCCACAATGCAGCAGCGTGCAAAGACACACACACACAAAAGCAGCAGCCAAACAGGTCTTAATCCACATATGGAGCCTGGCGTCAGGCCTAAAAATAACCCCGTGCTCCCACAGGTTCAACTCCTCTCATTACTTTACAGAGAAAACTGCCGTATCCAAGACAACCGTGAGCAGCTCCTCACTTTCTTCCCCACTACCCCTCCCCGTGCATTACCATGGCAACAAGGGAAACGGCATAGAATAATGAGGACGGAATTAAAACTGATGCTATTTGAAGATTTGACCATGCTCGTCGCAATTACAGAGTTGATCAGATTTACAGTACGCGGCATGTGAACACCGCGACCAGAAAAAGATCACATCACAATCACTCGAGATGTTCTTCACAAAATGCCCGAATAATAAACCAGACACCGCATACCTCCATCATACCGAAAGTAACCCCCATAGAATATGAGCAGCTGCTAATAAAAAATGCATGTCATGTATACTGAATAGCACAGTATGGCTCAAGGCAACATGCTGAGAATCCCCCCTGAGGACAAGTTTGTAGATTAACCAAGCAACCAACACACACAAAAGACCCCATGACAGCCCATCCATTAGTTGCTGAAATGTTTCAACGTGTGTGTGTGTGTGTGTGTGGACGAATACATATTTTTAGCATTTTCTAAAAGTCATTGCACTATTTTTAAGTGTGTATAGTACATAAATAACCTGAAGAGATGATTCGGTCGTCAATAACAAATGTGATTCAGGAGATGCTGATGATTGTTATGAATAACACCAAAATAGTCCGGAAAGCGCACAGTACTATAAAAAGGCACATCACATAAATGAAAGTGATGTAATGTATTTCAATCTTCCTGAGGAAATGTGAGGTTAAGGGCAAACTTAACATACTATATTCAGCATGCACGTTGAACAAGTCATGCATGGGAAATTCTATCATTTCAGTCAGGGAGCTTGTTAATCCTCTAACATCCAAATTAGAAACTGATTAAAAAAATGTTACATATATCTTAATCTTTGCTGCCAGCAAAAGCTGGTGTTGTATAGTTTATACAGTGGATACAAAAAGTCTACACACCCCTGCTCAAATGGAAGGCTTTTGTGATGTGAAAAAAACAGTAATTTCAAAGGCTTTTCCGGTTACACACACTTAAATATATACAGTACATATATAAGAAATGCGAACTCGTGACGTCATTAGCAAGCGCACCCCAAAACAACAATGCGCGTGCCCTGCGTGTGCGCATGCGCAAGTGCCAACGATCCATACATTCATTATTAGTGTATCGGATACGTTTCCATACAGTTACAGTCAAGAAGCCGTAATTCTTTCTAACACAAAACAATGCAATATGATGTGAATTTCGCTGTTACGGAAACGCGTGACGTCTCCGCACAGGTGCAGTGAGGTCAATTACACGTACACAGCACATTTCTAATATGGCCACTAATTGGCCTGGTTGAAGAGGATACGGCGGGATCAATGTAGCCATTCGTGCGTTACTTATTACGGGGATTTTTCTCGTCACGGGATCAGTAAAACACAATTATTCGCCTAAAATGAAAATAAAAATGACAAAACGCAATGAAAACAATAGCCTGGGCGTTTTTCTGTTCGACGTCCCCCCGTGGGAAAGGGGCTTGCCCGCTCACCTTTATCCGGCTGCCGCGTCGCGGAGGACGTCTTGCGGACGCCACTCGGCTCGGTGCTGCTGAAGGCGGCGGCAGATCTCGGTTAATCCGCGCGGTTTCTTCCAAGCGCCAACGGCAACCCACTCAACGCGCTTTTTTTTTTTAACGAACGCGTGCCTGAAGACAATGACTACATTGGGGGTTTAAACCGCCCCGTTTCTTCAATGTGGTTCTACAGGGTTTGATGACGGAGAGTACGCGAGACGGTGGTGTTCGACAACACACACGGGAGAACGCGAGTCTGCCGTGGTTCCGAATCTGCTGTCAGCGGAAATGAATGACCTGTCTCTTGCGTCGACAGCGAACTCTAGCGGTGGGAAACTTGCATTACACACAACTCGATAATTACTGTACATTTGTGTTGCACATTTCGGGCCACGTTTGATTTTCACTTTTTTTTGGGAAGGATGAAATAATAAAACGTTTGTCAGAGCATAATTAAACAACTGAGCCCACCCTAGAATTAAACCGTATTGACTCAGCACTTTTATGCCATTATTTCCTTTATTGTAAAGTTAGTTTCCTCATACAAATTATTTACACTGTCGCCCAGAAAACAAAGAGGTGTACAAAGAGAAGCAATGCAGACAAACAAAACGAGAAACATGCGTGCATATTGGGAAATTGAAATAGATTATTTAGCTGTGGGTTGGCCCTCCAGGAAATCCCACGGTTTCTGATTGTTGTTGGATTTTTTTTTAGGAGGACAGGTCACCTTTTGGGGCGATTACCACCCACTGTTATAGTCCAAACTGTAAAATAATAGACACAAGCAGGTTGGTTAAGCACCTCATCCTTCCTGTGCCACAGACAACAACACTGCAACCACATTTATTCCTTTTCCTTAAAACTGGTACAAAGTCCCTGTGCCTTGAGATGTGCAGTCAGCAATAAAATGAAATTAGGATGAAAGAGCCTTGTCGTATTGTGTTGGATACATTACAGACTCAAATTGGACTAACTCGAATTACGATCATACTTGATGGGATTTCCCGAAACCATCCGAAGCTTGATCTCTCACCGTGGTTCGGAGTCTTGGCTTGGCTCGGCACCATAAAGCAGCCACGCCACGGCCTGCTCAGGGGATGACCTCTTCCCATATCTGCATTACGCGACATAAGACACAGTCGAGTATTTGCATTTTCATTCACTGCTTGTCTCACCGAGCCATGAGGAAGCTCCTGAGATCAATGCCTGGCCGCTGAAGAGTAAAAGCTGCGTGACACCATGACAAAACCAGGCTGTGTAATTACATAGCAGGAGGATAAATGACGCCGAGTGTACCAAATAACACCCCCCTCTCTTTAAACTGTGTACTCTTGTGACCAGATCTCCACTTTATTACTTGGAGGGGTGACGTAATGTTTGGCAAAGCTGAAATGTGAGATTATGCATTTGATCAGGGGAGCTGTTCACCTTTTCAACTCAGGCACAAATTGGTCATTTGAGATGTCATGCGGCGGGTGTCAATAAGATGAAGCCGCTACGCAACATCAGTCAATAATAATCTTGGAACTTGAGCGGTACCCTCAAAGGTAGCCGAACGTGATGTATTTGGATATTTTTGTCAAAGGTAATTAATTTCCAACACTGTATGTATTGACTGCGTTATTAAGTTTTGACAAATATTTTACTTGGTGTCTCTGCGGGATATTTATGATAAAAAAATCATTTGGGGAGACTTTACAGCACACAATAACGCTGAAAACCGAGGGGGTGGGGGGGAATACACATTATACAGAAAGCATGAAGGTTAATAAAGAAGCTTGCGTGGAACGGATATTGGGACATTTAGTCTCTTTCAAGACATCCAATCTCATCTGATCAAATTTCATGAGAACCTTCAGCTTGGTGAAATCATACAAAGAAATCCCCGCTGTTTACCATCACCCTCGCTCGTCTTCCTCAAGAAATTCCTACTCAAATTTGGATACAGCCCACAGGTTGTGAAAGACAATCCAATATAAAATGTAGGTGATGGCTGGAATGCGTGTGGTGCGACCTTACGGGGGACGTAATATTTCTTTGAACTCTTCAGAAAAGTACAAATGTCATCACACCGCACCGACTGCGCTCACCTCTGTCTGGTGATGAGGTTGACATAATGCCTGACGGCGGCCTGGTACTTGGCCCAGTCCTCCGGGGAGGCGTTGCTGCCCGGGCTCTCAGGTTTGGGAGGGTACGCGTCGGCGAGGCTTCCCCAGAACACCAGCAAGCACAAGAGGAGCGCGGCAAACATCATGCACGGTTTCAGCATGCTGGACGGACCCTTGAAGGGGAAACAACGTAGCATTCAGGCACATTTTTCTTTGGGAGTGACACGATTGAGTCAAATGCCACATACGGCGACACATAATTCATCATGACAGTAAAGCAAAAGACAAAATGAAAACGTACTTTTTTTCTGGTGGCAGGGGCAAGTCTTCTGGAGCGCACTGGATGGTTGATGATGCTGCTGCTGCTGGTGGAGGTGGCACCCTGACTTGCTCCTCTCCTCCGCTTGCCGCCTTTTATAGTGAGGCGTGCATACCTGATGCGTGCTGCTGACTAACACCAAACCACACCTCTCACTTTCCCGCTACTCCGGCATCCGGGAAGAAAGTCACGCATCGGTGGATTGGGCGGTTTGGAAGCATCCATTCATTACGGGATTGTGGTTTGAACGTCATCATTTAAAAAATAAAGTATTTTGATATATTTTGGTAACCTTACTCAGCTACCGAGAGCCAACAGAAACACATTTCAGTATGAGGCGCAGTAGCTCGAACCACTGTCTACATGAGAAAAAATCTCCCGATATCTGATACATGCGAGTTGGCGATTTGCAGAAGCACCGATTTGCAAAGTTTTGGCGCAACTAATCCTCTGCTATTCACCGATTTTTTAAATTATTTTTTTAAAGGTCAACGCAATTATTAAAGATAATGCTTGGAACTATGTTGAAGTGGAGGAGGAGCTTCACTTTGCCAGGCCTTCATTATTGAAAGGCATTGTAAGTGGCATAACGACCTAATTTGTCTACCCATTCATCACAAGTGTAGAGTATTATTGCGGCAAAGGTACAACCTTACAGATTGCTGCACAGATCAATTTTAAGCAACAACGTGCCCTTTTTGCGCATTATTTCTCCAGGTGACAGTGAACCGAAAGATCAAATATCTCCACTGACACTTGCAATTGCTGCCTTTTCAAACTCTCAAAAGGCCTGGCGAGTGAGTACCCATGGTTTCAACCAGCACACACTGACACGAAAAACATCTCTCCAGGGGTCAGACTAGTTGAATACTTTTTTTTAAATGACCTTTGCAGGAGCTCCAGTTTACTTCACAGTCCGCTGTCCAGCTCACAGGGCCTGAAAAGTGAAGCCGCACTTAAATGTTATGCGGGTGTTTGTCTGTTTGCCTTCACGGCAGCGATAGCGATGCGTAATTGTGCACCTATGCATTATCTGCTTCGCTTTTTTTTTTAATTGCCTGATCGCATGGTGACATTTTTGCGGGGGTTGTTTGCATGGCATGTTAGGGATGCGGTCGTTGCGGTTATTAAGATGGTGATGTGGAAGCAGGGCCTTCCAAATTCAGAATGTGGCAGAAAGTGCATGCCATGATAAATCACCGGCATAGACAGATGAACAAAGAAACACATGATGTGCATCATTTCAAAACCACATTTATGTTAGCATATCATAACAAAAAGAATAACGACTTTCAGAACCAATTAAGCGGCACGACTCTTGCGGGATCCAACGCACAAGAGTTGCCTTGAAAAATTCAGCCGTTAGAACGCGATTAACGCTCGCTGTTGATTGACGCCGGAGAGGTATTACAATAACAACGGGTTTATTATTGTGGTGAGACGTGAGAAGTCGGGCAAGGGAGAAGGATCAAATCATGTATCGACAATTGAGGAGTTGCTCTGATTTTACTACAAAACACCAAATTTTCAACATCATTTTTAATAGTATGAGGGGGCAAAAAACATGGAATTGTAGTCGAACCAGTTTGTTTATTTAGTTAGCCACTGTAGCCAAATAGCAACAAAATCTGACCGCATAATAGTTAATTATTTAGAAAAATATATGGTGGCCATTAAAAATAAAACAATTTAGTTTTCCCTTTCTTGTTCTCTAAACGGTCATTTATGTATTCGGTCAAAATATGCCAGGACTTTTTACAACTAGCGTCTCAGGTTAAAAAGTATCTTATATTAAAAAAAAAAAAAAGCTATATTTAAAGCAACATGCACTATGATTCAAGCATGTAAAAAAATTAAGCTTTTTTTTTTTTTAAATAGCATGTAAAATTAGATCGTGTGGTTGTGTTGAGTCAGACTCTTGCCTGGTACATGTCCTGGGGGGCTCCCCTGAGACGTGGTGACAGTTCCACAGTCACGAGCTGTTTATAGAATAGAATAGTGAGGGGGTTTCTTCTGTCCCTAGGCCCTTGTCAAAAACAACTTGATTTGGGCATAAATCCCAACTGGTGGCCTCTGTGGACCTCCTGCTGCCAATAAACAAGCTGTTAAGAGTGTACACGACCGGGCCGTAAAAGGCTGTAAGTGGATTTGAAGATTACACATTGATTGCTCGGACCATCTCTCAGCAATTATTGCACCATCATTCAAACACACACACACAGACACACACGCACACGAAGCCAGATTGAAGAGAAAATGGATTCAAAAAAAATTTATGAAGTCCTTGAAGCAAAGGGATGAGCTCGTTCTCTTGTCACCATCCATTTCCAGGCCCTAACGGTGGCTTTTCCGGAACATTTTAATTCTACCCCAGTAATCAACATCTCAGCGTTGACTCTACGGTGCCATAAAAGTCAATGGGAAGAAACAACGATGTGCACAGGACAAACTCATTAGCTGTCCACAGTGTTTGCGTGTGAACAGCCCAGATAAGAGGATAAAGGGCTACGGCTAAGTTTTTCACAGGCCGCTAGCGCTTAGTTAAAAACCCTCCTGTGGAGAAGTGCTAATAGGAGGCAAACTTTACTTGATCACAAACAGCTCGACCAACTTCTGCGACGCATTGTCCGAAATGTGACCCTTTTCTTTGCCGTCAAAAGTCCCAGTCCAGATAAAACTTTGTCTATTTGCACTCTTGCGCAGTTTACACACGCAGGACGGCGCAAACGCAATCTCCTGGGAGAAAATCCAACTCCTTCCTGCCAAAGGCTCGCAAAAGGGGAAATGATGTGTTTTTTTTTTTATTCAGTCTTATCTCTGTCTAATATGAACAGAGTGCTTTTCAGTCTGCTATATGGAACCCCCAGAGATGACACTGCGCACACAATGTTCATTTGCGGATTTAACTTGACAAAGGGGCGAAGCACTTATTCCGGCGTTTGGCTAGGCAACGTTTAATATTAGCTTTGCAGTTAGCAAAGCTAGCTCCATTTTCACCCCTTCTCGCCATGGTTTCCTTGAGTGGTGACAGTTGTCAGAAGTGTCTTAGCTAGCAAGCTCTAACTCGCATTAGCAAATTTAGTTTAGTGCCAAGCATTACCTTAGCAATAGCTGAGAAACAGGGAGGTTGGGTAACCACTTGAAAGGGACCCAATTTTTTTTTTTTTAGTGGCCACAACTTAAAAACAATATATCCTCTCCATTTCGTTGCTCCGTAGAGCCCCCACTGTTTGCCGGGGTCATTGCAAGACAAACTGGGGAACTGATGATCATTCATAACCGTAGATGCGGTTTAAATGGATCATCCAAGCATCAGTGTGGAATGACCACGGGGAAAAGCTCGTCATATTTCCCTGGGCTGGTATGTTATGGACACGGGCTATTTACTGGCATAAACACAGTGACTGTAGACGTCAGTTGTTTTCTCAAATCGCAGTGTCTCGTGCGATTCTCGTGTCCCAAGAGGAGCGCGGCTACTCAAGCCTGCTTTTTTCGCCAAGAACCATTTGTCTTTGCTGGAAAGCGGAGCGGACCAATTACAGCAGCGGGCCCGTCGTACTGATGCTTTTATGAGCTGGCCGGCAGCCTCAGGTAACGCTGATAGATGACGCAGGTGTCCAACCAATACGAGGTTGATTCGATTGGGAGGGTGGCTCTCAATTTGGGGGAAAGTCAGGACAGTATTTATGATTGCGAGAGGATTTGAAGGAAGAAATTGGCAGTGACTTTTGATCTCTCTGCAATCATCCCGTTATCACTATTTTTGGACTCCCCTGACAACCTATTTAATTGCGGCTCGCTTGTCACAAATTCACCCAAAAGCATTTATTTTTGCATGCTTTGTAAGATGAAAAAAGATGGCGCCACAGTTATGGCTAATGGGGAAAAACGTAATTGATGACGGAGGCATGCTCAAGTGACAATATCAATGCATTTAAAACCTAAGGTAAATTTACTTTAGTTTGTTCGAGCGAGATACGAAGCATTTTTGGCCCATAGTGAGAGCCAAAGTACTGTTTGAAACAAAAACAAACCATTTGTGAGCAATATTTTCAAGACAAAAAGGCTGCAATGGACCGACAATCGCACAATAAATCTAGATGGGACAGAATCAACACATCTCAAGTCAGAGAGGGTGCGCAGATTACGAAAGAAGTACGACATGTTCAAGTGGAGAAAAAGGTTGGCGTTACCTGTCAGAAGCATCTGTCATGGGGGTCGAAACTCAAGGACTTTTGTGTGGATCAACAATGGCGGTTAAAATCCGCTTCCTTGTTTTGGGCCACCTGTAGCAAACACTGAGAGTTTGGCATCAATCACTTTGACTCTCTGGCTTCGAGGTGCGAGTGTGCAAGACTGGTCATATATCAATCGTGGCTTTAAAAGAAACCCAAAGAAAAGTAATAACAGAGTAGCCGGAAGCATCGGAGAGCAAAAGCGGACAGTCGAGGCGATGCTAACCTGAGAGAGAAAATCAACAGAATAATAGAGAATTTGAAGATGCATTTTTTCCCCACAAAATCAAATCATTTAAAAAACATTTTTAAGGGAAATGTGTGTATCATATTAAAGCGATTACAGCGCCTTTGCTAATATTTCAATTCTTTTTTCCCCTCGTAATTTTAGACTTAATTCCCGTAGCAAGCGCAATTTTAATTCCCAAATATAAATAAAAACATTGGTTTCCCCGAACGGCACGTAAGGAGCTCAGCTATGCCGCCGCGTGTCTGCACTTGCCCAACAGCGAGATGAATGACATTAATCAGCACGGTCGCAATCCCTCACTCACCTGCAGCAATAAAAACGTCTGCATGAGTAAGTAATTCCTCTCATTTGTCTGTGTTGCATTAGCGTAGAAGTGCCACTGATCTATCGATACAACTCCCCCCAAAAAAGGACCGCAAACCTAGAAGCTGCGATCGCTGGGTTGGGGGTTTAACTGCAGCGCATTTTAAGTTGGTCATAAAATTTCCTACCAAAGCCCAATTTCCCTGACTTTTTGTGAGAAGTGTACATGAAAAATGGTGAGTCAGAGAGTCAGTATATTTTCGAGGAAACAGTCTACAATATGCTGGAGAGATGACTGGTCAATACACACAGTGCTCTTCCGAATGTTCGTTCTATCGTCAAAACCATTGTCACTCAAAACAAAAACTTTAGCACGACGGCCCATTTTCTGCACCACCTGCTTCTTTCGCCAGCAACGACTCCACCATCTTGGGTAGGAAAGGTTCCAGGAAATGAACAAAGTCCTGAAAAACTCCGGCCTGGTCGCTGCACGGCTCCAACTTCAACTCGACCTTTGTGCTCTCCGTCTCGCCCACCACGTGGGCCTGAACCTTGAAATCCAGCGGCTCCTTGAGCTCCTCTTCTTTCTCGATGATGCCATCTGTGACTTGGGCCTCGATTTCCACGCAGCTGCCCTCGGGCCGTAGGTCGGCGTCTTTGATGAGCTCCCGCCTCACTTTCCGTCTACCGGCCCACACTGGGTGTTTCTGCACCCACAGCCAATGGGGGGGCTCCTGCTTGCCCCCTTTGGACATCCTCGGCTTCTTTCCTTGAGGGGAAACGGACATGTCGCTGTCATTGGAGAGTCGCCGCTTGGCGCCCGCCGCGGCGCTGCTGGTGGGAGAATCCACGCCGTCGTTTGCAGACGTGTTGAGGGGGCCCGGGCTGGTCTCCATTTCGGCAGACACTTCGGCGGCTGAATTCTCCGGAAAGCCAAAACCCGAGGAGAACACGAGGTCACATCTGAGAACGCTTTGGAAGACTCGCTCCACGGAACCGCACACCTTCTCAAACCACACTGATCGAAAATCCTCCCCTGCCGTCTGCAGCTGACCGCGCAGGGCTTCGGGCAGCGCGGATGGTTTGAAAGGAATGATGATATTCAGCTCGTCCGCTTTGGTTTGTGAGACGCCGCCGTTGGGGGTGAATAAACGCACGAGCCCCCAGGACTTCCCCTTGGTGGACTTGCGCAGGTACTGGAGGCTGCGGCAGTACTTCTCGGCATCCTGACACGCTTTCTGGAAGCATTTCTGGGAGCGCTCATTCAAGTTTCCTGCAACGTTGTGGGATAGCTCGAAAGGGTCCAAAACATTGAGGGGGCCCAGTCGAGGTCCACTCTGATAGGGCCTGGTGGGGTTTTCCTCCTTATTGTCTTTGTGACAAAGAAAGTCCGTGATTGGGATTGCACGCCCCTCCCTCAGAGATATGACACGACTTGCAAAATCAAACTTGGCATAGAAGGAGAAGAAACCAGCCAAAAGGGTGCCTGGTGGAAACAGATTTCATTTTAGGGCTGAACGAATTTGAAAAATCCCCTCACTGCAATTTAGTTCCCCCTCAATATCGAGATTGCAATTTAATATGAGACTTTTTTTTCCCAAGCGAACCTAAACGTTTAGCGTACATCAGCTAGCACGACTGATTTGGAGGGCCCTAGGTAGATGAGATTGACAGAGCACCACATAGAACTGACATTTGATAAAAAATAATGACTAAATATCTTGACGCCTCTTTTTTTCGAAGAATTGTTCACTATTTTCCAAACTCTTGCTTCTTGTGGAGTGAGCTGAGTTCACTGACACCAGACAGTACAGCTTTCATATCACAAATGTTTGCTTCCAAGCAAAAAAACAATAAAATCGGACAAATGTTTGTATCTCGAAAAAATGAGCAACTCTGGTCACTCTTATCTCAAGGCACCGTGGCATACTAAAATAATAGATGGACAGACTTACACAGATCTTGGGTGTTTCCACTGGGGGGCACGGCGATGGGCTGACTGGGGAAGGTGCAGTTCCATCCCTCAATCACACACTCCTCCTCCTCACCTACAAGGTCAACAAACACTTTCACACATTGGAGCTTGTACTCGCAAGCAGCCAAACTCGCAAATGCATTTTGTAATATATCATTTCAATTTTCCTCTTCAGAAACATTTACAGGACGCATTTGTTGAGCAGGCTGCATTTGTAATCTGTTTACATACCGAAACACAGTACAAGTACTCTCATCATTGTGACAACTATCTCGCGCTTGGGTTTGTAGCATAACCATCATCAGCTCACTATTTGGCAGAGAGAGAGTCGACACTTACACGCCATGTCTTTGAGGCGGTCCACGGTGGGGAGAACGGGAGGCTCACAATTTTGCAAGAAGAAGATGACGAGCAGCGTCAGAGCGTAGTTGTTGAGCAGGGGGCCGGCACCGCTGGGGTTACCTTGGTGTTACAAATAACAGACCACTGAGCACAGTATTTGACAGGTTGAGCACAGAATTAAAACAGGGCCAATCCAAGTTGGAGATGTACTAGTTGGTACCGGTTTATTTTATGTCAAAGAGAACAATAAGGTTCTTCAGTTGAGAACAGCTCCTCCTCATTTGGACTCTGCTTTTAACTGCCAAAGGGAGAATATTGTCATTTTTATTAATGCTATAAATGAGCGCTGCACACACTTTTGTGATTGGGCACTCTTTTGTGATTGCTTTTATAAAACGGGCAGATGAGACATGGCAGTTGTCATGAGGTAAAATGTTAAACTGTGATTCAATAAATGAATTTAATTCCATTACATTTTTTATCATAAAAATGGATGCTAAATTTTTAATTGTATTTATTACCTCTCTATATTATTTACCCCGACAGGTATCCAGAAGTGAGGTTCTACCGACATCTGCTGACCAAAATATGAAACAACATGCAAACGAACCCTCATTTGAATTTCGAACAAAATCAACGCGCCGATGTACGTTCTCACCAATTACAAATTTTACCTGCCAGTTGGTTCTGTTTGGCCCAGCAGCGTATCGTGTACACCAAAGGCCTCAATCTCTCTTCCACCCCTGAACACAGCTGAAGGAAGCGGGTGTTCCTCACGGCCAGTCTGAGGAGGCAAAATCAGTTTTAAAATCAAAATATGAACCGGAAAAAATATATATAACTAAATAATGCAAATGAACCTGTTGTTGACCGTGATGTCACCCTGTAAGTTGAGCTCACGGTGATGAAATTTCACCACCGGGAGGCGGGCACTGCTGACCACGTGGACTTTGTGCACGCTGGGGACGCAGCGCCTCAGGATGGTCGCCACCAGGTCCAGAATCTCGGCCGGAGAGGCTGTGGACAGGTCGATGTCGGACAGGATGGAGTCCTCCGAGCGGCCGTCGTCTGACATGCACTCGGCCTGAGGCTAGAGCGAGATCAATTATTCCTACGTGGACAAAGCACACCGACAGTATTTCACTACCCACAATTTTTGATAAACGTCGAACCTCTGATGTAGTCCTGGCACGAGCCTGAAAGACTTTGGTGTTCTCCAAATCCAGAACCAAGTCCAAGTCACAGGAATGAATACCAAAGGTGTTGATGGAGGACCCAAACGGCATAATTTGGCTATCTGTAAGATGCACACGAGTGGATGTGGAAGTTGGCGCTTAAATAAAGTTGCGGAAAATAAATTTGACTGTTTTTCAATTTCATGTTAATGAGCGTAACCTTAAATGTGTCTTTTTGGGAGGGGGCTTACCCCCCAATCAGATAAAACATTCACTTTTTCATTTTGTTTTCAAATTTTCACAATTGCCAATGGAAAATGGAAAGAACGACAAATGGATGGCTTGTGCATACCTGGAAAAAACTCCACAAAGACCTCCTGCAAGAGTTGCACCAGCAAGTTTCGAGCCTTCTTCTCATTATCCCCAAGCTGGAACCGCTTCTCAATGTACTGAATCTGAGCATTAACCTGAAGGACATTGCAGGAAAACAACACACATGTCATCAGGGACTTACACACTCAGACCATAACCGTGATGTGTTTGTGACCTTATTAAATCAATAAAAGCCGTCAATCAATGTCAAAATCCAACCCTTGTGCTTTGTATTGAGCGGCTGCTTCGTATCATTACTTACACAAGGCAGCTGACAGAGTTGTGGTTTTAGGTGGTCCAGAACTTGGTGCAGGTTCTGCAGGTCACACTTCTGTTTCGGGATGTACTTGAATTCCTTCTTCTCCCGGGGTTTGACACGCAGATTGAGCCCTTTCATTTTGTGCTTGACACAGGACAAGGCGGCCTCAATGCTCTCCGTCTGGCTGAACTGCACAATGGCAAACACGCCCTGAAGGTGCAGAGGATCACAACAACAACACTGGATTTTAGGATATCGAACAAAAACGTAAAAAAGTATTGAACTCGCAGTATATTAAAGACGGTCGCCTGACCTTGTCTTTGTCCATGATCACGTCGGAAACGGTCCCAAATTGCTGGAAGTAGTCAGCCAGGTCAGCCTGTGAAGTGTCCGAGTTGATGCCGCTGACAAACACGCTGTGCTGCTCCTGGGTCTGCCTGGTGCTTCGCACGTTGCTTAACGTTTGGTGCTTTCGCCCTTTGACATGCTGATCCGCGCTCGATTCTAAAGCCATCACGAGAAATACAGAAAAAAAAACCTGTAGTAAGCATGCAAATATAGAATACGTGGCAACGGGTCTTACATCTATTAAAATACTGTAATGTAGTTATGGATTCAATGTGGATATGTTTATAATTGTGGTTATATTACATAACTTAGAACCATTTTTTGTTGCTTCATTTAACTACACGAGAAGCAGTGTTCAAGAGTCACATTGCTAACCGTGTACATGTATACAGCCTGCCCTTTATGGGATACTTTCATATTAATAGTTCAGACTGTGAAAAAGTGAAGAAAACATAAGGCTCGGCGGCTTTTATAATAGTTGGGAATGTGAAAAAGAGACGTGAGAAAACATCAAGCTCAGCGGCGTTACTTACGGTTTGGTAAATTGACTTTGCACAAGACACAGTGGAAACCTCTCGGCGTCGTTTTTATGTCGCTTTCGGATTCCATGACATTAAAAAGAAAGAAAGAAGGAACTAGGAAAAGTTTAATAACGAAAAACCGTCGAAAGGAAAACACCGTCCTCCATGCGTATCTCAAATCTCCCTCCAACGTGATCCAAACGTTTGTTCCGGGTCTGGCTCGAAAAAGCTTCCGGGTTGTTCAAACATATACGTCAAAAGGTTCCGTGGATATAATTAATAAACTTATTAAGATATTACAATAAAAAAGAATTTAAAACACAGTTTCTAAGCAGAAATATATTTGTATTGAAGGTGTGCTTTATGCTGAATAAAAATCTCAAACAATCTTTTCATTTCACCTTTTTTTGATCCCAGCTCTGGGGAAACTTGACATTTTCACAAACGATTGAAGAAAATTATTCGAATTGCCCTCCCAATTTTATCACATCAATAAGAACGAAGAAGTAATCTCAGAACACGAATACATTTATTGACGGTAACCCGTCGACACTAGCGCACCCACATACAGAAATGCTGCCATTAATAAAAAAAATTTAAAACCCAACAATAACACAGCTGTAAGACATGTAATGAATGAAAATCATTGAAAACATAAGTTTATAAAATTCCCTGATGTCAAAAATAAAACAGAGGTGTTAACATTTCTTAGCTGATCGCCTTCTTCTGTTTTTGGGCTGAGTCTCCGCATCTTCAGCTTTGCTGGTGTCGACTTTTGTGGTGGACTCTGCTTCCTTTGCCCCTCGCCGGGCTCTCTTGGCGGGCTGAGGCTCCGCTGCCTTTTCGGAGAGGTCCTCCTCCACATTCTCTGACTCACTCTGGCTTTGACTCTCCGTTTGGTCACCAATGTTTGACCGCTTGCCTCGAACCGCTCTCTGGGTTCTTTTGGGGATTTCGCGGACTTTGACGTGCAGGCTCCACTTCACTGCTCTGGAGCGGTTTTGTGGTTCTTGGGTTGTGGCGTTTGAATGGCTGCTGGCATTTGACTGTTTTTCGTTCACTTCAGACAGATCCGATTTGGCGAGCGGCCGTTTTCCCCTTTTGACTGGTTCTGCTGAAGTTGGAGCTGACTCCGGAACTGCCACCGAACCTTTTTGGGCCTCCTCACGGGAGGAGGCTGGCCCTCGTCGCGCTCTCTTGGCTGCATCGACTTGTTTTATGTCATCTTTCAAACCTCTTCCCCTCTGCTGCTTCTGTTTTAGTTCCAATTTTTCCTCTGGTACCTGTGCGGTGGGAACATCTTCAACTTGTTTTGCTCTCCCTCTTCGTTGGGGTTTTACCGTTGCCGTCTCAATTGCACCATCTCGGGTCTCTGTGGAATCAGGCGTACCTGCTGCTTGCTTTTGTTTTCGTACCACTCCTCGTCTTGTTTTTGCAAGGCCAGAAGTGGGTTCACTTATCTGCTCTGGTTCAGAGACCGGTGGTCCTTCTGCTTCAACCGGGACAAGATTTTCGATGTCACCCTTTTTGTTACTGGATGTTTTTGTCGGCTGCTGGAGTGCAAACTCCGACTGTGCCGTTGTGGAAGTTTTGTCACTATTCTCTTGCTCTTTTTTGCGTTTGGCATTCTGGCCTCTCGTTCCTCTTGCAAGAGGCTTGGACTGATAATTCGTTTCTGCAGAGGTGACTTTTTCAAGTTCCTGCGGCTCAGCTGTCTCAGAGATGACTTTTCTGCGACTGCCCCTTTTATCGGTGGGTGCCGGTGGCTGGACTTGTTCCACGGCAAGTTCCTTTTCTGGCTCAGGTAGACCAACGGGTTTGCGTTTGGTTTTCCTGCCCTTACTAGGCTTCACGACCGAGTCCGCTGCAGGAGTCTGGAAATCTTCTTGGCTGGCGTTAGTTTCTGAAGTTTCGGTCAACACATTCACCTCCGCATCTTTCTCCGGCACCATTTCAGTGAGAGCATCAGAAGATTGTACCTTTGTCTTTGTGTTCCGACTTCTGGTAGTTAGTCTGCCTGCGGGTGGCGCAGTTGCTTCAGTTCTCTTCCTTCTTACGGCCCTGACTGGAGCAGAGACGAGAGCTTCCTCTAAATCGGCACCCTGCTCATCTTCCACCGGGTTGCCTCTTCTCCCTCGAAGAGGCTTCTTCTGAACGACAGGGACGTCCTCTGTGATCTCCTCTTCCTGTAAACTCTCTGTTGATTCAGTGGATTTATTTTCACGGTCTTCAGTTGGCATCTGATCTTGGTGGTCATCATGAACTTCCTCGATATCTGAAAGTGGAGAATGCAAATGAGGAACTTCAGCCTTCTGCGAGACATAACTTCACACTCAGAAAAAAAGAAACATTTTGAATCCAGCAAATGTCAACGCATTTAATCAAATGTGAAGGACATTCCGTACCTTGTGCGATGTCATGTTGGCAAACGTCATCGCTGCGGGAAGAATGTTGTGCTTTTTTGGACCGAGAAGATGGTTGTTTGGGGTTTCTTTCTTTTGGGGGCTTTACAACCTCTTCTTTCAAAGATGCAACACTGTCGGGAACGACAAGCTCATTCTCGGGCTCCGGCAAAGTTGCAGCGGCAGGTTGTGGAACCGTTTCGGTTTGTTTCAGAGCCCTTTTGGCATATCTTCCTCTTCTTCCCTTCACAGGCTCTTCCTCCAAAGATTCAACACTGTCGGCCACGACAGGCTCACACTCGGGCTCTGGCAAAGTTGCAGCGGCAGGTTGTGGAGCCGTTTCGGTTTGTTTCAGAGCCCTTTTGGCATATCTTCCTCTTCTTGGCTTCACAGCCTCTTCCTCCAAAGATTCAACACTGTCGGCCACGACAGGCTCACACTCGGGCTCTGGCAAAGTTGCAGCGGCAGGTTGTGGAACCGTTTCGGTTTGTTTCAGAGCCTTTTTGGCATATCTTCCTCCTCTTGGCTTCACAGCCTCTTCTTCTAAAGATGCAACACTGTCAGTCACTGCAGGCTCACTCTCAGGCTCCGGCAAAGTTTCCATTGCAGGCGGTGGGACTGGTGGGATTTGTTCCAAGGCCTTTTTGGCATATCTTCCTCTTCTTCCCTTCACAGGCTCTTCCTCCAAAGATTCAACACTGTCGGCTACGACAGGCTCACTCTGGGGCTCAGGCAAAGATGCAGCGGTAGGTTGTGGAGCCGTTTCGGTTTGTTTCAGAGCCTTTTTGGCATATCTTCCTCCTCTTGGCTTCACAGCCTCTTCTTCTAAAGATGCAACACTGTCAGTCACTGCAGGCTCACTCTCAGGCTCCGGTAAAGTTTCAGCGGGAGGCTCTCTGACTGTCTCAACCTTTTTGGTGTATTTTCCTCTTTTAGGCTTCTGGGCAGCTTTAGCTTCTTCTGCAGGCTCTACTTTCTTCCCACGCCTTCCTCTGACAGCAGCAGAGACAACAGGATATTGAGATGATTCCTCTGTCACCAGATCGGCTGCTTTGACCCTTCGGCCTCGGACTGATTTCTTGGAATGGGTCGTGTCCATTTCCGTCACTCCCGGTATATCTTCTATCGCAGCCCGAGAAACCGCTTGCACAGCTTCTGACGACTCACAAGCAACACATGGAACGTCTACGAAAACTTTGGTTGCCTCCGCTAAAAGTAGAAAATGTTTACATTAGTATGCCGGTAATATGTGCCAGGTAAGGTGTGTGTGTGTGTGTGTGGGGGTGGGGTGGGGTGGGGGTGTTAGCAAGGTAATACAGCCCAAAGCAGTATTCAAAGCAAAACAAATACAACGTACCTTTTGCGACATCCAAGTCAGTACTGGCAGGTTGATCTTTAAACTAAGGGAGAGAGAGAAAATCGATTAGCATTGAACGAGATATCAAACTATAAAGCAAGCAGATGGCAGAATTAGAAGCAATGCCACATAAATAAACCTAAACGGCAAGCTGTGCTTGTTACTTCTTACGTAATCTTTACCTCAGCTGGCTCCTCCATGAGCTCCTGAAGCCCCTCAAGGTCCTCGACGGGAGCTATACCCCTCAATCTGGGTGACCTCATGAGCTGCTTGATGCCGAAGTTGTCCTCCACTGGCTCACTTCGCTCTTTGGGAGTCCTCATGAGCCTCTCAATTCCGAGGAAGTCCTCAACGGGAGCGTGTCTTTGCCGAGGTGTTTTCATGACTCTCTTGATAGCCGAGAGGCCGTCCGTCGGGGAGCTGGCCACTTTCAGAGTCGACGAGTTTGTTGGTTCCGGTAGGTCTCGGGTTCCTTGAGCCGCTAGTGTTCGGTCTCGGGTCTCCAGATGGTCTCCAACACTATTGAAAGAAACATCAGCAACTTCTGCATCCGTGGGAGTTTGGAAGAGTTTATCTGCTACGTCGATGGGTACACTCTGTTCTGGAGTGGTAAAAATTCTTTTGACTCCAGTGAGGCATTCCGTTTGCACAGACTTCTGTTCGGGAGTTTTCAGGAGTTTCCCTCTCAGATCCTCAACCGGTTCGGGCTTCTGTCTGGGAGTCTTCAGAATCCTCTCCACTCCAGTGAGACATTCCCGTGGCTCGAGGTTCTGTTTGGGTGTTTTCAGGAGTCTTCCTCTCAGATCCTCCAAAGGTTCCATCTTCTGTTTTGGGGTCTTTAGGAGTGTCTTCACACCGGTGAGACACTCCTGTAGCGGCGGCTTCTGCTCAGGAGTTGTTGCAGCACTCGCCATCATTTCTGCGCACTGCTGTTCAACAGACTCGCTCGTCTTCTCCAGAGCAGAGGCGTCGGCGACGAAGCTCGATTCCCGACTGCCGCTGAGAAGGCGTTTCACTGCCTCTTTGTTGTACCGGCTCGCTTTCACCATGGATGCGAGAGAAAGCGGGGACACGGTCATTTCACCTGGAGATGGGTCAATTCATTATTTTTCCGCCCGTATTTTGCGCGGAATACTCCATTGAAATGGGACGCTTTACCTGGCTCCTCGGGAGTGTTCAACACAGAAGGATCAACGACAGATGGTTCATTCACTACCAATGGAGTCTTGGCGGAGCTGCCGCGGCGGTGTTCCGAGCTCCTCTTCCCCTCTTTCGAAGGCGTTTTAAACATTTCAGAGATTCCTAAAACAACAAAATATAACATACAGTATAAGAGCCCCAAAAAACAAGACCAGCTGTGAGGATTTCAGGAATGTCATTACCGGACAAATCCTCATCCATGTTCATGTTCTTCTTTGAGATTGCTGTATTGAGGATGACTTTTGGCGGAGCACCAACCGGGTGCGTAACTTGGCGCTTGGAAGCTCGGCCCACAACAATGGTAACGGGTGACGCCGCATGGCCGGTGCTTGCGTGGCCCAGCTGCTTTCTTACGGGCATCTGAGAAATTGAGAACGGAGCCGGCGCAGATCGTCGCGTGAAATCCAACCACCAAGTACAAGGCGTTCTTTGTTTTGACTGGACATTTACCTGTGCTCTGGACGCCAGCTTCTTCGATACCTTTGCGATGGGGACAGTACGTTTGACTGTTCTCAGAATGGGAAGAGCTGCGCGGACTTTAGCCTGCCCAAACCTCACGGTGTCGGCCCAAGAGCACGTGGCTGGAATGGCGAAACCCGGCAAAAGAAAACGTTTTCATGAGGGAGAAATATTTTACGATGCAACTGGCAGTAATTTGGTTAGCATCATTTCAGCAAATGGTATGATGCTAACCAAGAGTTGGCGAAACGCATCGTCATATCTGTCACCGTTTACATTCTGCTCTTATTGTATGCTGAATAGGTTGAAAGATACCTTTCAGGGAGGCTCGTGAAAGGCCGCTTCTTCGCAGCATTTTGATGGCACTCAAGGTCAAGGGAGTCTTGTGCGAAGTGTTCTTCATGCTCTTCCTCCTCAGAGGGATTTTTGGTGTCACCGTGGCTGACCGCGCCGGCTCGATGACAGCATCGTCTGCAATCGGTGATGGGGTTTCGACGCGAGACACAGAAAAACGTCCCTGGGCCGACGCAATCTTCATTTGGGAGCCCTGCGGTGTTTTCACTGGCAGTTGGTTGACCGTTTTTGGGGGGGTAAGCCTGGGGCTTGCCCTCTTTGCACGTTCGGGCATTTCATTGGAAGACGGGCCTTTGGTCAAAGGAGTTTCCAATTTGTTACCGGAGGAAGATGTTCTCCTCGGTGTGCCGAATTTTGAAGTCTTCTCGGAAGACGAAGGGGAAGAAGACCTTGATTTTGTCGATTTCTCTCCTGACAGCGAGGCCTTGGCCGACGGTGTGTTGGGTTTTGCTGACTTCTTCCCAGGAGATTTCTCTCTCGGGGAGGCCGGTGTAGATTTTGGCAACTTCCTCTGGGGAGAGGGTGTCCTGGGTTTTGGAGTCTTCTTTTGCGGAGAAGAATCTTTGGGGGATGGGGACTTTTGCTTTGGAGATTTCTTGACAGAGGTTTTGGGAGATTCAGGGCTCTTCTTTGCAGGACTTTGAGCCTTCCACACAAAAAATACATTGGGCTGTCAAAGAACAGCAAATGTGCATCTTAAACATTAAGGTTGAACAACAAGAGTCTTACCTTTGGTAGGCCAATGACCGATGCTCGCCTCAGCACTGACTGTTTGGGTTTCGCGAGACAGAGACTTCTCCTTGGATTCTCGCCTTTTCGTAGTGGCGAATCAGGCGGCATTTTTTTGTCAAACAACTCAGGAACCAGGTAGCCTCCAAAGGAAACGTGTCTTTTCTTCATCTGTGGGGAATTAAGCACAAGCTCTGCGCTTTTGCGTTTTCTTGGCACCCCTATTAAGTCAGGATAGGATAAAAATGAATTCAATTAATCATCAGTTTGATTGGGGGAGCAAGTCATTTTTAGTAACATAACATTTACCTTTCCGGTGGCTCTTGGCGAGTTTGTATTTTGTGGGCTAGGCATTTTTTTCACGTGTTCCTTGGCTGGTGTGGCCTCCTGACTCCTGCATCTCAATGGCGACTTGGGTGCTGGAGTACACATTTTCTCAACAGCATCTCCGGCACCATACTTCTGAGGAGTGACACGCTGCCTTTTCTGCGGCGAGCGCACTTCAGATTTGACATTTTGTGCATCTTTACCTGGTGTCACCATATCAGAAGAAAGAACCTGTGGTGAATTCTTACGCTTCTTCTCAGACAGTGGGGTGACAATGCTAATATTTCTAGCCTTCGCTACTGTTTCGCCATCAGAGACTTTGGCCTCGGCCACTTCCGATATGTTTCGATTTGTGGAAACATTGCTTTTCCTCTGCGACTGGATGTAGGTGCCAGAAGGTTGACGGGGGGTCTTAACATCCAGAGATTTTCTGATCATTTGATAGAGATCACTAAACGGAGACACCGTCTTGCTTTGTTGCGCATCACCATCCACCTTGGGGTCTTCCTCTTTAGCCTGCTCCAGTGCTCGCTGGATGTTGTGGTTGGTTCCATTTTTTAGATGAGGGTTGGGGGTTCCAGCTTTGCTTCCTTTGGCAAATTTCTTCGGCGTGGGTGCCGGAGGGGACTGAAACCTGAAATTCATAAAATGCATGACGTATAGACCATCCATTTTTCATTTCGACTGTGCTTTTGTCAAAACAACTGCACCATGTTTTCCGCAGAAGCCCTTGTGATAGGAAAAAATGTCAAGTGTTCGCAATACATGACTGAAAACAATTTGTTAGGAAAGTAGCTATTTCACCATTTTGCATACCATACCTGAAAGAACGATCAACAATGGTTATGACATCTCCATCCTTCAAACGCTCAGACTGTTGTAGCTGCTCTCCGTTGATACGGGTCGGGTTCACCGAGCTCAAATTTGTTAAAATTACCTACAAGAAACAATAGAAAAATTAAAGTGCTTCAAAAACAGACGGTTAGGATACAACTTCAACACTGACATAAGCAGCATTGAGAACAACATGGGATGCATGTTTGGTGTCACTTCTTTTAACCTCTTTATTTTCATTCAAGTCAATTCTGCAGTGCTCCTTCGAGACTTGGGGAAGCTGAATACGAATGTCACAGTCAGCCTTCCTGTAGCAACAAAGAGAACATTGGGGGGGAAATTTTCAAACTACACAAGGACATTGCAAATATAGATAAGACTTGAAAATTAAGATTGGGTAACGACAGAAGAAATAATGTTCACTTATTTTTTATATTTGGGAAAGATTAATCCTTTCACCAGTGGATTAAAGACGTCATGCTGAAAATGTGCACACGTCCGCTTTTTTGTTGTTGTTTTTTGTTGTTTTTGTCTTGTTTTGTCACATGGTGTTGTTCTTACGTCGTGTGTACCTGAAGTGGACTGTTTTCAGTATTTTTGGTCATGGCATTCGTCAAAGAAGAAGAATCTGTGCTTGGTGGTTGCGCCTTCTCGGCAGCACACGCGTACCAGCACTGATTTCTTGATTGGGAGGAATGTCGGCGCCATTTGACTGTCATTGCTGGACATTCCCGGGGCGCTTGTGTGTTGCGCCTGAAGTAGGCAGCATTTTCACAGCCCCGCTTTGTTCAGCGAAAAGGTCGGTGTCTGTGTCTCATGTGTTGTTTTGTTAACTTTTCTTTTGATGGCGGCGTGGACACCCGCAGCGGCTCATCTTGTTTCATGTTGAGAGGGAAGAAATTTCATCTGTGCTGTATGTTACACATACTGTACATTTGACAATAAAGTTTATCCAATCCAATACTAGCTAAGTTTGAAAGCAACAAGAAGCTGTAGCGTCCACTGACGAAAAAGAGATCGCTCACATCTCCTGTCTCATCCGCGACTCCCAGTTCCAAGTTGCAACATTGTTATTATGTAATTTAAGTTGTTTAGCCATTTTTTTAACTGCAGCAAATGAGACCGGATGATACTGTACTGTATGTACTGCAGAGTAACATGAACAATATGTACATTTGAGTTTACCTTCCAAACAAGCACGATGCAGTCAGAGGAAATTCGGTCCCATCTCCTCCGGTCCGCTTAACCACGACTATCTTTCCATGTAGTGGCATTCTGGCAACGTTACATTTAACCAAGAGTAAGGATTTGGTAAACATTGCACGAGCTAAATGTCAACAACAAATGGCTAACCAAATGGACATTTAGCAAGCAAATTAAGACCGTTGTGTTTATTTACTTAAAGTCCTTAAATGTCGCTCTAGTATAACCTGCGATAGCTTCTGAAGTCAATTTATATCGAAAAGGTGTCTTGGTAACGTTAAAAAAAAAAAAAAAAAAAGTACCAGAAGCGAAATTCGTCAACCTCGTCATTCAAGTCTATACGGGTACATTTAATTAAACGTAGCCTTACCTGGATTCTTTCAATGACACGTCAACTTTTAAAAATCCATACACGTACACAAGAGGCTGCAGTTCGAATAAATGCTTCTTCAAAAGTTAATATCATTTGAAATGTACGGTAAAACCAAATATGCGGGACCATGCGTCGCGAAAGCTACTTTACTTCACAGCAGCGGCCGGTGTTCCTCTTTTCAGATTACTGTATCCATCCGCCCGTCCAGACAAAACATCCTCTTGACACAACTATGACAAGTTAATGTTAGTTTCACAGTGATTAAGAGAATAATTGTTTTTAACAATAACTTTTAAAAGCTTCATAGATAGTGTAACTGAAATTGTATCGTTGTTTGATGAAAGGAACTATATTGTTTATGGATTTCGCGGAGCGATAACTCTTCTGATCGGATAGTAATTTGAAAAAAGTTTAAAATATCGCGCGAAGGACTCTAATTGGTCGAATTGGTAGGCGGGGCTTGTCAAATGACTCCCACTTGCTTACGGTGTGACGTGTCTGACGTTCCTGTTTTTTAAAGGATGTGACGCGTCTTAAGAACATTTTATATTTTGACGTCACCATTATGTTGAAGTCGGACAATTTTATTTGCTGTCCAGTTTTGTCCACCACCGAGCCGCCCATCTATGACAATATTTTGTCTAAATATCCAGTGTCATCTAGTGGAAGAGCATTTAATGACCATCATTGTTCCTGGTGCAGATAGCTGTACTTCTTCTTCTCCTTTCGGCTTGTCCCTTTTCAGGGGTTGCCGCAGCGAGTCATTAATTTCCATCTTTCCCTGTTCTCTGCATCCTCTACTCTGACTCCAACTACCTCCATGTCTTCCCTCATGGCATCCATGAATCTCCTCTTTGGCCTTCCTCTTTGTCTCCTACCTGGTAGCTCCATCTTGAACATTCTCCTACCAATGTATCCACTGCCCCTCCTCTGTACATGTCCAAACCATCTCATTCTGGCCTCTCTAACTTTTTCTCCAAACTTTCCTGTCTGAGTTTGTTGTCAGCGGCTTACATACGCAGTATACCCGCGTGACACCCCTCAAGGCAGTTGGATAAACGGAGGAAAAATCTGCTTGTCAGTTCTCTTGCTTTTAATTGAATTCGTAAGGGAGAGGGGGAAGTACCATAACACACACAGCATTTATAGTGACAACACCGGAAGTTGGAGCAGGTCCTTCAAAGTAAAACAGGAAATAAGGAAATAATTGAGAGCATATTTTGTCGTTCACAACAGAGTTGTCCCTTTGATGACCTCATTTCTGATCCTGTCCATCCTTGTCACTCCTAAGGAGAATCTCAGCATCTTTAACTCAGCCACCTCTAACTCTGTCTCCTGTCTTTTGCCTATTGCTAGTGTCTCTAGACCGTACATCATTTCCAGTCTCACAACTGTTCTGTAAACTTTGCCCTTCACCTTAGCTGACACTCTTCTATCACAAATCACTCCTGACAATTTTCTCCAGCTGTTCCATCCTGCCTGCACTCTATTCTTCACTTCTCTTCCACAGTCTCCGCTGCTCTGCACTGTTGATCCAAAGTACTTAAATTCCTGTACCTTCGCCACCTCTGCTCCCTGTAACCTCACCGTTGCACTGGTCTCCCTTTCATTTATGCACATGTACTCTGTCTTACTACGACTGACCTTCATTCCTCTTCTCTCGTGCAAATCTCCACCTTTCTAGGTTTTCTTGTAGCTGCTGCCTACTCTCACTACAGATCACAATGTCATCTGCAAACATCATAGTCCAGGGAGACTCCTGTCTGACCTCATCTGTCAATCTATCCATCACCAAAGCAAACAAAAAGGGGCTCAGGGCCGATCCTTGATGTAGTCCTACCTCCACCTTGTAGTCTTCTGTCCGTCCAACTGCACACTTCACCACTGTTGTACTATTCTCATAGATGTCCTGCACCAACCTAACGTACTTCTCTGCAGATAGCCGTACAAAGATGCATTATTTGTAGTGAATAACAAACAATTTCAAATTACAAAAAAAAAATAAAAAATTAAAAAGCAATTTTCTGCACCACAAGTGGTTGTGAATCACCATGTGGTTGTGTACAAGTAGTTGCTGAGGGCAAAAATGTGCTATTAAGACCTTACTTTCAATGATTAAACACATTAACCACACAGACACATTGGTTTATTATTAAATGTTGGTTTTATTTTTATTTATTTTTTGGGATTTTTTTTGTTTTCTTTCTTTTTTTCCCCAAAGTCGCTTGATAATCTTGACAAAAAAAAAAAGCAACATATTCCATACTTCTCAAATGTAAGTAATCCAGATGAGCCGTGGAAAGAGAGTCAATTTGTGCGCTCTTTCAGACAGTCTTGCATTGCGAGGGAAGCAGCTTGGACCATACTGATGTCACTGGGTCTCTTTCAGTTTTTCTTGTGTGTGGTTGTGTGACTGAAGGAAAATATCAGGGCTCAGTAGCAGAGTGTGTGCGCGTGTGTGTGTGTGTGTGAGTGAGTGTCTGTGTGATGAAGGGGAGTGCAGTACAGAACATATACGAAGGACAGGCCAAGCATACAAAATGATTCCTTCCTGAGACGTTGGCGTGCGTGTGTGTACAGTAAAGATGGTCTGTTGACGATGGAAGTGAAGGCGTTTTGGCATAAAGTGATCACTGGGTGCAGGGTTGCTTGAAAAAGTCATTCTTGAGACGGGTACAAATCACCACTGTAATGGAATCTTTTGCCACCCACTGCAGCAGGGGTAGGGAACCCATGGTCCGTGGGAACGTAGAAAAAAAAACCCTCAGGGGAACTGTCATAAACATACCCGAAACATTGTACATTTGATCATATATATATACCGTTTACTTTTGGGGAAATTTAGTATGGCTCTCGGAAGAATTAATACAGTGGCACCTTGAGATATGTTTTACTGTAATCCTTTCCATCATGACCCTCATATACTCATCTTTCTAGAAATGAATGGAACTCTATTCCAGACTGCCCCGCCTAAAAAAACTCAAGAAAAAAATGTGTATGATTTTTAAAAACATCACAAGATCGTAATTTTCAGAAAATGTTTCTGCATCATGGTTTCATGGTTCTATACAATTGTTTTTGTGCTGCTTTTTTGGGTGTGCCCACATTGGCCACAAGGGGGCAGTATAATAGTTATACAGTACAGTACAGACAAACGAAGCATCACCGAGTTAGTTCAGTAACCTGCAAATTTACCCAGAACAAAGAATATGTGTGATGTATGTGAATACATATCACTTGTCTAAAGGGTTATAACACAGCGACTATCGATTGAAACATGTGTATGGCGTTTTCAATGATGTATTAGCACCAAGCTAACAAGGGTATTTCTACAGCCAAGTTGTTTAATCCTTTGAAGCACAAAACTTGTAATTTTCAAAGTTGGACAGTAACCAGCTTGAAGCCTATTTTTGCTTCCCGGAAGAGCGAGTTGAGTTTGCTGCAATCGTATCGTGCTCGGATTTCTATCTCGAAAACCCCATAACTTGTTTTTTTCAAGGTACCACCGCGTCATTAAAAGGTTCCCTACCCCTGCACTACTGACCCAATCAGCTATTAGTGAGACTCCCTTGGGTTTTTTTTTAATACAGTGTGTACAAGTCCACCATTCTTCACATTTGAAGTCTCTGAAGCTGCAAACCTGAGCCTGGCAAGCTACAAGTGACATCCATGCAAGAGCAAAAGAAAACAAACACATTTGGTTCTGCTACATGGCCCCAAAAATGCTGGAGTGCTACTGTAGTCATTGATGTTATGGACACACACACAGTGGGGGGCGAGTGGGGGGGTGTTTGTGAACACCATACTGTGGACAGCCAGTGGGGGGGGGGGGGGCGTTAAGGGTCTGTCCAGTATTTAGTAGGACACATAACATGAAAGAACTTCCTTCAGTAAAGTGTGCTCAAAATGTATATATTTTTTTCTTGAATCACAAACCGATGAACGAAACACATAAAAGGTATTCTTTAAAAAAAAAAATCACGTGAAGCCTAAAACTCTTCATAGTTTTTAAGAAATTAATACAGCTTATATACACAAACTCAAAAGGCTACTTAAAATACACCTTAATAATGAATCTTCATTAATTGGATTTCTTGAAAGGACCTGTGACCATATCATACAACCAAGCTCATACAATCATTTGTTTCCATGTTCCTGGAGGCAATAAAATAAGAAAGAACCTGGAAGAGAAGGAATAGATGCTCGTTTCATTGCAACTTGTTTTCTGTGCATATTAGTGTGTCTGTGGGTGCGTGTGTGTGTGTGTGTGTGTATGTATGAAGTCTTCTGAGGACTGGAAGGAAACGTCATTATCTTTTTTTTGTTTTGTTAATACGAATAATGTACACGTGTGATCAAACTTACTCTTTTCCTCTCATGATGGGTAAAACAGTGAGGGAGTACGACAATCTAATCTCAGAAAACACGTCCTCATTACGGCCTCCCATTCAATCACAATAGTTCCTTAACTTTTCTATATATTTATATATATCTTTGTGTACGAAATCCGTTTTTTTTGTTTTTTGTTTTCTTTTTCTTTTTGAAGCTGGGAAAAGAGAAAAGACCCAGAGTCTCTGAGGAGGAAGGAAGAGGAGGCGGAAGAGGAGGAGGAGGGTCTTTTGACAAGCCCCGAGCTTGTAGTCTGCATCATCATCAACAGCAACAACATCAACAACAACGAAAAGAAAGGGAAAAAAAAGTGTCTGGTGTTTGTCAAATCTGTCCAAAAGCCTGTCACTTCCCAACCTGGCCACTCTCGCTTCCTGTGCTGCACACTGCATTCATGCGACATTCCAACAGCCTTCTGGAGAGAAGTGGAGAGCAGCGCGGCGGTGGAGTGAGGAAGAAGACGAGGAGGAGGAGGAGGAGGAGGAGGAGGAGGGGCGGAGTCATCAGCAGTGTTTACGGTGTGGTCTCTGGGCGGCGGCGCGGCGTGCCCCGGCCGGCCGTGCCTCCCCTCACGTGAGGAAAAGCCGACCAAGGGGAGGAAGGTCTCCTTCCGTCAGCAGTCAAGGCCTCCTCCTTCGCCCCTCCTCTGACTGACCGGCGTGTGTGAAAACAAACAAACAGACACAACCCAAGGTGGGCCGTTACTACGGCGATTGTGTGGCTGGACTGCTTTGGGCGGAGCTTGGGGACAAACTGGGGCTACAGCTGCCCGGCGGGGTGCCGCAGGGACGGCCTCCTGCGGCGCCGCTCTCCAGACCTTCGGAGTTCTCCAGCATCTCCTGGATGAGGGGAGGCATGGAGCCCGGGATCTCCATTTTCAGCGTGATGACACGCTCAGCTCCTATTGGAAAAAACAAAAACACATGAGCATAAAACTGCCATTTAAAACAAAAAAAGTCTTCATCTTGAGACTGTGACAACCTCATTCAAACGCGTGAAAAGAAAAGAAAAGCACCTTTGGCGCTGATGCTTCTCAAATCGGTGATCTTCATCAGCATCTTGGGGAACATGTGCGGTTTGTGGGGCCTCCTCTTCCTCACGTAGATCTTCAGTGCCTCCAGAAGAGGCTCCTGCAAAACGTCCACCTTCTCTGCTTGTTCCAGATCCTGACGATCTGTTGGGGGGGGGACGACAAAAAAAGACAACAAATTGGTCACTTCTGCTGTGAGAAGCCTTCAAAGACGTTTTTTTGGGGGGGTGTGAATGTCGCAGTACCTCCACACAGCAGACAGATGGCGCTGAGCAGCCCCGTCTCAGCGTCGTCCATCTCCAGAGGGATCAACTGGTTGGCGAAGGCAAAGACCAGGTCGGTGAGCGGTCCGAAGCCGGCGTTGTGCATCTGGGTTCGGTTTAGCGTGAGTCCGTCTGAGAAGGTCATGGTGTCTTGCTCTGGGGTGTAGCGTGTGCAGATCCGCAGGATCTGTAGATGCAGGGGTGGGGGGGGGGCATGTCAGTCAAGGAAACATACCAATGAGACAAACATGTGAAACCAACCAACTTTTTATTTATTTATTTATTTTTGCTCGGTTGGGTGCTTAGATTGTCAAACAAAAATGGCCGCCCACTCGGCTCTAGAAAAGGCTGGCGGCTTTGAGAAAACAACGTAAAAACAAGCGCGGGCTTTGAATGCGGCTCGCATCCCGGCTTCAAAGTAGGACAGCCTGACATTGAGCATCATGAATATTTGAAACGTGCGCTCGTCAGACAGCCGCGGGGGCTTTCATCCCGCCCGCTTAGGCCGCCGCGTCTGCGACCGCTCGCTCGTCCTCACCAGGATGTCCAGACAGGCGGCTTTGAGCAGGGTGATCTGATCGGCGATGGTGAGCGTCGTGAAGCCGGGGAGCTGCTTGGCGAATTCCACCGTCTTGATGATGCATTTGGTGGACAGCTCGCTGAACTTGTCCCAGAGGTCCACGTCCAAGGACACGCGGCGCTCCGAACTGTTGTTCTGTCCACACGCGAAAGACGACAGCGGTTTTAATGACACGCGGCCGCGTTTTGCGACGACGTCGCCGGCTTCGCCTGACTGACCGTAGTGTATTTGCCGAGCTGGCAGAGGGAGGGGAACGTTTCCTTGTGGGCCTTGCGGACCCTGTCGATCATCTGCTCCGTGTCGGGACTCAGCACGTAGCTCTCCGTGCATTCCTGCTTCTTTTCGTCCTTCTTCTTCTTGTTCCGGTCGTTTCTAACAGCTACAGAGAGGAGAGAAAATATGAGTTTGGCTTTCGGCGTTGACGTTTGTTTGTCGATTGAGTGGTTGTAACCTCTGTCAAGAAAAAAAAACGTTGACCCATGTTGTCGAGAATGTAGTTGGATTGAAGTGAAAGTCACTTTGTTCGATGTTGACAATTGTCATCATAATAATAGGAGGGTCATGGAAAAACAGCGTTTGAGTTTTCATTGCAACAAAATCGCTTTTTTTCTTTTGGGGGAGGGAGGGAGCAAAACTATTTTCACACAACAATTTTGAAAAATTGATTCTAACTTGTTTTCCCTTTTAAAATAGACAATCTCGAATTCCTATGGCCTAATGGAATACATATGCGAGTAGTGTACTTGGAAAAATCTGAACTAGCACATCTAGCATATATACGATCCTTATGCGCTGCAAAATAGTCTTCCTGTCGTGTAATACGGTGTGAAGAGCAAAGCAGAATAGCAAAAAAAAACAAAAAACACTGTCCTAATCTGACGCTGGCTGCTATTTCTCATCGAGATGCACGTGAGGGCGAAGACAAGCAAACTCGCTATAATTCCCAAGAGTTCCCCTCGAGGCAAACACGCAGAATGCATCACCCCCCAAATGACCAAAAGCACGAGACAGGGTGTTTAGCATCGGAATCCCATTACATTACACCCTTCCATCCATTTCCCCCCCTCCCCGAGGCGTCCAGACCCGAGGTGAGGTTTTGCGTGTGCGTGGGTGGTTTGGGTGAGACGGGGTGCCGCTTGATAAATAGCGGTGGGGGATGGAGCTATCCATAAGGCTGACAAATCACCACAGCTTTCATTAGCGAGCGCCGGCTAATCTAATAACATAATATGACAAATCTCCTGCCTCTAATGGTTTTCAAAGGGTGCGGTTGTGGAGGCGAGAGCGGCGAAAGCCTCCCAGCGCTCTCTCTCCCCGCGTTGAGCAACGCACTCCCTCTTAATGTGGCAGGCCGGCGTCCATGACAAGGGTTACATTCCCCTCAACGGATTTCTTTGCGCTTGAGATCATCATCGCTAATCTTTTTCAGGTTCATCACTTCCGCCCTCGAGGAAAAGGAAAGTGCCCCAACACCCCTCCTGGTGACCTTGGATCTGATTTTCTGGTTTTAATCCGAACCTTGACCATTAAGGGCCACAACGTTCGGGCTGATGGGAGATCGACGATGGTGACAGGAGGGCCTCGCCTGAGGGCCACGGAGGGAGGCGCTGCTCGGCGTCGCGGCTCATTCATCAGCCGGCGGACGGGCCTCCCTGCCGGGGGGGAACGTGAAGGCAGGTAGAGCTCGGATGATGCACTGTGCGGGCGGTGCATTTGGTACTTCCCTATGTTATTTCAGCGGGGATCTCGTTAGGATTCCCTCGCTGCAACGGCGATCCTAACGAGGGGTGCCAGCAAATGTCGTCAACTACATTTTTTTGGATGGGGAATGGGCGGAGAAAAAGTCTTGGCCAGCTCTGGTTTCATCATGAAGATGCACACACACACATTCAAATATGCATGGAGGATGCGCGCTCACACTACTAAATTCTACTACTAAATAATAGCGTGCGAGCAAGAAACAAACTTTTTTGGGGGGGTGTGATGAAAGAGTCTAATCTTTCATTTGGTGTGTTTACATTTTGCTTACAATTTTCTGTGAGCCTTAAAAGATCAGTCAGAATAAATTGGCTGGCACTCAATTGGTTCTCTCTCTCTCTCTCTCTTTTTTTTTTAACTGGCTGGCATTGAAAGAGTTAAAAGCTGTGCAGTAGAAAGTATTTTCTTCTAATGTCGCCTTTAAACATCAACCCCCTCCTCCGAGTCAGTTTCGGAAGACAGTTACATAAAAGTAGAGAAAAGCGCTCGCCATATTTGGGTCAAAAGCCCGTTTGCGGCATTGACTGCCGATCTGCAACACTCTCAATGTCCAATTCATTCCCAAATTAAAGTGGGGCATCCCTTTGTGCGCGCGGACATTACCCGCGCTGACAAATTGGCAGCGCGATCATAAGCCGCGCCACGCAATTTAATGAAGTCATTAAAGAACTATTAGGAGCGACTGACGATCTGTCACGCTGAATTGCCGCATGCAATAACTTGAGGAGGGGGGCGGAAATGAAAGAAATATGGCCGTTTGCTTCCTATTGTTTTTGTGTGTGTGTGTGCGAGCAATGCATCTCAGACAATGTCATAAGAAATTAACAATACTAATAGATATCTATTATACATTGCGAATTTCTTTGTGGCTTTATGTTTATTGTGTGGAAATGATTTACAGGAGCGGGTGTGGATAGAAACACGCAGGCGGCTATCATTCAATCATTTGTTGGAGATGCGGAATCCTGCCCCAGCCTTCATTTGATAGACAATTCCCGTTAGCGCCCGCGTGCGCGCGTGTGACAGTGAGAGGTGGGCAGACGGGGATAATTCGAGTGAGGGGAAAATTAAAGCGCTGGCAGCTCGTCCATCACACAGATTAAATTCAATGAAAAGATAAAAATGTCAATGTTCCCGCGGTACAGAGCCGACGTGGACATTGATGAAACTTTTTCTCTCTTTATCCTCCAAAGCTCCCCCTCGCCAGGTTTCCTTCGCACTCTCGCTGCTTTCAAGTCAATGACGAAAGACGGTAAGTGTGGCCGAGGCAGACCAGGCGCCTTGTGTGCTTGACTGCAGAGAAAGTCAGGTGGTAAACCTCTCGCGGTGATGCAAAGAAAGGCCCACATCGCTATTGGCAGTGGTGGGAGTTAAAAGCACGTAAGGAACATTACCTGAGCACCTGCTCTGTCATTTTCAGTCGGCAGAAAGTATCAAAATGGCCGCCCCTTTGAGCTGGCTAAAAACGGCAGGATTTTGCTGCTTAACTCATATTCCACAAATATTAATTGGAATGCCGCGTTCAGACTGGTGAAGGCGCATGAGACATTATTCCGAAGAATATTTTGGGACTGGCCTCCCCTTTAAGGCCAATGTTCTGATATGATATAAAAGCATCTTGGGATCACAAAATGCGCAAAGCAGCAAGGTTTTACAGAGTCAACGTCACTGTATAGGCCTCCAAGGCGGCGCCGATGGAGTGACAGCGCAAAGATCATTTCGCGTCCCCTCCCTCCAAGCCTGTCCCTGACGCTTGTCCTCTTTGGCACGGCCACCTGGCCGCAGGCCTGGCGCTGTCGTCTGGAGCTGTCTGCCAGCGGACACAAGGTCACCCAGACGTCCCCTGGCTCTCGCAGGAGGTTCACCTTCTGTGCGCCGGTGCCGCTTTAAAGCCCTTTGAAGGTATATCTTTATTCATAGACACCTTTTATTTGCGCGTGTGGACGTGAAGCGTGTTAATGTTTCCATGTGTGCGTGACGGGATGAGCCAGGGGAAAAAGGGAGAGAGGGAGACTCCCTACTGGGCCCAGATGGTATGCCTCTCCTTCCTCACCACCCCAGATTCAACCGCCAAAGTCACCGCTGAGGAGACGGGGCAAGAAATCTGCACAATCTGCACTAAATGACCACAGTCAAAAAAAAAAAAGAGCCAAACACAAAAGGCCGAGTAAGTGGAGCGTGGCTGAAATCTAGCAAGCAATCTTGCTTCCGTTCAAGAATCAATTTGAGCCATTGAAAGTAATGACAGGCTCCCACCACTAGATGGCTCTCTGACTCCATTGGAAAGCATGCGCCCGGGAGCCGGCTGCTGAGATCCCTCTAACCATGATTAATGGCCCCATTCAAGGTAAGTAGCTCAGAGGATAACTTCTTTTACTGTAAGCCACAGAACTGTGGCATGGGGAGTGCCCTTGGCCCAGCGGTGGCAGGAAAACGAGCTAAATAGCGGAAAGGAAAGCGGCAAGTGACACTTTCTGACCGCGTATGCTGATTGAAGTACAAATGGGCAGCGGATACACGTCGGGGTCATGTATAAAATGTCGTCGGGCGGCGGTACAAAGCCTACAGCGCTCTCTGTTGGTCACACTTCTGGCAATTATTTGATCAGGTCTTGCTGAGTATGAATGTCAGGGAGAGAGAGTGTGTGTGTGTGCGCGCGCGTTGTCACACAATCCCCCGGGGGGTGTGCACGCCTGCTCATCTGCTCTCGGCAGGTGAAAACATATTCATCACGGGCCTGCCAAGCCTGGCGTCACCCTGACTGTTACTGCCAGACTGCATCACGTTCGCAATGAATATTCTCAGCCAGGCGCGTTCGCTCCAACGGGAGCATGGTGGGGATATTATATCGCGCTATACACAGCGCTCACAAAAAGAGGTTAGGGTCAGTCGACTTTCTGGTGAAATTTCAGGATGAACCGAAAATGCACGATAACGCAATAATCTCATGACGAGGCGTCACTTTGCATCACTGCCCTTGCACTCTTGGTCCCGTTGTCACTGGTATGAATCGTTTACGGCTAGCGACAAATGGGCTAGCAGAAGTTAGCGACTTATTTTTGTCCACTCTTGCGAGACACCATCCTCATGTTCATCATTGTATGGATTTAAAAGGTGAGGCCTGGCCTGGTGAGTGACGTGGGTGTCAACGACTGAACGCTAACCCATCTGGGATGGACTCTTAAATAATACCCCCCCCCTGCAAGCCAGATGTGTCAACGGGGCATCGCGGCTCGGGCGCTTGGTGTACTCACACTCCTTGGACATTCCCACTTCCAGGCACTTCTGAAGCCGACAGTACTGGCAGCGATTTCGAGTGACTTTGTTGATGATGCAGTTCTTCTCACGATGACAAGTGTACACCATGTTCTTCTGGATGCTTCTCCGGAAGAAGCCCTGGTGTGGCAAAGAGAAGAAAGAAAAAGGATTAAGGACATCTGATGACAATTCCCTCATCGTGCTATTGTTTTGCCTTCACGATCCGACCCCAAAAAAAAAGTCCTTGATGACTTTTTATAAATATTCCAGTAAATAAGCCACACGGAGCGGATATGGCGGCTGCTGTGAAAAGGCGACGAACTGTCAAAACGTCTTCAAAAGGTTTAATCCCTGGCGCAGACGTTGACAAAGACCTGTCACCGCGAGGTTGCTCGGCAAAGGCTTTGTCACGGTTATCAATGTGGAAACCGCGAGAATTCAAGATCTTAACTGCTAATGAGAGTTAAACATGTCAGCTGTGATCTTATTAAAAGCACATGACATACCAATATAGTGCCCCCCCACTTTGTGGCCACTCATCCTTCACACCTTGCCGATTGTGAGCCTACTTATGAACACTCCTCCTTGTTAATTTGTGAAATGAAATTATTTAGTTCGGGGTAAAATATCATGTTTATTTTACTTTTGGTTGCATGCTGTTTGTATGTGTTGCTGCCCCGTGTGTGTTCAAGTAGCTTTGTGCCGCAACTAGCCGGAAAGAAGAGGAGCCCATTTGATCCACTTGTGGGTTGACGTTCCTTATTTCATTTTAGACTTGGATAGTTGTTTGTTTTAACATCACAGTCATGTCTGAAAAGTACACTGATGCAAACCTAATGTCATGTAATGATGTCATGTGAAATAATCCAAAGGCCTCAAGGTCGCATCAACATTGCGATTTTAAGGACGGAGGGAAAAAAAACCCCAAGTTCCATTTCCTGTATTTCCCCTTAAGAGGGGGACAGGATATAAACAAGTGCAGTTGATTCATCAAACAATTCGAACCGTTCCTTTGAGACGGACGCCACATCGCAATGAGATCAACCAACCCGGCTCTAAAAAAAAAAAAAAAAACCAAGATGACAGCCGAGATGTTTTCATTTTGTATGTGAGCCTTTCAGCACACCGCGTGGGTTGTAAGCCGCGCATCGGCCCCACAAGCCCCAATAAAATCAATGTTCACCTCAGTGGCTGCATTATTGTGGTGTCAAAAAGATAAAAAGAGGTTAATGCAGATCGGCTACAACCGAGCGCGCCCTCAGTACGGATGCAAGCACGCCGCTTGCACACATGCAAAACAGGTCAATGTCGCTATTGATCAGACGCAGTGGGACGTTAGTATTTGAAGGGGCGACGGGTGGGTGGGGCCAACCGTCTGCCCCCTCTGCCGCCAATCACGCTGCGGGATTAGCGTCGCTTGCCAACAGATGGACGCTGGGCCTAAACCCGCAAATTGCTTTCAAGCGATGGCCGTCGCTTGAATCCCAGCGGAGCGATTCGTGTTGAGTGCACTTTTGCTTTTTATTTTTATTTTTGGGGGGGGCGGGGCATAAGAAGTGCAGTTGCAATGGAGTATTTGAACTCTCAAGACAGATAACAATACTCGCCGGCATATATTCTTCGCGGCCTGCAGCCGACTTCTAAAAATGCACACGGCAAACGAGGTATGGCGGCACAAAGCCGTTTACACCGTCGTGTGCTCCCAGCTGGCCGAGGAGCTGTTTCAATCCTCCTCGGGTCACCTGACTAACCTTCTGGTCGTCTTTCATCGAGGACTTTACATCTGCTTTGCAACCTGCTCTTCCCAAATGGGTGAAAAACAAACATAAAAGCAGGTCAGTCCACTAGATGGGGCAACTTGCCTTTGAACGAGCACACGCCGAGGGATGCGTGGGGTTTGTGTGCGTGTATCATGTCCCATTTGATCCAACGGTGCCCCGACCCTGACCTTGTTGTCACCAGGGGATTGACCTAGTCCCTCCCAACAACACCAGGCTCAGGTGCCCTCTGACAGAACCAGCCCCCACCCCTCCCCACCACTCGTGAGCCAGTTAATTGTTCCCGCCCCCTCCCCCTCCTTTTCTTTCAGGAGTCATTGCTTCCTGCGGCCCATAAGCCTCTTTTTGTATCCCCGCTTAATCCACCCGGCGACAAGAGCCCTCATCGGGCCTGTCAGCCACCCAGCGAGTTGAGAGATGAGCGCCGCAAGGGAAGGGACGGCAAGGGAGGCGGGGCTTGCCAACGATTCAAACGTGACTGCGTCTTTCACGCCCTCGGTACCTGATGCGGGTCTTTGCGCACTTGTGCTCCACGTGGCGAGCGTGCGTGAGAGCGGAAGGGAAGAGCGGGGCGGCGGCGGCAGGGGTTGGCGAGTTCACGGGCGAAGCAAAAAGGAATCCTCTCTGACGTGACTTTCGCATTGTTGCCAGATTAGGAGTGCTTCCCAGCCACCTCCTGCATTCTCACGTGTGCGTTGTTTTTTTTTTTTATGCACGAGCGTCTCAGACGGAGCTCTCTCTTTTATGACGACGCAGCCATGGCAAGAACTCAGATTTTAAGCATGCTAAAAATGGACGGCGGGTTTGAAAGCCAAGAAGCCAGGCGAGAAGCAGCGGCTGGAGAATTGAAACGCCCGAGTTAGAAGTCATCTACTTGATTTATGATGTAGAAAATTCCGAATGAGACGAGAGTGACAGAAAAAAAATTAAATCCAATTACGGTATCTTTCGCGCTCATTAACTTGCTGCCTTGTTTGAACAACAGCAAAACCAAGCCCTGTGGCAACTACGGCGTACAAAATATGATCGAAGCTTTGATTTTGAAACAAATGCGCAGGAAATGTATGCAAAGCAAAGCACATACATAAGCATTTCCACTATCAACCCAGGCTAAACCCGAGTTCTTATGCGATTTAAAACGCCCCTCTGCTGTTTGCATAATTGTTACGAAGCTCCTGTTGCTTCAAGAGGTCACGACGACACAACTTTTATGAACATAAAATAGCTGGAGTTCCATCCGAATCACAAACCCAACCAATAAATCATCGTCTCACGCCAAGCGCTCGTGGAAACGCCAGATTTGCGGACACGGGGAAGCGAGTTTGCCTGCCGCACGCCGCTATGCCCCCAAGACGAAACCATAACTAGGAGGGTGTAAGCATGCATATTTCATGTTCAAGTCTTAATATCTAAAGGGGATGAGGAGTGCAATGCCGGTGAGTGTGTGCCCCGGCAGTGGGAGTTAAACAACAAACGAGCCAGCTGTCTCCAAGTAAGAGAGCTCAGCACCCCCCCCCCCCCCCTCCCTCCTCCATCAGCATCCATCTCCCGTGTTCGCTGCAGCCCCCAGGAAATGCCTTTGTAGTTTGGCATGCTGCAGCAAAGTCAACGCGGCTAACCCTCAACTTACCCCAGTCTCAAATGAGACGAGCATATACGTTGGCGCGTTTTGCGTTGAATTATTGAGCGCGCTTTGCCAAGTCATCTCCTCTGTAGTCAGAGATACGGAGGAGGCATCCTGAATTTTTCAAATGAGGCACTGCGGATGCGCGCGCTTGCGGGGCGGACGGTTCGCAAACAGGGGGCGCTAGCAGAGCTAAAAGACTATTTATTTGAGACAACTAGCAAAGGGGATTTCTTATTTCGAACGCCAATAGGTGCAATAACCGACCCGGATTCTCCAATTTGGCAGCGGGGGGGAGGGCCGGTTGAAGTAAGCTATTTTTAGCTCCGTATTGGGAAAAGCACACGTTAAGCTGATGATTCATGCTGTGCCACTTTTTCCTCCAATGTCCTATCGGATCTGAAACGGTTTGGGGTAAAGCCTGAGACGCTTGACCTTTCCAGATACATAAACACGGGAACTAAATATAAAGCGGTCCGATAGATATGAATAGCCTCGACGGAGAGGGCTGCGTTTCGAGCTGCGCTGAGATGTTGACGGGCGGCGGCGAAACCTACGAGTTCTTCTTTTCAACTCACTTTCAAATATCTGTGAGGCAGAGAAACGAAAGAAACAGACAGTCTCCTCGGCCTTAAAAAAACCCAAAAAAACTAATTACTGCGTCGGTTTTGAGACCGATTTCGGAATGAGAAACGCTTTGATCACAGGCGGGGGAATGGCTAATGACTCAAATCTATCGCCTGGCCCCCGCTCGCTTTTTGTTTATCGCACTGAGAACTGCGAGCGAGCGTCACGCTGCTGTGAGCGCTCCAAATATTTCCTTTTTGCTTTCATTAAAAAAAAAGAAAAGTTTGCCGCTAATTTGACAAAGTCGTGCATCGCTTATGCGATGGAGGCAAGATGCGCCCGGGGAGTCGAGGTTCATTGTCGGGAGCTTTCATGTGAAAGGGCCCTTCAGTGCCCCGCCCCTTCACATATGGCGCACTGGCCATCGTTTCGGTGATGTCAACGGGTTCAACTGTGGCCCCTCGACCCCAACAAACTGATTTGCAACCCTTCAGACCATCTCCACTTCCGTTTTTTCCCCCCTCCCTTTCTCTGCATCTGCCCGCCAACGTCTGCCGTCTCCTTCCCGGCAGTCTGCGCCATCTTTGTGTCATTTTGTGAAACCACCGAAGCTCCGAGTTTTATTTTATTGGGTTTTGGGGTTTTTGGGGTAGGTTTATAGACCTAGGTCGAGATTGTTCCCAAAACCAAGGCACCTGGTAGTTACATTCCATCTGAATGCACAATTCTGCTTCCCTCATGTCTGTCTTTATATGAACTTCAATAAGTCCGGACAACACGCAGTACTCCGCGGTCTTTCTTTTGTTGCAATGACCACAAATAATGAGAAGCAGAGTGAAAATACAGTCCTCTGCCAAGACACAACAACTTATTTTGTTTCTTCCTTGTCCCATGCCAATTTATCGCCCCCACCCCCACATATTTTTGGCAGGTGGTCTGATCATTTGAGAAACGCTGTTATTCTAACACAAAAAAAAACAGCCGGTCATTAAAACCTTAAAACTAGTGCCGGCCTAAGACTTTTGCACGGTACCTTTCATGCACGACGAGTACAGCAACCTTTCAAGCGATAACACATCAAGGCCTCCTGAGAACATTGATGTGCACGTCAGCAAAAAAAAAAAACGTGCAAACGTGCGCATGCGCTGGATGTGACGATAAGATATGGATTTTTATCTAATTTTACAAAGTTCATCCATGTACAGTGTCGAGAGGGACATTTGATCGTACATCCACTTGTGGCGAGGACACGGGTAACTTTTCACGTCAGGAAAAAAAAATTGCCGCCTTGTCAGCACTGTACTACTTTCCTATCCGGACGAGGCTTTGGTGCCACATTGTGGCGTCTTCGTGTGTTTGAGAGACAGAAACAAAAACCACATTTTCATTGCAAAAACTAAAGTTTTCTTGTGTTACATGTCTACCCCGCATGGATACTAATGATCCAAAACCACTTGAAGACCCCCCCCCCCCCCAATACCCCCTTCCCACAACCCCCCAAAGACTTCAAATGATGGTTATGAGACCGACAGATAATGTTGCTGGCTTAGCAGATTCCGAGAAAAGGGCCCCGGAGTCTCACCTTGCAGCCTTCGCAGGCGCTGACACCATAGTGGTACCCTGAGGACTTGTCCTGGCACACAAAGCAGGGCTTGTAGACGCGGGGCGGCGGGGGAGGCGAGGGCGGGCTTGGCACTATCTCCTCCGAGCTGGTACTCTGCGTCTCTATCGCTGCGGAGAGGGGAAAATAAAAATAAGTTTAAAAAAAGCGACAGGGGATTGGGGGGAGGGGCGGCGGCTTAGCCAAAGCGCGCTTAATCGATAAGCGGTGACATTCACGGAGAGGCCGATGCGCACACCTTGAACACGCACGCACATTGCTGGATGGTGCGCTTTCAGATGCGGCGCACACAAACACAACGCCCGCCTGCGCGTGCGTGCACGCGGACCATCAAAGGAATAGCGAGCCCACCCTCTGCAGGGTTTTCTTCCCTCGGAGCCAAAGTGATGTCTTGATGCGAGGAACTGCATCGCTGGCAGGGTTCAAAGAAAGTGCTTCCCTCTGATACATGGCCCGCAGTTGCTCTTTTATTTATCCTTATATAATCAAGCCTTTAAGTAGGGATGCTTAGCAACTCATTCCTCGACATTACGGAGAAAGAGGGAAAAAAAACTGCAAAGCCCCGCATTTACAATGGGAACGAAAAGGAGAATGAAGAGAGCAGTAATCCCCCCAACCGGCGTAAGAGCTCATCAGGTGTGCCGTGGGAAATGATTACATTTCATTGAATTTCATTTTTGTTCGGCGGTGGGATTTTCGAATGTCCAGTGCGAAAAATTAGAAGAGAGCAATTCAAGCCACAAAGCGTTCATGTTTCACCGTTTTCTCTTCATGTAATATGTATTGGACTTTGACCTCGATATCCCTGCGTGAGTGTCGAGTGTTTGCGTGTGTGCGTGGCAGGACACGGATGTCAAATATGAAAAGCGCGCATTCACGGCACAGCTCTGCAGCCGAGCAAATAATGCCATAATCCCCGCTTGAGCTCGGTGTGAGCATGGAACTAGGCCATGTTGTCTTCCATTTTTATTCACATGCCATTATGATTACTTGCAATGATGTCATTCTCCTTTTTCTTTCTTTCTTTCTTTTTTTTTTTTATTGACTTTTTATTCATAGCTAGCAGTAGCGGACCTATGTGGAGGGTTAAAAGGTTAAACAATTTTCCCAATGTCAAACCCAAGCATCTGATGGCTCTCGAAAACAAAGCTTTTGATATCAAATAATTATGTAAGCAATCCATGTAAAAGAACGAATACATACATCCAATTTACTGGGAATAGTTAAGTATGCTACAATTAACAGCTTGAAACAGTTTTAAGCGAAAATGACGTGCACGTGTCGGCTCCAGGAAGGATTTGGGAGGGGGGGACACGCGGCTTCTTTGCAAATCGGCCATCTGTATTGAACAGAGGTGGTTGGGCACAGCGGCGAGCCTGTCGTTGGTGCGCAGCAGTCAACACACGTCGCGTGACTACATCGGATCGGGTCGACGCCAGCGATCGCGGCCCGCCTTCCTGCCGCTTGTGTGGAGCCTCGGCGCGCATGTCTCGGCTCAGCGTGCCAACTTCCGTGTCGGTGCGGCAGATGGTGCACGGACAAGAGATTATGTTCGCCGCAACCAAAATAAACACTCCTGATGCCCAGATCTGTTTAAGGCTTTCCTAGAAGAGGAAACTCTTGCCCACTCAGCACCTTTGCAAAGTTATCTTTACAGTCGGGAGAATGTACAGCAAAGGGGTTTGGCCACGGTACTCTTGCAACACTCAACGCTGATACCCAATCAGGACTCTAAATAAACAATGCAAAACGCTCCAGACAAGCTAAACACTCGCATCTGTGTTTGTAGTGTTGCATAAGCAATGGCTATTCGAACACAAAAGGTGATGCAACACAGGTAGACAGACAATATAGCAATACTCACGGGGGCTATATTCTTTATCCTCTGTGAAGAATGTCGAATATGACTGTACGCATTGCATGTACTGACATCAAGTGTTATGATATACGTTTATATTTTTTGGTTAATTTCTATAGGGCCGAGATAAGTTCACTGCATTATGAATTGCAGTCCACATGTTTACATATGAAAAGTTTTCAGTGATGAAGCCACTGATTTGTTCGCTTTATTGTCAACCATTTTGACTGAAATAGATACATTGACTGTCTTTCATATTTACTCATTTGCTTTTATTTTAGCATTATCTTTTAGATTATTTTTCCAAATTATTCAGAGGTAATTTGGAGAATGGAAGGAAACAAAAAAAGGACAAAGGCCGACCGCAGGCAGGAAGTGTCCGTCCGTCCTTTGCCTTTCATTGCACCTCCGTGGGTGTCATCCGGGGCCCACAGCGCCTGTCATGTCGCCAGGCCATGCCGCCGCTACACCGTGTCACACAAATTAAACCCCAAATGGAGCGCACCTTACGTAATGTGGCATATTCTCTCATTAGCAAGCGACCATTCACAGTTTTGGATGAGGACTAATTACGGCGCGGCGTAATTAGAGCAAGCGCGGGGCTAATTCATCCACATTCAAAACTGCCTTGATTCGAAACATAGACAAACATACAGTGTGCGCCCCCCCCCCATCAAAATGACATCTTCATCTACACATGCGATGGGATTTTTCTTATCGTTGGACTTCTCTCGAGCATATACACACACTGAAAGTCTTAATGAGAGCATCCACAGAAATCTGGGACACGAGGACATGAGTCTGTGCAGGGAGTGCGGGGGGGGGGGGGGGGCTGGCAACTGTAATTAAATACAATGGCTGGCTTCTGGAGTCCCGTCAGGCCGAGACATGAAGCAAAACAATGGCAGGCCTGTGGCTGGAGAAGCTCCTGGCCCAGTCTGCAGCCCTCCACCAGCTATTATTCAACACCATCCCCGGCTCTCAATCAACACTGCCTATTATTGTCCGGGCCACACAATCATACAGTGGAGGAAGTGACTCACATAGCCCGGAAAGCGCCCGTCCGGATCGTTGCAACGTGCTACAAACGCTGCAAAATGCGCACGCGTCGCCAAAGGTCGCTCTTGCCGAAAAGTCGCCGCTTGGGAGTCAGACTTGAACATCACTTTGAAAAAGAGTGCAGCCGGCCAAGAAAGCGGCGGCGTGATGAACACGATAACGCCCCCCCCCCCCCGCCCCGGTTCACTTGGTGCTACAGGAACCCGGAAAATAGTGTCGAAATGAAAAACAAGAACGAGCTGATAAAAGATGCTATTGTTCGTTGGCAAGGAGGTGAAAGAGAAAGCGCGCGATCTGTATCTGAGTTACTGTGTTTGCAAGTCGCACGAAACCAAACAAAACAATAACAAAAGGCTGCAGAATCAGCTGCACGTGTCGTGATGCAGACTGATAGCTTGTTTGAAAAAAGGCTGTAAAATCGGCGCCTGGTGAGTGATGTGGGTGTCAGGGAATGAGAGTGTAGAGTTCACTGGCCATTAACTGTGCTTCATTGACGCCACGCCTTAAAATGTTTGTCGTAATCCCAGTTTATGCCACAAATATAGCCCAAACTATAATTGCAAACCACTTTCACGCCAGAATACACCCGGGCCCGAATTTCGAGTCTTCAAATGGACCTCGCATGCATGTTTAAGGAACGCAGAAATAAGAACAGTGAGGCAAACATGCTAACCACTACCAACATGCTATTCTTTCCCTTTGTGGTAAAATCATTTCAAAATCTGGATAAATTGTAGCGTGATCAGCTTTTGTGTACAACACCAAAAAATCCTTCTCCCAAAAAAAATAAATAAATAAATAAAAAAGTAAAGATATCTCCCTCTACCACCCAGATAGGTTAATGGAATGTGCTGCTTTCAAACCGATGATTTAATTATGTTCATGTGTGAGCGGTTTGTAATGGCGGTCTTAAGATTCACTCGACTAGCCACAAGCGCACTTAAGGGGGGGTGCGGTGAAGGGGTGGGTTGGCAGGGCGGGTGGGGTGGGGTGGGGGGGGGGCTGAGTTGGTTGCACTCAGCCACATCCTCCTAAAACAATTACGGCATAACTCCGCGCAAACGGACAAACATGCGCGAGGCATCCCGATGATGAAGTGGCGCGTGCAGTCGTTCCGTCGTCGTGGAAGTCTGGCGAGCGTCAAACACTTCAAAAGGAATCAAGAGACCGCAGACACACACACACACACACACACACACACACACAAAACAAAAGCCTCCAGACTGCTGTCTGTCTCGGTCCTGTGCTGCCGAGCAGTTTTGGAGGTTCAGCTTTGGGTTAGTCCGTGGAGATTCGATTACCTTTCATCCCCACTGGTGACTGGGTCCAGCTGCGCGGCATATTAATGACATTTCACCGTCATTAGGGGGCAGCTAACTACGTTAGGCGGGCTGGCTGCTGGGCTGGCGGGACTCTGGACATGAGACTTGAGGCCGAGGGGTCTTGGACAGGGGTCGTCCACTCGTGCCATGACTTGTATTAGGTTATGCGAAGGCGCACGCGCACACACACTCACACACACACACGCTGACCATGTGTGAAATACATAAAAGAACATAAAGGGGTCCATTTGTCTTGCAATACAGCGAGTGCGCAATCGAAGAGATGCTAGACAGACCCCAGCGCTAAAGGCTTGTAAGTCGACTCAAAATAATGAAGTGGGACAGCCGATGAAAAAAGCCTCGGGGGTGCGAAAGCGTCCAATGAAAGCCAGCCAGTCGTGGGCCCGCGCATCAAACGCCTGGCAGCCATTTTGCGCTTTTGAAAGAGCAACAAGTGAGCAGCAAAGGCCATTCGTCATTCGTTGTCCGCGTTAGAAATATTCACACTTCAATTTGGGTGTTCGCAAAGTGGGAACACGCGCGCAAACACATCCGAGGATGCTTTGTCAGCACTCTTCAATTACCGAGAGGGAAGGTGGAAAGCCTTTCCTTGATCACTGGGAAATCCTGTCATTCTTGAACAAAGCGTCATAACAGCTCCCTGGACGGGACGCCATTGGCCGCTTTTGACGGCGGACGGCAAAAGCCGAGGAATGAGACGGGGTGTTGCAGTTTGACTCGGGGCGTGTGCGTTCACACACTGGTGGCTGGAAGAAGCCGGCGGGGTGTGTTTGTGTTTAAACACAAGTGCGAACACTTACTGGTTGGAAGAGTGGGGTCGAGCGGACGGAATTAAGTGAAAACACACATGCGAGGGTGGAAGATCTCGTGGAGCACTCACAACAAGGACGGGCAAAGTTCTTCATTTTGGCCCAAAGTTTTTTGTCAAACTAAGCATAAAGAGAACGGCATGACCACGAACTTTGCCTTAGTATCTGCTAGCTTAACGCTAACGCATTCTAAATTCTAAAACATGCAGACAGATCACGTCACATTCCTCACTGACGTAACATCTTTATCCTCTGCAAAGAACAACGTAGACAATCACGCAGGACTTGCGACTGTGTCCATGTCGCGGAAATTTGGCGGCCAAGACGTACACAACTAGAAGGCTCTGCAGCACATCCATTGAATTGAAGCAACAAAAAAAAAAAAGTGACAGTTTAAAATTTTTTTTTTACATTCTGTTCCACTATAATTTATGTTTTTATATGATACTGTATGATACATTTTTTTTGACCTTGTCTCTGAATGACTTGTGTCACGTGACTGTTTTCAAAATCATCCGTGGCGCTTGAAGGCAAAAGCTTGCCCACCTTTATTTGGCTTGTGTTCACAAGGCGTGTTGGCAGCTCGGCTGCATCAGCACCCGAATCGTAAAACTTTTATCATACCAGCTCGACCGCAGAACGCGCACAATGCCTTCATCAAAAGACAAAAGGAAAGCCACGCAGTCAGCAAACAACAATGGAGGACATCCAGCATTTCTTGTTCTATCCTTCCCGGGCACCGAGTTCATTATTAAAATACAAAGACATTGGCTGTTTTTTCCATCGGCCTGCGAGTGTCAGGCGCCATGGCGGCCGTAATTGACGCCGCGACGAAATATTTTGATAATTGCCCTATATTAATTGTCTCAACCTGAAAATATTTGAGACGCGTCAGTTCAACATACTTCCTTTTTTTAAGCTAGTTAATGCCACGATTCAAATCAGATTGCAGATGAATCGGGTGATTCATTGAAAAAAATGGATACAATGAATAAATATAACCGCTTTTTTGGTGCCTGAATGCTGACGAAAATAAAGATATGAACAACAGGCAGAACATTTGACTATTTTTAAATACTTTATCTTTCATTTGCTTAAGTTTACAACACATTGGCAACAATGGGCAGACATTTTGGCTTGGGGGGGCAATTTCTGTCTTAGGTTGTTCTGGGTAAAAAGAAAAAAAAAAACCCAAAGGCAAATATCAGCTGATTTTAACAGTTGGCTCACATTAAAATTGTGGGCTGGCAAGACTGTTTTCCTGCAGCTTTGCAAGTCAGCGCGACAAATATTCACATTTGTGTTTATGCGAAGGTGAGCTAGGAGGATTAGCATTGACCGCGCTCCCCCCCCCACCCCCTCTCTCGCTTACGCGCTCCACCTAAGCCGCTACTTGTTTATCTTGCAGTCTACCTTCTCAGTGAAGTGATGCAGATGACAACACAAGCTTCCCACACCTCCCCCAAAAAAACAACAGGAACAGCCTGCATATTATAGTCTCAAAACAATAGAACGATATTGTTTGTGGGTGGGGTGAACCTCCAGCTTGGAATCCATCTCAATGGGTTTTCCACACCAACTCAGGCTGGGGCAGTCCTAACCGAGCTTTGGTGCTTGAACTGCTGAGAGGAAAAATATCTTCTGGAACGACCAGAACAGTTGTGATTGGTTCAATTTTCACAGGTAAATATATAAAAAAAAAAAGTTGGTTATAGATTAATGGTGTAGTATTTTTTATTTAATATACCGATGGAGTGGCCATATATCAAGTTGTCAAATTATTCGGACTTCTTTTTTTTTTTTCCGCGGCAAAAGACACGTCGTGTTTGACGTTTCAAAGAAATGACAGTTTGTTTTTGCAACCGCTGCACTTTGCGCATATTGCAGCGGGAGCAGAAATGGATGTGACAGCTTGACTTGTTAAAGGCCTGCGCAGTATGTTTGAAGACCACGCAAGCTCGGAGAACTACATTTTGATGGATAGTGCTTCAGATTGGGTCCAAATGATTCGCCCCAGTCTCCCCCTCCCACCACGAGCGCCACGGCATGGAAAAGTACACGTGTGAGTGATAGATGAGGGGTCCGAGCAGAGGCCGTAGGGCAGGGTGGTCTGGGGCAAGGAGCTTTTCGAGCCTGTTACCGTCACCCCCTCCGGAACGCCAGGAAACGGTGATGGTTTGTCTTGGGCCTGAAGTGGTGGTGGTGTGGGGGTGCGTTTAGCCAGGACTTGTGTCGGACTAACATGAACAACAAATATGCAAATGTGGCCACTAAAGTGACCATCTGCCCGCTTGCGCGCTTGTCGGTATCTGCTACTTAACACCGGCGCACTCTGGTCTGCTTTCCATCAATCTACCAACTCCCTGCCTCGTCTCAAAGATAAGTTCCCTCTTCGCGCTGCCCAGGCCTCTGAAACAACAACACACCTATCTGTGCTGCCCCGGCAAATGGGAGCCACAACTGAGAAACATGTGTGGATAACCTCGAGCCCCGGTGGGGGAGGGGGCGCCAAGAGATGGAGCAGATGGCAAAGGTGAGGTCTGCAGGGGCTCAATGTTGTGCAGCAATCATGTTAACCGCTGTAGCTCCTCTCTGTTGCTGCCCCTGCGACTGAATTTTTAAATACAGTCAAGCGCAGAGCATGTCGAACGCACATACATTAAATTAATTATAAACACGGAGCAAAAACAGCAGCCAGTCGGTTGAATGCGGGGGGGGGGCAAAGTGCGGCGAGTTCCCTGGCAACGACGTGAGTAATACGGGGTGACTCCAGCCAGCAGCTGTCCGAGAGTGACAGAGTCTCGATGCCAGTTGGCAGTTGCCCCCAGGCGACCCGGGATACGCGACTTGAGCTGATGACGTGGCGGGCATGCAGGGTCCGCCAGCATTTGGACGATATTTTCGTCAGCTATGGAACATGACTGCGTTGTCCTCAGCCGTTTGCTGCAAAACTCCCCGATTGCTGAAGTCGTCGGTGTCGATGGAAGTACGATGGAGTGACGCATCTTAACTGTGATAGGATCTCTGTATGCTAGGATGGAGCTAGCTTTAGCCGTGGTTGTTTGCGGATGTTACGGAGCGCGTTCGCCCGTTTTCGCTCTGCTGAGTGACTATTGAAAAAAAAAAAATGGCTGTGACTGCAGCTTGAGAATATTTTCAGAATTGTCTATTTGAATAATTATCCGATTGATGATCAAATTCGGATTAATTTTGCATTATTAAAAAAATAACGTGGGCCCGTGAGGTGCAGGTGTTGTTTTTGTGTTGCGTTGGCAGAGAATTCAATGTTTGCAGGTAGGAGTTGGCTGAAAACTCCTGCTTATTGGCGCTCATGTTCCCATATTTTCAATGTTCCCAAACGTTGACATGTGAAAAACAGCGAACGGCAGCAAATAGAACAAAGACAAAGTGCATATTTTGTTCTGAGGCGCTTCACACATTTCCCCCCTTTGTCGAAGGTGTTTTCAGTATCGTTTACACGTGAGAAGTACCTGCTTATCACAAGTGAATGAGATCACCTGTTGACAGCTTTGAGATTCCGAGCATGCCAAAACACCGACCAAGCTTGTAAAAAAAAAAAAAAATCCTTCGCATTCCTGTAAATGGACGCTCCACCTAGTGAGTCCAATTTTCCCGTAGCAGGAAACCATCTAAAAAAAAAAAATGATGAGGATGAGAGAGCGGAAGCAGATAGTGATGGCAACGGGAGAGGATTTAGATGGCCGACTGTCCTGTGCCTAGCAAACATTTCAAAAAGAAAGTCTCGGGCGTCCCCTGCTGAAACATAGCCGTGCGCGCTGACGTGTTTGCTTAGTGACACACGCACTCGGCTGGCAGAAGGCGTAGCCGCGGCGTAACCACCCTTTGTCAACTCGCAAAGTGAACGAATCCGGCGTTGAGCACCGACTTGCAGCCGACGCGTAAATCAAGCTCAAGGCCGTGACACCGCTGTCCCCTTTTTTTTTTTTTACAACGCCCTCTTTTCAGGTTACTGCTAAGAGTGTGAAAATGGCTTCGGGAAACATTAACATTGATCAATTAGAGAATGATGTGCCTCAACATCTCTCCTGTGATAGCAAGCAGACTCATTATCCAAAGCCGGAAGCCATTTGCGATCATGTTACACTTTATCTTTGTATTTTTGTAGCTTTTACAGGACACTTTTTTTTCCGTGACGAGCATGAGCAAGGGAGGTGAGAAGAAGAACAAACACAGGAAGTTACAAAAACAAACACAGGAAGTTGTATCGGGACCAACACTGTAAACTACTTGGTACTTAATTAAACAATTGCGCTGATACCATGTATCGATACCACAGCATCAGCCTGAGATACTTTGAGCAGGTTAACAAGAGCACCTTCAAGTATCTGTATGGAACATGACGATGACTATTTTCAATTAGCGGGAAGAGCCCCCCCCCCAACAACTCCCAGGTGAGGAATCTGGCGTGCATCATGAAGGAAATGTCGCCCTAGCTCTGCAATGACACCCATACATATTAACCAGGACCCTATTCATCTTTATCAGGCTGGGCGTCACACAGTGCCTCTCTACGCCGGGGAGGCCAAAGGGCCTTCATGAATGCTCCTGCTCGAGTGTTTGCTCTCCACTCACTCTAACTGAGAGGTTATCAGCACATTGATAATCGCTAATCCGATTTGACTGACAGCATTGAAAGCCTCCCCCGTGATTCTTAAGCGCATATTCAGCAGGAGTGGGCAAGGAGGTCATAAATATGAGGAGCTATTTTACATGAGAGGGCTGACGTGGACCTGGAGAGGAGAAGGGGGGAAGGGGAGGGGGGTGGGGGGTGACGAAGGATCAGGGAAGCTCATCAGAGACGATATGGGGAGAAGAGAAGATCACCGGGGACAGGCTTTGTCATGTTAAAGCGCCTCTTTGGACCCGCGTTCTCCCTTTGCCCTCCTCGCTCTTTGCCTCTCTCTCTCCCCCGCTCACGCCCTCGGCGGATAACACAATGGTCAATCACAGGGGAATAGATTACGAGGGTTTGATCTTCTCAACTTCAGAGCGGAGGCATGACAGTGGAAATGAGGGAGAGGTCGGGAGTGCAGCGTGTGCGTGACTCCTGACGACAGTGTGTGCAACGATGCTAAATAATGGGCCGGGCCGGGCCTTTTTCTCTTATTCGTATTCATCAACGGTTGCCACGAAACAGCGACGTTGCCATTTTCTTGTCACTAACTTTGTTAAAGCGCTTCGAGATGCCAGAAGATGCCTGAAGGGTTACCCCGCTGTAAAAAAAAAAAAAAAAAAAAAGTGTCAAGAGCAAACTGTATGGTACATCGCTATACACTCGCTAGATCAAAACAAACCGTAAACAGATCGTTTTGTTACATTTGGCCCCGCCCAAAATCTGACCTAACTTTTTTTGGTTTATACTCACACTGTACTTTTTGCAAGTGAACTATATTCCGTCAACACATCTACGCATGTGACGCTCGGTGCTCCCATTGGACAAAAACGACCAGATCGGCGAGATATTCCTGACATTGTTCGACAATAGAATCCAAAAAACCCCGTACACAACTCTACGGTTTACCTGGAAGCGTCGCTTTACGGGCTGCGGCTGCAGCGTTGAGCGTTTCTTGGCAGCATATCGAACCGCAGCTAAAACCATCAGGAACCCCCGCGATATAACTTTACCGGCAGCCAAGCCACCGCTCTCTTGCTCACGCACACTAATGATGACTGATGACAGGCAGTTGAACTCCGCTGTCTGATGTGCGGTGTCAGGGGGCTCCTTTGTGGAAAATTTGGGCAGGGCGAGGGAAGAAAAGCGAGAGACAGACACATTTGTCTCGACTGTCTCCGCTAATTCAGATGATAGGATTTTTGCGCGTGGGTAGCATCAGGAGGCTAAGTTAGCTTCGGGAAAGCAATGGCCGACTTGCAGAGTCATCAAGAGAGCGCAGTGGGATGTTACTCGAATTTAATGAAGGACAAGTTAAGCTTCCCTTGTGTGTGTGTGTGTGTGTGTGTGTGTGTGTGTGTGTGTGTGTGTGTGTTTGTTGTCTGTGCTTCTGCAGACACCAATTTCCTGCATGAATCCCTGACCTTTCCGTGTAGCCTGGAGGGAGCTATTTGATCATTTCAAACACACACACACACACACACACACACACACACACACACACACACACACACGCACCGAATTTTCTGTGATATGTTGGCCTCCTTGTGACCACTGGTTTTCGCCAGACGTGATCTCTGGTAAGCCTCCACAGGAAGTCGGTCCGATTTCCCCAGCGCGAAGGAGCGCTGTGTGATTTAAAGCCACTGATGTGGCTTCTTCCTGGGGCCTGAGCAGATATACTGTCAGAGCCGTAAACATGGCAGGTTTAGCGCCGCCGCCGCGCTCCTCATTTATCACTGGTATTTACACTGGATGTATGATTTGGGATTTTGATTTACCTCGGTGGAGCCAATGAATGGCCGGACTCGGGTATAGTGGACAATACAAATGTCTATTTAAAGCACGTCTTTTTTTGACAATGAATAAAAATAGGTTAGATAGATTTGACTAAGTCTGTTTTGTTAGAAATGGATCGCCGTAATGCTTTGGTGCAGTGGGAACTGGTCAGCCACGAGGGTCAGCGCGTGCAGATTCATTTTCGCCTGTTCAACTGCTTAGTCAGCTCACTGTTTTATTTATTGGATTACTCATGGCTCTGCGAGCTTTGGGGAAGAACTGGGGAAGATGATGTTACAGTCGTTTGCTTTTGTTAAGTATACAAGGCTTTTTTTCCCCTTTTCTTTCTGGGCTTGGCACAGACTTTGATATGGTCAGTTGACGGCGCGCCATATTATATTTTACAAGTGGCCGTTATTGAACGATGCAGCGCAAATCCAGCAAACGACGACCAAACACTTCCGGACATGACAGTACTATCGATTGTTAGGTAGCTTGGGAGTCCCGGAAAAAGACATTCTCTCGTGTCACCGAGGCGACTTGCAAACAGACGCAAATAACTTGAACTCAGCTCTCAGGTGAGCCCGATGTGGAAGCTTCCACTTCTCCCTCCCTTGTTCTTTGTCCCTCGAGGGTCCAGTTAACCCCGGCTGGCCTCCGTTGACTCCTCTGTCTCTCGGCCTTGCGACCCGGGCCTCATTATGACCTCGCGGGAAGCGGGAGAAGCATTTATTGTGACCCACTTCGGCGACCAATAGGAGCGCACACTTCTTGCCAGTTAACTCCGTCCATTAAGCTAAGTGGGGCCCATCATTTATTCAGCAGTTGCCGTTGCATAATTCAGGGGACAAAGAGGACTGTCATGAATAGGGACACGCACAGGTGAGGTCGGGCTTCGCACGCCATTGCAGACGACGCATCTGCAAACACTTTATTTCGGCGCTCATCACTATGCAGGAAAGCGGTCGCTTAACTGCAAGCAGACGAGTGCGAAAGCAAATTCAAGTGAGGGAAAGCAAATTTTAAGTGCGACGCCCCCCCACCTCCCTTTTTCTCCTCATCCTCTCCCCACAATCAAGCATGGGTCCTCGGGGAGCCACTGATGTTAATACAGTTATTAAGCCTCTCCACTGAAGCTGAGTCCACCTCTTCAACCCTGGGCATCAAGAGCCTCTCTCTCTCTCTCTCTCTCTCTCTCTCTGCCTGCCAGGCAGCAAGCAAGCTCACTTGCTTCCACAATAAGATCAAACAGTTCAAGCAGGCCCGCTCAAGGGGAGTCTGTGATGGTGCTTCCCACCGAGCGCTAAAGCAGGTCGGGCCGGCTGCATCAAGCCCGCGGTGCATCCCAGCAGGCTTTATGGAAGGAGGCGGGGGGAGTTCCTCGGTCCGACCATCCTTTCAAGTTGTCCGACAGAGATTCCCATGCATGTCTTCGAGGTGTTGGGGGATTAGAGCCATGAAAGGCTCCGGCGAGTGCATGCTCACGGGTGGATTTTGACGGCACGGAGGCGCTTGTAGCTCTGCAAGTTGATCGCAGGTGAGCAGCGGACTCAAAGGGGTGGCCAGGTGAATAGGTAAAGGCGTCCGAAGGAAGAAAAAAAACGTGTTTTCATAAAACGTGGCTCGGGCTTCTAATCGCCGCGTTACATCCGATCCATAATTTACAACGGTGGAGCCAGCTTGCCGCCGTAGCCAGACGGAGCCCATTTGGGCAGCCATGCACACGGCACGCACAGTACTTGATATAAAAGGCCTGACTGCCCACATATTTGACTGTCCCCTTTCACCAGCCTGATAACCACATGGCCTCATTTCAAGAAGGCGAAAGGTAATGAGGGGTTTCCCATGAAAACTGGGCCACGCATGAGCGTTATAAATACCGGCAAAATGGCAGCGTTAATGGGGGCTTTTTGCTCTAATCTTGACATTCTAAAAGGGACGGGCAAGATAGAGGCAGATACTTTGCATGGGTTTAATAGGACGAGGATTTGGGTCATTGTGTACCAGCCTCGCCGCGCCGATACTGTTGGCGACCGCCGGATGCGGGCCAAGTCTCTCGTGCTCAACAAATATCAAATAAAAGACTTGTTGATCAGCCACGACAATCTCCTGTCTACTCCCCTACAGCTTTTTGCTCAAAATACATACAAAGATATTATCATTTGAAAATGGCAGCCCTCCCACAGATAAACCCCCCACGCACCCTGAGATCTCTCCCTCCGCACTCTCGTGGGTTGTTCTTTTTTTTTTCGGCTGCAAGGTGCTGACAGCCCAGACACAATAATCCAACTCTATTGTAAGACCTCAGGCAGCAGCACTGCGAAACGCTGTTCCCAGAAAATGGGGAAAGAGGGTCACGAGAGGATGGAGCAGCGTTGCTGAGCACCGCCAAACATGTCTGTTAAATTTACAAAAGGCACGGGCGGAGTCAGTTGCGACAATAACTGGCTTGGTTGCACGGAACCGATTGTTGATTAAGGATGTCTCGATTCGCAGAGGAAAAACAGAGCGCACATGTGTTGTTGATTGAGTCCCAAGTCGTTTCAGACTGAGACGAGCCAAATACATCCAGCCACACTCGCGGCGTTATTCTCCCACGCAATTCGAGAGAAGGCTTCAAAAATATCAACTCATCTGGAAATCCATCAAATTGAGTCAAGATTTGGCACACCGTCTTCCTCAATTTCACAATGAATGAAGACGGCGGGCGTCAACTCGGGAGCTGCTGTCATCCACAGCTCGCGCCCAGACTCTCACATGCAGGCTAGCTTAAAAGCGAATATGGACACAAACACGACAGTACTTACAGTATTTTCCATACAGTTTATGCTTGCATTTTTGTGTGTGTCGGTTCAAATACAGCGTATTTAAAAAGTTTTAACAAGCCTAACTGTGTTGCGATCGTTGCCTCGGCGGGGGGGCGGTCTGTGATCTTAAATGGAGCCGTTCTAGTTCCGTGTGCAGATACGGTGTTTACGTGTGCATGCACGGATACAAAGTACGGCATTAAGAATTCAACCAGGCGGAGAGGATCTATGACGAGAAAAAGAAAAGGCCACACAGTAACCAAATAAATAATTCACACATATACTTGAGATGAAGTGTCGTGTTTCCTATCAGCCATTTATCTTTTTTGGCTAAACATGAAAAGCTTTGCCTGCTGGAGACAAGAGTTCCCTTATCACAAAGTGGCTCTATTCATAAACGCAATCCCCCCCTTCTCCGGTGTCCGGTCTTAACCGACATGTGTTTGGAGTAGTCAAGCTTCGGGCCATCTCTCAGTTGACACAATACTTGTATCGCAAACAACAAGCGGCCGGTAACCCGATCGCGTCTGCCTCCGTCGCCGCGACAGACCTTCCAATCCATCACTAAGCGACCGCGCACTCCTCCTTTCCATCTCCTCATTTTGGCAGTCCATTTCATCTGGGTCCCAGGTGGGCCTTTAAGAGTCAAATGTCGGGAGGCCGCGTTCCAGACGTACGAGTAATGAATATGAAATGATTGAAAAGGGGCTGTGGGAGCAGAGCGACATTCGGAGGGACAAATCTCCTCTGACACTCGGGTGGGACTAGATTGAGTCAAGCTGGGCCGGTCTGGCCTCGGTCAGGCTGGCGTGACGCAGCCAAAGGGATGAAGATACACAGTATGTATATCTAAAGTTACATTATAGAAAAAGGCCCCATAAATCCAAGACATACGGGAGGGCCTCGTCTTTCCTCCAGGAAGGCACTTAGACCAGATATGACGATAGCCAGCCTAAATCAGGACAGTAATGAGATTATCTGGCAGAGTGCGGCTATCTTGTCTATCTTAGAAGGAGGAATGCTAGCTAATCAAAACCACAATTGTAGCGAGGGGGGGGCCCATGCTGGTTTTGTTGCACAAATAAAGATTAAGGTTTGAGTAATCCCGTATGCGCTTTTGTTTCTTCTAAAAGACACAAAGCACGAACGAGGCGGTGGCGTTTCTCTTTTTTTTGCCTGCTGACTGACTGGGACGGCAGTAACGCGGTGCTATTTTCTGCACGGAGCGGCAAATGAACTGCCGCGGCATTAGCATTTTTAGCGCGCTAAGCTGGAGCCTATTTTCTTGGCTTCCCCCGCTCCCCAAACAGGATGACATTTCCATTGTGGCGTATGCGTAGGTATGCGAGGTGGATGCAGTCGTGCCATGCGGACCGGTGTGACTAAACGGTCGCGCGTTAGCACACGAAATATGGAAGATACATCGCATATTGTCAAATAGTGGCTGGCCTTTGCTCTACTGATGAAGTGCATTCATGTGGCGGGTTTTTTCTTCTCAAAAATGGACTGTTTTTATCCATTGCTGTGGAATTGAGAGGCGGGTGACACGGTAGTGGACGGGTTAGCACATTTGGGTGCAAGGGTTCGATTGCAGCCTTCCTGTGTGGAGTTTTTTTCATGGAGATGATTTTCCAGTGAACTACTTATTCAATACAGGAAAAAAAAAAAAGAAAAACATAGGGCAGGTCTGCTTTTATGAATTTACGGCGAGACTGACTGCCTAGCTTAGGACCGCCATGTTGCAAATTTTACCGTGTAGTTACAGGGGATGGGGGTTGGGGGGGGGCAGAAGATAAAGTGAGCTGGAGAAAGGAGACACTTTGGGAATGAAAATGCCTCGCAGATGAATTCTGTGGTGATGAATGAACCAGGTTCAATAGCCAGATGAATTTATATGTGTTCCATTATGAGGGGGTTGGCTATGAAACATGGAGATGGTGGGTGGCGGTGGGTGGAGAGAGGATGGAGAGAGCCCTGCCTGGGTGTGCTGAGGAGCTAGCCATGCACGGCGCGTTGCGAACAAGCCATCTGTAGAGATAAGTAAAGAAGTGATTACAACAGGGCCAGCTCCATTTCTGACAGTTGACGCTTGGCTGCACCCACGCAGTGAATTGATTTAAATGAAGAAGCTATGAATATTTTAAAGGGCAACCCCATTGCCACCCCTCCTCCCCCACCATTGAAGCTCGGCCGCCCGCTCACTCTTGTGCATGTGCACAACACCAATAGACGCAAGGGCAAAAGTAATTATTGAAAGTGAGATGGGCCCTTGAGTGGGTCCAAGTGTGTTTGTCTTCACAAACAATCCCAAAATAACAACACACCAGACTGGGGTTGGGCTGAAAAATTGTGGGCTAAGGCGACCGCAAACAATGCAACATTTTGGCCCTGAAGTGTCGTCGCCACGTACCGGCAAACAACTATTCGCACACACATTCTAGAATCCTCAGTGAAGCTAACACACGTTTTTGGAATGTGGGACGAAGGCGGCGTAGCAGGACAAAAGCAAGCGTGGGGGGAGCATGCAAACTGCAAACGGGATGGCCCAAACAATAATGTTTGCTGCTGTGTGCACTAGATAAAGAAGATATGTCTGTGAATATGCTATTCACGAATATGCTATTCGTTAGCCTGTCTACGGTGTATTACATTAGATGTACATATATAAATATTAGATATTACGAGACTGGTGATTTTAAGTAGGAATGGGTAAAATAAAATCAACATTACAGTCGTAACAATGCACAATAATACAACCGCAGTGTATTGATTGAGTTGCATTTATTCGTAATTGTCATTATTTATTCATTCGAGGGGTGTTGCTCGGGAATGATTTGTAAGCACCTCAAGGTGCAATAAATAATAGATCACGTGCATGTGCATGTTCCTGCGGCGTCAACGTTTTAATGACGGATGCGTCTCATCGAAAAAGGTGCAACGCGCGTCTTGAAGGTTGGTGACAAGGTGTTGTTTTGGGGTGCGAGTGATGGCAGGTTGCAAAATGTCGCCCCCGCGGCCTTGACGGCAAAGAGAACCGTTGAACTCCCTTCAACCTTTCGCTATTCCAAACATACCTTGATGACAAAAATGGATTATGGGCGCTCGGCTGCAGGTGAAAGCGGGTGTGATTCTGTGGACAGAACTGGAGCCCACTCTCTTTTTCTGTCAAGAGTCTGCGGCAATTCCAGACATTTGGGCCCAACTAAATCATTGTCGCCAATGGCTGAAAAGGCATGTGGCACAATAAGGGGCCTGTCTGACGCTTCCCTCCCCGAGAAGAATAGAGGACCTTGTCTCAATGCTACTTCAACATCTGGGACCTTCCACAGCCCACAATACGGGTGTAAAAGTAAATCTTCCAAAAGCCGAGGGACTAATAGTGCAGTTTCCAATATTCATTTTGGGGATTTGACTACTTCAAGTCAACGCGGCCACACGTTGCAATTTTACTGATGTCGAAAGCTGCTTTGCCATGACCCTTAAGTGGATGAATGAAGAAGGAAAAAAAAAAAAGCAAGCGTAGAACATATTCAATGACCTCTTAGTCCGGATGTTTCGGATCGTGAAATTCGCATCAATGTCAAGAGCTGAGTGTGTTTTCACGGTTCTTAATAATCTGAAATAGAGAGGGGGAGGATGTGCTGTTCACAGTTTGTTTGCATGTCTAACACAAATCTGCCGGCCAAGTGTAAGCACAACACCCCCGCCTCGCCATGTTTCCGTCTGACAACCACAACAAAAAGACACTTCAGATACATATCTTTTTTCCCTCTTGATGAGTTAATGTGCCACTGACCTCCCTTTGCATGGAAAAATACAACACTTTTTAAAATGTTATTTGTGGCTTCGGCTTCCTGGAAGGCTCCTTCCATTCTTAAATAGCACATGAGTCAGATTAAGGCACCATTCATTTGACCCCCCTTCAGGCTATGTTCATAACCGCTAGCCCACTTGGCAGCCCTAACTTCGGAAGACAAACTACAAAAAGCACGCCCTGACCTGGACACTATCTATTAAAAATCCCTGATGAGCGCTTTGTTTTCATACAGTGAACGGCCTGAAAAGAAAAGATGGCAGGGGGGACAAAAGCACAAGAACCCTATGGACTGTTGAGCATTTTGAGCCCACCGTGCAATCCCTCATTTTCCTTCATAACCCCCCCGTTTGTGTGTGTGTGCGTGTGTGTGAGACAGTCATGTGAACAAGGCCACGCACATTCTTTCATGCATGAGTCCGTAATTGCTGGAAGGTTTTGGACGGGCATTTCATCGGCAAGACCGGAGTCTTTCATTCTACACAGTCAGCAGTCACACTGTTTACATTGGAAGTAAGTGTGTGCTCACTGCTACAGTATAAGTTTGCAATTCAAAATATCAGTTGTTGCCATATTTGTTAAAACGGTCATTCTGGAAAGAAAAATGGAGGCATCTCGGGCCCCCGTCTTGTGTCTTCATTTGTTGGATAATAAACCAGCACACCCGAGGAAAAGCAACCAATCCCAGACATGCCTTATGAGGTGTCAATCATTTATTCTGCACTCGTGGACACACTCATTGTGGACGTATCCGCCGCTGCCTTGCAAAGAATAAAACTTGTTTTGTGGTACCGCTGCATTATTTAGAAAGCTTTTTAGGCCGAAGAGGTCAGCACAAGGTCATATGGGTACATCATCTACTGTATAGCTACTGTATATATCCACCTGTATATATATCCACCTACATACAATTCAAACAACCCTTTAAGTCAAGATTTCATGCGTTGAAAAGTAAATGAAATGCAATAATTATTGTACCCACTAAAAAGAGCTAAAAGGCTTCGGGGCCTTGAAAAACGACGAGCCAAAATGAAAACTAAAAAAGCTTTGCAATCTCATGCGCAGAACGAAAAGTTACCCAGAGACAAGTGGTATTTTAAGCATCTGCTTTAAAAAAACACCAACAGGAAAAAAAAACAACCCCAAAAAAGAAGGAAAAACAGAATGCCAGCTGATGTTTTGGGAAATGTCTTTTGCTTTTGAACGGGGCTGCTTAGAATTCCTGCAAAAGATGCAGAGGTGAAAACAGAAACGCGCTGGGTTTTGTTTTGTGGGCCCTATGATCTAATAAGTCCCACAGCCATGTGATGACACCAGCGCGGATTGCACTGCTTTCTACTCCACCACCACCACCACCACCACCAGCAGTCTCCAGTCGGCCACTAAATTTTTTATTACATGGGACCGGTGAGGCAAACAGAGGCTATAATGCCCACATCGACCCTCCCACCCACCGACACGCAGCGACTCCACGGCCGAGCTAAACAATGTGGAGCGGAGTGAGGGATCAGAGGTCTCTTCCTGGGCCAAACCCCCACGCAGTCTCACTCGAGCTCACATGGTTCGAATCAATGCTACCGCTAAAGCTGTTTAGTGGGCCAATTCAATAATTACTATCAAGCTTGCAACTTATCTCCTGTTGTGCTTTCATGCCGGGGGGTGGGGGGGGGGGTGCGCGGAAGAGGGGGTTATTATTTGAGAAATTAGGCAAAAGCAAGATAGGAGCAAACAGAGTGGTGGTCGTGAGGGGTTTTATTGCTCCCGCCACACATCAGAAAGCCCCTTAAAAAAAAATCCCTTTGTCATGTGCTTCTAAAGTTTCGAGTCAAGGAGGAAATTGGCCCTTAAGAGTCTGTGGAGATTCCTGCCTTTTTACACTCCTTCAGCTGTGAAAGACAACAGAGCTATCTCCCGCTTAAAGGCCTGCCTGCACTGCCTCGGCTTTGCAGAGCTGCCAAAAAGACTTTGTTGTTGCAATAAAACTCGATTGCAGCTGCACATACGGCGTCATTCCACCCCAAAAAAAAAAAACCTTGCCATGCCATACCACTAGGAAGCAATAAAACTACGACACTAAACACACACAACACAAACTACTCCCCTAAACTAATACAGATTTTGTGTTAAAGCTTAATATCTTTTTGCATGTTTTTTGGGGGGGGGGCACGTGAAACCCACAAAATTGCACAGAAAATGTGACCTGGTGCCACAGAGATTACCAGGAAGGTTGTAGACTGGCAGGAACGGTTTGATCTAATTAAAGTCGGCGTGCCTTGCAGAACCGTGTTTGTATTAAGTGCATATTTCAGCCTTGTGCCCCCCCCCCCCCAGACTGAGGAAAAACGAGCCAACGTGGATGCCCACGAGGGGCTAAGAAAGTGGGTCAAGTATATATAATGCAGATGTGGAGCTCTGGATTACTGATAAAAGAGTGCATTTGTGGAAAAAAATGATAATATAAGGCTCTAGATTAAATTCAATCACGTGAAAGGTAATCCACACAATTCAGTGGAAGTGAGGATTGGGGGGGGGGGGGTACCTACAGTGATTGGAACCGTTCCAGTGCTGGTTTCTGACGGACGAGCTGTAAGGATGAGGAGCCCCGGGCACCAGTCCTTTCTCCGGGAGAAGACACCCTCTGCTCTGGTTGTAGTAATCCATCATCAAAAAGGGGTTGGGGCTGGGGTTCAGTCCCACTACGTCCACGCTTTCGTACATCATACGGGCCCAAAAAAGGGGGGTCGTATTCCCACACACCCCAAAAAAATCAAAAAGAAATCAAACTAGTGCGCACACTAGCCGAGGTAGAAGGAGAGGGCACCAAACGGGATCAGCGCAATTGTGATAGATCCATTTGAACATTTGCCTTGACGTTTTTTTTTTTTAACGCGATGTGAAGCTAGTGGAGGAGATTTAAAACACGCATGCTGCGGCGCAGACGCGCGCGCGCAAAAAAAAATGACGCGCCGAATAAAATCCCAAAGAGGAACGCGCACGCAAAACAGTCGAGGGAATCCCGTCCGACTGCAGCTTTTTTTTCTCCTCCTCTCTCTCTCGCTCTCTCTCTTTTTTTTTTTAAAAAAACAATCCGTTTTTGTCCCCCCCAAGCCTGGCGAGACTCGTCCGCTGCGCGAGCCCGCGGTTCAGCGGCCAACTCGAACCGGCGTCGGCGTTCGGATTCCTCAGCAAAAGCGCTCCGTTTGCGTCCGTGCGCGTAGACGGATCGAGCCCACACGGAGGGAGCGTGTCGCCGCTATCATGTTCTGCAGCAATGTGACAAGGCGCAGCAGCTGAGGGCTGAGGCTCCACCCCCCCACCCCCAAATCACACACACACACACACACACACACACGCACACAATCCCCTTCCCCCCTCCCCTCCCTCTGCTTTCATCCGTTGCGCCGCCTCCGTTTAACCCATTCGGCACGTCACCACGCTTCTCCACAGACCATCCCGAGAGAGACACCACCGCCAAAGCGGCCTCCTCCTCTCAGTCTACTTTAAGTTCTGAAGAAGAAAAAAAAACACGTGCTGTGATACTTTCCAACATATTTCCCATCCCGGTCCCCTCATTCCATCTCGTTCGACCCTGTTACCCCCCACCCATCCTCTCGTCACTCCCAACCCTCACATTTTTCCCCCTGTCTCCCTCATTTGCCTAATGCTATGCAGCTGAACTTTTCCTGAACCCCGGCAAGTAGGCAGCCTCACCTCCTGGTGACCCGCCGGATGACTTGGATTCGCTTCTCCGGCTCGCTCTCATCTCACCATTATTCAAGGTTTGCCACCTTGAACACTCAATGCAACACTATTACACTTGATTTTTTTTTTCCTCAAGTGCCAAGCGCCTCACCCTTGGGGGCTCCCGGGCGAGCTTTTAGCATCCAGAGTCAAGGTGACCGTCGTCGCTTGTGTGTGTATGTGTGTGTGTGGTTTTTTTTTCCTCACAGTAATTACAGCTTCGGTAAAATCCAGCTGTTTTCTGTTCTGCCGCCAACGTGCGTCACATCCCTGAAAGCCCGAGTCGCTCCTCCTCAACATTGCAGCATTCCATACAGCATTGTTGTCACTCGTTCTGCAGACGCATGGCTTTGGCGGCTTGGAGATATGTGCCGAAACGATCAAAGTGCGACGCGCAAAGACTCACTTTCTTTGTTCAAAATTTGGAAAAGCATCCCCCCCCCCCATCGAACCATTCTAGGGAACATTTTTTTTCAATCCTGCGCGATTGAAAGATAATTCATGATCATTCGTAGACCAAAGTCTGTTAGCATCTGAGCTAGCTTTCTGGCTCCCCCGTGGGTTATATTCCAGTCAGTGGAGGCTTTCAGTGGCTATATTTTTGTGACAATGTGTCGGCACAGGAAAGATGCGACATTTTGACACCATTTTGAAGAGACATGCACGCAGAGGTATTGATTTCACGCTACAGTGCAGCTCATATGAGACATCCACATCCTGCCTCGTTCTTTAAAGACATTAAGCACGGAGACTGGTACGCCTGGGATGGTTCTTAAAAATGGAGCTTTATCAGCACCACTGAATCACTCTGTTACCTATCCCATTACCTCGACAATGCGCCCCCTACCCCTCCCCGCCCCCCACCTGAACCACAGCTGGCTCTTACCAACAGCACTTTGGAGTGGGATTATCTGCATGGAGGGGTGTGTATGCGTGGGGGGTTCGAGGGGGGGGGGCGATCTGATCCGCCCCCACTCGCCGTGACACTTCATTCAATGCAGGCCCGAGCTGTGTTTACCCAACGTGATAAGAGCACAGTGTGCAGGCAACAAGCGCCACGCCCTCACATCACCTGCGCTGATAACACAGCCGTGCATTCCTTGACAGCATGAACAATTTGGGGCATGGCTGTCAGGAGATGCTAATTTGCCAGGCCGTGGGGAGAAGGTTCAACTGCGGTAGACCGGAAGAAGCGAAGAGATATCACAGGGGGGGATGGGCAGAGAGAGGATTATACCCATTGAGATGGCTTGTTTTGGAGATTTCAACTGGAGATGTCATGTCTCAATCACGCAGTCTTCGGGACTGCGTGATTGTCTGAATGGGAGAAAAAAGGGGGTCGCGTGAGGTTCAAATGGCATTATCACTGCAGTGCAGGTAGCTGGTCTTGGTCCAGCCTCAATAAGTATCATGCCTAAGAAGTTGAAGAGGCGATTTTGGCTTAAAGCAAAGTCTGATCGAGTGAGATTAAAGTCCTGATCTGCTAACTTGATATCAAGCGGCCGGCCTCGGTTGCGTGGCTGGAAAGCGGCGCGGAAAAAGTTCAAGCAACGCGATGGGCCCGATTAAAGCATCGATCACACATGGGAACCTCGCAGCAATAGGCGGTTATGCAAGCGATCTGGAGAAAAGCAGAAAATGAGTGTTCGGCGGAGAGCGAGGGGGGGGGAGGGAGAATGGCGAGAGGAGGAAGGGGGGGGCGGTGGGATTTGAGAAGAGGATTCAAAGAGTTTTATGGGCAAGGCTGGAGAGGAGATTGCTGGCTGGACCTTGAGGGTGTCAAACTATTTTTACTGCTCCCCTCTCACTGCTTTTCTTCAGGCCAATCAGGGGTGCGGGGAAGCAGTAAAGAGCTTCTCCCTAAACCATCGTCTCTGCCGAGGAGATGAGCCGTCAGGTGAAAACAAACAATAGGTTGTTACGTCATTTGGATTATTGTCTGAGATAAAAAAAAAAAAAAGAGTGGAGGAAGAGCGACTTCACTGGAGCACCTTTGACCGTTCAGCATATTCTGGACGCACTCCATCAACATCTGCTTCATGTTGAAGCATTCGTTGTTCTCCCTTTGTGTCAATGAACACTCCCTAGGCAAACTATGCTTCGTTAAGGTGGATGTTTCGATCCAATCGAACAAACCCAAAAGAGTTCAAGTCATGTCAAAGTCATCAAGGGGGGTGGGGGGGCCCTTCGGACACTAAACGAGGTCAACGCAGACCAGGCCTGTCAAACGGGGTCAACACTTGGTTGGACTTAACGCCGTCCCCGTGATGAGATAAGGCCAGACGCTTTTTGAATTGAAGTGGACAAGGACTAATTTCGGACTTCCTGTCTGATTCGGTTGCTACGACACAGACAGCGGAGCCCTCACGCCACCCTGACCCGAGCTCTCCTGCATATGTGCCTGCAGATGGCTAATGCCCAGGCACTAAAGACGTTGGGGCAAGCCCTGGCAAAGCCGTCTATCTTTCCGAAATCTTCACAGCGACCTAATACAGGCAAGCTCAGCGAGGCAACGCTGGCAGAGAAACGACGCAGAGGAAGTCGTTTTCATGGCATGCAATGAAGTGAGGACATTTATTGGGGAATGTTTTTGTCAAGTTTTACATACAAAGTGAACACACAGAGCACCAGATGAATTCGTCCATTGGGGGTATTAAAAACAAATAAACCAATAGGTCACTTTAAAACAAAATTTTGTTCAATAATTGCCGTTTGAGAATGGACGGAACGAATTCGACATGGATTCGGTGTAAGCGCAAATGCAAACACGGCAAACCTGCATTGTCGTTTTGGTTGTGACGGAGCCATGCATGCCAACAATTTGATACTTAGCACGTACGGACATGTCCTCCATTTTCCGGCAAGGGTTGTCAGTCTAGATGGAACTGATAACGGTGTCATTAAAAAATAAAACAACAACAACAAAAACCAGCCACTTTGAGTCCGGTTGTCAGTTGGGGCTCCAAAATGCCATTGTTGGTACGTGTTTCCACTTGTGTAAATTTCTTGGCTTGTGCCTTATGACATGTTGACTTTGTGATTAACACCTAGCATTAGCATGCTCACAGCATTTTTGCCAGCGTCTGCCATCGCTGCATTCCTTATTGCCTGGATGTGTCTGAGTGGGCACGCCGAGTAGCTTATTGGCTTTAAAGTGTACCTGAGACTCTGCTGGTTTTCGTGCGTGTACTGTACGCGTTTGTTTACACAGCTGATTTTCAACCCCGGCAGCTGCGCCGAGGTGTAATGAGGGGCTCGACCGTACAACGCGAGAACAAGCCTCATCAATGAACACTTGCACCTCGTTCTGTCAATCTACTCGGCATATTCACGAAAGGAAAAAAAAAACGGGAACTGTCGTCAGGATGCTTTGCCGTCATTTCCTCTGCGTCTTTTTTTTTTTTTTTTAAAGACCCTCTTAGTGACTGTCGGGATCTTTTGAGAGCTCCGCCCTGTCATTATCCCTTTAATGTCCCTCCAACAGCAGATTCCAGCATTTATGGTACATTTGCCCATAAAGCCTTTTATTGTTCAGCTCAACTCTGTGGTGATCGTAACCTGGTTCTCCATTTTCTATGGGGACCTTCACTATATCACACCGGAGGAGGACAAAGCTGCCCACCATCGGTGTTTACCAAAGTATGGCCCACTCATAAATCCATCAGGGGCCGGCGGCATTCTGGAAATGCCTCAGCGGATCGGTGGCGGGCTGGGGGGTGGTATGTGTGTGTGTGTGTGGGGGGGGGGGATATAGCTTATTGTATTGCTTGGAATCTTCCACACTCTGTGGCCTTGAGTGAGAGAATCCATCTCCGCAATGATCATTAGCCCCCGCGCTTCTTTGCACTGAGACCATCGCTCAGCAAATCAAAGAGAAAATTGCAATGGATGTTAGCCCCGGAGGAAGGATATCTCAGGTCACGCAGGACTTTCGCTGTCAGTAACATCGGCAAGTTTACATATGAACAGACACGTGGGCGAAATTCCATTGGGAATAACAAGACGGCCAAGAGTAAGGAACCGAAGAAAAATCACCAAAAGTGCCGCGTTTGTGTCAACTACAAGGAATCAAAGTGACGTTTAAAGAAAAGGAAAAAAAAAGACTTCAGGAAAATAACAAGCGCATGACACCTTTAAGCCACGACTGATGCAACCGACACAGATACTCTCAAATATATACGTACAAAGCGCAGGAAGCCTGGAATGGATGAAGCCTGGAATTCAATCCAACCTTCGCTGACTCATAAAACACTCAGTTGACGTGCACAGTTTGCAGTGGAAGTTTTTCTCTGATGTATTCCGAGTTTCCATTTTCTCAGACTTGACAAAGTTCCCCTCCGAAGTCTCTTGAAGGTATCGAGTTAGTTGGAGAAATGATAAAAGCGGAAGAAAGTTTTGAGCCAAAGTAGTCAGTCAGCCGGTAGGAATTTTTTTCCTTTTGTATACACGTCGGAATTATGCATAGAAATAATCCACATTTAAAATCTTGTTAGCCCATGTTAAAAGAAAAACGCACACCGACTCCCTCCTCCAAAGTCCCGCAAAGAGCCGATTTCCTGCTTCCCAATTCACACGTGTGATGCGAAGGGTGTCTTTGAGGCGATGTGAGACCTGGTGGTGGGCGGGTGGGAGGGGGTGCGGATACTCTGTGGTTCGCTTTAAGTGGATTGCCCTCAGTCAAGTTATGCCCAGCCAAAAGCATTACAACACCTCTGCGTGTGACCTCCACTTAAGCGGTGCCCCCCCCTTAAAGCGGCGCCGATTTTAAGGCACGCCACGATTGTTGCGTTGGGTTTAAACTTAAGCGAGTGAACAACACAGAGGTTGACTATCATTGAGCTATATGTACTCCCAAGCAAGAGTGTATTATAAAGAGCGCCTGAGCATGGCTGAGAAAATTACAGTTAATTTATTCATTGTTTAAAAAACAAACAAACAAAAAATAACATTTTAAATATTTGGTTAGTATAACTATATCTATATAAACTAGTACTGTCAGTTTAACGCATTATTATCGGCATTAATTTAAAACAATTTTAACTTGATTAATTTTTTTTATTGCGAGATTAATGCGGCACCATGTCACGGATGTTACGTTGCTCTAAAATAATAAAATGTGCTCCAAATTTGAAATCAAAGGAAATTTTGAATAGATAAAAATCAGCGATTAATTATGGCTAATTCTAAGTTAACTATGAAATTATACATTTGATCGCTATTAAATATGTTAATCGTTTGACAGTACTAATATCAACATATCAATTCTTTTTCTGAGTAAGTGTCAAAATGCAGAGCCGGCTCAAATGTTAATGAAAGCCCCTTTGCTTAGCCAGCAAGTTGGGATGTGGGGACAACAAAGGCCCTTGGGTGGGGGGTGAGCGGCAGACCGCCGCGGCCGGGAGCATGACAAATGCCCCTGCCATCGCTGCCGCTGTGGCCCCTGTTGCCCTGCATCTTCCAGGGAGGTTGGGGGGTGGGGATGGGGGGGGGGGTCGGGGGTCCGCCTCATTCTAACCTGGGGAGGCCAGCAGGAGGAGAATTAATGGAATGGATGACTCTGCCGCTTTAAAAGGAGAAGGTAGCAGAGTGATGACGGTGAGGGAGGAGGAGTGATCAGCATTTCAAAAGAAGGGGGCACTGAGAATGTAGATGGTGTGTGTGTGTGTGTGTGTGTGTGTGTGTGTGTGTGTGTGTGTGTGTGTGTGTGTGTGTGTGTGTGTGTGTGTGTGTGTGTGTGTGTGTGTGCGTGTGTGTGTGTATTGTTGTTGTTGGTTGCATCTGAAAGACTGCGCCCTCTTTTCTTTGGTCACATGTCCCTAATGTGTGTGAAGGTCATTTGGGAGTCTTGAGTTTTAAATACCGTAGGTGGTCTACATTGTACCTTTGCCGTGAGCGAAATGGACGCCCTATTATCTGACCGTGTGGCAATAGCGCTTCATGCAGGAACTAATTCAAAGAAGAAAAAGGAAGCGGAAAGCGGCAATCGACATGTGGCGTGTGGTGTCAAAATGTGCATCCATTTCTGCTCAACACCAGATGACTGATTTGCCGTTGCACAACAATGTTGCGCATACCTTCGCTTAGTGCCAAGGGCAACATTTTATCCGTGGAATCGGTCTTCTCTGACATTATTGCATGTGGCGTCGCCAATTCAAAGCACAGAGCTCGATTCAAGCTATAAATTACAACAGGCGTCCCCCAAGGCGGAGCTGTTGGAGTGAAAAAATACATTGTGGACCGGCTTATTTCGGGTGTTTGTTTGTCCATCTGGTCAAGTTAGGATGACAACATAAGAGGCTATGATTGGGCTGCCATTTTCGATTACAATTCCATCGATGGCTTGAGCCACTTTGAGTCAGCACGTTATCATTTTGCCTCACTCGGCTCAATTCAGCAGAGTTTGAAGAGTTTGGTTTTCTCACTTGTGGAAGTGGAAATGACAACGACTCCATATCGCAAACATTTTGAGTTACTTTGATTCTGGCCGAGTGACAAAAGAGTAATTTGGCAGATATAATAAAAATATAAATCATGAAAAATATGCACATATGTATACAATGTAGAACTGTGTCTTTGCAAGTGTAGCTGTTTTTTTTTTTTTCTTGGCCTATCGCGTCAGATTTCCATCCGTGGCGAAACTTCCCAGAAAGGAAAGTGAAAAGAAACGCAAGAGGGGCTCGGGGCTGACAGAAATAAAGCTGAGCAGTCACTATGGCGACCCAAACCATCTGTGTTGTGAACCCATCGAGAGGGGGAGTGTCTCAATAGTAAGTAAATAGACTAATGGGAAAAGTGAATGGCTCAGAAGGGCAGATCATTAGCAGGCCGCGTCTTAGCCATTCTCTCCGCGTTACCACGACAGGAGAGGGGGCCGGGGGGTGGGGGGGGGGAACACGAGAAAGAGCCCTGATAATATTTAACCAGTGCAGATCTATCATCAATCTGGACCCCTCCCGACAAACCATCAGTCCTCACCCCCCAACTCTTTCCTATTGTCATTCACACCCCGACTCCCTTTCACTCCTTATTGAATATTTTTGAGCCATTGTTCCACCTTACATGCACCCTCCGAACTACATTACTTCTCCCACTAAGCTATGAAAGGAGTGGGGCGGTGGTTCGGGAGGCGGAACCCCCCCCCGAATAATATGTTACAATGTCAGGTCTAACAAAAACGTCAACCGGCCATGGTGAAAGTCTGGCTTTTCTCAAGCGGTGTTATCGTGTGACACTTTGCTGAATATATAGATGCCAATTGAACACGTGATTTGCTGCGAAAGCGGAAGGTATGATGGACGGACCCAACTTTCTTCCCTCACTTCTCCTGACATCTTTTCGTCAGTGCTGCCAATGGGCCTTGACGACGCGGACGGGCAGGCTTAGCCGGTAAGAAAGGCAGTTTGTTGTACAGTATATGTGGTGCGTACAGGTCCTTGCATGTTTCTATTTAGCATGTTCCGTCTTGCATGTTCAGTCCAAGCACATTTTGTCCATGTTCGGACTAAACTGGCAACAGTTAAATGCATAAATGGGATGAGAAAAGGAGTGCCGGGGACTTGAGGAGATCTGGCTTGTCATAGCAAACGTTTTTCTACCTCAGTTTGATTAATCTTTTCTTAGGACATTCTGTACATCATCCAAATAATTATTTCATCCCATTTGATCCCTGAAGTCAAGCTCCACATGCTTGTTGTCAAGTCAGACTTAAAAAAAAAATAATAAAAAATAAATTCCCACCTCCTGGCGCTTGCACTTTTCTCACCTTGATGTGCTTACACTCACGTCCAACAATGAGGCACTCTGAAACGACCAGCAAAAAGCCCCGGACTACCGCCCCCTCAACTCTGTATTCAGGGGTCTTTAAAAATAACATTCAATGTATTTGGTTAATATCATACAAATATGATCACTTGTCTTGCTTGTGAACTGAATTTGAAAGTAATTGAGTACAATAACACATAACTAAACTTTATCTTCATTGCAGCCTGCGTACAAGAGGCTGTTGAGAAAGTCATGTATCGGACTATTTCGCTGATAACAAGTCATTTACTTCTTCCAAGACACAATAATGGGCTGGTAAAACAATGACAAGGGTCATGTCAACAAAACAACCCACCCCATTCTTATCCGGCATCATCAGCCCGAAACATGACTTTGTTATTATAGCTATCGCGAGCGTTCGCCGCTGTTTATCAGATTGAATGTAGTTGTGGTGAAACGGCCTTACGCAACCCTTCCGGATAACCGAGTGACACAATACGGTATAGGCAATATTCAGAAAGACGTCAACAAAAGTTGCTCACGAGCTTTAACAGTAATTGGTGACCAATGTCTTCACTTCCTCCCTCCTCTGGACCTCAACTTCACTATTTTGCAAAACAGTCAGAAGTGGAATCAAGTCACGCATAGGACAAAAAACAAACAAACAGAAAAACCCGGTGACCACAATCCTACATGGAGCCAAAGACCGTTAGTCTTTGGACGTGATGCGAAGAGACTCGTCTCGCGGGCTCACGCAGTAATCCTCCCTCAGAAGGTTTACGGATTCCAATTTGGGAACGGGTCAATATTGCATCTGGCTAATCAGTTTGAACGCAAAAGGACAGCTCTTCAACTCAATACGCGCGCGAGTACAATGACACACAACGCACTCCTGGGAGGCCTTGCATTGCTGACGTAGTTTCAAATCTATACCGCGGGGTGATGAACGTCACGTCGCCTGCCCGTGGGCCAAGCGCTTCCTGACGGTAATGATGAGGGCAAACCGCGTGATAAGAGGAGCGCGCAATCTGCCACTCGGACCCTGTTCCCCCGTAACAATGACAACACGGTAGTCAGTACAACAGCGCAAACAATCAATGAGGGCATTGAGCCACAAGCCGCAAAGAAATAGACCCCCCCCCGACATCATTTTAAGCACTGCAAGTCATTTCGAAGAGAGCTTTCACGTTTCAGATTGAAGTGCGGCTTGTCATAAAGCCGCCTGAGGTGCTTTGTTCCAGTCCGGCGCTATCACGCACAGGCAGACGCGCACTTATGGACGGTAAATGCCATCATCAGCACAATTCAGGTGCCCGATTATTCCAGCAAAGGAGGCAACAATGGTGGGCGTCCGCTGTCTGTCTGTGCCCCCCGCCCCCACCCAAAAAAAAAAAAAAATCAGCCGTCTGGCAAAACAGCTGAGTACGGGGCCGCATCGTCCGAGGTATTCCTGTTGTCCCAAAGCAAAGTCAAACAATGGCCGACCGCATGTCAACACCGCGATGACAGCTCAGGCTCTGTTGCGTTGGTGTCATTTGAAGCGATAAGGTTGGAATTACAACCTCTGGAATGGCAAAAAGTTTCTTGTGCGCTCTTCCATTTTCTTCCCCCCTCCGAGAAATGACTCGGTCCCTCGTGCCCGCGCCCGCCCCGAGGAAACCTCCAACTCTATATAATCAACGTAACCACTTTGCCGTACGCCGCCACGCTGAGCCGCCACGAGGTTTACTGGTCACACGAACGCGCTCGCTCGGCTTATCTCGCGCCGTGCAGCAGTCAAGCGGTAGCGAGAGACGAGCCCGGGCCCTCTCGTTGGCCGCGCTGATTGAGTGGCTCACAAAAGACAGTATGACAGCGTGCGTGTTTATGTGTGTGTTAAGAAAAGCCTCTCAGCTTACACGTAACACTATATTTAACCGTGCGTTGCTTTCAAAAAAAGAAACAAAAGCCAAACTGAATACTGTTTTGGGTCGTCTATTTTAACCACGTCACGCACTTTGTTTGTGAGTCGTCTCTTTGAGAGAGCGCGGTGGGAAGCAGTGAAGTACAAATACTTTCTTACTGTACTTCAGGAGATTTTTTGGGTATCTGGGCAAATCATGCGAGTGTGTGGTCACTGTGGCGACCTTTGACCGAATGTCTTTTGACCTCCGCGGATGATGACAAGGCATTAAGAAAAATAAAAAAAAAATTAGCAGTTTTTGCTCAACTGGTACATTTATCACCTCTTTTGTTTTTATTGAATTATACATTAAAACTAAATAACAATACCGGTAACATTTAGTGACACTCTTATGAATGTAGCCTGCTGTTAATTGGGTGACACTTAAGGTTCTCTTTTTGTAAAATGGCTGACACAAAAAGAGTGAAGTCATGCTATCAACGTAGCCGCCGCGGCTGCTAGCTTAGTATTGCTAGCGCTGATATTTTGTTGGAGCTTAACGGTATTCTCTGTCTTGACTTGCTGACTGATTCGATTAAAAAAACAAATAAAAATAGAGCATAAAAAGTGCCAAAACATTTCACCCCAAAAGGATCCTGCTACACTGGATCCTAGACCAGTAAATAAATCATGTTTTTTTTTTCTTTTCATGAATGTCGCATAGCTCGCGGTAAGGAAAACAGATCTCCACCCCTTCTTTAAACACAGTAATTGTTCCAAATTACACAAATTCACCCGCATTTGCATAATACAGTTCTTAAATAAGAGGCGTAAGATACCGCCTGCTGTTTGTTTGGTAATACATGCCCAAAAATAACTCCGGCAACATTTGTTCTCTGCCGTCGTATTTCATTGACAGGAAACGCTGGTTCAAGTCTGGTTTCCTCTCAGTGTTATTGTTGCCAAGTTGCAAAATACTGCCAGCATTACAACGCACACCCAGTTTCCTAATAATGAAAGCCACCTTTTCTAGGCGGCGGGGGCCGCTTCTGCTGTGGTAGCACAAAACACATTTGCATGATGTAAATTGCAGTTTCTAAAAACACGGCTGCAACAGGATATCGTCTGCCCCCCCCCACCCCCCGCCACCCAAAAAAGGGCATGAACCAGTAAATAGACGGAAAAAGGCCTTAAGTAACAAAGACTGATTGCCAAGGAGAGTGCGTCACGAGGTGATGAAAACTATTGGAAATTGCACGGTTCAGTTTCCCGCTTCTTGTCGACAGGAATTCAATTGCTCCAGCAATGTGAAGCGTGTGACATCATCCCAGCACGACACAGTCAAGAGACGTTTCAGCCGAAGCTATGATTCCTCGCCCGATTTTTTTGTGGACGCTGGTTTTTGTTGACGTCGGCCCGCTGTGTCCCGCTTTACGAGTCACATGAAGGGTCATTATCAAAACAAAGCCAGTGGTGACCTTTGACTATTGCGTCGTACATGAAATTCCCCATCTTGGATTGTGACATGATGACAAACGCCGTTGCGTTATTCGGTTCGTAGCAGACTTTCAGGGCCGTACTGTAACAGCTACACTCGGAGTCATTTTTCGGGTCGCGCGGTTGCCTCACAAATGATTGTCTCCCTCCTTTTCTATTCACTCAGCCCCAAACTTTATTGGCTCTGTGTCCTTTTCCGCCTCTTTTGTCTCTGTCACATTCTCTCCTTCTCTGCAAGCCCAGTAAAATAGCTTTATCTCTCCCACCCGCTCTCACCCGCCTCGCTCTTGGGGGAAGATCAGTGCCAGCGAGGAGGTTTTATTTGTGTAATTTACATCCCCTCCGACAGCCTTCCGCGGCCCCCCTACAAACCCTTGGCTTTTACAGCAGCCAGGCCCCCCTCATAAAGCCGCGACTCTTTGTGACGGGCGAACGGGCCGATGCGGAGAAAGCCGGTTGTAAAAAAAAAAAAACACAGAGACACTCGGTATTACTTGGCTTCCTGTCCGGCCCGGTGCACGCGCGTATGTGTGTGCAGGCCGTTCGTGTGGAGCAGAATCTATACAACCGAGGCAGGTGAAGGGTGGGTTACTTGACCAAACAGGCTTTACTCGATTCAGACATCAGGCATTAATCCTCCAGCCATCATGTGCTCGCTCTGTACTTGGCCATCTCGCCGCCCCGGCGAAAGGTCAAGCGCTAATCCCATTAACAGGTGATACGGGCTCACCTGGAGAACCGGCGTGAAGCAGCGGCAAATTGGAAACGTGTGTAAACGCGCTTTCTGTGGAATCTATCTTCAGCTATTCTGTAAAACGCTGAGAATTGAATTTGTGTATTTAAAATGAGCGGTCTGCTAGCTTAATGCTAACACGTAAGGCAAAACACCATGTACAGGTTGCCAAAGAGCGAAATAGTTCAAAATATGTTTTTCTTTTTCAAGGGGAGGCTGAAAAACAACAAGGGAGGGTGGTCACAAAACAAATTAAACTTGCATCTCAAGGCACTTCGACTAGAAAATGCATTTTGACTGTTCTTAAGATTTTCACATGTCGGGGCGGAGCTAATTTTAGCTTGGGGTGTTCGTTATAAGAGACTTGTTTTCACGCTTTTTCTCTCTGTTGATTGGCCATTAAAAAGCTCGCACTGATAAACAACACAGGTTAAGTTTTGCTTGCTCTATTTTTATTTGATATCTATTATATTAAATTGTGGGGATTCAATATTCAAAGCTTATCGGCTTTAAATAAAAATCATCAAAAGGCGCTGACATCAATACGATCCCGAAAGAGATCGGCGCTAACAAGTGTGAAGATGTTGCAAGAGAAAGCGGAAGTGAACCCAATCAGAAATGAGGGCGAGAGATATTGGCGAGCAGACGCATGCCAATGAGAGCCGGCGCACAGAACAAGAATCGGGGTGACCTTGTGGAGAGGAGAGAGGGGAGAAGACAAAGCGGGACGAGGCCGTGAATACAAAAAGTGAAGACGCAAACCCCCAAAAATGTAAATGAGTCCAACGAGGCCACCGATGAACGCATTATCAAAAAGCAGTGACCCAATCGCCAGCATTGCGCCAAATCCCTCACTGTGATGCGTTAATGAGGCGGTCAAAACACACACGGGGACATAACACGCACGCACACACAAGCAGAGCGGTGGTATCGCAACCGAGTTGGAGTTGGACCTCGGGGAGAACAATGACCTCCAGTGGCTGTACCGATTTGCAATGTCAACGAGGGCTGAGGAGGGGAGGGAAAAATAAAAAATAAAACAACCCAAAACTCATTAGCAGTATTTGGACGGTCAGCTCAGAGCGCCCAAGAGCGGTAAACAAGTTGCGCGCCCGCTCGACAATGTCACGCACGCAGACGCGGCGCAGCCCGCCTCCTTCTGCGAGGGCGACGACATATCAAAAGGAAGTGTGCCTAATTAAAACAGTGTGCAGACAGCGCCATATGCATCCTCGTTTCATTATCCCGCTTTCAGATCCGTCTTGGAATTGCGATGGATCGGGGAGGAAAAGCAAATGTCGCAACACCCTTGTAATTGTCGGAGAGCGGGGCGACGGCAAAGACATTAGAAGTGCACACAAACAAAAGTACCGTGTCGACATCAGCGTGGGCGCCGTCTGCCTCAATTGAGGGGTAGCTTAATGCTAACGCGAAGGTGCTATCGGACGGAATGAACATGAACACACGTAGACAGACTTTAAAAGTACTCACAGTCATATATTCTTTATCCTCTCTGCATGCGGTGGCTCGTGTGAGTGCCGTACTGAGGAGCTGAGACGAGCTGAGATGTCTCCGCTAACTGTCTGTCTCAAACTGCCCCCATATGGCCAAGACGGGCATTCCAAAAGGAGCATCACAATGACGTAGTGTTGTTCTTTCATTCAATTTCGTCATCATTACTGCAAGTTTTCATAAAGTCCAATAATACGCAGTCCTTTTTTTTTTTATGGACAGCGAGCCCAACTTTCCTCAACTGTTCCTATTCAAAGCTTATCGCCTTTGAATAGCACACTTCATCACTCCCCTCACCGTGGCTATGAATCACTGTTGACTTGTTGCAAAACGTCTTTGTGGCGCACATACAAACGTAATGACGGCTCATATCAAGAATGAGCGTCCCCTCACATTAACATCAGAACAGAGACACGCGTCTCCTTGCTGGAATGTTATTTTATTCCACCCCGGCCTGCTGCTATTAATTATTCATCAGGCAGGTGAATTGGGGCGTTGACGCCCACAGGTAGAAAAAAAGGCTTTTTTTTTCCTGATTAAAGGCAACGGAGAGAAGAGAAGAAATCGGAATTGAAGGCAATAAAGGATGCGCCTGTTCTAGTTTTATCATTTTAATATAGTCACACATGCAGAGATAGGCGACACAAGGCCTGCGACCGTGTGTGTGCGCATGCGTGTGTGTGTGTGTGTGTGCGTGTGTCAGCAAGCGCGTGTGCCTAAGCAGCTTTCAGAGCGGAGACAGAAGGCAAAACAGAGCGCCCCCGCTGGCATTCTCAGTGGTGTGACACAGAAAGCTTGTTGGTCGGGGCATTAAATCTTAATACACAGCAGTGCCAGTGAGGGGACGGCGCAAATGAGAAGATGAGAGGGAGAAAGTGGATGGAAGGCGCAAGAGGAGGGAACGGCGGAGGCTTGTGTGTGTGTGTGTGTTGGAAGAAGTCTTCAGACTCTGTTCTTAAGTATAAACGCAGATTAAAAATAAAGTAGGAGGAGCGACCCGGTTCCGATACTTGAAAGTAAAAAAATAAAATAAAATACAGACTCGAAAAATGTGTTTAGGTACAAAAGTCAATTTTTAGGTGATACATGAAGAGAGACTCGTGAGGGCAGACCAGGAGGGAGGGATGCTGCTGCGAGAAGGGCGGGGGGTCCCGAGATACCAGGAAAGAGCCGAGTAACACTAAATCAAAGCGGTTAAATCATAATGTGTTAATGAGTGCGTTATCCCTTTGCCCCCTGCCCCCTTTTCTTTTCTCTCTGCTAAAAGCCCGTGCCCAAATGCTGTCATCCCTAATTCATCCTTTTGATAGAAAGAGACATGGTAGGTGATCTGGGAATCGGGCAAAAGTATTGGGACACGGCCACTCTTCCGGGAAGACCATCTGGAGCGTTGACAGCAGAAATTGTGCAGATAGAGTGCAGTAAAAGAGTAAAGGGTGAAACATCATCCGATCGTCCCGTTTGTTGACGACGCCGCGATTGAAAGATCGAGAAATGGTTGTTGCTCTATATGCAAATTAATCACCCCCTCCACCCTTTTCCCGTCCCCCTCTCTCGGCTGAGTGATAAATGCCGTCTACAGGCTATAAATCCAGAGGGAGTCCCGACAGGCGTCCCAATAAAGCGCTCTATTTTCTCCCCGTTTGTCTCGAGGCCTAGAGGAAGTGAAATAACATTAGTGGGATGAAGAGGAGAAGGAAGAGTGAAATGCCATCAGAGGGACACACAAAGGCGCATTGGCAAACAAACGGAGGGAACAACAAAACAAAGTTGAAAAGGATGCACGAGCTGGCGGCGGGTGGCCTGTTCGTAAAACGACGGCAACTGCAGCCAGCAGGCACACCAAATGCTAACTCCCGGTCATCGGCGAGGTTATTATGAATCGTTGTTCTGGTTGAAATGCACAAAGAGAGGCAGAATGTTACACCGGTGAGATGATAGCGGGCATGAATGGGCATGTGTGGCTTTAAAAGGCGGGGTCTGGCCTGGTGAGTGACGTGGGTGTCAGATGATTCATCAATTCGTTGACAACAAAATTGAATTTCTAATAAATCGATAATGACTTACTGGTACGTATCTAAAGACCTTGTTTTAATTTCTAAATTCCTCCGAAT